>OZ012679.1:59563473-60815556 GCA_963942445.1 Argyra leucocephala | reverse complement strand
GGTAGCGTTTATTTTGTTAATTTTGTTATTTTTAAATATGTAAAAATTAATTATTTGTAATAAAAAATTTTAAATTTATTAAAAATTATTTTTATCTATTACATTATAACGTGAGCCTGCCAGGATAAAAAATATGTTATGAGGTTTAGGGTTAAAACATTAAATCTGAAAACTGTATGAGATGAATTATTTTCCAAATTTTCTCTATCTTTATAATATCAAAAATTCTATATTTTCTATAAAAGGTTCAAGATAAACATATACCCAAATAAATTACAATAGCGGGAGCATATTTTCATTATTGATTTTGCGACTAAATATTAGAAAATAATATCGTAACTATTAGTACTTTTTCCATCAAATATTTTGGACAACTACTACTCTATATTTTTACATATTGAGCATCATTATTAAATAATCAAAAAAAAAACTAAATCTTAACACTATTTAATTCAATTAAATATCTAGTCCCTATTAAGTTCAAAATACAAATCTGATAAAAAACGAAAACAAATTCCTTTCCACGCAAAAATAGAACATTGTATTAACTATTAGAAATATTTTATTGTCTTTAAAAGTATGCAATTCAAATTAAAACTAAAAATACAATTTTTAAATTCTTTTTTCTATTATCATCTAAAATGGAAGCAAATCAAAGAAGAAAAAATAGCCAAAAACAAAATATTGAGTCCCTTTCAATTCGTATTTTGAAATACTTTAAAATTTGAAAGCAATAAGAAATGTGATCTCCCGTTTCGAAGTATCATGGCAATAAAAAGCAATTTGAAAATTTTGATAATTTCAGTTTTAATAAATTATACAAGATATTTCGGGAACATGCCATCAACTGAGGCGAGATTTAACCAACAAAAAACGGAATGATGTGGGATCTATTCTCCATCATTTTTTTTTATGTTCTTGACGGTAACTTAGGTAGAATCATATTTTCGTGCTTAATTAAGTATGATACTTCAAATTTATTCTACAATATTTACAATGTTTTTCGACTCATTAAATGTGGGATATTTATACTACTATTTTTTCAATGACAGTCTAGTCAAGGAAGTCATCTAATGTTGTTTGAACACTTCTCGCATTCATTTTATGGATACAATATTTTTATGAACTAGCCCGGCTTACTTTTGGAAACCTTTCTTCATTTGTATCCATCTGTTCTATTTTTTTAAATCTTTGATTAATTTGGAGAAAAGCTTTAACCATTGCTTTTGTCGTGAAATTTTTTTTAAGGATTATCCTTATCACTTGTATTACTTTCACCTATATGCCCTATGAAACACTTTGTTCTTCAATATTCTCTAAATTTTTATTCGTAAGACTATCCGAGTTAAATGCTATGAGTGGTTAATATCGTCTCTGTCAACGTTTAAAGCAAACTGGGTGGCGCGGTAGATAGAGCTTCTCTGCTTTAAAACTGGAAGATCCCAGGTTCGATTCCTGATGTAGCAAAAAAATGCTTTATTGGGTTTTCGACCGCGTCTAGCGCTCTTTGTCATTTGGATATAATAAATGACGAAAAATAATTGGAAGTATATATTTAAGTAGGCTTAGTTCTTGACAATAGCAGTAGTTTTCCACATTTAATGAGTAGAGCCAGTAATTTGTTAAATAAATACTCCAAATATTGTAGATATTGCAGTGTAAAATTGCAGTACCGTACTTAATTAAGCACGAAAAGGTGATTCTACCTAAGTTATAGTAAGAGTGTAAAAAAACAAAAATGAATTTTATTCCATATCCGTGTAATTAAAATTTCTTGGGCATAGTTTTCAGCCTTATTTGAGCTATACACTTACTTAATGAGATTTAAAAGAATAGATACTCATATGACTAACTACTTATGAAATCTTGAATACTTTAAAAAATCATATCAAAATAAACTCTCTTCGGATCACTTACCAGTTGAAATAAAAGTGCAGAGAGACCAAACCAAACCATTACAAAACCGTTACAAAAATGATTAAGAGCAAAACAAAACCAATACCTGCCTTGAAGCATAATGGTGAAATTTCCTTTACAAATCTCGAAAAGGCAAATGCTCTAGGTAAACTTTTTGCGAGTAAACATAGGACCACAGAAAATCTGAGTGACACAGCTACTGAAGCTTGTGTTCTCCACTCAATTAGCTGAATCGACAATCTCGAAATATAAGGAAATAATTGACATTATTTCATCTTTAAAAAACAAAAAATCACCAGGCATAGATTGTATCTCAAATATATGTATTAAGCACTGGCCCATAAATGTTATTAAATATTTTACAATAATACTGAATGCATGTCTCAAACTAGGTTACTTTCCGTCTTCTTGGAAATAATCAAAGGTAATTGTCCTTTTGTTGGCGATACTGCCGTTTACTCGCATCATGAAAGTTGTGCTAATATCTTAATTAATCTGCAAGTTGCTGTTGATATTTTTTCAATAAATGCAGAAAAAACGAACGGGATTTACTTTACTAAAAAAAGAAAACTTAGTAACCTTCCGAACCAACACAAAAAAATAAACTCCACAGATATCCAGATAAGGGAACTTTAACAATAAGACACAATTACCTTATTTAAATTTCTCATTTGGTCTTATTAATATAATAGCCAAACTTATAATAGGTTTTTTATTTTAGAAATAAGGTATAGTCACTAAGAAATAGGTTAAGATAGATTTAGGTTTTTAGTTAAATAACAAAAATTTTCAAATTAAGGTTTTTTTGGTAAAATTTTTCCTTATCTCATAATATATTAATCATAGATTAAGTAATACTCAATAAAATAAAATTAAAATGTTCCTAGCTGTAAAGACCTAATTTAGTATCTATATATCTCTTAATTTTAAGTTAAACAGAAATATAAAATTAAAATATTACAAATAAAGCTGTACTATACTACACTATAGTATTTTACAAATACAAAGTACACAAATATACAAGTATTGCAGTGTGTACTTGCAATACTTGTATACTTGTGTAAATTGCATTACCGTACTTAATTGAGCAAAAAAGGTGATTCTACCTAAGTTACTGTCAAGAGCGCAAAAAAACTGCTGGTCGAACTTTTGTTAAAATTTTTTTGCATCTTTTTCAATATTCCGCTCATACAAGAAGTCGAAACTTCTTGCCATCCACTTGCTATATATTTTTGATAACTAAAATATTTTGTAACTCGACCAAAAATCTTTTAATGTCATAGATTTTTCAAGAGCCTCAATTCCTTAGCTAAACGTAATTTTTAGATAATGATCCGTAAATGTCGCCTTAAATATCTCCCAGACTCATAGGCTTTAAAATACTCGTGGTATTTATAGGTAAGAAAATAATTTGATCGTCTAAGTGAACTGAATGCCCAGGTACATAATCCAGTAGTAAAAGTATCCTAAATGGAATATTGTGTCGATTGCAATATTCTTTTACTTCGGGGCAAACATTTTCATAAAGCAGTCCTCAAAAAGTAAATGTCTTATCCAAGCTTTTTTGTTTGATCGGTAATGCACTGGTAACATATCGGTATTTACTCTTTAATAGTTTTTGGATTTTTCGATCGATGAAGCAACAAGCAGTTTCAATTTATATCCAGTAATATTTCCAATTTATTAAATGTCTTAAGTGATGATGGTATAGATTTCACTACACAGTACACTGCTTCTAAAATTCGAACATTGTTTATTAAAATGGTATTGTCGACAAAAAAGAATTAGTCGTAAGTCGAAGACTACCCTACACAAAAGCTGTAAATCTTTGATAAATTTTACTTGTAACATCAGCCTATATCCACCCCATAGTCACTACAATAACTGCATTTTTGTTCTTTATATTTTTTTTTTGTGTTTTTAATTAAATTGTTAAAAACATTTAAATGTCCAAAATAGAATGATTGACAAAATCAAGTTGTCAATTAAGAAAATTTATTAGAATTTTCCTATTTAAATAATAATAACAATAATAATAATAAAAAACAAGGAAAACAAAAATAAATAAAAACCAAATGCATTTTTTGTTTTTTTTTTGTGTCTGAAAACCATCTGTATCACATACCATACTTAAACTTAATATAAGATTTTATCTAAATTTTTATTAAAATTCTCCTGGAACGCATATACGTACCTATTTTTTATTTATGTACACTCTAACCGTTATAATAAAATCCATTCGCTATAGCGTAATTGTAATTTTTCGCTTAAAGATTCTTAATTATTTTTTTTTTGTTTTTGTTTTTTTTGTTGGTTTTAAATAAGTTTCAATTTCATTTCTTAAATGGAAAAAAAATTATTAAAATACAAAAAAACATATAAGAACAAAATAAAACAATTTATACTCTAATTTTATAATTTTCTATATTAGACGACATGTAAAATAATAATAAAAAAAAAAAAACAAAAAAAAAATAAAAGAATGAAAGATACAAATTGAAAAATACTTTAAAAAACAAAAAAAAAAAAACTGATTTGAGAATGTAAAAAGACAAAAATATTTTTTTTTTTAAATTTCAAACTCCCCACATTCTTACTACTTATAGTTTTACATACTAATATAGAATTTCATGTTTGTTCAATAAGTTAAAGCAAAACCAAAATAAAATAACAAACAACTACATATAACAATAAGAAGAACAGCACAGCACAAATACAATATGTATATTTATAAGTAATTATCCAATATATATATATATATATATATATGTATATAATATTTTGATGCAGTAATTTTCAATGTTGTTATATAGTTATGCGCCAAAAGAATCTATCTTCTTCATCCAGTCGATTCCACGACAAAATTTTGTTTTTAATTTTTTTTTTTTTTTAATTTATTTCCACGCACATTGATGCGATGCACTGATTTATGTGGGCTGCATCGTATACTTTACAACATTTTCTCTACACAGAACTTCATCACATTAATCTAGGTATCAACTATATTATGTTATATACCCATAGAATATCCTAATATGTAAACATACCAAAACTTTTCGAACAGTATTCGCACAACATTCAATAAAATTGATTCCTTCTATCTTCTACCACTTTTTATATAATATACTTATATTTTTTTTTATAAATTTCTTTTCATTACCACCTAAATAAAAAACAGAATAAAAAATAAATAAAAAAAAAAATTACAACATCAATACAGCAAGGGACATATAACAAAACAACAGCAATAGCAAAAACAAATAAAGTGATGATGAAAATTACAAAAAAAAAACAAAAAACATGACAAAAAAAAAAGTACTGCAACAATCAGCACTGATCATAGTACCTCTAAATAAGATGAACTTGTGTTATGTGTCTCATTCAGAATATTATATTCTCTCTATATGTACCCCAAATCTAAAATCATTAAACTAAAATGCATTGGGACAATTTGGTGATTTTTTTTTTTTTTGTTTATATTTTTGTTGTTGTTAATTTAAAACCGAATTGATTGCAAGATTTTTTTTTGTGATATTATTTTTTATAGATTGGCGAAGATTTGTATCGCAAAATGTATCAACATTTCTTTTTACATATTCGACGATTTGTATCTTTTTCGGTTTTTTTAAGTTGTATTTCTATATTATTGCTTTTGTTGTTGTTATTGCTGTTATTGTTATGTTTTTGTTATTTCTCTTTTAGATTTTTTTTTTTGTAAAAAGGCTGATAATTCAAAATTTGTGGTATAAAAATGACAAAATAAAAAAAAAACATATACATATATAGATATGTAAGTATGAAAAAAAAACTTAAACAAACACGACTAAAAATTTGCTGGATCTTGGACAATCTCAGCAACTTTATTGATGACATCTTTGTTAGTTCTATTGAATGCACCGCCGCGCATATAAATATCATGCGAATCAAAATAGTTTGAAATGAGGATAATACGATCATCTTTGGGATGCTTAATTGATTTTTGATATCATTTTTAGCTTACTAGCTGTTTAACATTTTATAAAAATACTAATCATAAGTCTGGGATATTTACTTTAAATTTTATTAATATCACTTTTGTTTCCAATTATTTTCAGCATTAAATTAATTTTTCGCCAAATTTTTGTCATCTTGTATAGATTTAACTGAAATGAATAAAGCTGTGTGATTATTCGTGAGACATAAGTCATATCACTAGTCCTCATCAACTAGCCTACATGCCAGCCATCTCTGTAAGGAATAAAAAATAAAATAAAAGCTCTTCAAACAGATTAAAAAAAAAAATCGATAAAAATATATTCTGATTTTTAGTATTAGGTAAGGTAGATTGATTAATAAACGAATCAGAAGAAAAATCTATTCATGTTGAATTACAATTACAATTATTATTAACATTCATATATATCTTCGGAATCTACACGTTTTACTCATACTTAATACAAACACAGTGCAGGTAGGTAGGTAGGTAGTGGCTGCCGACAGTACGCCGAAACACTTAGATCAGTAAGTAAGGTTCATTCTGATACTACGGAAATTTTCCTCGCATAAGACTTTACTCGTTGAACCAATTCGAGCTTTGAATAAGGCGGTGGAGATCTTTGGTATTAGTGCTTTCAAGGTCACGCAGCGAAAGCAGAAAGAAGGTTCCCAGATGGTTTGTCTTTTTATGATAAAGACCAGGCAGGAACAGAGTAAATGTTTGATGTTTGAGGGGAGTCCAAGTTTTCTGGCATGTTTATCATAGTGCTAATGTCACACCTTTTAAGAGTTAGTAGTTTAATGGCTTCAGGATCAGCATAGGACAGTTTTGCTGGTGATGTTGCCTGACCAGCTAAAATTTGAAGCTTTTATTGCATCTTTTCGAAGCAATAGATTAAAGATAGCCGGAGGTGTATCCAGATTACTCCTTTCCGGAAAGGTTTCTAAGCTAAAACGCTTAGCAAGTTGATCTGCATTGCAGTTACTCGGAATATCACTATGTGTGCTGGCACCCATCGTATTGAGAGCCATGTGCAACAACACAATGAAAATAAAAATGTCTGACCAAAAGGAAAGAGGAGAAATATTTAATAATTAGCTATCTAGTGAATGGTTTATGGATCAAACAAATGGTAAACATCTGAAAAGAAAATAAGAAATATAGTTTTTTTCATTCACTTTTATTCTTTTCTAAAATAAGTGAAAATGATTGTGGAAATGCAATGAATAATTTTCAGATTTAATTAATTTTAAAAAAAAAACTCTAAACAAAATAATATAAAATATCCCACCTATCAAAATTTTCATCGAACACAATAAGTAGAACCTTTTGCGGAACATATGAATTACAGGCAAACACTTCCTATTCTAATTAGGCATCTAAAATCAGATTTGTACCACGATTTACTAC
Organism: Argyra leucocephala; assembly: GCA_963942445.1. Classification (NCBI taxonomy): domain Eukaryota; kingdom Metazoa; phylum Arthropoda; class Insecta; order Diptera; family Dolichopodidae; genus Argyra; species Argyra leucocephala. The sequence goes on along the minus strand of OZ012679.1, from coordinate 60,808,253 downwards.
GTATGGGTATAGTGCAGTTAATCTAAACTCATGCTGTAAATATCACATTACAAAAAATCACCTGGTAAAAAACTCGTTTGTCAAATTCTAAAATCAAATAACATCAAATAACATAATTAAAATATATACATATATATATATTCAATTAAAAGCGTAGATATACTGTCATTGTGAAATCAACGCTTAGATTCCTCCAAATTTGGAATCAACCATATGTATGTGTAAATATGCGGGTCCCAACTCTGGATAAATGTTTTCTTTTTTGTATCCAACTTCGGCTACGCATAAAAATGCCACCCCGAACCCCCTTTAGTCATTTATTGAAACCTTGTTTTCGGTTGTTTTGCGGATACACAAACAACAAATTTTGAATAGTAGTAACACATTAATTTACAAAGTCTTTATTCTAAAGAAGCATTATTTTAAATTTTTTTATGAATGGATATTTTGTTAAGTTAGAAATTTGTTAATTGATTTTTTGAACTTATCTATGTAAGAGTAGTGCCTATATAAGAGAAGATAAATTAAATGCCGAATAAAAAGGAGAAACATCACTTATCTATGGAAATCGCCCATATAAACCCAGCTTTTTAGAGTTTATAATTTTTATTTCTATTAGTCAAAATAAAATTATATAGTTAGGATAGGACAGATTTATTTTTTGAAATTTACAAACAAACGTTATTTGAAGTTGATGATGACAATAAAATAAATAAAAATAAAACTAACAAATTAAAAAATAGATAAACATTATATAATATGTAAATATAAATATGTAAATGTATGTGTAATATTTTTATAAAACGAATCAATCTAAAAAAATAATTATTTTTATTGAAAATGAAAAAAAAAAACAGAATTAATTAAAATTTATAGATTGGAAGCGTCATTTCAATTCAATACAACTAAACGAGTTATTTTAAAATAATGAAAAATAGTGATGTTAAAGATTAAATGACATGTTCTTAAGATGACGATTGATAAAACATTAATTTATATCGATTCGATTCATTTTTTTCCCCGATTTCATATCGATACAATCTTTGTTTTACTTTCTTAAATGTCAGATTAAAAATCTTCAATCATATTTAAATTTAGTAATTAAATAAAAAGATAGCGATCTTAATATAAAATTAAAAATTGTGATGTACCTACTTACAATGTAGGATTATAAACTGTGATTAATATTAAATATAATATTGAGAGTTATTAATTTAAAGCTTTATAGTAATAAAGTACATGTCAAGAAATAATATTGATTAATAACATTCAGCAGATGAGTCTTTTGAAATTAAATATGTTGCTAATTCTATGGACATGTTAAGTATCTTATCTTATATATAATAAAAGAAAGCTGTATGTTTGTAACCATTTTCCGGAAGAACTACTGTACCAATTTTGACAAAAATTTATATATAAGCTTTATGGCTTATGAGAATGGTTTATGTCAAGTTTGGACCCGCAAATGGCCCCAGAACCAGAGTTCATTTTATATGCGTAATTTTATATTAGAAGAATATTACGTCATAATTCATTACTCAAATAAGAATGAAAATATTTCTTTTTAAAATATTCCCTTAGGGCGAAAATTTTAATTCTCAAAGTTATTAACAACCTAAAAAAGTCGTTAAAATCCAAAAGGAAAAAATAAAATAAATAAAATTCTAATTGTATACCAATATATCCAATATAAATTTACCAATATACATTTTGATAACTCATTATAAAGTCAGTTAATTTATGCTTAATTTAATATTAAACCAGATTCAAACTAAGATTTCGCATAACTGCATGCAATTTCTACACAATAATTATTTTTTTTGTTATTTTATATTCAAATGCATAAATCATAATATTTTTTTCGGATATTGCACTTATGTGTTACTTGAAAAATAGAAAATGAATAAGGAATTAAATGGACTTGCTAATAGGATTGTTTTTGATAATCAGATTTGTTTTTATTAATATATTTAAATGATGGAATAAAAGTCGAGTCCTTTCACTAATCATTTATATTTATTTTGCAAATATCTATATTTCGGAAGCAACTTACTTCCTTCATCAGTGCTTGCGACTAATTTTTCGATTAATTGTTATTTGCTTTTGTATATGTAATAAACACAATTAAACATAAAAAAAAATAATTTATAAAATTTGTAAATAAAATAGGTTCTATTGCAGCCACTAAAAAATACAGTCATTAATTTAATAATAGTGTTTTAAGCATAATTTTATTTTATTTTTATTACTATCAGAAAAATATTAATAAATTTATTAAACAGGTAAAATAAGTAAAATTCGTAAAATTAAAAGGAAAATATTCGAATATTTTCGACAATTATACAAAAATTTTACTCTACCACTAGAAAGCAAGTTTTTATAAAAACTAGGTAAAATAAGTAATTTTATTAATAATAATTGAATATGTAACGTACAAAACAAATACTAATTTATATCGATCTTTTCATTTAATTATAATATATTAACTTTATGATTTTTAAGACATAATATTTTTAATACTCATATCAAAAACTCTTTTTTATTTTAATTTATGTGCGAGTAATCTTTAGCCCTTTTTTATGACAGCAAAGCAAAGCTGAAAAATATTAATAAAATACCATTTATTGAATATTTATTTGTACCTATGAGGTTATTTTAATAGAAAAAAGTAAGTTTAAAAATTCGCATTCTGTAATTTCTTAGCTGTTTCGGTATAGTTAGAACTATTTCAAGTTTGCTTTATTATATTATGCAAATGTAGATTGCAAATTAATTTTAAAATTAGTAAATATTTAATGAAGTATTTCGGTTGCAAAATCTAAGCATTCATAATATTATTATTTTATAACCTATAATGAATAGCAAATTATTATAATAAAAAATTGACACATAAGTTTCTTATTATTACTGCAAATTCGGATATTAATAGTTTAACAGTGATGTATAATTTTGTAAAAATCTACGTGAAAGATAAAATACAGTAAAATGTCGGTTTTTGTAAAAAAAAAAAAATTAGTAAAATAAAAGGAAGTCGCGTTAATTTCCTTTTTAATTATAAACTAAAAATAAATAAAAGTTTTTAGCTATAAACTCTAAAATAATAAAAATTATTACATAGTAAGAATCAAGATAATATTAAATTCAAGGATAGTTTAAGCTAAGTTTAATTCAAATCAAAATTATTTAAGTTGTTTGATGTGTATTTTAGTTTCAATTCGAAGTGAAACCAAGGTTTTTGAGTAGTAATAATCTATAACTATATTCTTCTTCTTCTTCATTTAGCGTTACAGCTCGGGGTGAGCTAGAGCCTTCTTTGTGATATTCCTTCATGTAAATCGATCTTCCGCAGAACTCTGCCAATTTTGTACATTCATTTTTTGTTAGTCATTTTCGATATTATCTTTCCATCTGATTCTTGGTCTGCCTCTTGCTCTACTATATAGTGGTCTTGTTTTGAAAATTATTTGTTGAGGGCGATTTTCGTTCATTCTTATCATATGCCCTGCCCATCTTAGTCGTTGTGCCTTTACAAACTTTACAATATCTTCATATTGTATTATATTATTGGTTTCTTCGTTATTCCTTCTTTGATAATCTCCGTTTCTTAATGCATACTATTGTATGCATACTATTGTCATTTTTTATTAGTACACCAAGATAATTAAAGTTTGTGACACCTTCAAAATTAAAGTTGTTGATGGTAATATTTTGTGGTATTCTTTGATCGGTTTTCCTTGTCATTTCATATGATATATTTTGTCTTGTTTTCGTTAATTTCCAGACCAACTTGTCTTGTCTTTTGTCATTTTTCTATAATTTTTAGGTACAATTGCTATATAGTCAGCGTAGGCGATAATTTGGAAGGATTTTGTGAATATATTACCGCCTTTATCAATTTCCTCTGTGGCTTGTTCTAAGACCATATTAAATAACAAAGCTGAAAGCGCGTCTCCTTGTCGTACTCCCGATTTAATTTCCAAATCTTTAGAGGTTGTATTTTGTATCATAACTTTTGCTCGTGAATTGAACATGGTTTCCATGGCCAGTTTAGCTAATTTGCGAGGTACACCAAGTTTTATTAATGAGCATGCTATTTTATTTCTATTAATGCTATCGAAGACTTGATTGTAGTCAATAAGTAAATTGAGTAAGTCTTGACCAAATTCATAGCATTTTTCCATGTTTTGTTTTAATAAATTTATTTGGTCAACAGTGGATCTTTGTTTACGAAAACCGCACTGATATTCGCCAAGCCTTTCTTCAGCATACGGTTCGATTTTTTCGTATACTATATTTGACAGTATTTTTACGCTGTGTTTAGTAGCATAATCTGTCGATAATAATTACAGCTAGTTCTATCTCCCTTCTTATGGATTGGTCTTAGTACACTAATACGCCATTTTTCTAGTATTGTTTCATTAAGCCATATTGCACTTATTAATTTATGTATCTTCTTATGTAAATGTTCCCCACCTTTGCATTGTAGTTCGGATGTTATCGAATCTTCCCCTGGTGCTTTATTATTTTTTAGCTTCTTTATACCATTCTTCACATCATTTAATGAGAGGTTCATTTATAATTAATTCGGCTGTGTATATATCATCATTGCCTGTTTGATTTTGTTCGAATGTTTTATTTAATATTTCTATAACTATATTGGCAGCAAAAAATTAAGATGTCAGTCAATGAAATAAATATTTCAATCCAAAACAAAATAAGTGGCCAAACAATTACATACAAGTCAACCGATTGCGTTATGGATCCTGATGAAGTTGTGAATTACCCAATTGAATTTTTAAATTCACTCGATTTACCAGGAACTCCACCACATATTCTGCAATTGATAAAATTGGTATGCTCATAATTATGTTACAAATTTTAAATCAACCACTGTTATATAGTGGTATTCGTGACAAAATTAGTAGTAGTTAATATCATCGAATCAACTTTAATAGCAAACACACTGGAGAAATTGTATCAATTCCACGAATACCAATCATTCCATCAGATATGGCATTTTAATTTAAGCGTATTCGATTTCCAGTTCGTTTAGCATTTGCAATGACAATAAATAAATCGGAAGGGGAATCATTACAAGTATGTGTGTTAAATCTTAAACATGACTGTTTCTCACATGGGCAATTTTACATAGGATGTTCACGCGTTGGTGAATCTTCGGTATTATTTATATTTTCTCACAAAGGAAAAACAAAAAATATTGTTTACCAAAGAGCATTGCAATAGAATAGTAACATATTTTAAGGCTTCAAACTTTGCAATCATTTGAAATTCAAAATAAAAAGTTATCATTGTTTGTTGTAATAAAGAACATTAGAATTAATTTACACGATTTTTAATTTGACAAATAAATTTTATTTTCTACAGGTATCACTGTGCTGCAAATAATACAAAATTTTTTTTCAACTGCTTGTAGCAAAGCTCACCAGGTCCGCTAGTATTATATAAATCTTATGTACGACGTTGGAATACAGTTCACATAAATAGACCGGAGTATAATAATTTTCGTGAAAAAGAGCAAAAGTATGCCTCTTAAGTATGTATCTTATCGACAACCCTAATACAACTTATATGAAACTCATACCACTTCAAAATCATCCCATTGAAACATTTTCCCTATTTAATAGACATTGTGTTGGTGAAAGCACTTGCTCAAATGAAATAAAAAACTTAATGTCACATTTCCAACATTTCCGACGAGTAACAAAAGAGCTATTAAGAACCAATTTCTACATAGTGAAAATTACTGGGTGACTGTAAACTGACTATGGAGGTTCGTTTATAATCAATCTCGACTGTAAAGCCATAATATTTCTACGAACGCTTTAAAGTTCCAGAGTATAGATATAAATAAATATATTCAAAATGTGTTTACTAATCAGAAGGACCAATTCGTGTATAAAGGTGTCGTTTGAAACCTAATCTTTGAATAAATTTAATGAACAGTAAAAAAAAGAGCAATGTTCAAATATTGTTCGTCAATTTTACACAGACATAGTTTTTGATTTAAATAGTCTATATGCAACAAAAAAAAAATGCAAAACTACTTGTCGGAACCGCACCCAAATTTGTTACAATGTGTATTCGAATACGGAGAAAACAATGCATACAAAATGTAAATTTGGGCAGACCTCGACTAATACTGTTATTTCTTTTTGCCACAGTAATATACTCGTATGGAGATTTAAAATATTTTTGTTTTAATTTTAGTTATTTACTTTTATATGACCCTAACCATTATTTCGGACACTGATATTATCTGTTCGGACACTGATATTAATTCGGACTCTGCAAATTTTAAAAATATTTCATTAACGTTTCACAAATTATACTAAGCGACTTTCCGTTATTATTGACAGAAATTATGAAATTTCTGGATCTGCATGAAAATCTAAATTCTAAAAATCCAACTTTCAAAATCCAAATATTAAAATCCAAAATTTCAAAATCCAAACTTTCCAAATCCAAACTTTTCAAGCTCTAATGGATCCAAATCCAAACTTTCAACATTCTTTTCCAAACTTGGCTCACTTAATTAACAACGCTTAGAAAAGTTGTTGGAAGTGTCCCAGAAATTGCGGCGGACGGCTCTTGAAATTTTTTTATCAAACATGTCACACGTAATGAAGACCGCTTATAAAAGACGTCCAAGTTCCAGAATTTGAGGCCTTGAAAAAATATTTTAATTTTATTATATATTATAACTTGCACCAAATAATTAACACAGTTTAGAGACATTATTGGAGAGGTTTAGTATCCCATAATTTAGGTATATATTCTGGGAAAAGGTCTCTGTTTTGTATCCAACAGTGTATATATATGCTACGCATAAAAATAATAAACCTTTCTTGAGCGGCAAATGAAATATACCTAATCGAGCAAGATTAACATATGTTAATATTTTTGGTTTTCCCATATATTTTTTATGGAGAATTTTTTGACAAAAATAAGTGATTTTTATGTTTTTATAATTATTTTTGTATGTGTATTACTGTTACTTTTATGTTTGCTTTTACTGCCAACAATATCTATCTTCTAAGACATAATACCGGTATTTTAGAAAAAGAAAGTGCTACTGGGCATTTCCGTTTGTTACAAGGCACTTATAACAGAATTAGTAGTTGCGACAACAACAATGTATTAATTATGTTTTAAAATATATTAATTTTAGTATATCTCTATTTCAAATTAAAATATTTCAGAACCTTTAATCTTATTTTTCAAACTCTTATCGAAATAATTACAAAAACTTTATAGAGTACCATACATTTTGTTTGAATAAAAAAATATTAATATATGTTAATCTTGCCCAACAACGAAGAAAACAAATTAAATTGCCGAAAACTTGGGCATCGTTTTTCCGAACTTTTCTCTATATATTCAATATCTATTCAAAAAATTAGGCACTGATCTCTGATTTCATTAAGATCGGCTAAATAATGAACTTTTTATGCTAAACTAAAAAAGTAAATATTAACATACGTTAATCTTGCCCAAGTGAAGGTTAAGTTAAATATTCTGCAAAGGTCGAATAACCCTGATTTTACAATGAAATCCCTCCTAATTGATAATCTTGCATGTGCACATATATACATTTTCTGGAAAAGGGAATACCCTGTAATATTTTGATTGGTTTATTTGGAATTATACTCTTTAATTCCTCTAATTAGTTTTATTACGTATACATTTCCGAAAAAAAGCACTTATAACAGTGGGTGTTGTCACCAGAAACCTCCACTAAACATTATTATTGAATTTCTTATATTGTTTATATTCATATTTCGTTAATGATAAAAGCTGATTTGTGTAACTATAGCTCTAAAATATACTACTTTAAAAAAAGATGTCGAAAATTTTTTTTCAACATTGAAATTCGACATTTTATTTTTCAAGAACCGATTTTTTTACATTTTTTCCAATTCGACATATTTTTCCAATACTTTTGTTTTCTACAAAAAGCCTGGCTTCCGAAATTTAAAATTTAACAAACATCTCCAATGTTCCACAAGAGTACGCATCAGGACCTGTTCTATATTTATTATTTACTGCTAACTTACTAACAAGACAAGATACTATGGTTGCATTGCAACGTTTGAACGATATAGTAGTTCTAGCTTCAAGCATTTCCCCTCAAATAGCAACCTTTAAACTTCAGAGAAACTGGTTAAAAAAGTGAAAAATTAAAACAAACAAATTCAAATTTTATTATTATCAACACGCAGTACATAGACGAATAAACAAATAAACAATGATTTATTTCACTCTCTGAATTCACGTTTTGAAGATCCTAATACATTTAATTCGGTTGCAAATCGATTCCACAACACTTTTAATGCACTTTTATTTCAATTTGCTGTTCCCACAAGCCTAATAATGATTTTCTGACTTTCAGTATCAGGAAAGAAATTTGTCATTCAGTTAAAACAAATAACAATGGGTTACCAATGGCGGATTCGATCAAAAAACTAACCTGAAGGAAGCATATTGCAGCATAAAGTGAAGAAATATGCTTAAAATGTTCCAACTTAAACTGGCCAATTTTCAGAAATTCACAACTCTCTTTAGAAATCAATGTCCATGTGTATAAAAATATACTGAAGCTAATATGAACATCCGGTATGGAGCTGTAGTGGGGTATACGATAAGTATTTCAAACATAGAAATTATAGAACGTTTTCAAGCAAAATTACTTAAAGCTATCGTCAATGTGCCTTAGTATATTCGGAACTCAGTTGTAAGAAATGACTTACAATGTGAGATTGCAATGATTACATTGACAAAATTAGATCTGTGCAACAGGAAAAAACTGCTCTAACCAAAATACATTGAAATTCGCACTGAAAAAACTGCTGAGACAACCAGTATGTTTAAATGCTTCTCAACAGATCGTCTTAGATCGTCTGTCTAAGCTTAACGTTTAATGCTATCAAATAAAATGTAAGTCCTAGCACTATATTTCTTGAAATATACTCCACAAGCCAATACGTTTTTGTTAAAATCTATAATTATAATTGACAAGCATTTAAGGTCCTGCGCAGTAGACACCTTTTCATTTTATTTCGATTCTCCTACTCCTTAATGAACTTCTAATATACATAATATATAAGATTATATATAAAACAAAAATGCGCACACAGTTGAACATTTTGTACTCATATGATTTTATTATTCAGCAAATACATTATGCATAAGTCAGATATTATGAAAATAATAAACCAAAAAAAAACAAAGAAACAAATTCATCTCAAATAAAAAATATATTTAATATATTTTATCTTTTTAAGTAACTGTTTCTAAATTTTTGTTATTTGTAGTAATAATATAGTTTTTATTAAAATTATGTATTATGTAGGTATATATATACGTACCTCTTTAATGACAAAACTTTTTATTTTTAGTAATTTTATCACTAAATGCTTCTTACTATAGGGAATATATCGGAAACGAAGCAGTATATGAGGGACGTGTATTTATGTGTCCTAAATAAAACTTACTAACCACAAAACTTTTTATTAAACACGAGTGGTTTCTGCTATATCGTGCGAAGTCTATGTCAGTATGTAAATTACTGATTTTTTAAAAACTTTAAATTTGAGTTCAACTTGAAATATAATTACTCAACAGGGGCCCCTAGTAATAATTATAATAGACAGTAAATAAAGATAAAAATAAAAAAAATTCCAATTCTGATTTATTTGATTTATTTATTTATTTCTTACATATACATGAGACGGCAAGTCTCTTTAAGAGTATAATAAGTATAGTGTGTAGCAAATTCATAATTCTTAAATTATATTAAATTAAGCCTTAACCTACAGAAATTAACAATAAAGAAAAGAAATTTATAAAAGAAAATTCATAAAGCGGAAGAAAAAAAAAATAAAATAACAAAAGTCCAAAAACAAAAAAAAAAGATAAAAAGTATGTCCTCCAAACAAAACTATCTTTCAGACGTCAAACACCTAACAAACATTATTCTACAAAATTTTTAATCTTCTTAATTAATGACTACACTTTTTCCTTAAAATATACCCAACAAAGCTCAAGGAATTTAGAAATAGAGAACTCACATCTGACTACGTTCGGCAAAGAATTCCACAACACGACAGTCCTTACAAAAAAGGATAGATGTCTTAATCTACCAGAGTGTCTAGGAATAGTTAAATTCACACTTTTTAATGATCGCCCAGGGGTTATTTTCTTAAGAAGATATACCGGCGTGTTTTTAAATTGGATTTTTTTCATAAAACAGATGTACTTATAGTTTAGATATTTATCGAAAGTACAGTAAATCAAAACTTTAGAAACATCTCTGATGCTATCGAATCTAAGACGGTTAGATACAAATCGAGTGTAAGCGTTGAAAATAACCTTGAGCCTGGAAAACTCCCCTGTACATTATTATTTGCTTCAGGACCGTCTATATATGGCTTTCTATTTTTACCTAATATATTACAAGGGCATATTATGCGTGCGAATAAATATGAGCTACTTCAGATAATAGTTCAAGGACAAATTGAAGGAAAAAAACGTATAGAAAGAAAACAATTAACATGGTTGTTCAACATTAGAAACTGAACAGACACAAGAAACATAGGCGATTTAATCCATTCAGCAACGTATCGAAACATCTATCAGGACATCGTTGCCCATATCATAAAACCGCTGACATCAAATTATGGATAGGCAATAAAAGAAGAAGAAGATTACAAGAATAACGGTTTTCAAACCTTTCTATGGCGTCGATTTTTGAGATGCGGTTATTCTCAAATAAAATTATTTGTTTGAAGTCGCTTTCTTTAAGTTTTTCAATATTTTTTATTGCACTGCAAATTCTAATTCATTATAGCACTACAAAATTATATAAAATTTCAAAATTGAAAAATCTAGTTGTCAACATTCACATTTCACAGTTCAATTTCAATTATTTTTAGTAAACTTTTTTTTATAAGAAAAACAAAATTAAAAAATAAAAATAAACACGAATTGCGTGATTAAAATTATTTATTTTAAATTTTCTATCTTGTTAAAAATTCTCATTTAGTAACACTCTGTTTCTCTGTTTGTGTTAACATGAAATTCACCTGATTCACAGTTTAATGCCTATTTGATTTACATATTACATATATATTTTCTAACTTTACACTTATTTTTATTTTTTATTTTTTGTATTGGTATAAAACCATACCTATTGACGATCTGATCTACTTTTTACTTTATTTTTTTTCTTTTTTCTTTTTCAATTCTATTATTTGACCATTAATTAAAATGGCTTGTGCCACTGAAATGCTTTTGAATGAATTCATTTTATTGAATGAAAGACAAAGGAATATTGTATTGCAATACAAAATTCATTTCATTATAAAAAAAAGTAATAACAACAACAACAACATTATTATTAAAAAAGTATAAAATTTTACTTGTAAAATAACAATCAAGTTAAGCAGCAAAGTAATTTAACCTTACTTAGCACAATTTACACTTCCTTCGATAAGATTTTGATAAAAATCTCCCCCTGTTTTTTTTCTTGTTATATTCTTACAATTGTTATTCAGTGTTTACATAATAATGTTCTGAACATAATATGAACTTATCTAAGCTGTGAAATCAAATGACCGAAATTGACAGGGAAAAAAAAAGAAAATTGGAAAACGAGATTAGATCGTGATCCTATTGATTTCAACTAAATTCAACTATCAAAAGAAGCACGAATAGAGTCAGATCTATTTATTGAAAATTTCTATACTCGATTGACGAATATTATTCTACCCTCAGTTTTATTGCCATCTAGATAAACTTACGTTTTCTGATTTTAAAAATTTATTAACCTTTTAAGTAGTTCACAGTATCATACATATATGTTAATATTGTTTGTCTTCGAATTATAATGTAATAACCGAAATAATAAAAAAAAGGTGTAATACACAAGTTTTTGTGAAACAAACCTAATCAGTTTTCGGTAATATTGTAATAAAATTAATTTTAAACTATAATTAGCTATTCCCGGCGTATCATTCGCAGGTCCAGCATTAAAAAAATATTTCTTTCTTCTTCATTCAAACTTTTAGCTCAAAACAAAGTTTTCTATTTCCGCAAAACAATTAATTTGTTTTAGCACTTCGTCCAATTTAGGCATAACATTTTTGTTACATTCTAGTAAATTTTTTTCTTTCTCTAATCTCCCTGTTGTTACGTCCGTGGAGTAACCGATGTCCGTGCAGCTTTAAAATTTTCTGTTGCATACAACAAAGACATCATGTGTACATGAAAAATATTGTAGTTTTGTAATTTCAGCCCCCATTGAATAGTCAATTTGATAACTCTATCTGCGCTTACGTGGTAAGACGACGTCATATTTTTCTGCAAGTTGTTGCTGCAATTTTATCCATCTTTGACGTTAACATGCCTGACGTTATTATGTTTACTGGCTACGTCATGTCACATACTTTTTGTTAGTTGTTGACAATTGTGTAATTATTATTAGTGTTTGTCTAATATTTTTTGTGTTATTTTTACGGTATTGTATGAGATATATGAGTATTGATATAGATATTGGCATAGGCACTATTTTTAGTTATAAAGTATTAATTATTAATTATTCTTTTATTGATTATAAATTTTATATGCAATATTTTGCTATTTCTTTTTAGTTATATTGTTTTTACCCCCACGGGACTCTAACCCGTGACTACAACATCGAAAATTGCAAAACATTTCTGCTCCAACCGATTAAGCCACGAAAGGGATGTTTTTCCTATAAAAAAGATTTTCAGAAAATCTAGTAAATTATTTTACAGATGGCCAAGCAAGATTTACCACCATGGCAACAATAGAAATGTTATTTTCTGGTTGTCAATGTTTTGCTTCACAAAGAATTCATTTGAACTTGAAGATATACCTTAGTTAATCAATTAGAAGCAATTTGAGGTGGCTAATTCAAAGACACAAACCATCAGGGAAATTTAAAAAATTTGTATAGGTACTTTATTTTTTGGGTACTTTTAATTGTTTTTACGGATTTAAAAAATTACTTCTAATTTAAAAAAATATTTCTAATTTAAAAAAAGCTTCATATTTTATTGATTTTATGATGTTTTGCTATTAGGTTCTTGAATTAAATATATCGTTTTCATATATGGGTTTAGAACTTGGTTATGTTTTTCTACAAATAATTTATTTGAAATATAATCACAAAAATTAGTACTTTTTAATTATTCATTTCTTAATCGGTAATTATTTTTACGGTAATTATTTGAAAAATTTCACAATTAAATTTTTGTGTTTCTGTCCCTATCGGATTGCTGCATTTGCTTTAATTTGTTGATGTTTTTGTTTTTTTACACACTGTCAAGCACTAAGAAAAGATTCCTTTATACAAAATTATTATAGGTGTGGGTAAGGAAAAAAAGGATTAGGTGGAAAATAGGATGATAGAGAAGAATTGGTGGGTAAGTTGGAGACGAACCTGAAGAGGTTCTTTTTGAAAAATTGCACGTTGTGGAGGATTTGTAAATGGAGGATTTCTCTCAGAGAATAATACATGGGATGGAAATATATTCCCCATTTTAGCAGTTTTTACAATAAAACAATTGCCGAAACCAGTTTTGAACCACATAGGTACACAGTGTAGAAATGGGCACTATTGATTTTATTTCAATAGAACAAGTGTCATTTCCAACAAGATATCTATAAAAGAGGAAGAAAGATCCAACGTTTCGATGTGTGTTAAGAAGAGTAAAGGTTATCTAGACATTGGGGTCGCCAGTTAGGTGTAAGACGCGATTTTAACCTATTGAATTTTGAGGGACGCCAGCCCATACATGAAAATTGTACTCCACATATAAGCTCGATTGGATCTCTTGGAGAAAAGTAGGCTTTACATCGAGAAAGAAAACCCAGTTCGCCTTTTTAGCTAAATCAAAAATATGCTCATTCCAATTCATTTTTGGTTTAACTGCATGCCTAAAATATTTAGATTTTCAGACAATTGTCAAAAAACTTTCTTGTTGAAATTGCAGGGTTGGAACGGTTTTTTTCTTAAACCGTATTAACGATCGTTTAAGATACGCTAATTACTTAGGTATTTCAATAAAGCCATTTGTTTATTACAATTTCCATTATTTTGCAGAGAATCGAGGTACGAGCAATTAGTAGGTAATTGGAGGCATAATTTTTGTCACCTTTTTTGGGAATTGAAGAAACAGACACAACCTTTCACTTTCTGGGATATTTACCAGTCGAGAATGAAAGTGATTAAAGATTTCGTAGAGGTTTCTAAATGGGAGAGCCGATATGTTTGAGAACCATAGCTGGAATTCCATCGGGGTCAGTGGATTTTCTACCATTCAAATTAAAAAAAACAGCACTTTCACTACATCACGAGGCTTAAAGTATATAATACGAAGAATTTGAGCGTTAGTAGGGTCGACACTAGGGAGTACTGATGGTATTCTTGTTGCAGATTCATCAAATGAACCTGAAATGATAGAGTTGTCGTAAAGTCTTAATATAGATTATTAGTGAAAATATATTCGAGTTTTAATTTTAAAAAAATTGTATAAACCCACTTATTCTTTACTTCGTATTAAGCTCAATTTTAGTCAGCGATAAATCTGGAAAATCTGCAGTTTTAAATGCTGGAAATATTACAGATACTGCATTCTCCCCATACGATACTGCATCCATTTAGAAATAGCATCCGCTATGCTGGTTATATGTCTGGAAGGCAACTGATTAAAAATAAAAGTCCTTATTCAAGAGTTAGAAATAGGTGAGTTAGAAGTAGCCTATTTAGATATCTTAGGACTTTTCAATTTTAACGATACAGTGTAGTACTAACCTACTTATATTTAAAAAAGGTATACATTCTACCTTTTTCATTGTTTCATGGTCTACAAGATCAAAGACTGGAAATTATCACACAATCACTCGTTTTCTGAATACCGCTATCTGGAATTCTGTGTAAAAAGATGAAGTTAGTTCTTAACACAGCCGACAGATAAAGGCGGAAATCCTAAACGTAGAAGAAAAGTTAGGCTACCGTAAACTGTACAAAAATTAACTAAGAAAAGGCAAAAACAGGCATAGAGCCTCGCTTCTAACATTAAAGAAATTTTGAAGCATCTCTGCTACGTAAAATCTTATTTAAAAATCCCCAGCAGCTTTATGAAAAAAGATACAGAAATATCTATATATAACTCTTTGACAGTGTCAGCATGTACGGTTATAATTTTTTGTTTTAAGGAGAGTGGAAGGTGGCAAATAGAAAAACACCACATGAAAAAATAACGAATTTCAACGTAAGTGAGGAGTTCCAACAAATTTTCACAGGACAATGGGACTGCAACATTGTAGAACAATGTCTGAAAAAATTAAGATAAAAATACCACGAAATGGTTACTTTCTCCATTCATCTCCGACACAGTATACAACAATCATGTAAAAATATATACAGATGGAGCCAAGAAAGATGAAAATTGTGGAATAGGTATCTACCGTTAAGATCCCTTCATAGAAATAAAAACAAAAATAGTTAAAATTGCTACGATTACCCAATGTGAAATCATGGAAATTGAAAGAGGAACAGAAATTCTTCTAAACAGAGGTATAAACGCAGACAACATAGTTTTTTGCTGCGATAGCCAAGGAGCCATCAAAGCAGTAAATAACGAAAAAAAAACAAAAACAGCAACGACACAGCAGGTGGAGAAGCCCTAAGGAAATGCTTCTTAGGAGTATTGAATGAAGTTTTACCCTACTGGGTACTCGGTCACTTCGGAGTAGAGGGAGACGTTAAAACGGACAAGCTAGCAAAAGAAGGTGTGAAAAACAATGATCCTGAGGAATTAATGGTAGGACTAACACTGCAGGCCATGAAAATAAATACGATGAAGTGGGAAAAAATCTCCTAACAGAACGCCTGGAGAAACTCGGATGAGCGATCCAGACGAAAAACTTCTTAGGAATACCGGATCTAAAATAAAATACAAACATTTGTATTGGCTAATTGAGCGAACATCTACGCTTTGCATAACAAAGTTTTGATCTACAATCAGATATTAAAGCCAGTCATCAGGGCATACAGTATTCAGATATGGGGTTGTGGTAAACAACCACATATTCAAACTATCCAAACGTTCCAAAACCAAGTATTGCGAAACATTGTTAATGCCTCATTGTTTGTTCGCAATGCTGGTATTCATAGGAATCTCAGGGTCCCTTTCATAAAAGACAAAATAAAAAAAATGTCTGTACGCCATAAAAGTCGTCTCTCTCAATATGTCAATGTTGAAGTTTCACGCTTAATTGACAGTCAAAACTTTGTTAGAAGACTGAAATGGACGAAACCGTTCGAACTGTGTTAGGATAAAATCTTTTATCTTACAATAATTCCTACTGGATTTTGGTTTGATCAAAGATATCTGAAGTAATAGAGCCAAAATTGTATTAATTGTTAGTCTTGAAGACTAGTACATATAATTTTTAATTTTCTTCATTATATTACACCATTTCGTTCTCGGGGTTTGTTTTCACATCAAGATATACTAAAAAAAACCATTGAGCTCATTGCATTCAAAACGGATTTTTTTTAATAATGTAAAAAAATCCAAGCATTGCAAAAGAGCAGGAAACAAAAAATTATATGTTGTAAAAGGTAATTTGTATGCGTGATTAAGTATGTATGTTTTTTTACCGCTATCTGTGGTTATGTTTGTATTTCATATCATCAATGTCTTGCAACCACATCCGTGGGGGATAGGGCGGATGTTTGTATTTACATATAAATAAAAATATTAAAATCAATATGTTTTAACGGAGGGGAATAAATACCAATCTTGTTAAAAAGAAATAAATACATGTTGTTTGGTTAAGGATAGTTCTAATTAAAACCTACTGAACCTTTGTAAATGAAACCAAATCAGGTAAAAGTGTCCCATAGATTCTATTGTACACCAATTATTCAAATTAGCTTTTGTAAATGAAATTAAATCAGCTAAAAGTGTAATATGAATTCTACTGTACGCCAGTAACTCAATTTAAAACTTTGATAGAATGTGAAAAACGATAATATTAAAATAATATATTGTAGGCGGGCATGTCTTGAAAGCTCTTTAGTAAAACGTTCTATTTTCAATATTAAGTAAGGACAAAGTGAATTTGTAAACCATCCACAATTCTAATGAGCGAATATTTTAAAATTATACCAATCATCCAGACATCAACTTGAACACATTAAAATTAACCAAAAGCTGATTTTTTAAACAACTACAGATAATAATTGGTAATAAAAAACGATTTTCCAAATTCGTTTGTTTAAAATTAGATAAATTATTATTTTGTTTTAAATTATTTTTTTTGTTTTCCTACTTGGTACTGGCACTGATATCATCTTATTTCATTCTTATGTTACTCACACGTTCTTAACTTAAATGCACCATTTAAAATAAATCATAAAAAAGGGTGAAACGTTATGCATCGTGTTATTATTAAAAACATCTCTCGTGACATCATGCCAGTTATTGTTGAAATTGTATGGCGTTATTATTCTCCCCAATTTGTGATATCTGAGTATCTAGTAAAACAAATATAATTACCTATGCCTGTATGTAATATATTATTTTATATATGCATACATACATTGAACTTTACATGCATATGCACAAGTTTTTATTTTATTTTTTTATTTTGATTTGAATTGAAGGGAGACACGTGCTGAGAAACTAAGGTATGGAATAGTTTTACCAACATAGGTGTGTATTTATATATTTTATTTATTTAAGCTTACAAAAACATGTTTTACTACTGTCTCACTAAAACTACTGTGATTGACCTTATTAATTCATGCGTACCTTACTACAGGTCCCAAATGTATTTAAAAAAATTTAAGTTCATGCCTACTGAACAGTAAACAAATAATAAAAATCTTAACTGAGAGTTTGTCCAAAAAAACATTACGACGTTCCAAGCCTCCGCTCTAGTTTATTGACATCCCGCTTTTATTGACGGCAGTAAAATATAGGCACTGTGTAACCGCCAAAAACCTACAATAATAAAAAAAAATTCAAATTTAGGTGTTAATTGTTTTGCGATTACGTTTTTTTCGAAGTTTCCCATTAAAGTAAATGGAGTTTTACAAATAATTTATTTTGTTGAACGCATAGCAAATATGATATTCGGCCAAATATTGGTTTGTTAAATAGAATTCCATGAAAACAGAGAACTATGAAATGCAGAATGTTTTTAAATTTTTTTTTGTAAAAGGAAGTAAATACAGGGGAAAATGAATTTCTAACTTTAGCAGGCCATGCAAAAAGTTGATACAAAATTTCTGGTGCTTTATCAAAACTTCCATCTCCAAAAATAATATTTATATTTACTCCTGTAACCAGGTATTTACTTCCAATTGCCAAAATTCACTAAGCATATCATTGCTATCACTAAAGAGAAGCTTTGATTTTAATAAATTTTAACACCTAGGCATTTATGACAAACAAATGCTCTCGTTTCAATTCCATTTTCCCATTTCATTTCAGTTGTATATTTTTTTTTCAAGTTATATTTTTCCGGTCACCGTTAAATAGATTTTGCAATCGTTATATAAGTTATATTATAGTTAGCTGGAATGAATATAGTTATACATATAAACAGTTATATATAATACCAAAATTTAATATAGTAAATCAGAGTCTCACCTCCCTTTGGTATGGTATGTAGATGGCTTGAAAATCGGGGAGAAAACCGCTGCCGATGTATTTGAATCAAGGCTCAAGTTTAGTGCGCCACTTGACACATATTCCACAGTTTTTCAAGTTGAAAGCCAATGCCATCAATATATCGTGCAATATTATAGTGCAGTAAAAGAGGGCACAAAGGTGCTAACATATACATAATTGAAGACAGCCAAGCTTCTTTAAAAGCTCTAATTTAGGCAATTGCTAAATCAGCTGTTACAAAACGTTAATAACCTAGCGGAACCAAACAGAGTGGAGTGCTGGGACTATGTGGACTCCTGGGCATAAGGCAAAACAAGGTAATGGAAAAGACATTTCATTGCAAAAACAGACGCGAAAAGTCAGTTCTTAGCCAAGTACCAATTTAAGGCCAAATTTTGCTAGTTCAATCGGCAACCTACAAAGAATGGTTTCCAATAAACCCAAAACATTTGAAATACTTCTCCCGGATGTACGTAGTGTAAAGCATTTTTCGAACTCAGTAGACTAGTAGACTATTCAAGTAGACTAGATCCAATTTCAGAAGACTGGTATGTTTTTTTTTTATCATAGGATTATCACAGGTCATAGTCCATTTAACACACATCTATTCAAAATTGGTAAAATGAACACAGACAATCGCAGATTTTAATTAGAAGAAGAACATACATAATTCCAGGAATTTGGTCTTTTTTGTCGAAAAAAAAAATTTGAAGAAAAAATGTCGAATAACAAAAAATTTTGTAAAACCGTTTCCACATTTTTTTAAAGTAGTATATGTATATGCAAGAACTTCAATTGGGAGGGATAGTTGTACACAGGGTAGAATAGTTGGGAGGAATAGTTGATGACAAAATCAGGGTTATTTGTCTTATTTATATATTTATACATATTTACTTATGTACATGAGATATTCTGAATATTAGTTGGGATTATTGTAGAGTTAGATTAAAAATCGGAATTAAGCACGTTTTCCAGAATTTACCAAATTAAAGTTGCCAAATTTTCAAATCTTAAGTGTTCATTATGTCAAATATATGTAAAAAACGATTACGTTATGATGACCGTAAGGTGACACTACCTAAAAATTTTGGTTTTATTTATACTAGTAATAGTTCGGCCTAACTCTTTAAAGTATTTTAATTAGTGTACAGTTATAGACGTATGTCCATAAGTAAATGGTTTTGACTTTTCTAGTAACAGCATCTATCTGGTTAATTTCTTCTAAATTTTTTTTAATAAAAGGTGCCTGTATTTCATTTACATGTGGTATGATTTTCCTATTTTCTTGCAATTTGTCTGTATTTTGATTTGCTTTATTTTCATTTGCCTGTATTTCATTTTCCTGCCTTTCATTTGGCCGAATATGCTGGATACTGAATACGATAAATATTATCCACATATATATAAGTTATATGCGAGATTCTAAGTTAGGAGAGATTTTAGAGTTGGATTCAAAATCAAAAGTTGTACGTCTTTTACAGAATATTTAAATCAAATGAAATGCAGGCAAATGAAAGTACACGGAAAATGAAAAAACAAGCAAATGAAGTCGATGAAAAAACAAGCGAATGCAGTCAAATGAAATACAGACATGTGATAGTAACCTACATAACTTCGCTACAAACCTTTCAAAATTTTTCCCTATTCACATTTTTTTTTTTCAATTGAAATTTATTTTTAAATAGTTTTGATTCGACATTTTGTTTTTCAACAAATAAACTCAGACCCCTTCAAAAGCTGTTTTCTTTCTAATGTACATCAAAATTCCTTTAACTATTATTATAATAAAAGCTATCATATTCTTATCAAAAGAATCTGCTCTATTAACACATAAAACGGGACTGAAAAATAGTCCATTAAAAATATTCTAAAAATCATTTTCCTAAAATTCCTTATATACATTTTTAAATGTATATAATATGCTTTAATATTATTTTGACAAAGAACAAAGAATTTGCATTTCCTTGCTAATCTGAACAATATTGAATATATATATATATATATATACATATATATTCAGTTTTAAAAATTCTCCTACCACCAGGGAACTCAACCAATTCAATCTAAATAAAATTAAATAACAATAATAGCCTTAACCTAAACCTTAATAAATAAAAACAAAAAAAAAGTTAGTTTTGTACCCCAATAGGTATTCTTAGTAAATAGTGTAAATTGCATCAAGTTAAACCTATTGACTTCCAGGAAAACTCAACTCAGTTCGGTTGGTGTTACACAAATAGTGAAAGCACCTTTTAACTTATGACTGGAAGTGGTTTTTTACATACATTATTATATCTATGTGTTTTATAAATTAAATCAAACGTTATGATTACACTATTCAAAAATGAAAAAAGAAAAACAAAATAAAATAGAAACCATAAGGTATAAAAACAGGATAAAAGTCTGGACTTTCAATAGGTTTCAAAAGTATGTAGGCAAAAAATCTAAAATTTATTCTATTAAATTTAGTTCGATGTAGTAGTATTAAATGAAACATGGTAACTATAGGATTAGTTTTATTAATGATTGATTAATTTTTTCCGTGTAGGTACTCACATCTTGTATATTTACATTTCTGGATAGGTAGGTAGGTAGAAGTGGCCATTCCAGCTACTTCTGGAAAACTAAGTAGTACTTAATTGTGCCTTTGTGACTCGAGTGACCTATTTCTTGTTGTTGGTCGTTATCTCATCTTCACTCTCCCCAGGGATTCAGTACTAGAGCCACCGTGTGTGATTAAGAAGGTTGATCAGATCTCTTATTTTGCTTTCCGCGATGAAACCTATATAAGCACTTAAAGTCCGGAGTCTGACTCTATCTTGACCCTCATTGGGCAGTGAATTTCGTCCTCAAGGGGCCTGTCGAGATTTGCCTTGACTTGCCAGTTCATCGGTTCTCTCATTTCCATCTTTGTTACTGTGACCAGCAACCCATAGTGGAGAGATCGAGAACCCGATTATCTAAGCTTCCAATTTCGTTTCGGCATTGTTCCACCAGCATAGAACGGATAATGTCCGCCACCAAAGCTTTGATAGAGAGTTGACTATCCCTGAAGATGGTGACTTTTGTTTTAGTCGTATAAATGTGAATAAGCGTTTTAAGCGCTTTACTAATTGCAAGCAGCTTTGGTTGAAAGACACTAGCATATTTAGAGAAACCATAAGACTTTGATATTTTTAGATCTTCTGAAAAAATTCCTGCATCTACTCCGCAGTTAATTTTCGAACCATCAGTGAAAATTCCTATATCATTTTCCCTTTTCTTTAAACTACACTTCCAATCGGTCTTGGCAGGAAACCTTAGAATGTTTGTTAAACTACCTTAGATTTTTTGATGAAGTTCAGTTTAGGAGTGATATAATCGGTTGTGTCTGGCAGCAGTTCATTTGGAAACTGGCCTATGATATTACCGTGGCCATATGGCCTGCAATACAAGAAGCCTGTTTCATTAGTCTGACTGCACTGCAGGATGCAATGTATTTTATGTACAAATCGAGAGGAAGGAGGTTCAGGATCACACTGCTGGGTCATCAAATCAGATTGTCGAGTTGAAGTTGAAAATAAATAGGTTTTCTTCTTTATCTGTTAATAAGCAAAGAATTAATACGACAATAAATATAGATTTTGTATATTGAGAAATAAATTGAGGTATTTTATATAAGCATGTCTGTAATCTGTTTAAATTACATTTTTTAAATATGAAACAGTTTTTGTGGGCAGTTTGCCGGTTTGTTTTTACTTCGTTTTCGGTGTCACAACAAAAAATACGGATAGAATATTTTTGAAAAGAAAATAGCCATATGAATCCAAAAACTAATAAATGAATAAATTTAAAATGATTCTTTAATTAAAAAACTATTTATTATCATTCTATATATAATTTTCTACATTTATCTGGATGTTTGGATGTGCGACGGAATACTCCAACACATATACAAATTGTAATATACATACAAATTGTAACGTCATGTAATTGTCATAAACATAGTCTCTGTTTTTTTATTATTGCTTATATATGCCATTTGTCATCTGTCATCTGCCATATGTAATATGTAATCTGTAATCTGTAATCTGTCATCTGTAATCTGTCATCTGTCATCTGTCATCTGTCATCTGTCATCTGTCATCTGTCATCTGTCATCTGTCATCTGTCATCTGTCATTTGCCCATCATTTCATAATGATTGTCATGTCATTCAATTGTTAAATTTAGATGGCGCCATATAATTTTTTGCTTTTATTATGTCTTAATTAATTTCAGTTTACAATTTGAATTTTACAGTAGAACGCGGCTATGATTGTAAAAGCTTATAGTTAGATTGTGTTTTCATTAAAAAATATTATTAGAATTTAATTTAATATTTCTTATTAATTTAAATTGAAATTATTTTTTTGACTAACTTATACTAAAATTAATTGAATACAATAGAATGTCTAAGAATATTGATTATCTAGAATTATTGAGGTCTTAGGATAATATATGTTTAAATGTTCAATGATGGCAAATAAAATGTCGCTAAAATGATCGAGTAAATGACCCTTAGGGAATAGAAAATTTTGCAACTTGCTTCAAATATTCTGTTTATATGGTAAATAAAAAAAGTAAAGTTATGATAAATTATTAAGCAAATACGTATTTTTCTTAAACTTGAAATGAAAACTCTAATGAAAAAAGAAATGCTAGAATTTATGTTGCTTCCGTCATTTATGGCGGGATACAAAACTAGTTTTTTAATAATTTTTAAATTAAAAAAATTTAGAATCAATATTTTTTTATGTAGGGTACAAATTTATTTTGATAAATGTTGTTTACGTTTTATAATTTAAGTGTGATTTCATTTTCACTATGGTTGCAAGTAAAAATATTTTTTTATATGAAACAAAAATAAATCACACTTAAATATGATTATACTATGGTTAGGGACGCCAAGCTGAGAGGCGAGGGAAACTTAATCCACCCTCATTTGACAAAGGATCATTAGCTAGGTTTACTGAAGACTCTCAGAAAATTAAATTAAAAAGAGTAGGTTCGGGAGTATATGAAAAAAGCCCTAACTCCCATATTTATTCAAGCCTAGACTCTACAAACACAGTTTTCCAAGCCGAAGTATATGCTATAGAACTCTGTGTACGAGAGAATTTAAGAAGAATTACATGTAAGATCTACATTCTATCGGATAGTAAAGCAGCCATACCAGCTATTAACTCATATACCATCACATCAAAGCTAGTATGCGACTGTTTAGAAATACTTAAAACCCAAGATGCAACTAAAGGTTTGGGTAGACCAAAAAGGTGAGGATTTCTGGGCCTAAACGCTCTCTCAAGAAAATCAAAAATCTTCTAAGTTTCAACAGTAAGCAGGTACGTATCTTGGCGGAGATAATAACATACCATTGCCTTATAAAAAAAACCCTTATAAAATGTTAACCCAAAACAACTTATATGAAATGTGAAGGGCTCACTCGTACCAGACTTCGCCACTTGGTAACAGCTTTCCTTGAACAATGAGAACTATCCAGCATACTGTTGAAGAATATTTTGAGTGTGATCACAAAATCAGGTGTCCTTAAGAACTCATAGAACTCGCCAGAACTAACAAACAGAGGTAATCAAAATCAGCCCATTTGCGGCTGCGGTGATATATCACAATCTACAATCTATGGTTAGGGACTTAATTATACTTAACTCGGTAAATTCGAACATAGCATTACATTATTTTTGTTCAATGTTCGAAATAACATTTCCTTTGCTGACTTTTAATTTTGTAGTGTATTTTCTTTGTAGAGTATTTCATTTTGTTGAAGTGATGTAATTAATAAAAATAGCTTTGGCTGCCTCACCGCTAATTTTTGTTATTTACTAATTATTTTGGTTATACCTAAAACATTGGAAGGATTGTATCGAATAAGTTATATCAAATCATATTTAACAGGCAATTTTTTTTGGATATTTCAGTAAAGTGATTCAAACAGTTCATCTTATTACAGCCTAAGAGCTATTATGATCGTTAGCCTGAATCAGAAAAAAAAATTTACCTCAGACATATTATAATATGTACCGTTCTACGATGTTTATTTTTTAGTTTTACGTTTTTTTACAATCTATACCCTAATATTTTATAACAGTAATGAAAAACTTGAAATAGATATTCGGTAAAGTATTATAACAATGTATACAATTTCAAATGGCATAATGGCTAATTCCGGTATATTTCAGCAATTATATATTCAGGTATATATTGCTTGAATTTGCTTTGACAGCACTAAGCTGTAAACATTGATATGTGAGATGAGTTTTAATTTTCTAAGTTGACTACGTGGTAATCTCAGAAATTTTTTCACTAGTAGATTTAGTGTTAATAAACAATATTTTGGTTGCAATATACTTTACACATGTAAATATTTTTGAGTATATCTACCATATCAGTTTGCATTTTCAACTCTATTAGTTGAAACATTTTAAACTAAAAAGAAATATTTGCAGCTAAATTTAATTGACATTCAATAGATTTAAACAAATTATATTATTAATTAATTAATTTAGTTTAGCTTCTTAAATTACTTTCAATTTAAATATCTATCAACAACACTTTCAAATATTTTCTATAATTAATTTAGTTGATTTTAACAAATTAAACTGTAAATATTTTTATTCCAAAAAAAATAACTCTTAATAGATTAGAATTCTTCTCTATATAAAGGTATTATAAACCTTATTAAAAATTACCATAATCACACCGAAACAAGAGAATAACCAAAAAGTAGTTAAGTAGATTTCCCATTTATGGCTAGTGGCAAATTAAACTTTCTTTAGAAATGATATGAATAGTTATAAAAAAACCGCAACACACAGGATGGTGTGTACACAGCACAACAAAAATTAACAGAGGGCAATAAGTAAAACAATAACGATATCACCTATAATAATGGTAATGGAAGAAAAATTACATGTTTTACAAATTGTTTTGAAACCAAAAAAAAAAAAAACAAAAACAAACAAAAAAACCATAACAAATATGGTAGGAGGCGGATATAATCGTTTATTTCAATTATATTCGAGGTTATAAACTTGTAAATATTGGTTCGAATAGAAAAAAATATTTATTGTATTTTACTCCCTATATTATATTCTCTCATAGTCAAATTCAATAATGATGATAGTTATTATAAATTTGTTTTAAGTACTGTGGTAGTTATTTTTAAAGTATTTAATTTAATTTTGTTGTTCTTTTGAAAATTCTATTCGAATTCTAAATAAATTATTTCAATAGATTTTTTTAAATGGTCATATTTTCAAATTAATACTTTTAGAAAATTAAGTACTGAAGAGTTTTTTAGATGAAAATTTATCGTATATCTTTTTGAGAAAATTGAAAAGAGTGAACGACTGATTTCGATTGAGGTATAAAATGAAATAAATAATTAAATTCATACAAAAACCATCCAAATTTAATGACAGTTAAATAGTAATTGATTTTCCAAACAAAATAAAATCTTAGTTAACTGAATTATAGATTAGTATGTTAAGCCAAATATCAAACCAAAACGTCGCACATCATCACACAACATAATCTAATTTCCTTTTAAGATTTCAAAAATAATAAAACGGTTATATGTAAACTTTTAACAAGCTAAAAAAATGTTAACGCTGCCCTGCGTGATTTTCTGGTTAAATTTTCCTAATTCTATTCATTTATGAATACATATTTGAACGTTATAGAATACGAATTGAATAACTCAATTAATCGATTAGTCGGCGAGATAAAATTCTTATCGCTGCACTTACTTTTACGCGGTGGTAAAATGGTTATAGACGATACGTTATCGTAAGTGGTTTTGTTTTCGACGGATGTCACACTATAAGAAATCTTGTTCGCGTATTTTTGGCATTTGTTTTCAAACTTTAAAAAAAAAAAAACATTTATATAATAAACCCATTTAAAACATACACTTGAAGACAAGGTGGTATTTTCTTATTCCATCAATTTCATGCACAAAACTACCTACAATAGTCAACTAATAGTTAGCTTAATAAAAAAGAACATAACATAAAGTTTTCCTTTCAAAATTCAGAATAAAAAGGAATTCTAAGAATTTCCAGCACGCCCGGGTATCACACTAATTTATTATACCGGGTGTTCCAGAGCATGCGTATCAGCTTTTTAAGAGGAGCACTATTTTTAAATTAAAAAAAAAGGTAACTAAATCGAGAGTGCTCTTTCGATTGCTGATATTTTCTACTGCCGAAAAAGACAAAAAATAGATTTTAAAAATTTGAAATTCGCTGCAATCAACCGAAGTCGAAATTTTAAATTGGGAAGAGGTAATTTTGATCTGTCTTATTTTTTAGCGTAGAATCCGAATTTGAAAAAAAAAAACAAAAAACACCACCTTTTCCCATTTGAAAATCACGATTTATGTTGATTTCAGCGAATTTTGAGCTTAAAACACCCTTGAAGTTGAAAATATCAGAGAAAAGGAAAATAATAGAACACTCTCGATTCAGATAATTGTTTTTTTTTTATTTTGATAGCGGCTCCTTCCCTTCTTAAAAAGCTGATACGCACGCTCTTGAACACCCGGTATAGTAAACTAGCTGTGATACACGAGCGTGCTGGAAATTTTTAGAATTTTGAAAGGAAAATTTGATGTTATGTTCTTTTTTATTAAACTAACTATTAGTTGACTATTGTAGGTAGTTTTGTGAATGGAACTTATGGAATAAGAAAATACTATATACTATAAGAAAATAATAAATATTTTTTTTTAGAAAAGTTTGAAAACAAATACCAAAAATACCCGCACGAGAATTCTTATAATGTGGCATCCATCGAAAACAAAACCACTTACGATAATGTATTGCCTACAATCAAGAAATAAAAACAGCCAACAATCCATATAAAGAATAAAATGTCCAGTTTTACTTTTTTTACTTACTTTTTTAAATTTTGATAGCTTGTTTGTTTGTTTGTATTCAGAATTATATTATATATTCATATATATACTATTCATATTATTATCTACGGTAAGAAACAGACAAAATCGAATTGCTGAAAATTT
The DNA here is from genome assembly GCA_963942445.1 of Argyra leucocephala. Lineage (NCBI taxonomy): Eukaryota > Metazoa > Arthropoda > Insecta > Diptera > Dolichopodidae > Argyra > Argyra leucocephala. The sequence continues at coordinate 60,780,462 of OZ012679.1, read as the reverse complement.
AAAAATACATGTAGGTACCTACTTTTCAGTATACTTTTCAATAGAAATCAATTTGAATTATTTTTAATTTTACAAAACCAACATTCATTTTTTTGTCCCTTTCCTCTATAAAGTTTGAAATCACAAATTTCATAAATCACATTGACCAAGTCCAAATAAAAATATTAAGTCTTCAAATTTTAAAAATTAAAGCAAAAAAAACAAATACAACAATAATCTTGAATTCTTTCAATTTCCAAAAAAAAAATCAATACTTTGAGATGTAATATTATTTGTTGTCTATTGAAAGGACTTTAAATGCATGTATAGTTTTTAATTCACACATTGTGTAATTTTTAATTTTTATCACATAAGTAAAGTAGAAATGCGAATATACTCTAGCACTAGCATGCACATTCGAATATATACGTTTTTGAGTACCTATACATACAACTTTTATATTGTTGACACTGTTGGCAGCCTAAATTGCAAATAAATATGTGCATAGGTAGTAGGTACACAATTTTTTTTTATTTATGAGTACAAAATACATTGCACTCAACTTATAAGCAGTTAAAAATTGAGTAATATTATTTTGAGTGAACACAGAATTTTGATATTTGAAAAAGTGACTAGCAAATTTTGTTCTACGTGAATACTCTACTTATATGATTACTCTATGTGAAAAGTTATTAAAATGATTAAAGGTTAATTAAATCACTGAAATTTAGTTAATTTTAGTAGCTACTAAAAAACGGAAAAACTAGATTAGTAGGAGGACTAAGGGAGTAAATGAAACAAGGTTTTCTAAACTGGTCTTCTTCAAAGAAAAGTCAACACCGTTTTTGTATATTGATTAACATTCTATTAACTGGTTCAAATTTTCCATAATTTGTTCTATGGAAAGAAAGATTAAAAAAAATTTCTATACGAAAACGCGTACTGGTGTTAATGTACGAGTTAATCTGATTTTATATAATTTTGGAATCAATTTACATTGTATACTTGAGATACCAATAAGATATCCGCAAGAACCCTCTTGATTGCAAAGTATTCATCTGAAGAAGTTTAAGACGATTTATGTATGGAGATAGAATTATTGAGTTCGACCAGAAAAGATTATGTAGATGTAGAGCATATCGCCAAAAAATTTTTTGAATAGATTCTATTCTATTAATATGAGTGGAATAGTGAGCGAACAAGAGTGGGCAGTTTTATCGAAATTATATATACAAGAAAATATAATATTCGACAACTCTTGTTACTTCTCGTGGGAGCATAAGGCATCTTGGATCATCCTCTTCTTCTACTGCCTTGGTAGCTCGACTTTAGGGCCATTATGGTTATACTTTTTTGGTAGTTTTCGCAGAGTGGGGTAATTCACTTGTTGGTGAATACTTGATGTTTTTGATTTATCGTATTTGTTGCCTTGCAAGTTTCTCGCTGTCTTACAGAAGTATTGATATTACACCAGCTTTGAATATCTGACAATAGCGCTATTGAAAATTACAGTGTTTCTATTATATTTTATTTATTTATTAGTAAAAATTATATATATATATATATGTATATAAACATAAAACAAAATTAAAAAACAAAATTTAAATTTTCCAATTAAATTTTCTTTTGCTTTGCATCCATCCAATTAAATTGCGTTAGCACTTCTTGTATATGTGTGATGTACCTATCACATTTTAATATAGTTTGCATTACTCTATTCTGCATAATTTGAAGTTCTTGCAACCAAACAAACATCACACAGGAAGAGCCCAGATGAGCAGTAATCATAATGTGGCAATATTAATTTGTTGTACATGGTAATTGCACAAATATATACATTATTCTATGGTCGGACAATATTTTAAATTTAATTTTTCAATATATTTTTGTTTATATTATATTGAAATTAATATATATAATTTATCATTTAATTTTATTCTAATTTTAATTTTATTCTAATAAATTATAATTGTTATATCATTTAATTTTATTCTAAACACATTCTATAATAAAAATAAATCAACAGAACATACCCTAGAAACATTATTCTAAATAAGAACAAAATATAATTTAAATTTTCAACTTTAACATTTTCAATTTTTTTTCTACTTTTCGCACCTAAAATTTTATATTAATTTATAATGGAAAGACGTATTGTCTTAAAATGCTGTAGCTATTAAGAAGGAAGGTGTATTTAACGAAAAATTTCACTTATTTTTATGTTTTTCAATGAAAACAATATTTTTCAAAAATTTAAAACCAAATATGTCCGAGAGTTTAGGAGACTCTACTCTATATTTTCTTTATAGATTTGAAAATATTAAATTTTTATACACAATTCAGAAATCACTAAAAACATATGGTCATATTTTTACACCTATATTTTCTTAGGCATCGTCGGCTACAGTCCTATGTATACAACAATTGACTTTTCACCATTTGCGGCTATGCTCTATTCGAATTTGTGGTCAAAATATAGGTACCTCTTATAGTTTTCGACAAATTTTTTATCTGATTTATCCAAATAACCTATATTTTACTGCTTTTTAAGTTTTCACATTATGCCTATTTATCCAAACTACAGTTTTTGTACGGATAAGTTATAAAAGTTTTAAAAGCATTGCGTATGATTGGATATTCGTAACGATCTAACAGGCCATTTTTATTCCTAAGTGTCCAAACACATATTAAGCTTTACACTGTACATTAAATTTCTACTGACTTTTTTTTTAAATATAGATTATTTTGATATTTCAAAACATTAAAATTATAAAACTATTTACGTTAGATGTTAAAAAATGGCTCGAATTTTTATAAAATGCAAATTTAATTTGATTATTTTTAAAGTTTCTACTCAAAATCTCCGTCAAACTTAAAAAATTAATTTCCTCAACCGTTGATCTCATACGAAAATATCACTATACAAATAAAACAGTTGTAAATTGACATGATGATAAAAAAAACTTCCTAGTACTGCCGGCACAATAAAATTTTCTATCACCCATCTTGCAGGATCTTACAGAAATACATATTCAGCTATACTGATTTTCCATCCCGTCAGTGTTGCGTCTAAGAAAATATGGGTATAACTTACATTTTTATAATTCTTATTTAATTCTGTAATAAATTTCGGGCTTAAGTGTATTAGACTATCTACGAAATTTACTAAAATATAAACATAAGTAATGATAATAATTTTGTTTTGAGTTTGTACATATATACACATAGAACACTAATCATATAGATAGAACACAATATATATTTGGAAAAACAAAAAAAATCAGTAAATTGATCGATTTGATAAATTAAACGTGTAATGACCGCAGTAAACTTATATTGAATATGTAGTATTAGTTAGGTACCAACCAATAAAATGTGCGTGAGTTTTTGATCTTTTAATAGAGATTTATTGTCATAGATCTAATGCTAATGTAGAATTTTTACTTTTCTTATTTATTGTACTATAATATAATAATAGTATTATACTTAAACGTGTAAATATTTACTGGAATTTTATTTAATATTAATTAAAAGTAAACATAAAATAAAACACGCTATAATTGAATGTAATTTGATTTACGTGTTATAAAATTGTTTAGTGTTTCTTGATTTTGGCTAATTGATTTTACTCCCCATTGGAAGAATTTTAATTGGGAAATTTCATAAAATATTATCGGTGATATACCTACGTAGGTTCTGTTAACAAACATTTTCCAATTATTAATAGGAAATTAAATGAATTAATGTAATGTAAAGTAAATACCAATTGAAGCACAGTTTAATCGAATAAATTCTAACACCAATTTGACGGTTTTATTCGAACAGATTGTCTGTACAAAAATTATTTCAAAAATGGTTTACATAAAATAAGATAAGTTTTTGCTTTAATTACATAGACCTTATTACTTGTTTTTAATTTGTAATTTTGAATTACGAATACCTTCATTTATTTTTTTTTTATTGTTTTTTGTTTCATATTTTGAGTAATTTTTACACAGAATTTTTTGAATATTAAAAATAAAATAAAGTAAATTAATAGTTATAGATTAGACAACAGCTCAAGATAGTATTTAAAAATTATTAAAGTATTTTGAATTTGTTTTACTTTTTGTAAATAATTTTTTAATATGATTTTTTTGAGTTAAATTCTTAAAATGGGTTTTAAATGTTGTTCGACTAAATTGCGTTAAAATTTTCAAATTTTAAAAATTACAGGAAATTAACTCATAAATATTAGAACTAAATGAAAATAAAGTTACTAGTGAAATATTTAGTCGAATGAACATAATGAAACCAAAAATGGATAAAATTCAGATTACAGTATATCTTAATAACCTTAAATCAAAAATGGGGATAATCTTTGAAAAAGAGGCACGTCCGAATAAAACGAAATTTAAGTTACGGTACTTGACGACATCGCAAAATTATTTATAGAAGACCATTTTTGGCGACAAAGTCATTTAAAGGTCAAATTGACCTTTTGCAAATTTTCTTAGAATTTTGTAATCTTTTATTTAAAATCTTATATATTTCCTCTACAACAATATAGAGAAGCTTCTTTACAACAAAAGTGTAGGGATTATATTTTTTTAATATATTATTAATCTTTTTCTGAAATACCATTCACAAAATATAGCAAAAATAAATAAATAAATCGTCAGCTGATTCAATACTTGTCGTATGTTAAGTGGGGTTACTTTTGGGAAAATGGAATTTAATTTATGTCCTACGGTAGATTTCCTCGAAACTTTGACAGAATGTAATGGCTGTAATTCAGTATAAGAATTTATTCTTTAAATTACTTAAGTGTCAAGTTATGAATATTTATTAAAATATTTAGTAAAATTTTATAGTATGTTAGGATTTTGAACAAAATTATTCCTAACCCTTGGACACACGACAAATATCGAATACATATGTGTTGACTTTCATGAAATGAGAGTTCAGAAATTTTGAACACGAAAAACAACATCAATCTCCGGTACTATAGTTAATTTAAAAGTAGTAGTGTCCTCAGAGCAAGCTCTAAATATATAATTAAAAGTAGTGGAATTTAGTTTAAGTTAGTCTAAGTATAACAACGAGACCAGTAGGATGTAAAAATATATAAATGTAAAATAAATATAGTAAGAAAACTATAATTGGTAACCCCAACAATTAAAAATTACATCCAGCATGATAAAAATTACATCCAGCATAGATAAAAATTACAGCCAGCAGTAATTTATAAGTACAGCCAGCATAGATAAAAATTACAGCCAGCATTAATTAAAAAGTACAGCCATAGTTAATTCAAAATTATGGCCAGCAGTAAATTATAAGTACAGCCAGCATTGATTAAAAAGTACAGCCACAATCAATTCAAAATTACAGCCAGCATTAATTCAGCAGTGCAGCTACATACTATTTGATTAAGATTTTTTTTGGTAATTAATTTGATTTAATTTGTTATATTTTACAACTTTATTATTTTTTGAATTCTAAAAAATATAATTTAATATATATGCACGTAATATAAAATACACATATGTAGTGTAAAGAGTAAATTTTATATATATTTCGAATGATACGGTAAATGTGTTTTGTACGTACAGTGCCCACATTTGAATAGAAACACTTATTTCTAAAAAGTATAAAGTTTTTAGATAGCATATTTTTACATTTAAAATAGGGCTTCCAATCCCGGACATAAATTCCGATCCCGGGATTTAGGGATTGCATTTTACAAATCCAGGGATCTCGGGATTCATCCCGGCAATGAGTTCCTCTGCTGAAAAAAATAATATAAAGTAGAAAATAATAAAAACTTGCAGTTTTTTTTTTAATTCAGTATAAAATTAATCTTTTTATTTAAATTATTACTAACATATAAGTAATTATTAACTTCATATATTAAGTAATTCATATTAAAATTTTTAATTAAGTATTTTTTTGTTGTTGAAAGAAACCTTATCGCCCAAAGAACTTCGTAATTTATTACAAAACAAACCTGCAGAAGAAAAGGCTCTTTCTAACTCGATGCTGGTTGGTTTTATCGTTTTTAAATATTTATATGCACGCTTCAAATAATCGCCATGTGAGCCATCATTTTCAAATAAAGCCATCTCTTTTTGAAGTTTGGAGACTAACGATTCGCATCGATGTGGTATCACTTGTGGACGTGACATGCCATCATTTATTGCTCCATTAATTTCTTCGGTTGTAGTTAACGGTTGTACAGAAATAACTTCAGCAATTTCCTCCTGCACAGAAACATCTTGAAATTCATCAACCTCTATTGTAGAACATGCTGTTATGGAAGTTGCATTCAATCTTTCAAGAAGATCTGCAATTAATTTACGGCACTTAGTTGGTGTTGGTACTATAATGAATTCTTTGTCGGAGTGAGAGATTCCATTCAAGCCATTATGTAGATAATACAAAAGTCCGCTTAAATCCGTAGGACGTTGCTTCAATCGAATAGATAAAGCTGTAAACAGTTTTTGACTAATAATATTATCCGCATCTTCCAGTTTCTTCGATGTAAAGCTAATAGCGATATCGGCCGTAATAAGGTTCGCGTCCGGGCGACAAAGAGCTTCAACAGTAGCCTTGATAGGTGTTAAAGCATCAACAATTTCAGAAATCGCTTGGATTTCATTTTGAGAAATATCTATAGATATATTTAGTTTTACATCTATAAGAGCTTTCTGGGACACAGTTTTTTAATAAGTAAAAACGTTCTAACATAGCCAATAGACTACTACATCTAGTCTTGCAATCCTTTACTAACGGAATTTCTTTTCCGAAATCTTCTCGGACATATTTTTGTAAATCATCATTTTTGGTGGGTGACCGTTTAAACAAAGATACTATTCTCCGCACTTTCTTTATCAGTGGCCCGAACGAAACATCATTTACTTCACATGGCGGCAACCAGCTACGATCTACAAATTTATCTCCGACATATTCCAGATCTTCACACATTTCAGTTTCACTATTACTATCTGAAAGCTTTTCCACTTCAATATCTTCTTCTGATTCGGCTCGTTCTTCTGATTTTTTGTACAACACATCAATAACTGCAAGTTGTACTCCGTGTGCCAAACATATTTGTTGATGCACTGATAATAATTTTCCAACTTTTGTCATAACACTGGCTCCATCTGTCATAATAGAGATGATATCCTTATGCAAATTTAGTCCATGTTCTTTTAACTTTTTTATTAATAATTGAATGCACTTTTCTGCAGGCATTATACCACTAATACGAACTAAACCTAAGCTCCAGAATTTTGATTCTTCAGCATGTACGTTTATATTCTTGTATCACCGATTTCGTAACGATGTCCATTCATTGAATGATAGAAAGAATCGTTCTCCTGATTTTCGTTGGATAGCAATTTCAGCTTTAACCGAATTTCTTATTTCATTAGCGTAATCTAAAACAATTTTACAAATCGTACTTGGTGACGTAGGCAATTTTTTAAATCCCATGGCAGTTAAGCCTACACGCAGATCCAAAGAATGGCATAAAACATTAAATGAGACCCCATCTAGTGCAGTTAAACGTGACAGGGTTGCAGAAAGCGATTTTTGCTTATGCTCCAATGCAGGAAAAACATTAGTTACTGTTGTAACTTTTATCTTCAGAGATTCACCTGATGTACTTGCACCTTCAGAATCGTTTTTATTCTTTAGTTGGATTTTGTGTATCGAAAACAAGTAAGTGTGTAGACCTCTTGTCGTTCCACCACCAATTTTTAAAACTTTTTTGCAATCGCTCACCTTACACATTGCAGTCTCACCTTTTTCATCGCGTAGGAAATGTTTCCATACTGCTGAATTACTTCCTGTGAAATATTCTTTGTAGACAGCCATTTTAATAAAGCCCTAAATTATATATATATTATTCTGCATTTATCTGGATGTTTGTAAGTTCGACGGAACGCTCCAACACATATACAAATTACATATGTATACAAAGGCATATATATACAAATTGCTTTGGTGCTTTTTTTTAACCCCTGTCTACCATGCTGAACCTTTGCAGGAAAAATTGGTGAACTATATTTTTTTAATTTAATGTTAGTCTTCTTCGCAAATAATAAGGAAAAATAAAAAATAATAATAATAATATAAATAAAACAAACAATTTTTTTGATTTATAATAATAAGGACTAATAGAAATTTAATCAATAGTTTAATATGGTATAATAACCAAAAGGCAAACAGCATTTAACACAAAAAAAACATAATTCACTCAAAGGTTATTCTTATTACTTAAAATTATACACAATAATATACATGTGTATCAGCATATTTGTATTGTATAATATTATACATTATACTACTTTATTTCTCCTACCTTTTATTTTTGTCATTATTGTGTGCGTAATTCACTTCACTCAAAAAAAATTATTTTTGTTTTTTTTTGTTTTTTTTTTATTATTTCCTGTATCTGTATTCTGTATGTTCACTGTTCAATCAATAGAACTGGATAGAAGTAGAGTAGGATAATAAACTCTACTTCTACGTCGGATGTTTTTTTTAAATTGAAAATTATATATGAAAATGTTTTTGTATTTTTTGTAAATTTTACCAATTTAGATACAAAATTTTGAATATTTTTTTAAAAATAACACAATACCATAATAACATTTTATTCATATAGCAAAATAAGATCCCTATACATTATACAAAAGACAAAATTTATATGAAAATAAGATCCCATTTTTAAATTTGCTCTCCCGGAGGACTCAATAACGCTAATACGGTATAATTTATACTAAATGGAACCCAACTAACGAATTATAACTAAATGGAAGTGAGTACGAGTATACCATACAAAAATACAAACATTTTATACAAATTTGTTGGTATGGTACTTCTTTTTCTGTTATATAAAAAAAAAAAGATTAGTGTTAGGCCAATATAAACATAAATAAAAATAAATAAAAAGTGATATAAACATAAGTACTGTAATTTCGGAATAAAGAATCTAATGAAAGAAAAAAATAAACTAGGATTTATTTTGCTTCCGTCATTTAGGACGGGTTACAAAGCTAGTATAAAATAATATTAATTAAAAATACCGCATTGAAGTAACATCATTTTTTCAATATACTTACTTACAGGGTATTGCAATGCAATTTAGAAATACGATTAATTTAGAAATAGTAAACAATATTTTAATTTAACAATATAATATTTACTAATTATAATTGCTCAAAGAATACAAAACTATATTGTATTTTAAATACTATTTTCACTTTGTTAATTCGGATACTTTAACTTTATGTTCACAATTTCGAAAACATACTAAAAATATTAAAATTTTCAAAATAATTATTGAAATTTAAAATTTCTACAGTTTCGTTGCTATAGCAACAAAAATAGTCATGGCTTACTTGTCGAAACAATATTTTGAAAGAAGATTAGAATTCTCACACTATTTGATAAAACTACGCTAAGTATGTGAATCCCGGGATTTCTATAACATAACCCCGGGATCTCGAGATTGTAAAAAACCTCAATATATAGTTATTATAACATATATAGTTAGAAGCACAAAAGTACATTTATAAGACAATTACAATATTAAATAAATAGAATTAAGCTGTTAAGGTATAAGATTTTGCTTTGAGGACATAATAGAGTATTAGTAAATATATAGTTCAAAAAATTCGTAGCAACTTTAATTTTTTAGCGGGGTTAACGAAATGAAATTGTTTTATTAGGTCAATTGTTGTTTTTCGTTTTTAATTAGAATTCTCATTCGGTGTAAAGTCGAGTATGAATACGAAGGACGATTTTGTGGACGCCGAAAGCGAGGAGAAGCCTTCAGTATTTACTCAAGCGAATATAAAATTACAGCCCTTTAGTGTTCGGGACCCGGATCTTTGGTTCTTACAGGTGGAAAGTCATTTTGTCGCCCAGTGTGTTACTTTCGATTCAATTAAATTTCACACGGTCATCAGTCAATTACCGGAAGATATAGCAGTTACCGTCATTGACTTGTTACGCAGTTCACCGGATACAGACAAATACAGAACTCTGAAGGAGAGGCTGGTGAGAAATTATGCTGACTCAGATCAAACGAGAGTGAGGAAGCTGTTGTCAAAGATCACATTAGGTGACAGAAAACCATCAGCCGTGTTAAGAGAGATGCAGCAATATAATATTAGAAATCAAGTAGGACATGAAATAATTAAAACACTATGGCTCGAATGTTTACCAGATATAAATGTAAAATAAATATAGTAAGAAAACTATACATACGACAAAATGCTACTAAAATATCTTTATTGTAAGTAAGTTGTAGAAATCATAAAACTATTTTATTTCAATGAAAAAATAAAATATACCAATAACATTTTTTTGAAAATGCTTTTTAGAATAAAATAAACTCGTTGATTTTTTTTATAAATTTCTTGTATTACAAAAAACAAGGCACATTTTTATCATTTTACATTAGTATTATAATATAATAATAATTAAAATTTAAAAAATATTGTCTGAAAATTAAAAATTTTTTATTTAAAATTGTTTTTAGAGTAATCAACTATCTATGATAGAGTCAGTAACAACATCATATAATGTGACAGTCTTTATTTATTTTTTTGTAATACAAAATTAATTTCTTAAATATAAAAATAAAACATTTAGAAACCTTTTTATCACTTTAACTTAATTTTTGATTCAATATTTTTCAATATTAAATAAATAATACCTAAATTTAAGATATAGAAAAAACTATTATTAAATCAGTTTTAGAACAATAAGGTCAAAACTCTGTTATTACAAGGAGTATAAAAATGTTTCGCTTTTTAATTTTTGTAAGATAAAATTAATTTCAGATAATACTTAATTTTTTTCCTTAAATAACACAAAATAACATAAATAAAACAATATTTAGAAACATTTTTATCACTTTAAATTCATTTTTGCTTCAATATATTTGTACCAATATTAAAGAAAAATAATATCTGTATTATGTATATAAAATAGTTTAAAACTAAGTAAATAAAAATAAATAAAAAAAAACAAAAAAAAAAAAATCTTAAAATTGAGATTTAGATAAATATTATTAAATTATTTAAACGATAAAGAAAATAAATTTGTACTCTCTTATTACAAACACCATCACAATATTTTATTTTTGTAACATAAAACTAATTTTACTTCATTTTTTCTCAAATTAAAATAAAAAATAAATCAACATTTAGGAAAGTTCTCTTCAATATTTTACCTTCAATTCAGGTTTTACAATACCTATGTTTATGTATCGTATAAATTAGTGAAATTATTTTAAAATAGGATTAAAAAAGGCTTTATCAGCCTTTCACAAATCGACCGGGTTTTTGCAAACTACCGGTTTTAAAATTTATTTCCTGCGCTGAAGTTTTATATTTAATTTCATACAAATTTTTTCTGACTATAATTCAAAAACTTCACTTTTGGAAATTGAATTTGATTAAATTTGAATTCTCCTGCCAATTTTCGATATGATTTAAGATCTTGTGGTAGCATTTACAATATTTTTAAATGAATCTTTGGATAATTCATCTTTAAATTTTTTATCAATGACAGTGGACTTCCAATCTCAAGATTCTTAAGAAATTTTTCTATCGGACTATGGACAGTTTCAACATCTTGAATTAATGAGTGGCCAGCCTCACAAAACTTTTGTTCTACTATTCTGATATTTTGATTTTCACTTAAAAACCTTAAAATAGCAAAAGATGTAAGTTGATTTCTATTTCGGAGAATACATGAGTCACTCCACAAAACTATATGATCTATTTGATTTTTATCTTTCACAATTGCAGACAGAATTTTTGAAATAAATGTTCGTTCCGGCTCGCCCACCTACAGCTTCAGACCATAAAGCGCAATAAGTAATTTTTTTTTTACCTTAAAAGAAAGTTAAAAAATCTAAATTTTGTCTGTTCCTTTGTATGAGTTTCATAATTTAATTTTTGTTCTGCTGAAGAGTAGTTTATTTTTTCAAACAGAAGACATTTATCACATCTATCTTTTTTTGGGACTTCTTTTTTAGTGTATTATTGTCATGTATTAATGCAAAATATTAAAATATGACATGTATTTAGGCGATCATAAAAATAAATACTTGTTGTACTCTACATACGATAAAAAGAGATTATCGCCAATTTATATGAGTAATTTGTCTTATGTTCGTTTGTGATAACCGTACAAAAGCTTTTGTTTTACTGTGGACATACGATAAAATAGATTCTAAATATCTCGAGAACTAAAAGAAATTTTGCGAAACAGATTAGCGCATTTTAAAGAGCATACCGAAAAACCCCAAAATCACTTTATATCTAAAAACTGCCAAAAACTAACATACGACAAGTATTTAATCAGCTGACGAAATGTAATTTTATTTTTTATTTTTAAATTGTACACTTTTTGGAATTTTCTTATTTTGATTTTTTTTTTTTTTTTAGAATAACGCACCTAAATAATATCCAAGACTGTTTAAGATGACCGTCATTACACCTTGGTTTTGGTTATGTGCCTAATACTTACACGAACATTGTAGGTTTGACTTCAGCTTGACTATGCTAATAAAAATATTAGACATATACTATGCTATTTACGCATGCCTTATATTTACTGTAAATAGATTAATCTTTCGACATTTAAATCAGTCAATATTGCAGAAAAAAATATTATGTGTAATTTTTAGTAGGTATGCTAAAATATAGCGTAGCGGGTATAGTTATTGACACCCCGAATATTTTCGATACAGTTATTGACATCCAAATTTTTATAAGCATTTTTCTGCTAATTTTTGTATAAGTTTATTATTGGGAATAAATTTGTAAAAATAATTCGGGTTTTCCGATTTAAATGTAGTATAAAACCTTTTTATTAAAATATTCAGTTGGTTTATAATCTTTTAAGTGACAAGACGGAGTTGTTGTACGCAATTTTTACCAAAAACGTAATAAATTCATTAAGAAACCTCTTCAGGTAAGTTGGGATTATTTATGACTATACATAAATAAATTATAACTTAAGTATTATTTTGTAAAAGTTAAATGTTTTTTAGCTTATTTTGAGCATAAAGTTTTAATAATAGTATATAAATCTTGGTATCAATAATTGATACATTTTTCGGATACCGATTCCATTATTGACATCAGGTGTCAATATTTATGTTATATGGAAGTACATTTGTTGACACCGTGCCAATAGTTATACATATTGTGGGTGTCAATGTACTGCTGGAATTTCTATATAGCCAAAAAATATTATTGATTAAAAAATAATAATTATCCATAACTAGCCAATCAGCTAATTTAATCAATTTTGTTATTTTAAAGTCATCAAAATGCCACAAATTTCAAAAATGTATAAAGAGAAAGACCTACAAAATACACTACATTATATTATAACTAAAAAATAATAAAAAAAAATCAGCAAGAAAGAAACTTTGTAGACTTTATTGTTAATAAATATTAAAATGTAAATTTAAATAATGAATTTAAACATAATTTGTTTAGTAAAACATTCTATTTAATAAAATTATAGCTTACGGAACTTATTTTTCTCTTAAGGGTGTCAATTAACTTTTTAACAATAAAAAAATATCAATTCAAAAATAAACAAAATAACCATAAAAACAAATCAACTTTAAGTCTAGAGTGCAATGAACATGAAAGAAAAAACTTGAAGCTATAATTACAGTTGGATTTATCTTTCTACGATAGCAATTACTTAAATTCTTATTTCAAATTTTGACAGCAAAGTGGGCTTTGTATTGTATTCACTAATATATTAATTACAAAAAAAAAAACACAGTTAACCAAGATTTTTTATTCTTTAGTATTATTTTTTTATTATGATAGATACTTAAAAAGAGATGTAGCGAATCTAAATATTTTTTAAAAATTTTCTGATTTTCATGTCGAAAACACAATCACAACGAATGACGAATTTTTCGCTTTCAAATACATGAAAACATAAATCGTGACGAATGACGAATAACCAAAATTTCGCGTTCAAAAAATAGATCTATTTCTATTTTACTCGTCGACGAATGCGAATGACATTCATTGATACCAACATAAATTGGCCAAAATGGTCTTAATAAAACATTTTTAAAATTGAAATTCAAATAAAAAATTTTTTTAAATTAATTTTTTTTAAATTTTTCCTCCATTTTTTTGATAAACAAATTTTGAAATTTCAAAACACAAAAATTTATTCGTCGCGAATAATTCGTCGTGATTGTGTTTTCGACATCAATTAGAAATTTTAATTTAAAATTTCATACCACGTATACATCTTAACACACAAAAATTTTAATTTATCAAACGAACAAATGCACAGAGTTACTTCTTTTTCTCGCCAGAGTTAAATATAAATAAATTTTTTTTTTAAATAAATTATTACGTATGCGGTTGTTGTTTAAGGTAGATCAATAAAAAAACGACTACATGGTGTTAAAATTTAAGAATAAAGTGATTAAAGAACAACAAGTGATTAAAAAATCCACATGTTAACTCTTAATGCATTTCTATCATCATCATTAAGGCATATATTCTTAATCTGGAAATTTAAAAAAATACGGTACAAATATCTGAAACAGAATCGATTTCACAACCGATGATCATTATTATTCTTTTAAATAATAGACATTAAAAACGAGACGTGGCGAAATCAAATATTTTTTACAAATTTTTAATTTTCAATTAGAAATTTGAATTTAAAATTATACCTTTTACCAAACGAAATAAAATAAATCTAAAATTGATGATTATAAATACAATATCCGGACCAACTCTTCTCGATTGCAAAGTATTCAACTGAAGCAGTTTGAGGTGATGCTGGGTCTAACAGAAATTACAAAGAATAGTCAGAGTTTTATGATCTGTTTAATGTTGGGGTACATCATAATCACTGTTCGAAATATTAACGTATTTTACAAATTAACGAAAAACATCAACAGGAATGTCTTTAAATAATTAAATTGTTAGATTTTTTTATTATTGAATTTTAGATAACGCAACACAATTTGGAAAGATATTTATAGCAAAGGAAATCAACAATAATGTTTATTATAATCATTCTACTTAAAAATTTGCTAAAGGGTTTTTATCTTACTTCAAAATATAATTAAAATAATTTTAACCTGGATCTCAATCAAAATAAGACTTATTAATAAATAGTCTTATGATACCTTGCATAATAATTTATTAGTACAATTACGTTCTATATTGGATTACCTATGTATGTATGAATATTTTAATTTTTATTTTAGATACAAAATAAAAATTTTTGTTTTCTCTCTTTGAATTTAATTTGAAAATTAGTTAAGAATTTGCTAAATTATTTGTAATTACAAAATGTCTCATAAGCCCCTTGTTGAGTTTCTGTAAATTTTTATTTTAGGTGGTTGAAATGCAATCAAAACATGCTCTTATAGTATTTGATTGTTATTATCCTATTTTATTATATTTGTTTTAAGTTTCTAGTCTATTTACTATTTATAAAAATTGAATTTTCAATTGTGCTACTAGTCTTTTTTTAAAATGGAATTTATGAATTATAATGATAAAATAGTGAATAAAATAAATACCTGTTGACGTTTTGAATACATTTTTATTTTATTTTATTCTATACATACTATAAACGTTAGACTTTAATGTGTTTGTTTTTATGAATTTATTTACAGATTTGTTTACTTCCATTCATTTTCACCTGCAATTTATAATCTTCTATAATCTATTACAAAAAGTTAATTAATATTTTTCTGTAGGTATAATAAATAATAACATACTCTTCTTTCTATTTAATTTTTAATGGCCTACTTTATTTATTTAACCAAAATTTGTTCAAATTCAATGTAACTAATTAATCATAATTTTATTTTTTATTATCATTTTTTTTTTGTTTTTGTAAAGAAAACGAAAATTAAACTCGAAAACACTGCGAACACAAAATTATCATTGCCAATTTAATTTGCATTTGTGTTTAACGATTATAATATAATTTTTTACTATATATAAACATACATGAATTGTTGACAACTTACTAATACATATACATATATTATATGCAAACTTATATGACCTATCAACACTCACTATATGCATATACAATCTTAACAACATGTATCCAGGAACATATCAAAATTTAGTAAACAATAATTATCACAATAATAATTCATTTTTAATAATTTTTAATGTTAAATTGTAGGAAATTACAACAACAAGCAATGAGAACACAGCAAAACAAACCATAAAAAAGAAATAAAAATAAAAAAAAAAATACACCATAGTAAATTCGCAAAAAATTCAACAGATCATAATAAGTGTCTAAGCGACGTTTTATGATACCAAAGCAATTAAAATTGATTTATGTTCATCTTGAAAAACAAAGTCAAGGAATCAAAAATATACTACATACATATCTACATAATATCATATTATACAATATTGTTATACTTGAGATAGATAGCAACCAAATATTTTATGCACATCATATAATAAAGTAACTTCATATTTTTAAAATTTTAATATCTTTACAATTTCAATTTCATTGACTTTACGATGCGTTGCACAAAAAAAAAAAAACAACAAATAAAAAACTAACACAAAGTAAGTAGTCAGTTTCTACAAAATAACAGCAGCAGCAAGCAACAACAGCAGTATTGCCATCATAATATTTTAAATAGACATCATAAGTATAGTATGATGTC
Organism: Argyra leucocephala; assembly: GCA_963942445.1. Classification (NCBI taxonomy): domain Eukaryota; kingdom Metazoa; phylum Arthropoda; class Insecta; order Diptera; family Dolichopodidae; genus Argyra; species Argyra leucocephala. The sequence goes on along the minus strand of OZ012679.1, from coordinate 60,763,769 downwards.
CAACAAGATGTTTTTCTCATCAACGAATAATACCAGTCTAAATTTTAGAAATGGTGAAGGCTAAAATGTTTCATAATTTTGTACAACACAAAAAAAATTTATCGTTTTACGAGAAATTCTGATTAGCAAAATTAAAATGCAACAAAAAAGACAGTAATAAAAAAATTAAAATATGTTAAGAAAAAATTTTACACTAAAATTAGTTTTACATTTCTACAAAGCAAAAAAAAATTGCTCTATACGAAGGTAACGTACCTTTTTTCGATAATAACAATTTTTTTAATTGTTCACTTAAATTTATTGTTTTTAATTTTTTTCATATGAGAATATTTAGATATAAATTCACAGTAGAAAAAACTTGATAATCAAAAATAATATTTAATGCATGTAGAAAAGCCCATAATAGCACCTTAACCGTTATAATTACGATAATACATTTAAAAAAAACTCTTACAATCTACGGAGTTGTAAATATGGCTATGATTATTAATCTATACAAAAGTTTATCACAAGAACTCCTAAACTCCTATGAACACCCTATCAGTTTGTATATTTCTTTCTAGATAACTTATAAATTTTCAAGAGACGTATAGATAACAACTACCTATCTTGTCAACTTTCTTTAGGATATTTCTTAATATTCTTATTAACTTATTCTTATATACAAGCTATACTATACATACCAATATACCATACCATACCATTTATTTCATTATTTTAACTTAAAAAATAAAACTAAAAAAAAATCATAATAAAAATCTAGATAATCTTAATATAATTTTTAGTTTTGTTATCCTTAATAACTCTATAGTAGTCTTTTGAGTAGCCCAACTGGGTCCCTTTGATTAAATTTTACCTCAAATTAAATATTTTGTCTTTCTAAACTTTTTTTTAATGCAAACAGTACATCCTGTAACCATAAGTCAAACCAAAATTTCTAATTTAAATTTCCAGTTAGTTGCGAAATATAAATATTTAGGTAAATTAGCTATAATGGTTGTATTACGCAAATAAATCTGTTAAACATAAATCTAAAATAAGTGACGGCTTGTGTGAAAAAAATTAGTATAAATGCAAAAACAAAGTGGAGTAAAACGTTAACAAATATTTTAGTTCAGAAATATTTACTATTACAAAATCTAATTGTTTTATTATAGACTCGTGATCTATGACTTTCCTTAAGTAATTTTTTTAATTACTCTTTATTTTAAGGTTAAATAGTACAATTTATAATTATAATAGACAAGCATTTAAGGACTTGCGCAATAAACACCTTTTCATTTATCTCCCTTCTCATTACGGTTAAAATAATGAATTGGGTATTATTAATAATAACCGGATACGAGGATATAATAATTACCGGTTAATATTAATAATATCCGGATTTATTATATTAACCGTAACATACACCTAACCGTACCTCTTTAGTTACAAAAATATTTCATTTTTAGTAATTTTATCCATCAAATGCTATATACTATAGGGAATATATCGGAAACGAAACAGTATATGAGGGAGCATCAGTTATGTTTCCTAAATAAAACTTAATAACCTTAACACTTTTTATTAAATATGAGTGGCTTATGCTTTATCGTGAGAAATCTATGTCAGTGCGTAAATTACTGTTGTTTTAAAAACTTTAAATTTGGCTTCAACATTATAATTTTTCATCAGGGGTGCCTAGTCTTATTTTTATATTTAAATAAATTATTGTTACTTTTAAAATGTCGTTATAAGCAGAACATGTGTGAGATTATACAGAAATCTGTATTTCTGCTCCCTTATATATTATTCTACTACACTAGCTCGTGCGGTTTTATCCTTATATCATTAGATTTATCTAATAGCTCAATCGTCTTAAGGTTGCTATGTTGAGTCAATCGATTTTCATTTTTAATGGCATAGCCAATAATTACGTCATCTATTTTTTCTTATTTTTAGATCTAAGTGAATATCTTCGTTGAATCATAGCGTATGCATTCGTAATAGTTCTAGAAAATTTATTTTAGAAGCTGTATAAGTAATAAATTAGATGTTTTTGTGCATCCCCACAGTTGGATACCGGAAGTCCATATAGGTTTATTATACTTTTATTTACTTCAACTTGTAGTATAAGCTGAGCTTAGACTGTCTCCCTATTAGCCAGTTCATATCTCTGATTTTTTGTTTGATTTGCATTGTTGTTTGTTTAACGTGATGTTTCAAGTTAAGACGTGAGTCAAAGTGTAGTCCAAAATATTTTACTGTTTTCGCTTTTGGTACCTGAATATCATTTATATACATATATACAATGTTATGGTGCCTTTCATCTAAGTAATGTGAACCGACTTTTTTCGTTCAGTTTAGTTTTCCAGTTTTAGATCCATTGGCTTACTTTATTCAGCCATTTCTGAAGTTGCTCTGTTGCTTGTCTTTGCGAATCGCTTATAGCCATTAGAACTTAAATCTAACCTATTAGCTTAATTAACGTCTATTATTTACTAAAATGATTTTAATATTAAACTTCAATCTACTATCGCCCTTATCAGTGGATTTTCGAAATTGTGGGACAGTTTTCAAGAAAGGCAGATGATATTTTTTGTATTTGTGGGAAAGTAGTGTTAGTCTATTCTAATAAGCAATCTGCTGGTCATCATCATTATCATCTTATAGCGCTACAGCTCTGTGTAAGCTTTGGCTTTCATAGAAATACTCCTCCAAAAGGGTGCATCTTAGGCCGCTTGTTTCCAATTTGGGATTTGTAGGGCTTGGGTATCATCTCTACCACGATTACTTTCAGGCTTTCCGCCTGTTTCCGAGTTTTATTCTAATAACTTGGCTGTCCATCTTAGTGTTTGAGCCTTTACAAACCACACAATGTCTTCATTCTTAATTATATTATTAATCTTCCTGTTATTTCTCTTATTATATATTCTCCATTCCCCAAAATTTTTGGGCCGAATATTTTTCGAAGAATTTTTCTTTCAAATATACCTAGGCTGTTCTCCTCGGCTACAAACATGGTTCATACCTCGCATCCATACGTCAGTATGTATAATTTGATTGTAGCAAATTCTGTTTTCATAGTACCATCTGTTTGCGGCCTAAATTCGGTTGGTGCTGAAATAAAACGGTAAATTTGTTAGCTTTAGATAATAATATATTTAGCGGGATTTTGGAGGGACAACTCCCACTGTTATAAGCGCTTTGTTGTTGAAATGTATATTTAATAAAAATAATTAGTAGAAGTTTGAGAGTTGAATTCAAAATAAGCCAATCAAAATATTATATGGTATTCCAGAATATTTATACAAGTGTATCAATTAGGGATTTTGTATAGTTGGTGGACAAAATCAGTATTATTCGCCTTTTATAGAATATCGCATATGTCAGAATATATGCGAGACTCTAAATTAGTTGGCATTTTTGAGATGAATTAAAAATCAGGGTTATGGCTTTTTGCAGAATATTTATATAGACAAGTATGTGTATGGTATATTCTGAATTAGGAGTTGAATTCAAAATCAATAAAATATACCAAATTAAACATGCCAAATATTCAAATGTTAAGTGTCCATTTTGCTAAATATCTTTTCGTAAGTGTCTATTTTGCTAAATGTATTTTTGTTAAGAGTCCAGAGGGCCAAATGAAAGTTGCCAAGTATACCTTAGGCGCTTGGCAATGAAATAACACCGAAAGAAGAAACCAAATAACTCCGAAAATCTTACATTTTGTTCAACATTTTATTTTTCAACATTTTTTCTATTCGACATTTTTCTTCCCAACAGTTTTTTTCAACATTTTTAATTCCAAAGCTTATCAACAAATAGACCCAAACATATAAACACATATACACTCAAAAAACGTATAAACTGAGTTTGAATCCAATTTATACATATAATCCGGTACCATTTTTAAAGAAAAAAAGATTATTAATGTAAGGCAAAGACTCAGCCTTCTTGAGATCGCCAGCGAATAAACAAATTCGGGTCGTTTTTCCCTAAATATTGTCAGGTTTAATGTTAAGAGCAACCACATTAGACCCGTATCAGAAACGAAAGTTTGCAACCATTTTCTGTGGTATTTATATCATACAGCGGGGTTTGTAGAAGAAAACACGGTTCAGTACTAAAATAAAAAATATGCTGCTAGTTTCTACTAGTTATACCATATCATATATTTATATCTAGTATGTTACTATAGTATTTAAACCGTACTGTTAGTAAATTAAAAAAATGAAATATATGTAAAAAAAAAACTAGTTATTATTAATTGTAAGGCTCCGTCTACCTTCCTCCGTTCCTAATTTTCCTTTCCTCACTTTAGCCAAACGAAGCAAACGGTATAAAAGGCCCCAGTGGCTTGTATAAAAACAAAATACAAAATCCAAAGAATAAGAAAGAAAATTATTAAAGCTAATTATTACGTACATTTTTACGGTCCATTTTTAATAGTCATAACGCTTAAGTGGCCGTCAAAAAGTATTGAATAAGAATTAACTTTACGAAGCCTTCTAGTAATTGTCTCAAATTAAAAATTACGCTGTGTATTAATATCAATCAAGTAATGAGGGCATATTCAAGGGTATACCTCACATATATAGCTAAAATAAAAGTATTTTGTGAGGTAGAAGTCAAACAATTCTTTTTAGGTCTAAGAATTAGCTTTACTCGCTATTAATCATAGTGTAACTTGAAATTAAGTTTTGAGTTAAGTTTGACTCCGTGATCTGTAATTGAATATACTCCCGTAAACGAAAAGAGTCATTTAATCTATACTTGTAATAAACTGACGGAGATTGACTTTTCGTGTAAAAGGAAATTACTTTATAAACAAAACACACTTTCATTTAAAGCACCGAAATTTGTACTTACATTTCCACTACATTAATTGGGCTACAACTAAAACCATCAGTATATTTTCATCATATTGATTTATTGTAATTAGCACAGCTGATGTGAAACGAGTACAATTAAGCATATTTAAAATTTGTACCCAACAAAAAGTGCATTTCCACAACAAACCATGGAACAGCTACTGCAGAAAGTAGTTATTGTATATGGATGTTTATCACATGAGATCTAGATTGTATGTGTTCAAATTGAATATTACGATTTTATTCGCCTACAAAATTTTAAGGTAAACTATTAAATTAAATTAAAAATTTTTATTTAGTAATTTCGAATAATAAGGTTAACTTGTACGAACGATTTCAAGGCATACCGTCAGTTTTACTGTCATAGAATAAACAAAAATCTGAATCTATTGTGACTCTAGTCTTAGAATAGTTATTTTTTTTTAATTACTATTTATTTTTTATTTTATTTCATTTATTAATCATATATATATGTTAATATAATATACAAAAGTATACTATTATACATTATATATTTATACATTATGTTCTGTGTATAGTGTATATAGTATACATATATATATATATATATATATAAGCCATATATGAATTTAATTTCTTTATATTTCAGCATGACACCGGGAAGCATTTTGTGCCAAAACTCTGAACAATCAAAAGCCCATCGTGATGCGAATGCAGCAGCAATTAGCAAAAAATTAATGCACGCATATAAATTGTCAGAATTTTTGTTTTTTTTTTTTTGTTTTTTTTTCAGGAAAAAAAAATTAAAAATATTATTTATGAACTTTAAAATAAAATAAAAAATTAAAGAAATACATAATATCTAGGTATGTATATAATATATATGGATATATATATATAGCTACATATTTTTACATATTTTCTTTAAAAAATGTGTATTCGGCTGGCTCGCATTATAATTTATGAAAATTTTATTCAGGTTTTTCTATACTAGAGAATATAGAAACAAAAGGTGAAATCTCCTGCTGCTGCCATGAACACTATTTTTGATAACCAATTAAAATTCCACAAAAAAGTATCGTTAAAAAAAATAAAAATAAAAATATGATATTCACGCCTACTATATATACATCATACATAATATGTGTACCTTATTTAAGGTGTCTAATTCAAAATGAATTTTGTGGAGGATCATGAAAAAGAAGTTTTTATTTGGTTGAAAAATTTAAATTTAGAGTCGCTATTGTTAAAAAATAAGACAGGCAATTATGAGCTGTTTTAATATGAGTGACCTATGATTAGGGTTTTTCGTCTTTTATTTATTGTTGAATTTTTTTTTTTTTGCTAGATAACCTGAAATGACTTCAAAAATATATATATTTTCCTAGGAATTGTAATAAAAATTTTTACTTAATAGCAAATTCAAATATGAATATTTGGTGTAACGGTAAATTTTTTGTAAACTAAAAATAATTTTGCTAATTTTAGTTTACAAATGTAGTTTTAATAAATTTTTATTAATTTATTTCAAATATAAAATGCCTAAAAACCTCATTCTAAGGCTTATGATTTTTTTATTTGTTTTATAATATTACACTAGTTGGCCCTTGTGCAATTGCACAGTAATAACTTTATTTAAAAAAAACCTTGGATAACAACATCATCATTGATTCATATGAAATTTATTTGAATCTTGTTTATTTTTTTTTTCTGTAGACAGATAGCAATCCTTGAACGATACCAAGTTGTTTCAGTCCCACTAACACCACCTCTTTTTTTTCTTTCATACATAATAAATCCATGATAGATCGACTAATGATTTCTTATTTTCAAAAAAAAAAAATACGTTTTTCTACATAATTTAAATTGTGGCTATGTTTCTGTATTATTAATTAAACTTTTCTTTTGTAAAATACTACAGTAAATTAAAATTTAAATTGATTAAAAGCTTTAAAAAAATGAAATAAAATATAAAAGTGTAAAAAATTAATGTATTTTTCTATTTTTAGTATTTTATCATAGCCTTGGAATTGTTTAACTTTTTTCTACTATTAGCCTATCCTTCTATCTCTTTAATTTTAATATGTATTATGTATAGAGATAAGACTATCAATTTGACATAAATTAAAGTAAAATCGGTTATAGTCACTATTGGTTATAGGCACAATTTGCCTTCAATCAACAATTTTGCTGTCAACATATTTTTTAACATTTTTTTATGTATTTTATAGTCAAACACGTTTGTAGTCACAATTCGGTTATTTCAATTTTTTTGAAAGAAAGTAATAAATTTCATAAGTTCATACAATCGATGTCGTTTATTAAAATATAACACCAATTTTTCAATAAAACAAAAAAACGAGTCAAAAGTGAATTATTTTATTAAAAAACTGATGTATACCTATATTATCTTCTTCTGTTCTTTATTACAAATATGTATATTTTGTGATTACATAACAGAATTGCTATTTATAAATAAAATAAAGTTTAAAATTGTTATACGAAAGATATTTAATTGAATTTTGTTTATAAAAAGCCAATTTTTTTTTACTACGCCTATAGTCACAAAACGGTTATAGTTACAAATATTACTGAAATTTAGGGAATAACTATACCCGTGTTTTACTGTAATTGATGTCAAACTGATGATGATGTAATGTTTTTTAAATAGCAAGTTAGTTAACATTATTATTATATCATTTTCGAAGAGTATGAACTGATTTTTGTTTTTCTGTTTGTGTTTTCGTTTTTGTACTTTTTTCTATAAACTTGTGTGTTTATTTAGAATGAAAGAATTTTTATGAAGCCTTTTTAAAAATTGTCTGTGATTGAAATTTATTTTAAAGTATAAATGTCGCTCTACTCGGAAATAACCGTCACTATTTGGTGTAACTATTATAAATGTTTTAAGTGTTCACCATCAAGAACTTACTAAAGTTTTAATTATTTTATGGTGTAATTTACTATACAGCTGTTCTTGCTTTCTTGCTCCCCACGTCGTTCATCTTGTATATTATATATAAGATATATGTATATTTTATAGTTCAATTTCGTTATTTAAATTTAATTTATACTTTATATTTAATTTATTGTTAAATTATAGCAAGTATTATGAAATCATATAACAAAAGTAAAGAGGTTTTTAGATAAAATTATTCTTTAGTACTATAGAGTAAAATTTATATCATTGTTAAAAATTGTCGAAATTTCACTGTATTATACTCGAGGACTATTTTCAATAATTAAAAGTAAAGAGTTTAAAAAAAATCGTTACTCAATTTTCTATTATACTTGTTTAGGAATTCATTCTATAAAAATGTTCTTAATACTGGTGCAAGTGTCGAGAGTGTTAGAAACAGATCAATTGCAGATTTTATATTTTTAATTAAAAATGGTAAATTAATAATAATTTTAATAATATTATTATTATTGTTATTTTTTATTGAATGTAATTTAATTTATACATAATAGTAATTTACAAGTGTGCATAGTGACCATCTTCAACTGTGCCGTCAAATTCGCATTGAAATCTCTTCAAATAGATCGTCAGCACCTGTGAGAAGAAGTAAAATAAACTCAACTCTTCTCCAAAACCGTAGCATTGCACAAAATTTTGTTGAAAATTTTCAACAACCTAATACACCGCGAACAACAAATGCGACTGAGAGTTGGTCACAATTTGTAAAAGCAATACAACAAAGCGCTTCAAATATTCTAAACTTCCAAGATGAAAGAAGAAAAGAATAAATATCTGATATCACATGGAAAAAAAATCTAACCTCATCGAACAATATAACGAGTTGAATAAAGATATGGAACTTAGTGCAAGACGGGGCCATCCAAAATGGCAGGAAGGCATTTTTAAACAATCCCAAAAAGCCACCGGCTCTATGAATGCGAGAGAATGCTACTGACAAACAAGAAGAAACTCAAATAGAGCGATGGACGCAACATTTCTGAGCGATTCTGAATAAGCCCACAGCTGAAGTCGCAGTCCATCAATGTCAAGCGGTACGCTAGGTTTTAACCAAAATCCGCCAAGCTGAAAAGAAATTAATAATGTATTAATCCAACTAAAAAGCAATAAAGCGACATCAAGAAAAGATAAAATATACGCAGCGTGTTCCATAGAATTTTCTCTGGGGAAGCTTTCAATATCCACACCGGGGTAAAACAAAGTTGTATTTTATCCCCCCCCCCCACGCTTTATTTTAATTTTGGATTTGATGTTGAAGAAAACAAACCGGGGAGCAAAATATATTGGATGGAATCTTACAACAGCGTCGCGACCTTGCTTTTGAAGATGATATCTGCTTGCTCAGTCACACCAAAAACCGATATCGCAAAGAAGCTGCAGTCACTAATCAAATGTGCGGCGTTGTAGGGTTGCTGATAAATGTAAGCAACACAAATCTGATGCGAATCAACAAAGCAGTCGATTGCAACTCACAGATTGGTGATGAAAATGTAGAGAAGGTAACATCATTCTGCTATCTTGGTAGTTTTATAACTGTGGATGGTGGCGCGAACGTGGATGTTGAAACCGTATTCAAAAGGCAGGTATGGTAAACTTACAAAACCTTAAACTTCAATTCTTCAAGTTTAACGTTCTCTTAGTTCTTTTATATAGATGCGAAAAATGAAAAACAATAGAAGGAATCATCTCGCGCATCCAGATATTTGTTAATAAATGCCTGAAACGGATTCTTCGAATATACTGGTCAGACAAAATTTCCAACAAGAAACTGTGGGAACGAACAAGAATTGAAGGAATCAGAGAAATGACTAATTTTAAATTAGTTTTATTCATTTTGAAATTACTTTTGTTAACCGGGCAACATTCTTCAATTGGTCGTATATTTGAGATGTCACAAGTTTGCAACGCTGATCTCAATTGTTTTTTTACACGAAGTTTGATTGAATAACTAAAGTCTTGTTGACTAAAATAAAATCCATTTGTTTACACACTATAATGCTACTACTTCTGTCTCGAGGGAGCTTCCAGGTGATCTGCGCTTCGTAAGAGCAAACTATAGGTTAATTATTTGAAAAAAATGTTAATACACAACCCAAAAGTTTTTCTACCTTTTTCATTTTTTATTCGTAAATCAATTGGCCAAATAATATGACTTACTTTTATGGCACTAACTATCGTATTAAAATGACTAATTTTTAGTTCAAATCATCAGTTTTGCTTATTGCAAAGTATATGATAATCAAACACCAAACAAATATATATCGTTTCCTAGTTTCGCAGTAGACTGTTTATGTTTAATATAAACCACAGCTTCAATATCCAGTTTTTTTTTTGGTTTCTTATAAGATCCGTAATGTTTTTTTTTACCGAACACAGTATAACATCGGGTAACTATACAGTAATGATAACCCCAACGCCATTTTTATGATTTATTGTTGTGCCTCATATAGAGGAGAGTGGATTATAGTAGTTTCAAACTAAAATTATTTATTTTTATTCTTTTCCAAATTAACCAGTATTGCATAGTTTGAAAGTACCTTTATATTATCGTCTTTGTATAATATTCTCGTATAGCTAGTATTCTCGTATAGCTGGCTATCTTAGGTTAGGTACAAAATTAGGAAAAGGTAAAAAAAGTTAGTATATGATTTTTTTTTATTTATGAGCTTAATAATCCGTGACATCGAAAATGCAGTATAAAAAGTAACATTGTTTAGATACATAGTTACTGCAGTGTAAAAAAGAGAAGAGTTCAATTTTGACATTTTTGAACATAATTTTGGCTGCATAAAAATTTTGGGTTTTTGGAGCATTTAATCAAAGCATGCTTTTATTTATTCATCAGTTGATTGGACTGTTATTAAAGTGCCAATCACGTACAGTTTTTGGGATTACCGGAATATTGATATGAAATTCTCTACTTTATGATGTCTGTAACTGTAACTTATCGTCTATTTATAATACCTCGAACATAAATTCTCAAATCGGTCTTCTTAGATCTTTTCCAAAGACACATTAGTTACACAAAAAGTTAAAGGCTGCCTTTGGATAAATGATGAAATTAAAAGAAATAAGTTGTTAAGGGATTATGCCTTTACTGCTTATAGGAAAAATTCAACGGATGAAAATTGGGGAACTTTTCAAAGACTTAGAAACAAAGTAACTGAACTAAATCGCAATGCTAGACGTGTATATGGTGAAAATACTTTTAACCAAGTTTCTACTTCCAAAGAATTCTGGTCTAAGGTAAAGAAATTTGGTGTTTAGAATACAATAATTGTTCTTTCAAATTCGATAATCCGAATGAATTAAATAATTACTTTACTGATGGTCTTGGTAATAATAACACTGAATTTTTCTCTAGAAAACATTCTGCAATTCTTGAGAGAACTGATGGCTTCTATTTTAGAAACATTTCGCTTGATGAACTTTACTACCACTTTAAATCCTTAAAATCTAATGCTATAGGAACTGATGGTATTACGTTAAAATTTCTGAAATTGATTTTCCCTACTTTTGGAAGTTACATCCTACATGTTATAAATTCTGTTCTCACTACTTCTGCTTTTCTTCTAGGATGGAAAACGGCTTGTATTGTACCTCTTGCCAAAGTCAATAATCCGATAAAACTTACAGACTTCCGTGCAATTAGTATTTTACCCTGCTTATCTAAATTTTGTGAAGTTGTCATGAAGAACCAAATCGTAGACTTTATAAAAAATGGCCCCCGAGTAAATCTCTTTTGTAACCAATCTGACTTTAGAACTTGCCACAGCAAAACAACTGCAATGTTAGCACTCACAGAGAAAATAAGGCAAAACATTGATAAGAAGAAAATCTCTATATTATTGTTACTTGATTTTAGTAAAGCTTTTGATTCTATAAATCATAATATCTTAGATTTATGGAATAAATATATTATATAAATATATAATAAAATATATATATAATAATATCTTATGCTGCAACCTTAAGACCCAGCTCTTCTTTTCTAACTCGGCCTGTAATCTTATTTATTCATATTTAACTGATAGATTCCAGTATACCGGAATTGGTGAAGAGCAATTCGGCTTTCGGAGTGTTATAAAAGTAGTACGTCAAGGCTCAATCCTTGGTCCACTTCTATTCATTATTTATATTAATGATTTAAATAACTCCGCATCTTTAAATAACTCCCTTGTTCATATATTAATTTTAAATTAATTAGTTTTCCATTTTTATTTTGTTGTTTTGGTGGACATGTTTGAAATTTTGGTATGTTGCACGCTAGCTCGTTACTGTTCTTACTTATTATTTTTTTGTTTTTTCTTCTCTATATTTCGTCGGCTGAGTTCTATCTTGCTCCATACGCCATTTTTGCATTTTTTAACCTAAAAGTTGATTTATGGGCTTTAAATGGCGCTCTTTTCAATGTGCTTATCCGTTTTATCGTATCTATTTTCAGTGCTGAGATATTCAGTGGGGCTTTTGCTCCACAATCCTCATTTTTCAAGTTTGTTTGTTCATTCTTGCTCCAGACGCCAATTTTTTGCAATTTTTTATTGCCTTACGACATAGAGCAAAATAGAACTTACTTTTAAAAAAAAAATTTTTTCCTCCTTATATATTAACTAATTGGATTTACTGTGTATAATAGTAATGGTACTGAAGCAAATATACCTAAAAAATAAAAAAAATCTTATTGCCTTATGAGCACCCTAAGTAACAAAATTCCTCTCATAAGGCTCTAGTAGAGTTCTATGAGAATTAAGCCAAGAGTATTACTCTCATAATTTTACTCTTGTAGAATGCTATGAGTGCCTTATACGATCGTTATGAGAGTAAAAGTCTCATAAGGAAACTACTATGAGAGTATTGAGAAACTCTTATTATGAGTGCTTAACTCTCATTATGAGTCTAATTTTCAGAAAGAGGTAGAAACATATTAATATAAATGTATTGGTTTCATTTTTGTAGAATAATTATGCAGAGTTGAGTTAAATAAAGTTTATGTTTAATTTTATGTATGTGTGATCATAAGTACCTAAGTATATTTATATTAAATATTAAACTAAAATAAAATATTAAATGAAATAAAATTATAGGAAATTAAAATAATTTTTTCTTCAATAATAACCAAAATTTACATTGAAATTTTATTGATAAAAGTAGGCATTTTACCTCGAAAAAAAGCAATGCGCTCCAAAAATAATCAAAATTTAAATAATTTTAATAATTTTTTTTTAACACTTTCGGGTCCTATAATGCTATTTTTACCCATATATCTGAAAATAGTTGACTAAATAAGTCTGAGTAAAACTAAGTATAAAAGTAAATGTAATACTAGAAATCCCTATTAATTAATTATAATTCTGGTTAGATATTTTTCACTATCAACCAGTAAACAGTCATGTTTTAATAAGAAGGTATGGTTTGGTATGGTTTGAAAAAAACAAAATACTTCTTAATTACCTTTTCTACCTTTTCCCTATTTAAGTCAAAATAATTTAGCTTTTTTAGAAACTATTTTTATTAACTTATATAAGAACCCTGTTGCATTTAGATAAATAATATTCTTTTCTTTTGTTTTTCTTTTTAAGGTTGACCGTAACTTAGCTATATTTTTTTATTTATAATTGACAAATTTTTTCCAAATAAATGGTGATGATAATAATACCTATACATATAATATAATTTTGACCAGTACTTGGATAATTTTTTGATTAAATTTACATGGACGTCTAAACGCTGAACCATAAAATTGAATCAAAGTCATATATATTTTTGTTTAAAAAGGTTAATATGGAGAAAAAAAAAAACCTCCGTATAATGGCCGCTGTTGGTTTAGTTTTCTTATAAGATAAGAACTCTTGTTATGAGATAATATTACTCTCATAAGAAGAGTATTACTCTTCTTATGAGATAAGAACTCTTGTTATAAGAAAATCACTCTCATAAAAAGAGTGTTATTCTTTTTATGAGATCAGAAGTCTTGTTGTGAGATAATTACTCTTGTTATGAGATAATTACTCTAATTATGAAAGTACTATTTCTTTTACAATAGTATTTTGTTTTGCTTACAAGACGAAATAAATAAAATTTGTGTTTATTTCAAAAATTTGTTTTAGCTTATTAAATAAACGAGATTAAGTTCATTTTAATAAGAATATATATTATAATTAATAGTATCAGATTTATAATAGTACATATTCCTAACAACACTTTTAGTGCTTGTTTTCTTATGTTAAACTGAATTGTCCAATTTTTTAATTCATTTCCAAAAACCTCATCTTTTTCTAATCCACTGTCGATATTCTTCATAGAGCGCTGATGTTCTTCATAGTCATCATCATCATCATCATCATCATCATCATCATCACCATCATCATCATCATCCCCTATATAATAATCCTGCTGGAAAGCTATACTGCAATTATCTCATTAACTATTTTTTCTGTTAATTTAAATAAACTTATACATACACTGGTTCTGTTGAATTATAAACAGGACGGGATTCTCCGGCATCTGCATTTGAGTGGTTTTGGATCAAATTACTGCTGTTAGGTTCTAAGAAAATTTTTTTTTTGATGTGAAGCATCAAAAGATAAAATTGTATATCAAAAGATATAATTTACTCCCATGCTTTTAATATACCTGGGTGTTTTCAATTCAAGATATGTTTTTTCAATTTTTTTACGGAAGCTACCGTATTTTTTTACCTTTCTCCAATCAAATTTTTCCATTTTGTCTATATCGTTTTATAATCATAATGATCTGATTTGAAGGGATTCAACATTTTACATCTCATAACAGAATTTCAGAATTTTAATAAGTATTATTATTCTTAAACTCTCATAGCGTTCTTCTTACAAGTGTTCAACCCTATGAGAGCATTATGAGAGTTAAACTCTCATAGCAAGTGTATTTTGATAAGCTATTTTTATACTTAACGATAGTCAAAGTATATTACGAGAGTCTTACTATGAGAGTAATACTCTATGAGTGTAATTATCTCATAATAAGAATGTTATGAGAACTAATTTAATTCTTGTAACAAGAGTTAAAGTTACGAGAGTTTCAAGTGTGTTATGATAGTCTTATGAGCCCTTTTTTGTAATTTTGTAGAGTCTTGCTCTTGTACAATGTTACTTGGGATATTATTCTACTTGCTAATTTTTCCATTGTAGTTTTCTATGCACAAAAAATTTTTATAGTGATATTTTTAGAGTAAAATGTTAATATAATAAGTTTTTTGTTTTGTCAAATGACTGTGAATAAAGATTTTAAGTTTTATTTTGTTAATTTAATTTGTTTCTTGTTAAGTTTTAAAATAATTCTTAAATTTTCAGCATAGGAAACTAAATTTTTTTTGAAATATCTTACGATTACGAAAAATTAACATGAAAGAAAATTACTAATTTGCTCTATTGACACGGCATTATCCCATATACCATAGTTATTAATGATTTCTTATTTGCTCCATGTGCAACAAAATTTTCAAAGTTGGTATGATGCAATGGATATGGAGCAAAAATTAAAATTGACCTACTTCATAGAAAATCAGATATCTCATGAAGCTTAAACGTACAACACATGAAATTTTGCATTTATTTTCAGAAATACCCTAAAAACTCGCGGTAAAATTTAATAAAAATCGCATTGCCAGATTTTTTATTTTATTTATGTTTAAACTTTGTTTTTCGTTTTTCTCAACTTTAGGTTTTTGGCGTATGGAGCAAGATAGAACTCGTAGTAGTATTGAATTAATTGTCCATATCAATAGATTTAAGATTTTTCAATAATTTGTACAACTTTATAAGACCAGGCCGTTTCTGTACATTTAATTAAATAAAAAAATAAATAAATAAATAAACATAATTAATATTTTTTGTGTTTAAAAAGGTTGTGTGAATTAAAAATTGAATTCAAATATTTTTGGTAACATTATTTTAAATAATATAATTGATTTACAAAGTTCTTCTCTATTGATGATATAAATGCAAGCAAAATTAGGAATACTTATATTGATAAAAAAAAGGAAAAGCAAGTTGGAATTGTAGCGTCATTGAAAAATACCATTAATGTTAAAAGAATGAGAAACATACCTAAAATGCTAAAATTGAACATTATTTAAAAATAATCAACACCTATACTGACAATATATTTTTCAATCACTTCCAGAATTTTATTGACATGTTTTCATGAACTCTTATTGAATTTTATTGACGTGTTAAAATTGTTACCAAAACTTAATAAAAAATTATAATTTTAATTTGCTTAAATATACGCTTTTGAACATTGTTTTTTAATTTCGCTCTATTTGGAAACACCGATTGCAGTAGATTTTAAAAAATGTATACCCAAAATTTTCGCTGCACACTTTGCTGTTTCACTGCTGTATTAAAACCGATATCAAATATTTTTGATCTCAAAACATTGTCAATTTTGTTTTAAAACATTTTTGGTCATAGTACTTACTTACATTGTAAATTTTATAGTAATATAGTAATATATTTTATTCAATTCTCAAATGGAACGTAATCGCTCATATAGAGTGTATTATTACATGAATGATTTACAATTTTAAAGTAAATTAAGGCAAAATAACAAATTAACAAATTATTGAAGAATATAAAGAATATTGATAATAATAATAAAAGCAAGATATAAGTTAAAAAATCAAAATGTTTAAAGTTACAAAATATTGAATTAAAATTTCTTAAACTGTATACAATTTAAAATTTGAAAAAAAAAGAAAAGAAAAAAATTTCTAGAAACCTTAAGTTTAATATATGAAAAATAGTTTATATTTAATTTAAATTTTAATATATTATGAAATTAAGTATTTCTTGAAATGTTTCAGTCTCAGCCCTTTCATCCAATTTGGAATTTTATTGTATTCATTTATTCCTGCACTGGACATATTATTTAACCCTGGTTGAATTGTTCTTATATTTGTTGTATTTCTTGTATTATATTGATGTAACGCAGAGTTTTGTAATAGTTGTGTTTTGGTATTTACTAATCCTTGAAAAATCACATATATATGTTCGATTTGTAGTAGCTTTAATTGTAGTTCAATTGAATTAATTTTAAATGTCTTTAAATATAGATAATCTGTGGAAGTTCTGTGATTAAGCGGATATAGATTTTTTATGGCTTTATTTTGAAATATATGTATTTTATTTAAATTTTGCTTTGAGCTTATTCCCCATATTATAAGTCCGTACGTTATATTGGAATGAAATAGACTATAGTATATAGATCTTTTTGTATAATTTGGTACTTCGTGTGATATTTTTTTAAATACACCAGCCAATCTTCTGAACTTTTTTTCTATTTCTTCTACGTGTTTGTTCCAAGTAAGTGCACTGTCAATCGTTACTCCTAGATACTTGTAACACGATACCTTTGTAATTTCTCATTATTATATTTTATGTTTATTTTTTCATTCCCATAATTCTTAAATAACATATATTTGGTTTTCCTTATGTTGATCGTTAATTTATATTGACTGATAATTTTGAGTAATTTATTGTTATCACTATTTATATTTATTTCCATATCTGTATAAATATTTTCAGAGTAAACAACAGCTAAATAGTCTGCATACATAAAAATCTGTCCTTTTAGTTTTAGGTTAGCAATATTATTTATGTAACATATAAAAAGAGTTGGTCCTAGTGAACTCCCTTGTATCACCCCATAATCTATTGGCTTTTTATCACTTATAAACCCTTCGCATTCTGCGTATTGTTGTCTTTTGTCAAAATAACTTTGAAACCATTTATAACTCGTTCCACTTACCTTAATATTATATAGGACTTTCAAAAGTATTTTCCTATTTACTGTATCAAATGCTTTTGTTAAATCAAAAAACACTACTGCTACTTTATTTTTTTTACTTATTTCTTTTTGTATATATGTTACCATGTCGAACAAAGCAGTTGTGATGTTTGAGCTTTTTCTGAATTCATATTAATTTGACGTTTCTATACTGCATTTTCGATGTCACGGAATATCTCATAACCATCAACAATTATGTAGTGCCTGATATTACTGTTATGAGATATAAACCAAAACTTTGAATTTCGACAATCAAGTTTATACAAAGTGAAAATAAAAAAAAATCTAAACTTATTAAACTGTGATGCATCGAATTCGAACAAGCTGCATCTGTTTATAAATTTCCTCATACAAAAAAAACAACTATAACAAAAAAGTAAATTTTAATTAAAATTTATAAATTTTAATGTGAAAATAGAATATAGACTAGCAAAAAATGAATTTGATTTTTATTTGAATACAAAACGTTGAAAATCGATTTTAAAAAAAAAGTCAACTCAAAATCATGACATTTTTTATTGATTTGTTGTTTATTCTTTGGCTGTCGCTCAAATCGTTTGATGTAAATTTAAATATTTTTTTTTTAAACATCACTAATTGTATTATTGTGTATTTTTTCTGTTTATGTTCTCATGAGGAGTTGACCCTTCCTGAAATATACTAGCAATTAATATTAAATTTGAATTTTATAAGTATTTTACAACGCCATTTTCTATTCCTTCAAAGTTTATTTTTGTTTTTTTTTTTTTGTTAATTTTATTTTCAAATGATTTATTTGAAATCCGATCGGAAATTCTCATGCTCTAAGCAATAATCTGACATTATATCCCCATATATAATACAAAAAACAATCTGGTTAGATGATTTTAATATGCTATAGAAATCATTTTTATACTAGTTAAAAGTAATAAAAAATGTCTGAGACTTAAGATAGACGATTAAAATAGAATAACAAAAAAAAAAATAAAATCATATACGAGTAGAATTCCATAAAATTTATTTGTAAGCCTCTATTGATCCAGATAAGAATATTGTAATGTCCAATACTTTAATAATAGAAAATAATTTAAAATATAAAAAATTAAAAACATAAAAATTTAATTTCTTTTATATGTTTGTTGGAAATTAACAGATTTTAAATTTAATTTTTGATTAGATTTTTCTAATGATGGTTTTGTAATCATCGTTTTATTAATATCTAATTTTACAGATATGTTTAATGTTCTTATATTTTTGGTTTATTGACCTTTTTTGAATATCTTATTGTGATTGTTGTATAAAATATTATTAAATAAAAAAACTTAGACATAAACGAAACAATAATGTAGGAAAGTAAATTGTTAACAGAAAAATTCCAAAGAGGATTCTAAACATATTTAGAAATTAGAATTATGTTGATTGACACTGCTATAAACTGAGCGTCCAAGAAAAAATTATTGCCCTTATTATGATTCTCGAGTGGAATATGAGTTGAAGCGAATATGTCAGTCAAACGTTCGCGTAAATGTCATCACGATTTGCGAATAAATTTATTCGCTGTAGAAAAGTCGATGCTAACTTAACACTCGAATATTTAATATTTTGAAAAGCAAATAAAAAATTAAAACGTTTTTTTTGTGCTAATTTTATAAACAAATAAATATATCTAATACTTCTAATGCTATTTATATAAATTGCTTTCAAAAGCAAAAAGTGTTGGTTTACATAAAACCTAACTGCTCAACCTAAATAAGAACGTACGGCGTATGACATATAAATGCCGTACATTATAACGAACGTTGCTCCCCGAAATAAAACGCGGCGTTTGTCAATTTAATGTGTAAATTTCACATGTTTTTACTGTTCAGAGAAAAATAAACTGAAAACTTTTAATATCTAACAACATCTAATTTATATTAGAATATTGTAATAATTTATATTAAAAATATATTCAATTAAGATATTAATGATGAAAAAAATATAAAATCTTACTTCAAAATGGCAAAATCAGAAATTGCTTTGTATATTTCTTGAACATAAATAAGCAAATAAATAAAAACATACGCTTGTCAAAATTGAAAATACAATATACTGCGAATCGGCGTTGCGTATTTCGGTCACCTTCATATAAAATGTATTATCATGAGCTAATTTTGACACACGCCGTACGCCGAACGCTCTTATTTAGGTTGGGCTGTAAATGTTGTTAAAAGAAATTGCAATGCAAAAATAACCAAAAAGAATATACGAGACGAACAGAAACTGGATTGGACAAAATCGAGCATATTTGCTTAATTTTCGAAGATTATTTTATGAGCCGGCTTTTAATAACCAGCAGTGCCTAAGCCATCAAAATAAAAATATTTTGATTTAAAGTTCCTTGAGTAATATTTTTATTTTGTAATTATGGTTCTGTTTTAGGTACATATTATGTATGTATATGTATGGTGTCAGGACAAAATTACACAAGACAAAATTATACAGAGATAAAATTCCATACGGATATAGTTTTATATTTAAAAAAATTACGTATTTCCATTTTTATAAAATATTATTAACAGGACGAATCCTATAATTTTTATATAAATATTATAGGATTTGTCCTTAGCTGAGAGCTAACATTTATTAAATAGTTGTTATAACTGAAATCTAATATCAGGAGTTGTATAAAATTACAAACTCATGATAGTTGCTATTGGTTTCTCTTTTAAGTACTTATTCCAAGCTTTATTTTTTCTATTTCTTAATTTTTTAAACCGAGGAGGACTAGAACTAAGATCTCTATTACGAACCAAGGGTACATTCAATTCCAAACCTTTGGATAGAATTTCGTAGAATTTAGAGACCGCCTTATTGATGACATCATTTTCAACTGTAAAATTAACTCAATTGATAAAAGAAAATTATTTAGCGGTAAAAAATTAGCTTTGGCAAAATTATAATTATAAAATACATCATAAGCAGGTAATACTGGGCTATTATAAAAATATGAAAGAAGTATAGGAGAACGAAAATTATCAACGTTTACTATGGGCATAAGAGGATCACTACAAGTATAATTAGCCCAATTTGTTACAAAAATAAGATCAAGTTGCCTGTCCATACAATTAGTCACTGAAGAGATTTGTTGAATACCATTTGAATTACAACCATCAAATAAAGTATATTCACAGTCAGAATTAATCTGAAGTGGAATTAGATATGTGTCATCCTCGTGATTATTTAACAACATCCAGAAATTTATCTGTATTTTTAAAATGTTTAAGAAATCTTTAATAATTTAATATTTTTTAATATATTTAATATAAAATAATTTAATTTATTTAAAATTATAAGACTATAATAAAATATAAGTAATAAAACAAAGTTTACCTAAATAAAGGCATTAGTATTCTTACTTTTTTTTAAGAAAAAAAGTACCTTCATTACAAAACCAAATAATTTTAAATTTTATAAAAATTTAAATATGTATTTTTTGTAAATATAAAATTTTGCCTCTATATGATTTGTCTTATGTAATTTTGTCATGTAATTTTGTTAGGTAATTTTGTAAATACACACATGATAAGTTCAAATCTTCTGAAAAAACAGAAAGGAAAAAAGGTTTCTGTAGAGCTAAATTCATATTTTTAGCAACGATCACAAACAATATTTTATTTCCATATCCGCAAAATGTGTCCATATATCAATAAGTATAAGCTTTGCGTAATATTATAGTATTCATAACAAAAGTTAAAAAAAAAACCAGCAAAATAAAAATGGCAATTTATTAAATTTATATTAAGGGACTTCAAATAAAGTTGCATCGTAGGAACATAAAATCTGAAAATCTTGCGTTACATGAACTACCTGTAGGAAAAAAAATAACTAATTATAAAACTTCAAATAATAGAAATGTTGATTGGTTCATAGAAGCGATTATTGGTATATTTTAAAAAATGTTTATTTGTAATTTATTTGATTTTTTTATTTATTTCATTCTTTATCTCAAAAGAGCAATTAAAAAGCTTGTACAGTGCAAAGTGTGTAACTTTAACAAGGATATAAAAAATTCGATAATTCAGTACTAATAAAATAAAATTAAAATTAAATGCTAATTTACAATTCAACTAATTTAAATTAGATTATTTAATAACAAATTGGCTTTATAAGCAAAGAGCAAAACTTAACAACATTTTTTCGTTTATTGGTTAAATAGGTTTACCAATAAACAGTTTCGGTAAAAAAATTCTGAACTTTACGTAAATATTTGAATCCATACCTTCCAAATAAATTTCTTACATTTTGAATAATAATCATTCAATTTCTTTATTTTTTCGTTCAAAATTTTTGTTAAATTTCGGTTTTAACATTCATTTTCATTATTTCAACTTATAACTCCCCATTTAAAATGCCAAGTACTAAAACACAAACTTCAAAAATAACCTACAGTAAACAGTTTACAGAATACAATAGGGTTAAGGTATATGATATTTTAGTGTAGGTTATTTAAGTATAGGAAATTTTTAATACACGAATAACAACAATTTTTGTCAACAATTTCCTACGTTCTATGATCCTACCATGCAAGACCGAAATGCACCTTTACGTGAAGACCCTTATCATTGTTATTGAATTTTTTGGTAAATGTGATATATTTTTTCAAACTTATAAATATGCATATCTTTCAGCCCAATACCATACTTATAAAAAAAATCAAATAGGTCTGATTCGCCTTACCACAGCAGATGCTTTGTCGGCATCAAGGTGTACAAGGAGCGAAGGCGGCGCAGGTCTCTAGTATAAATATAAAAAGGAAAAATAGTTAAATACGTATTACCTTCATCAAAACCTATAAATTTTATTTTCCACGTAGATAAAGCAATGGAAAAAGACACAAAATGCTTCCTGGTTTGTAAAAAGTTATTATAGTTTTCTGCATTTATCTGGATCGATATCGCATTTATCTGCATTTATATGGTGTATGTTCGACGGAACGCTCAGTTGACAGTTGACAGTTGACATTTAACAGCTGGCAGTTGACAGTTGACAGTTGACAGTTGACAGTTGACAGTTGACAGTTGACAGTTGACAGTTGACAGTTGACAGTTGAAGGTTGACAGTTGACAGTTGACAGTTGACAGTTGACAGTTGACAGTTGACAGTTGACAGTTGACAGTTGACAGTTGACAGTTGACAGTTGACAGTTGACAGTTGACAGTTGACAGTTGACAGTTGACAGTTGACAGTTGACAGTTGACAGTTGACAGTTGACAGTTGACAGTTGACAGTTGACAGTTGACAGTTGACAGTTGACAGTTGACAGTTGACAGTTGACAGTTGACAGTTGACAGTTGACAGTTGACAGTTGACAGTTGACAGTTGACAGTTGACAGTTGACAGTTGACAGATGACATATGAAATATGACAGATTACAGATGACAGACGACAGATGACACAGAGACTATGTTTATGACAATTACATGATTTTACAATTTGTATATCTATTGCAATTTGTATTTGTGTTGGAGCGTTCCGTCGAACATCCATCCATCCATCCGGATAAATGCAGAAAACTATATAAAATATTAATTTTAATTTTGTCCAACTTATTTCATTTTTAATTTCAATAATTTTTTCGAACTTAATTCATAATGAAAAAGGTTCCATAAAATTAAAAATTAAATAAGTTCGATAAATTTAAGAAAACTATAAAATATTGGAGTTATTACAAAAAGAAGCTTAAGGAGGCAGAGAATATACCTTTTTTGTTTCTTTTTATAAAAATGTTCACTATAGGAACTACAACTAGTTTCTTCAGCAATTTGATTTATTAAATTGTGTTTAGCAATTTTATCCATTTTAAAATAATAATTATTTAAACTGTTTAATTTGCCAACTAATTTATTTTTCTCAAATGTTTTTTACAAAATACCCAATTTTACAAAAAAAAAATCGAAAAACGAATTGTCAAATTACTAAACGTCAATGACAAATGCAAATAAATTCAAAGATCATTGACGCTTAAATCAAATCTAAAATCATAAACAGTGATCGTCAAGTTAGGTTTTTAGTTTTTACTTGTAATTACTATAGTATTGAATAGTTTTATTAACCAAATATTAATTTTGAAACACCAATGATCTTTCAAATTTAATTTGTCTCCTATTTAATAATTAACATTTTAAAACTACTCCTTAATAAAATACATCAAACTCTTAAAATATTTTTTTCTAATTAAAATTCAAAAACTTTGTTAATTCAACGAACTTCCATAATTCCTAATTCTGAATCTCATCATAAACCAAAAACATAATTTTATAACAACATTTTTATTAATTGAAAATATTATATTTTTTAACAACAAGAGTTACTAAAAATTATTCTACTTTTGAGAATGAAATGAAATCTACTAATTAGTTGTCTTTATATCAGAATTATTGTCATGATCATTAGCACCACTATTGTTATAATAATATAGTCACCATAATCTTCAATAAGAAATTAATCTAAACACCAATCAAAAAATTACATTAAGATCTGATATCTATCACCAACTGGGTTTATTTAACTTTAGGTAGACATTTCTATAATAAACATGTATATATTATATTATATATATACATATTTGTATTATACTAAGTAGAGTAGAAAAGAAAACTGGTATACTTATCAGCAAGAACTTATTTTTTCAAACAATTTTACTGTCATCAAATTATTGAACTTTTCTTGGAATAAAAAAAAATACCTAAATTAAAATTCAAAATTTATCGACTCGCAATCTCAGACAACATTTTTGGTTTTTGTTTTTTTTTTTGTTTTTCATTCACGCTATCTAATTATGAATCGATAGATAATAACAAAAAGAGCAATTTATCAAAATTCGACGTTCTTTGAAACCCCGCAGTATATTTTCTACTGATTAATAGTAATTTTATTTAAGAAAAAAAGGCTGCTTAACTAAAAAAAAAAATCGAATGTCGAAACAAAAATTTATCGGAAACTTATGGAAATATAAAAGTACAATACAAAAGTTAAGAAACATCAATATTCTGGTTTTTGTATACATAATAAAATCAAATGTATATTAGAGTAGACTTAACTGACAATACTACTACTTTTGATGGTTACTGTTGAAGTTTAAGATTCATAAAAAATCCACCCGCATATTTTCATAAATAGGATTAGAATTTTAAGAAGTTTGATTTTTTATATCATCAGAATTTTAATTAAAATTTTAAATTGCCTGTCAAGAAAAAATGAATAAACAAAATGATTCTACTTAAATTCAAGTTTAAAATTAAAACAAAAACAAATTCTTTTTTTTAGAAATATTTATCTTCAATTTAAGCGTAGTAAAACTACAAAAATAATCTTTCAAATCGTAGTTTGATATGAAATTATCAAAGAAAGTGATGAATGCCATTAAAATAAAATACTAATTAGACGAAATTTTACGAAATGTTAACAAGGCTTCTTTAGGACATTTGGTGAAAAATTTGGACACTACATTTATTTGCTTAATAAAATAAGGATTCGAATTTCAAAACTATTTTGTTTTCTTATAAATTTGGAAGCAAATAGCTATACTATAAAAATGTATTTCAAATCAGTTATCTTAGCGTATATACAACTTTTCTTGTCGTATGTGCAAGGATGGCGTATACGGGAAGATAGTTTTAACTAAAGAGTGAATGGGTTTATTGTGATAACCCGTGTTTGTTATTAAGTCTCTGAGTCCTTAAGAATACCTGGTTTTGTGATAACGCTCAGGATATTCTTCAATGGTATGCTGGATAGTTCCCATTGTTTGGGGAATGCTTTCGCCCAAATGGTGAAGTCTGCTGGTGAACCCCTCGTATTCACAGAGCAGATGTTCAATAGATTCTTCCTCTATTTCACATATTCTGCATAAGTTATTAGACCCATTTTATAAAGGTGTTTCTTTATTAGGCAGTGACTTGTTATTATCCCTGCCAAGATACGTGCCTACTTCCTGTTGAAACTTTGAAGATTTTTCTTGAATGAGCGTTTCGGCATGAGCATTTCTGCTTGAAAATTTCCAGGAACTTTGGCCCAGAAATCGTCACCTTTTGCTCTACCCAAGGTTTTAATTGTATCTTAGCCGTGCTCAGAAGAATCCCACAGAACGGACTTAGTCCTATGAAAAGCGTTTCCGATGGTTTTCTTGCTAGATAATCTGTAGATTCATTTCCTGCAGTACCAGAATGCCCAGTTACTCACATTATTGTGACTTTATTTGTTGGCTGTTATTGAAATAGCAATCTAAAATAAAAAAATAAAAAAATATTTCTAAGCAATCTCATACTAGCTTTGATAGGATGGTATATGAATTAATAGCTAATATGGCTGCTTTACTATCCAAGAACATGTAGATTTAACGTCTTTGTAATTTCTTCTTAAATTCTCTCGCAAACAGAGCTCTAGCATGTACTTCGGCTTGGAAAACTGTGTTTGTAGAGTCTAGGCTTAAATAAATATGGCCCTTGAGGTTGAGGCTTTTTGCATATACTTCCGAAACTACTCCATTAATTTTCTAAGAGCTATCAGTAAACCATACTAATGATCTTTGTCGAATGAGGGTGGATAGGTTTCCCTCGTCCTCTGCGTGGCATGATTACATTGAAAGGTTTCTCAAGATTATGCTTTGACAAGCAGTAGTCTGATAATGCTATCGAAAGCGTATCATCCTTCTTGAGGACACGAACTATTTCTAAGTGTACCACTCTTAATTTGTTGATCATCATCAGTAGTACATTTGTAAGTGTAAACCATTTCTGCATTTCTGCGACTCTTCTTGGTGAACGTTCAGTTTCTTATCGTTGATACTTAAACAGTAAAGATCATTATTTTAATAAAATATAAAAAAACATTTGAGAATAAAAACAACAAAATTTTGAGTAAAAACAGTGATAAATTAATAATTTTTGTACTTCAATAATTAAAAATTAACCAGTAGAATTTTATAATGGAGAGAAGTCGAAAAATTTTAAATTAAGCTTTGGAATACAAGATAACCAAAAATAGAATTGAAGAAAATGCGACAATGCACAATATGGTAGAAGAGTAATTTCTTATTTTTATATTTCATTTTTACCCAAGCTTTAATAGGTTATCTCGACAAACTCCAAAATCACGCCTCCAGATAACTTTTACTCCTCTTAACACACGTCTAAGCGTTGGAGCTCTCTCCCTCTTTTATATATCGTGTTGGAAATGACACTTGTTCTATTAAAATAAAATCAATATGCCTTTTTTCAAACAATTCTAGCGTAACACTAGGGAGGCTGCAAGCCCATTTCTACACTATAGAGATACCTATAGGTGGTCTAAAACTGGTTTCGGAAAAATGTGGAACATGCTTCCATCTCACATGTTTCCCTCCGATACAAATGCTCCATTATACAATTTGCAACTTTTCAAAAGAAACGCTTCAGTCTCGTCTGCAACCTACCCATCAATTCTCCTCTATCATCCTATTTCCCTCCTAATCCTTTTTCTCCTTACTCATACCTACAATAATTTTTGTATAAAATTTTTGTATAAAATTTTTGTATAAAGAAAAGCTTTCCTAGTGTTTGGAAAAAAATTCACATGGAGAAATGCAAATCATTTTCTTGGCATGAAGTCAAATGGTTGAGATATACCAATGATTTTGGTTATATATATTTCAAAAGATTTTGGATGAAAAGGAAGCATTTTCCAAACTAAAGATAACACGCCGTGAAATTAACAGTATTTCCACTCATGACGTGCAATAAGCATATACAGAAAATTTTTTCAGTCCCCATAAACAAAAAAAGAAAGATCTTCTTGATATGCTTCTGTTAGTTGATCAGTGTTATCATACATTCTACCAGAACTTATCAACCGAAGAAATATTAGACTATCATCCAGATTTGACTGAAGCAGAAGAAGGATAACTTAATAATTTTTCATATATTTTGAACTAGAATTCGGTATTTTAATTTTATTTTTTGAAATTTAATTTTATTTTGTTATGCTTTTTTTTTAATTCATAATTATAAAATTGGATTCCTTACTGTATTATTATTTTGTTAATAAAAAAAAATCATAAAACGTATCTAGCTACTTATGTATTTAATTGATTTTTTGTCTTGAACAGCAAATACTATTAAGTAAACATAAGAAGCATGGCACAAACATATATAATTTGCCAAAATAACTTAAGTTACATAAGTTGTGTAAATTACCATAAACTGAATTTGGAAAAAAACTAATGTTAAAAAATGAGCTATTATATAGTGATATAGTCATTATATCCGTATAAAAATTTACATTGTACATTTTGGAGCAAATCTCCTTTTTTTAGTAAAAATTTGATAGAAAAATATGAAGCTGATTTTTCACAGATTAAAAAAAAAAATCAAATTAACATATAATAATAATAATAATTCTTTATTTCATTAACAACTCAGAATGGTTAAAGATCTCATATCTCAGAATGGTTAAATTTGACTTAAGTGGTTTTGCCTTATTGACACAGAATTATGAATCAGGTTTTACAAATATTTTAAATCAATTAAAAAAATACACATACATAATTGAATATTGGTAACTATATACTGAAAAATTATTTTTTTTCCTAGAATTAACACTTTTATATGTGTTTGATAAAGATCAACAGAATTGAGCATGAAACCCATATTTTATAAAATTATTATTTTTTATAAAAAAGTATTTTCAATATAAAAAAAAAATAGTCGATATATATCTTGAAAAATACTTCACTGTAATCTGTATTATCCTGACTATACTGTAAAATTTCCAAGTAAAAAAAAATATCTATTAATTAACACTTTTTTCAATTCTTTAATGCGTGCTTAATTAAAATGTCAATTTTGAGCAAAAATAAATAAAATAAGGAAACCTGCGTTTTTTCACATACCATCAGAAATTCCCACAACAAATTTTCTTTAACTGAATATCATCATTGAGGAAAATGTTCACACCACAACATTTTTCTAAAGTAATTTAATTAAAATTGATTATAATAACTTAAAAACTACCTGTGTAAAATTCCGACTTTACTTGAACTGTGATTTATAATCGATGCCGCCATCTATTTAATTTTTTTCACCTTTTTCACATTTTTTTTTTTTGTTTTTTTTTGATGTTACATACACATTAAATCCTGAAATCAACACACTTAATTATATTACCCAAATAATTGTTTTTTGTTTTTTGATTTTTTGTGATGAATCTTTAATATAAATTTTACTTTTGTATGAATGCATACCTAACGCCCATAATTCAAGCAAAAAAAAAAAATCACAATAAACTATTCCTGGCATTAACCCAATATAGATTTAATCTAAAAAAAATTCAAATAAGCCGCTAAATAACTTCTATTCTTTGAAAACCGTTAAAGAACAAAAAATTTAATCCAAAAAATTAAATAACCTCCTCGAATCCACTCAAAATACACTTTACAATATAATATGAATTTGAATTTGAAAATAAAATAAAATTTCTTCATGATTTTTTCTAAATAGGTAGTTGAAGAGAGGAGTGTATCAAATTCTAGTCACCTTCTTTTACAGTGATCATTAATTAATATTCTAGACTCATCAACAGTATATTATATAGATTATTGACTATACTTATAAAGAAGAAGAAGAAATTGAAACAAAAAACAAGCGACGACATAGGCATTAACTAGATATAAGTAATATAAAAATTTTGCATTTTGTAAAAGATTTTTTCAAAGTGCTCCTAGATACTTAGAAAAATCATCATCAGATTTTCCTATAATGATAACAGTTTAGTATAAAAAAACAACAAAAAAATACCATTCAAAATAGTTTTAATCAAGAAATTCAATAATTTTTAAAAATCTACTAAAAAACTGATAGAAGCTACCGAATTGATTTTTTTTTTTGTGTTTTTTTCGTTTTCCTATTTTTTTTTTTTTAGCTTAGATCAATATTTG
Organism: Argyra leucocephala; assembly: GCA_963942445.1. NCBI lineage: Eukaryota > Metazoa > Arthropoda > Insecta > Diptera > Dolichopodidae > Argyra > Argyra leucocephala. The sequence continues at coordinate 60,734,218 of OZ012679.1, read as the reverse complement.
CACATTAGAATTTTTAAATTTGTAGAACCCATTAACAACCTTTTCACATCATTAAGGCTTACATTAAATTCACTCAATATCTAACTACAGATTTTAGTTTTTTGTTAAATTTATCTATACATCTATATATGTATTTATGTGTAGTAAATATTCTATATAGTATATAAAGCCACAAAAAAAAATTAAATCCACCTTTAAGTTAAATTACAGCAATCCGAGGTAACACTCATTCTTCCTCATTTCGTGTTTTGTTGTTCCTTGCAAGAACAGAAGTTAATTAATATCAACTTTCGTTTGAGTTGGAAATTTTGTTCTTTTTATTTTTCTTTTCTTATTTTTTTTTTGTTAAATACACTCGTACAATTTTAAGTTAAAATTTGTTAAGACCTTTAACCATAGCATAATGTTATTGCTGTAGTTGTTGTTGATGTTCAACCATATAGTGAAGATAACTACAATAAGCAAGTCAATTTATCCATTTGAATTTATGATCATTATCGAAAGATAACGCCATAAAAAGTTAAGTTAAGATACCTTTAAAAAAAAAAAAACTAACAAAGATGAATTCTATGTAAAGCAAATAAATAAATAAAAAAATAATTATAAGGACTACAATTAATCTAGTCAGATTGTTTTCTGCCCATAAGTTACTCCCGCTCTTACGTATTTTTCATTAATCAATAATGAATAAAATAAAATTGAAAAAATTGACATGGAGACTATCCGTATATTATATTTGAACAAATTTATATTAGTTAGTTCTATTTTATAATATTTCAGATGATCAATTCATTGAATGAATGGATTTGTTGAAATTCACTTCTTGTAATTAGAGCATCACAAGTCAACATATATGAAAATGATTATTATGCCATTAGAATTCACTACACACAATATCCAAGCAGGTGTTTTTCAAGAAAGTATGTTGGGAAAGTATATTGTATTTGCTGTCATACATTCGGCATTCTACGCAGCAGTCAAACCAGAACATTTATATTCGGCGATGACAGAACTATATTAGTGTAACCATTCAAACAGTAAAAACAGCTACTAAAAATCTATAAAATCACTTAATATTGGTTGAATACTGGAAAATTTACGTGAACGAATCAACAACCATACTATCGCTCAGAGCAACGATGTTATAAAAACCTAGGTATTCACTTAGATCGTAAATTGACATGCAGTTAACAAATCAAAAGTAACTCAAATAAGACTCAAGGCAAAAAATAAGTACTGATTACTTAATAAATACTCAAAATTTAACTTAGAATGCGCAAAGCTCTACTGTACAAAGTAGTCAAAGCATTGCTTCTCCATCCAAGGAGTTACTTTGTTTATTAAAAACATCCAGAAATATTTTAAGATTTCAATGATCAGTGAAGAAATCGTCAGATATGGGGAGGGTAATGGCTGCCGACAGTACGCCAACACACTTAAACCAGTAAATTCCATTGTGATATCACAGAAATTTTCCTCGCATAAGACTACTCGTTGAGTCAATTCGAGCTTTTTTACAAAGCGGTGGAAATCTTTGATTTTAGTGTCTTCAAGGTCATCCAGCGAGTCCAGAAAAAAGGCTTCTATGGGTATTCCTTTTATAAAAAAGACCAGGACAGGAACAGAGTATAGTTTCAGTTTCAAACAGTTCAAACAGTTTCATTTTCCTGCTTCTCTTTAAACGTTCTGTAAAAGTCGTTTGAGGGCAGTCCAAGTCTTCTTGGAATGTTTACCAATAAGACAATGACCCGCAACGCCTTTTACCATATTGCTAATATCACACCTTTTCAGAGTTTTTTTTTTCTTTTACATGCTACCCAAACACTAGGAAAGGATTCCTTAAACAAAATTATTGTAGGTGTGGGTAAGGAAAAAAAGGATTTGGAGGGAAAAAGGATGATAGAGGAGAATTGGAAGGTAAGTTGGAGACGAACCTGAGGAGGTTCTTTTTGAAAAGTTGCATATTGTACTCCATTTTAGGTCGGATATATGCTTTATAGATATTGGCCAGATCTCTTGGAGAAAAGTAGGCTTTACATCGAGAAAGAAAACCCAAACATTTGGCAGCCTTCTTAGCTATATCAAAAAAATAAAATATTTAGATTTTCTGACCTTTGTCAGTTTTCTCCTTGAAATCGAAGGGTGGGGACGGGTTGATCTCTCTTACAAGAGGTCAAACAGCTTTGAGTTTTGGACGTGTTGAATTCAACTCTGTTTACGATACCCCAATCGGCTATTTTTGCTAGATCATGATTAAGTGAGCTATAGTGAATATGTTTCTCTTCGAGTTGATTGCGGTAGAGGTAGCGTTAGATTTCCTTAAATAGTCGTAGGATGCCATCAGGGTGCTGTCGTCAGCAAAACTATGGATTAGATTGAGGGTTGAAGAGAGCAGGTCGTTGATGAAAATCAAGAAAAGGGTAGGTGATAAGGCTAGCGGCACTTATTACATAATTGTCGGACATAAAACTGTCGACAACGACACGTATACTTCGGTTCGAGAGAAAGTCCTCAATCCATTTGCAAAAGAGGCTGCCCAAACCAATAGCCTGACATTTGCTCAGAAGAGCAGAATGCCATACTCGATCAAAGGCTTTGAGATATCGAGAGCTACAACCTCAGATTCTCCGGTACAATGAATGCTGGTATTAAGCTTAACGCAGAGAGAAGTTAAAAGATCGCCTGTTGACCGTTGGCTTCTAAAACCGTATTGGCGACCATTTAAAATACGCTAACTATTTAGGTATCTCAATAGCCTTTTGTTTATTATGATTTCCATTATTTTGGAAAGAATTGAAGTAATTGCGATTGGTCTGTAGTTGGAAGGGTCGCTTTTGTCAATTAGTAGGTCAGTTAGTAGGTTAAGTGAGCGCTCATATTCAGAATAGGTCACATCTTCTTGGGGATGTTGCAGTCTGGTCTACTTTACCATCTGAAATTTGAAGCTCTTATTACATTTTTGCAAAGCCTGGTGAAAAATAAATCCCACTTAAATTATGTGAAATTCACGTTTACGGCCTTGCTTTTATATTATATCGTAATTTGTACAATCCTGACAAGTAAAAATGTAGACAAAATTGATTAAAATTCGTACCCACTGTGTTTCCTTTTTGCGATTCATCACAAAGCTCCAATTAACAAGGCATCTTTGGCATAGCAAAGAATTTTTATTTAGTTTTCAACTATTCCGCAGTTGGCATTCACCTCTTTCGAGTTCTCTTTAATATGTTGAATATCAAATTGATCAAAATGTATTTCACCTTATTGTGACACAATAAGCCTTTTCTTATCATATCACTCACCAGCCTGTAATGAGAACCTATACATATATAGAATATTAATTTTCAAAAATTTAATATTTACTTCCATTAATTTCAAATCAAATAATTTAAGTATCAAGACGATTGATTCACTCTTTTCTAGTTATTTATTAAACACTCATTCCCGTAAATCAACAAAAATTAAAGTTCTTGTATAATTTGACTTATTTTTTCGGCACTAAATTCTATCTTATGAATTCAGAAAAAAAACTTCTATATTTTTACGTACTTATTAAATAACCTTACATATTAAAAAAGTTATATTGTCTTTTGTATTATTTCTCCTCATACCATTAAGCCAACTGCCAACTTCTGAAAAAATAATGAATTCTATACAAAGGAAACAAAAACAAAATAACAAAAATTTAACCGTTGATACGATAGCAGTATGACAGTATAGCTTACTTTTTTTACTTATATTATTTTATGTTTCTTCTTTGATGCTAATAGAAGCAAAAATTAGGTCCTGAATTAAGAATTTCAAGGTTTTGAAATATCATAAATTTTTAATATTTACTACATTCAAACAAATTACAACAATAGTCAATTATTAACTATTTTGGAGAAGTTAATTGGAAAGATAGTATTTTACAGTGAGGCGATAAAGGATGTTGTTAACTCATTTACAGTAACAAAACGTATTCAGCAATGTGGTAATCTCTCTGGTTCTCTGAAGAATTACAATTTCAAAAAAATAATAAAATATCTCAGTATATTAGATGGTCTAACAGTTAATACGAATAGAATAATAATATAGGTTGGTAAAAAATGAATATTAATCATCTCTCGAAGCTGCTAAGAATAAGTTCCTGACGAATAAGGTTGAATATACTTAGAAAGCTTTGTGGTGTGTTATTTAAAACTACATTCTAAAACAGAATCAAAATAGTGAAATTCAATAAATTGTCTTTGGAAATACTAAATTAAAAAAGTACAGATAGTTTGGATATATTGCAAATAGATTTAATAGGTACTTTGGGTCGAGCATAGAAGATACACACAATACTACATAATATTATGAAAATTTTATAAATACTTGTGATCATTCATTTAAATTTAAGTTAATTACCGTAACTGATGTCAAAGATGTGCACGAAAATGCTACTGCTCACTGCTTTGCACGAAAATGTTGCTAGATTATATAAATCTCATTGGAAACAATGTTGTATAACTTTTTAATCATTTTTCATGTGCTGGTGCTTATCCTGGCATATGAAAAGAAGCTATATAGTTTTTCTATATGGCTTTAGAACTTGGATATGTCTTTTTATAAATGATTTATTTGAAAGATTAGCATAAAAATTGGTAATTTTTTCTATTTCTTAAATTAAATTAAAACTAAGATAATTATGAACCAAAATAAAAATAAGATAGAATACTTATAAAAAACAAAATAGACCAATTAATTATACTGCCAATTTATACCCAAATGTATTGTAGTTGCTGTACCAAAATTGGGGTTGCATTTTTTCGATCTATATAAAGCAAGTTTTTACTTCTAGTGTTCACTAGATGTATTTTATTCCTTTTTGGGTGTACGATTGTTGTACACAATATAGCACATTTATTGACAGCATGAATGTGAAGTATAATTTTGATTTTGACTACATCGTTTATCATTAATATTTCCAAAAATAAATTTTTCATTGCCCTATCTTCCTTCGACTGGAGAAAATAACCTAAAACGAGACGAAGTAAAAAATCTAGGGATCATAATTGATAAAGAACTCAATTCGAGATAAAATAAGCTAAACATATCAAGATTAAATCTGCTAATGCCGTGAAAGTCCTATGGCAGTCCAAAAAGGTCTTTTGTAACAATTGGGACCTAACATCGAAAATAGCCTTGAGGATATAATATAAAGTGTGCATCAGGCCTATTATTAGCTAAGACCAGGAATAAACATCAAAATAAAAAACTTTCTAACTCTCAATAGAGCAGACTGCAGGAAGATGTTGTGCATTTTTACTGGTCATAGCCACATGAATAAGCATATTTAGCTCTAACCGACGACCTAACCTGCAGATACTGTCTGGAAGAGGAGGAAACCTCTACTTATGTTGTATGAAAGTGCTTAGCTCTTTCAAAGCTGAGACTCAGGCTTTTGGAAACGCACTACATAACCTCAGAAGACTTCTGTAGGATAAAACCCTCAAAACCCATTGGCTTTTATCAAAAGAGTCGATTAATTTGAGAGGTGGAACTATATAAAGCTAAAAGCCCACATCCTGACTCTGACATATTATGGCCCTCCCCATACGAAAAAAAAAAACGATACTACTACCCTGTGGCACACCAAAACTCACATTTTCAATTCTGCTTTTTAATTCGCCAATTTTAATAAATTGTGAAAAATTTTTTCAAATACGATTCCTCTTACTCCAAAACCATGCAATTTTTAAAGCATTGTGATCCAAATTAAAATTGTTTTTATTTTCGGATAAGAAATCAAAAGTATACTAAAAATAGTTTATACTAAATACAATTAACAAAGCCGTTCGTCATAACAACAAGCAAGACAGACGTACAATGAAAACTTCAAAACAACCAAAAAATGAAACACTCAAAGATTTGAATCTACGAAACGAATTAACTTCTTCAATGTCATAGATCAAGTGAATTAACAAAACAAAAAAAAAGGTGTAAGAATTAATCTTTGCAAAAGAAAATTCATTCCATTTTAAACTCATCTTCGTTTCATTACATTTCAGGTCCTTCAATCAATCAAGTGAAAACAAATAAAATTGAATGAAAAAATAAACTGAATAGAATGAAAAAAAAAATAGATGAATCACAATTTTAATTACACATAGAATAATCCAAAAAGTATTTAGAATGTGTGTTAGTTTATTAATAATGTTTAAAAAAAAAAAACTATAAAAACAAAAAAATACAATGTCTACAATGTATATTGATACCAGTTTAGGATATAATATAAAGTAAATACTAAATATTTATATAAATGTGACTTCATTAGAATAACATCGGTAGCAGTCGGTGATTCTTTTCTACAACTTAAATAAATAAAATGACATTTAAAGAATTAAAAATGTTATATAAATAGATTGTAACAACAGAAATGGGGATTGAATGAATGATATTAATTTGAAGTCAATGGATACTTAATATTTAATCCATATAGATGTGCAAGTACAAGATTGTTTTAACACATCCATTTCTTGTAAGTTTATAATAGAATTGAAACATACATAAGTGTACACCTATTTTTTTTTGTACTTGTATACACCTTTTCGATCTTTAATATTCTTCTAATGACTTTTCAACTAATAATGTGATAAATCCATGGTTAAAGAATCCATGTTATTTTTTCTTTTCATTTTCTATTTATGTAGTTGCTGTTGCACCTTGCTTTTTTAAGAAATATCAATGCCAAAAAGTTATCAGTTAGTAATTATTAACTGTAAAAAAAAATATCATGTTTGGATTGGATGTATCGGTGGTACAATTTAAGAAAAAAAATGTTGTTCTTTAGATTTCCTAATGAAATAGGTGTTACAATTGGTGTATGGTTAATGTTCAAAGTATTAAACTGACTGATAATATTATGTGACTTGAGTCGAATAATATTTAAGTGGTGAGAGAAAATTCTATTTTGGGAATATTCACATGCCAATTTTAAATTAAATAATGTTTTTTTACATTTTAGGACTATCAATATAACTAAGCTTTAGTCAAATTTATCGAAATAAATTTTTTGAAGAGAGTGAATACATCTATGCGTACAAAAAGCGATGTTAAATATATCGATATATCAATTTCAATTGGGAAAATAAAAATTCTAGATTTTGAGTTGACGATTGTGATATATAGACTTGCGATTTTCTGAAAAATCTAATAACGAAACAAAAACCAACCAGCTTAACTAACTTAAACTGATTTTTGATATAAGTCTTAAAATTTTATATTATATAAAACATAATAATAATATTATTAAATTATATTATTTTTTCTATATTAAATAATATTATTTTTATAAACAATATTAGAAAATATCGACCCATCCAAGGAATATGTTGATAACTCGAAAACCATAGTTTTGCAGAAAATGAAATTTAAGTTTTTGCAAATTTAAGTTATTTAAAACCATGATTTTTTTTTACCAAATTCGATAAAATTTAAGCGTAAGTTAGATTTTTGTGCCAAATTTACATAAGCATACATTAATAGTGGTTAATATAATAAAATTATGGAGATTTAGGCAAAAACAACTTTTTGCATAAAAGACATTTTAATTGTTGCTTGATAACTTGAATAAACAAGAAAAACAAAATATGTTATGACATTATTATCAAGTTCCAATTCAATACACGGCAAATTTAGTACACATAAAAATTAAAAAAACTTTAAAAAGAAAAATCACAGACTACCCTTACCTACATCAGAGACCCTAGCGGGATAACAATATAACAATAAAAATCGAAGAACAAGAGAAAAAGCATAATTAGTGGTTTTACCCCTAACTATAATAGCCATAAGGCGCGAAAAAAAATAAACTATAAGAAAAAAAGCATAATTATTGGCTTTACCCCTAAATATATTATAAATGGCCTATAGATTCGATATGATTTCTATCATCATACCAAAACATCAAAACCAAAATTTAAAAGAAGTGAAATAAAAATATAAATTCTATAAATAAATGTTTTTCTTTTTCTATTTTGAGTTTTGAAATAGTTAGGGCTATTATGATAATAAAAAAAAACACAAAAACCGTGTCTATGACTGTTTTAATGTGTTTTTAATGTGAATGTGGTATGTATTTAGTTTAAATGCATTTAATTTCATATCTATACTGCCAGCAACATCTCTGTTCGCCACATTTTGTTGAAATGTACGTCTCTATTAATAGTATTTGTTAGGGAGTGTTTAAACATCAGATTTTTTTTCATGAAAGTTTTGTTTTACTTATTTTTATTACATTTACACATTTTATTGCAATTACATCAAATTTTATTTCAAAAGTTTTAATTACATATCTCAAAGATAAACAAATATAGTTGCAAAGTATACTATTATTCTTCATGCAAAATCCACTTTCTAAACTTGCAAAATACGAAGATACGAATATGCATTACGAGTACTAATAATAAATACTTATAAACAAATATAAATATACTGCGTAATTTCAGAACATTTATGAAATATAAATATTTAAATAGTAAATCAATTATTCTAATTATTTGTATTGATAAATAATAATAATATTTAATAAACATTTTTTGTTTTTTTTTAATGTATATCTTTCAATATATTGGCATAACACAATTAGAAGCTTATAAATACCTTTTCTCGCAAAATTCACTTTTTCAACTTGCGAAATACAAAATGCGTGTCGAACACTATTATTAAAAAAAAAAAATAATGATATTCTATAACAAAGTCGGATGTTAAACTTTAATGAACAATACGTTATAAATACAATTCAAAAACGTATAAACGCTGCCTTATATAAAAGTTTTCCTCAAAACTATTAGCGGTCAAAATTAATTTATAATAAATAAATAAATACCTAAAGAAAAAATATAAAAAAATAGTTATAGATAAATCAAACTATATTGTAAATTACTAGCTATTTCCGGCGTAACATTCGCCAGTCTAGCATTAGCATTATAAATGAAACTATTTATTTTATTTGTTTATTTTCTTTAATTATTATGTAATAAAAAAATATGTAAAACATTGATTTTTTTTAAGAAAATAAAGAAAATAAATAAATGCAGACCGGCGAATGTTACGCTGGGAATAGCTAGTTATACTTTAATTTCATTATATATATATTCAAGATTCAAGCGATTCAGAAAACAGCAACAATTATACCAAACCAAATAGTTTTTTTTATATAAAATCATGCCTGAAAGAACTGCTTCTGTGCAATTGCACAGGGGATTCACTAGTAAATATGTAATTCATAAATAAAATATCCTAAAGAGATGTTGAAGAAGAGTTTAGTATTGTGAGTACATTTAATAATTTGTCGCAGTAATAAATGCACACAAACCTAGTATTGAAATATTACATGTGTGGTAAAATCTATTATGGTATAGTTGTCATATGTTAGCTGAATATCAATCAGTAAATCCAGGATTTAATTCAGTTCAAGTAATAACTTTATATGTTTTTTTTTAAACAACTTTAGAATATTTGAATCAAATATTTTTTTCCAAACATCAACAAAATCTTATTTATTAATAAAACATTATTCCATCCTTAAAATTCCACAAGTCACCACTAAACATTGGTATATACAGCTCCTTTCATAAAATTCATCTCCATCTACAATATATTTTTTGTTTATATTTTTTTACAATTTCATATATTTTCTTCCACTAATAATTTTATACATGAGTTTTTTTTTTAAATCTCCATTTACCCACTTTACTTACAACACTTAACTTAATGTTCATTAATTTATCATTCCTGACTTTTGGATAAAGTGTGAATATTAGTAATGCATTTTCAGTTTTTCTTAAACAATTCAAGGATATTTAAGGACTTAATATGATAGAAATAAAATTAAACAAAAGAAAAAAAAATTATTGAAAAACAAAGAAGAACATTCCTTTTTTAATATTGGCAAAAGATTTTCCATTCCATTGTCTTTTTTAATATTTAAATGATCTTCATATCATCATATTGGGGTGGAAATTGGTTTAAAATTTAACAGTGAAGACAGTTAAGAAAGAAAAAAATTATTATAAAACACAAATGGGCGACAAACTAAGACGCCAAGAAATTTTCAAGGAAATTAGTTTTTTATTCACTTATTAGTAATTGCTTTTATTTTAAGATTAAATTGTATGAAAAAATATTTGAAAGCTACAAAAACTTGCAACATAATTTAGGTTTTTGTTCTCTTTTTCCAATTTTAAGCCGTATATTTTCCGATTTTTTTTTTCTTTAATATTATTAAAAAAATTTCTATGAAATTAAAATTTATTATTTAAAAGAGAATTTTATAAAATACAAATTGTAACTGTTTTTTTTTTTTTTGAAATGGTAAGAATAATAATTTTTTTCACCGTTATAATTTTGTTTTTGAGGAGTTTTAATACGCTGGGTGGCGCAGTAGGTAGAGCGCCTGCCTTTTAACCGAAAGGTCCCAGGTTCGATCCCTTTGGTCCAGTACCCTTTATCATTGGGATAAAATAAATGATAAATAGTTGAGAGTTTTGGTTATCACTAAAAATAAAATGGAACTATGCTATTATGAAGGCGAATTACTCTACAATAGATATAGTTTTCCACATTTAAATTAGTCTATACCACAAAAACCGTAATGAATTTTTCGTCGGTTAATAAGGGTTAAAAAAAAATGTACTTTCTCTTCTAATCTATATTTATTGAAAATGTTAGGAATATGTTTTAGTCAGGCTATCTTGCTCATCGTTTTATAATAAGCTATCTATAGCTATAGCTTTTAAAACTTTTAATATGATTCCGCTGTTTTTAAAATTGTATACAAATTTTCAGCTTTTTGAAACACTCAAATTGAATATGTTCTTAAGTAATACTTATTTTTCATTATCAATAAATATTTGAACTTTCTTTTGGTTTTCTATTTTTTAAAGTTTTTGGTTTTATCTTTTTCTTCTAGTTTTTCATTATTTTATGTTTAACTCTTTTCATAGTGTTTTGTACTTTTTTCTAATTTTCAATTGTCTAATATAATATGTAATGTAATATAAATATGTATATATATACATGTAATTATGTAATGTAATAAATATGTATATATATAATTATACATGTAATGTAATGTCTATAGTATAAGACATGTCATATTATCATATTATACATGTTTTATAAAAAAACAATATGTCAAAATTAATTTGTAGTGGAATAAAAATATACATATAAAAAAAGATGTATACAGTGGGACAGTGAGTGCAAGAAATGGTTCCAGCACACCTGCTCAGGTCTGTACATTGAAGATTTCAACAACATTCATCTAAATCCGGACGTTGAATGGTTTTTTTCTTTTTTTTTTTTAATATAAATTTTATATATTTTTACATTTTTACACTAGTCTAGCCTACAAAAATTTACAAAAAAAAAACAATTTATTTCTAATTTTATTAACATCTAAGCAATTTTTTCGTTTTTATGTTATTATACGCACAATTTTAAGAATTTTTTATATTACGTATAAACTTTACAAAGTTTTTTTTGTCTTTGAATTATATTATTGGAAAATTAGGGAGTAAAAACCAATAGTTATTTATTAAAAACCTAGCATAACTTAATCTATCTTAATCTAACTAAAACTGCTTAACCTTATTAAAAAAAATAATGTATATTATACTTCGTGCTAATTATAATTACAGTTTTCCAACCACCAATAGTTTGCTTTAATTAATTTGTCCTTATCTGGTATGAACATTCAAAATTTTAAATTTTCTCCGTTAATATTGCCCGGTTATAATCAATAGCTTTACATGTAGCCAGTCTATTATAATGGGACATGATTACGGTTTTGAATATAAGATTTTTATCTAAATAGATCTAATGCTCAGGAGGTATGAAGCCTGTTAGCAAGGTCTTTTTGATGTATTCCTCATTGTGGTAGAATATATGCGATATTAAACAATTTTCCGGAGTGTTTTGAGCTTTATCACAATGTCTTCGAATTAACTTTATTATAAAATTATCGATTCTAAATATGTTTGCTTCTCTTTACAAGTATTTATTAGAGTAGTAATGCTTGTATTCGCAATTTGGCTTTCTATATATATTAGTACAAGCTCTTATGCACTTCCATTAAGCTCGCACTGGGCATTGATTTATCAATTTAAAAGCGAAATTTACGAATCTTTGCACATTGAACTAAGTTAAAAGCAAACTTGATATTTTTGAATGATCGCTTAACACCATATTATACATAACTTTTTATATAAAAAAAACTAGAGATTTAAGAAAACAAAAAATCATAAGGTTCGCATTGGTCAAAGATGTTAAAGTATTTGCTAGAGAATCACTGAACAAATTTTATTCATTACTTAATTCACACTTAGAAGAACTAAACAACTTTCACACCATTGTTGTTATAAGATTTTAATTTTAACACAAAAAACTACACTGATATCAATGTATCCAATTACAAAAATATTGTGAAAACAAACGGATTTCAATTTTATAATTACATCACTACAAGACGATTTCGTATACATGTATTGATCACGTTTTATCTAATGAACCCGGCAGAAAAATTAATATAATTTATTTATTCGTGGACTTCACGGGAGTTATAGTTCCATTCACTCTTCTTTCCAATTATTGTAAAAACCCGTCTTCTTAGTTTGAATGCTGAGCTGATCCAAAAAGAAAAGTTTTTTTACACGTTTTTCATCTAGGTATGTGTTTTTCTTCTTCACTCAACATCGTCTTAGTTACAGTTTAGCAACATTGTTTATAGTTCTTTAATTAACTGCTTAGCAACATTGTTTATAAACAAATAGTTGATTCTTTGAATCGTGTTGATTCCACTACTGATCCATGGGTGGTGTTAGCTTTAACTATACTACACTGTAAAAAATTTTTACTACTATAATAGTAGCCAACTGTGTTTCCTAGTATATATGTAGTAATATTACTAATTGACGTAAAAATGATAAATTACACATAAGTTGTGTAAAATATATGCGAATTAATTGTGTAAATTTACTGCTAAGACAAAGTAAAACTCATGTATTATAGATCAATTTTAATTCCTATTTGTGTAAATTTACTGCTAAGACAGAGTAAAATCCACATAAAAAAGATCAATTTTACCTAATATTCGTGTGAAATAACTATTAAGGGAGAGTAAAACTAAAACGACAATAATATCAATTTTGCCTCATATTCGTCTAAAATTACTATTAAGACACAGTAAAACCCAATTGAAAAGTTGAATTTTTGAACCTCACATTCGTGTGAATTTACTGCTGAGACGGAGTGAAATTAAAAAAATATTGTGCTATTATAATAAGTAAAATTAAAATTTTGTTTTATTGTATATAGGATGAGTTAAAATAAAAAAATTTTATAGTCAGACTAACTAACTTATACAAAATTAAAATTACAAAACTACAAAAAATTATATTTTTTAAATTAAATTTACTTCATTAAGTATTTTTAATACAAAATTTGAAAAACTTAAGGTTAAGCATAGTTCATTTTTTTTGTGTATTTACATTCATAATAATTATTATATTAAATTTAAGCTTTTAGAATTTTATGTGTCTGAATTTTTTTTTATTACATTATTTATTTTACTAATATTATTTAGATGATTTTTTTTCCGCGAATCTTTTCGGTATAGTGTTTTAAAAAAATCTTACAATGAATTCCATTGTTTGGCAAATATTTTTCGGATACATCGAATTAAAAATGTAGAAGTACCATATTAGTATTTCCTTCCTAGTATTTCAGTTAAAGTTGTTCCAAGCTATAATTAAACAAAATTAAATTTTGAAAACTAAAATGAATTTTAAATTATTAATTTATATATTTATATACCTCAAATTGTTTGAATAAGAATTGTTCACCTTCGTTGAAATATTTGAATATTGCTTTTATTAACTTAATTTCACCATCTTCATCGTCTTCTGTACGATATTCATAATTTTTTTAAAAGATGAAAAACTTTGCGGACAACTTTGTATGCATTTATATATCGTATTAGAATTTTTAATTCTCTCAGTTTCTAATTAATTTTTCCCTGTAAATGTTTTCTGAAGCAATGTGTTTTAAAAGCAGCATATTTATTAAAAATCATAAAACAACTTTGAGATACACATTTAAATTGAACATTTTTTTAACTCGATGTATAAATAAATGTTTATTATATTTTGCAACATATATTGTCTTAAAGTTACACATATTACATTCATACATTTTAATAAAGCACTTTCAAATAAATTAATTAAAAATGATATTCAATGATAATCAAAATAATTATTTTTATTTTTATGTTATTATATTTATTATATTCTTACTTTTTTTAATATTTAATATTTTTATTTTTTTAATATATAATAACTTTTTTTTAATCACAATGCACTTGCTACTCTGTTGAAATTTATATGTATTATGAAGAAATTATGCTTATTGCGACGCTTATTGATTGATACATACATAACAAGCACAATGGTTAACAAGAACAAGAACAAGAATAAGCATGATTCCGCATTTTTTAAAGTAAATTTAAACTTTTTGTGTATGTTTACATTTACTTTGCGTAAATTTGCGCTTTTTTGTTCAATTATTATGTAAAATTGCAATTTCACACCAGACTTAATTTTACATAAAATAATGAATTTACTACTGTAGTATAGAAATACTCCAAAATTACTCTAATTTTGAAGTTAATATACTTATATTATAATAGAAATTTTACATTCATTTTTTACAGTGTAGTTTGTAGTGCAAGTATATTAAATTTTTTATATTGTATAATAATATATAACTCGGGCCATATATAGTATGTTGCTTATAGAAGCAAAAATTAATGATAACAAATTTGTAAATAAAACATATTCTACAACGTCAAGTAGAGAACAGCATTATATATAGATACATCTTCAAGTGATGCCGTTGTAATTTATAAAAATATAATTGATTCTTTACAAAAATGTGTACTAGCGTCATCAGTGGTAAAGAAATACAATGAAAAATTAAAATACATATTGCAAGCCGTGGGTTGATAACGAATGAATGAAACTAAATTAAAATAAAAAATTACTGGCATAGAAAACATGCCCAAAATTTTGAATATTAATATCTGAAACAAAAATATCACTATTGGCTTAATAAGTAAGCAAAAGCAAAAATGAATAAATAATACCAGAAAATTTCAATAAACATCAAACAATCAACAAAAAATTTTGAATTAAGTGAAGAATTCAGAATTTAGACTGATGGGTTAAGCAATTTAAAAGTAAATGAATTCTACAATTATTTACAAAATTCTATACTAGAAGATGAAAACATAAAAATTAGTGAATTCAACAACTTATAACTGCCCTGTAGAAGAGATTTTGGCAAGAAATTGCAACACTGTTTAAATACCAAATATCCTACGCTTGGGCGGCAAATGAAATATACGTAAGCAGGCAAAATTAACATATGCTAATATTTTTGGATTTTCCCTACATTTTGTATAGGGAATTTTTTGACAAAAATAAGTGATTTTTATGTTTTTATGGTTATTTTTGTATGTGCATTTCTGTTACTTTTATGTTTACTTTTATTACCAGCGAATATCTATCCTCTAAGCTATTTTTTTGGAAATACCGGTATTTTAGAAAAAGGAAGTGCTACTGGGGACTTCCGTTTGTTACAAGGTACTTATAACAGAGTTAATAGTTGCAACAATTTCTACAATTTTCCTATATTTTGGTGTAAATATTAATAAATTTCTTCGAAATCAAGCAAAACTATTCAAAATTAAAAAAAATACCGTTTCAGGTATATAACACTTTTTTTTATTGAGTTAAGAGAAAAATTAAAAAAAAAAAATGCGCCACAAAAGATACAAAAAACTTATTTTTACAGATTATCGTTTGAGGAAGAACAAGCATATTTCTCTAGATTGGTGCAACATGTGCTAAATGATGAAGACTATGCTGACGGAGGACCAACGGAAGAAATAGTATTTGAATCAGTTGCCGGTCTCTCAAGAGTCGAATGTGATGATCATGATGACAAAGATGAAGTTGAAGATTATCGTATTTCGGAAAATTAAAATGAAGAATCAGATGCTTAAAAAATGCATCTTAGACGTAAGTGATGGCCATGATTCTGAGGATGAATCACTAGATAATGAATCAGAATTACAAGAAGAAAATAATCACATTGTTGATTCAAATCAATAATTTATTGGAAAGGATGGCACAAAGTGGAATAAAATTCCATCAACATATCAAAGGGCTAGACAACAAAATATTTTCCGACAAAAATCGATAGGTCCGCTATCCATTAAAAAACAGTTTAACTGATTGTGAAACATTCGCCGCAATTTTCAATACATCAATGGTTGACATAAATTTTTAATTTAACTTCGTAACAGAATTTTTCTTTTTATAACATACCAAAAATAATAATTTTATATACCTTTAGTGCTTTATTTACTTTATGTTTTAAAATATATTAATTTTAGTATATTTCTATTTCAATTTAAAATATTTCAGAACCGTTAATCTTACTTTAAAACTCTTATCGAAATAATTACAAACGTGTTACAGAATACCATACATTTTGCAGGAAAAAAAAAAATATTAACATACGTTAATCTTGCCCAAGTGAAGGATATAAGAAGCCGCAGCAGGCTTCATTTTGAGAAAAATTAATGAAAATATAGCTAAAATTTTCATCAACAATTTAACTAAAACTAAAGCAACAGTTATAAAGGGAATTAGTATAGAAAATATAAAAATTTGTAAAAATACAATGGTTAAGCAAATTACATCCCTCATCAATGCTTCAATAGAACAAAGTATTTTCCCAAATATTCTAAAATAAAGTGATTTCCATCTACAAAAAATCAGGTGATAAAGTTATGTGAACAATTTTAGAAATTTTCCTTCGTCTTCAGTAAAATAATAGAAACATATATCAACAATCAACTAACCGAATACTTAGAACAAAGCAAACTATTATGTGATTGTGAGGAGAGTTGTATAAATCTTGAGCTAGAAATGAACCGAGACATACTAAAAATACAGGATTCGATAGCTCTCCATAAGCTTAAAGTAAATGTGAAATTAACAAAATATATGATGGTCAAAGCGAAGAAAGAGGAAATCTCGTTAACCTACAATAGTATTAAAATAGATAAAGGTACTACCTTCAAATACCTTATTGTTTAGTTTGATGATGAATTGATGATTGTCATGTACTGAACTCATGAAAAAAATCCAGACGAATTGCAGGATTATTTAAAAAAAACGGTTAACAGTCAAAATTAAGCTATCCACATATTATAGTCTATAGTTCGATAGTACGATAAACTATGGCATAGGAATTTGGGCAAAGACATATGAAAGAAGCTTAAGCTCTCTCCAAAGAATTCAAAATAAAGCAATTAAAAATCTTTCTTTTGGATTGTCTGGCACAACTTCAATTCAGGTAGTCATTCACACTAACTTGGCTTAAATCGTTAGAAAATTAAATTTTATGGCCAAGACTTCAGAACATAAACCAATTTTTTAAACAAAATTGATTTCATTTTTAATTTGAAAGAATTTCTTTTACACAAGCCGAGATTAAATCGTTAAAATATCTTTTGTCATAAATTTAATTTTATTTTATAAAATAACTAAGTCTGTTATTTTCGAATAGGAAGCCTCAATTCTTTTCAAAAATTCACTACTTTTACATTTTTTTTTTTTTGTTTTGTTTCATAATTTTACGGGGCTTTGTTAAAATCTTTCAATAAAATTAACTTTCAATAAAAATATTTAAGAAAACATGTAATGTAAGTAATTATGGGGCAATTAATTTAATCGATAACTAAATATTTATAATATTTCGGTAGTTTTGTTTTTATCTTATCTTAACAAAGTGAATAATTAATTAACTACTATTTTTTTTTTCTTAATTTTTATCGTTATTTAAATAAATAAAATTGAAAACCAGTTAACAAAATGTTTATTCCTGATCTTATAGGAAAGCATAAGATATGTATTAAGTACACTCAAGTGGATATTTGGAATGTAGCAGCTTCTAGTTTTTGTGGTCTTTTAATTTTTACTGCATCATCATAGTAGTATTGAAATTTTTCTTTGTAGTTAGCTCTTCATTTGGATGATTAATTTACCTATGAATTCTTTTTCGGTGAGCTTTTTTGTTCTAAAAGTCTATTTGAAGTGTATTTCTTGTAACCTCATTCGGGGGGCATAGGCCCGGATAAGGCGAAAATCTTTAGAAGGACTTTGTTGCCCAATAAAACACGTTACAGTGATTTTATAAATAAAAAGAGTTGAATATAAGATAAAGAGTTGAAAAGAGTTGAATATGAGTTGTTATGAACAAGTAATAAAACTTGTTCATAACAACTCTTCGAAAGTTGTTATGAACAAGTTCTATAATGTTCTATCAAATATTGTGGACAATAGAAATTATTTCTGAATTTTAGATGTTATATACTTGACACCAAAGTTGTAAATCATGTTAATTTAAAATTTAAAATGTAAAAATTTTGTTTAAAAACAATAAACCGAATTGAAATAATCGAATTTAAGATTTTTATATTTTTTTTTGTTTTTGTTTTAAAGCGCCAATCAATATGTTTTCTAATACAATTTGATTCGAATGTAATATCAGCAGGGTTCTATACTTATTAAAATGGTAACAAAGAAAATTTTATGACTTAAAATGACATTTAAAAACAAAAAAAAATATTTTAATTTGGGACCTGTCAATCGACAGTAACTATAAAATCCAAACTATTTCAACTCCATTCTGGCATTTTGTGTTGGGATCAAATGAATATATTTGAATATTTTTGAATAACTCTAGACTTTTTCATTATATTAATTACTATCAACATCATCATCATACTATATAATAAATTTTTAGTCAATTAATGATGAATGGAATTGAATTTTAAATAACGAACACCTTTTTGAGAAATTAATACAAAGTATTAAAAGAGTAATAAAGAACGCTCCTATCACTGGATGGGAAAGTTTATCAGCTCAGTTTTTTTTTCTCTTTTAAAATATGATAAGATTTGCTCAGGTGTATTTTTTGGAAAGTTTTTAGAGCTGTATTTATTTTATTTATTTATTAAACTTATATCAAAGAGATCTAAATATCTTGTACAGAGTTTTTAAATTTGAACTTAGTTTACTTTAGTAAAAATGAACCAATCAAAAGAATAAAAATTTGAATTTCAGTTTAAAATAAATTAATAAAGAGTAAAAAACTATATAAATACGAATAGTTAATTTTTTTCCAGATAGTAGTAAATCATCGAAAGAGGCTTCAGGGACTACCTATTACCGGGGAAGGCAGTTTGAAGGACTGTGGGACTTTAACCCACTAAAAACTCCTATCATTATTGCAACATTAAAACTAGTCTTATAGACTAACCATTAATTTACATTTAACTCAAAGAAACTAAAATACCTTTGATCTACCAAAATCCGATAAGATTTTAATAGATAAAAGGTTTTAACCTAACTCAAGTGATCTTGTTCGTTTTAGTCGCTTCACAAAGTTTTGATTGTCAATTAAGCTAGAAGCTTCGGTATTGACATGTTGGATCAGACGAGTTTTATGCCGTGCAGCGCATTTCATTATTTCGTCTTTTATAGATGAGATCTTCTGATTTCGATGAATATCGGCATTGCGAACATACCATGGAGCATTGACTATGTTGCGCAGTACCTTATTTTGGAACGTTTGGATAGCTTGAATATGGATTTGTTTAGCACATCCCCATATTTGAATACCGTATGCCCAGACTGGCTTCAATATTTGATTATACATCAAAACTTTGTTATAGGTCGAGACCGTAGAATTCCGCCCAATCAGGAAGTATATTCCTCTATATTTGAACTGGACTTCTTGTGTTTTGATTTTCACAATAGTTAAAATTTAAAATCAAATAATAATATCTATGAATTTAAATTATAGACAATAAAAATACAAAATTATGGAAATTGTTCACATTGTGAAATAAAGCCCTTTCGTGCTACTTTTTGAATTTCCAGGGCAAAAACTTATTTTCCACATTTTTAAGAATGTTTAGACGGTTTTAGAACAATTGCGATTATGTTTAAAAAACCAGAATATTTTGTTGGTTCTATGGGCTTTTTAATTTTGTGTAATATATTTCCCAATTTTAACTAAAGGTTGTAAGAAATTTGAATAAAAAGAAATAAAAATGAAAAAATTAATTTTATTTTAATTAAATTAAATGATTTTATTTAATTCATCATAAATCACTTATTATCACATAAATCATTATATTAAATTTTATAATATTAATAATTAATGAGTCTATTATAAAAATATTTTTATTGTGTGTATACAAAGATGCACTTTACATTTTGATACACATTGGTTTTAGCTTTAAATTTTGAATTTATGCACCTTGTTTGGTAGTTTTCTTTTATCATGAATTGGCATGTGATTCATATTAATTCTTCGAATTTTTTCAATTGGCCGCGACTCATAATGTGCCCTCTTTGTCATTGAGGGCACTAATAATGGAGAAGAATTTGTTTAGGTTGACGATGGACGACCTATTTTTCTTTGTATATTGTGATTCCTATAAATCAAATAATTTTAATTTGCTACACTCATTCAAAAATTTAATAAATCAAAAATTAAATAAACGAAATAATTTGTTTATCAATATGACGTTCTTAGTTGTCGGAATCGATGAAGAGTCGTAAGGGTAAATACTTCAATTTTTAATGTTGAGTCCCAAAATATTGAAACTCGCCTTAATTGCATACATCCCAACACTATATGCAAGCCAATTAACACCTTTTCAACTCTTCAACAGAAATTTGATGAAAACTTTTTACTTCTTTTTGATTTGCATATAAATTCGTATATGGAAAGCCATTTTATCAAATGAATCAAGATATCAGAGAATTGAAAGACATTAGAGAAATCCTCTTCTCTTTCATGTATAGGAAGGAAAGAAAAAGGTTCATTATTGTAAGCTTTCCACTTAGTGTGGGGTTTTTCAGTTATGGTAAAGTTAGTGCAAGTACTTCCATTCATCAAATTGTCGTTATCAACTATTTGCAATAAAACATTTTCATTTACAATTTCATTTTCTTCTGCAGCTAAACCAACTACTAGAACAATACTTTCATTTAATTCATCACTTACATTATCCAAATTTTCAAAATTTGACTCATATTCATTTATCATCGGTTTAACATTTGCCTCAATAACAATTTCTTCGTCTATATGACACTTATTAAAATCACTTTCCACTTCCAACCAATTGCCATCACGTAAATCAATATATTCTCGGATTTCATCATCTATTGCAAATTTTTTCGAAGAAGTAATATTTGATGAAAATTGTGTAGTATCTATATTACACATTATTTTATTATGTAAAGAAAAACACTTACACTAACTTTTGATAATAAATTTCTTTAAAAATTTATTCTAGGAATAATGTATTACAAAATAAAATAGTTTTCACTTGAATTTAGTTGGTATTTACTGTGTTTTATCAAATTATAGATAACACGTTTTACATGTACCCGCACTAGAGCAAAAACTGACAATTATTTTCTTATACTACGATTGAAAAAATATAGAAAGCCTACTGTAATTTAAAAATTTTTATAAATTAATACTCATTTTATTTATTTTTCAGTATTTTATTTATTTATTAAACTTATATCAAAGAGATCTAAATATCTTGTACAGAGTTTTTAAATTTGAACTTAGTTTACTTTAGTAAAAATGAACCAATCAAAAGAATAAAAATTTGAATTTCAGTTTAAAATAAATTAATAAAGAGTAAAAAACTATATAAATACGAATAGTTAATTTTTTTCCAGATAGTAGTAAATCATCGAAAGAGGCTTCAGGGACTACCTATTACCGGGGAAGGCAGTTTGAAGGACTGTGGGACTTTAACCCACTAAAAACTCCTATCATTATTGCAACATTAAAACTAGTCTTATAGACTAACCATTAATTTACATTTAACTCAAAGAAACTAAAATACCTTTGATCTACCAAAATCCGATAAGATTTTAATAGATAAAAGGTTTTAACCTAACTCAAGTGATCTTGTTCGTTTTAGTCGCTTCACAAAGTTTTGATTGTCAATTAAGCTAGAAGCTTCGGTATTGACATGTTGGATCAGACGAGTTTTATGCCGTGCAGCGCATTTCATTATTTCGTCTTTTATAGATGAGATCTTCTGATTTCGATGAATATCGGCATTGCGAACATACCATGGAGCATTGACTATGTTGCGCAGTACCTTATTTTGGAACGTTTGGATAGCTTGAATATGGATTTGTTTAGC
The DNA here is from genome assembly GCA_963942445.1 of Argyra leucocephala. Classification (NCBI taxonomy): domain Eukaryota; kingdom Metazoa; phylum Arthropoda; class Insecta; order Diptera; family Dolichopodidae; genus Argyra; species Argyra leucocephala. Next base: position 60,711,879 of record OZ012679.1, on the reverse strand, counting down.
ACATCCCCATATTTGAATACCGTATGCCCAGACTGGCTTCAATATTTGATTATACATCAAAACTTTGTTATAGGTCGAGACCGTAGAATTCCGCCCAATCAGGAAGTATATTCCTCTATATTTGAACTGGACTTCTTGTGTTTTGATTTTCACAATAGTTAAAATTTAAAATCAAATAATAATATCTATGAATTTAAATTATAGACAATAAAAATACAAAATTATGGAAATTGTTCACATTGTGAAATAAAGCCCTTTCGTGCTACTTTTTGAATTTCCAGGGCAAAAACTTATTTTCCACATTTTTAAGAATGTTTAGACGGTTTTAGAACAATTGCGATTATGTTTAAAAAACCAGAATATTTTGTTGGTTCTATGGGCTTTTTAATTTTGTGTAATATATTTCCCAATTTTAACTAAAGGTTGTAAGAAATTTGAATAAAAAGAAATAAAAATGAAAAAATTAATTTTATTTTAATTAAATTAAATGATTTTATTTAATTCATCATAAATCACTTATTATCACATAAATCATTATATTAAATTTTATAATATTAATAATTAATGAGTCTATTATAAAAATATTTTTATTGTGTGTATACAAAGATGCACTTTACATTTTGATACACATTGGTTTTAGCTTTAAATTTTGAATTTATGCACCTTGTTTGGTAGTTTTCTTTTATCATGAATTGGCATGTGATTCATATTAATTCTTCGAATTTTTTCAATTGGCCGCGACTCATAATGTGCCCTCTTTGTCATTGAGGGCACTAATAATGGAGAAGAATTTGTTTAGGTTGACGATGGACGACCTATTTTTCTTTGTATATTGTGATTCCTATAAATCAAATAATTTTAATTTGCTACACTCATTCAAAAATTTAATAAATCAAAAATTAAATAAACGAAATAATTTGTTTATCAACGCTTATATTATTTTCCTCCACATTTTGCTTCTAACATCGTGATCTAACTAATTCTATTATAAGACGCAACCTAAAAAATTTATCAGGAAAATTAGTTGGAATGATCATATTGTTTATTAAATGAAATGACGTTCTTAGTTGTCGAAATCGATGAAGAGTCGTAAGGGTAAATACTTCAATTTTTAATGTTGAGTCCCAAAATATTGAAACTCGCCTTAATTGCATACATCCCAACACTATATGCAAGCCAATTAACACCTTTTCAACTCTTCAACAGAAATTTGATGAAAACTTTTTACTTCTTTTTGATTTGCATATAAATTCGTATATGGAAAGCCATTTTATCAAATGAATCAAGATATCAGAGAATTGAAAGACATTAGAGAAATCCTCTTCTCTTTCATGTATAGGAAGGAAAGAAAAAGGTTCATTATTGTAAGCTTTCCACTTAGTGTGGGGTTTTTCAGTTATGGTAAAGTTAGTGCAAGTACTTCCATTCATCAAATTGTCGTTATCAACTATTTGCAATAAAACATTTTCATTTACAATTTCATTTTCTTCTGCAGCTAAACCAACTACTAGAACAATACTTTCATTTAATTCATCACTTACATTATCCAAATTTTCAAAATTTGACTCATATTCATTTATCATCGGTTTAACATTTGCCTCAATAACAATTTCTTCGTCTATATGACACTTATTAAAATCACTTTCCACTTCCAACCAATTGCCATCACGTAAATCAATATATTCTCGGATTTCATCATCTATTGCAAATTTTTTCGAAGAAGTAATATTTGATGAAAATTGTGTAGTATCTATATTACACATTATTTTATTATGTAAAGAAAAACACTTACACTAACTTTTGATAATAAATTTCTTTAAAAATTTATTCTAGGAATAATGTATTACAAAATAAAATAGTTTTCACTTGAATTTAGTTGGTATTTACTGTGTTTTATCAAATTATAGATAACACGTTTTACATGTACCCGCACTAGAGCAAAAACTGACAATTATTTTCTTATACTACGATTGAAAAAATATAGAAAGCCTACTGTAATTTAAAAATTTTTATAAATTAATACTCATTTTATTTATTTTTCAGTATTTTTTGAATAAAATTTAAAAAAAAACCGTCAGTTATAGTTATTTGAAATCCGTGAAAATGTTTGTGTAATATATTACACAAATTCAAAGAAAGGGATAATTAACAAATTAATACAAAAGAAAGCAGAGAAGAAAAAGAAAAAAGAGAATCAAACTAATTGGTTAATTCTCACTACATAATCTATTATTCTAACGGTTAATTTAATACATTAATGTGCCTCTGTACTTTATAAATTTCACTGCCTGTCGTTTCACTATACCGCTCGATTGTATTTTTAATAACAGCAAAAACTGAAGATGTTTGTAAAAAAATTTAACATCATAAGCCATAATGTGAGACCAAAATATTTTTATTGCTCTTGTGTATGTACTGAAAATCTCTTTACACCTCCTTAGTTCAAGCTAATTTGTAGTACGCCAGCCACATATGGAAACCTTTCCACAAGATAGGTACATATTAACAAAGCTGAATCGATCCGAAAAAATTCTTTTAATTTGTTTGTGATAAGATTTTGCATATATTAGATTGAATTACTTACTAAATCTCAAAACGCAGAGCTATTGCTGAAATACCATTCTTAACTGAATTGATAAAAGGTAACATTTTTCTACCCAATTACTTGTTAAGTTCAACTTTTGTTCAAATTCCTGTTTACGATCTAATTATAATACTTGACTTACAGTTTCATAGAACTAATTATAAAAAGTATGAACCATTAAATAGAATGATGTCTTCGTGTAACTCATACAATTCCCATATTAAGCTACTACCAAAGATAATTTACAAATAGATGTGGCAAACCTGTATAAAATAAAAACCTTAAAAATTCAAGCTCTTGAAAATTGAATTTTATTCTCGTTTCAATATGAGAATCAATTTTTTTCACTTTTCAGTCAGGTAAAACTATAACTAATGATGTTTAATAGGGATCACTCCATTATCTGGAAAAAGAAAATCTTAAACGAACAAAAATCTCGAAAAAAAAATCTCGAAAAAAAAATCTCGGAAAAAAAATCTGGAAAGTAAAAATCTTGAAAAAAAGTCACGAATTTTTTCTTCTATGACTTTTAGTATATTTTTTTCTTTATTATAACATTCTTTTCTTTGTTTTTTACGTCGACTTCCCATTTCAATTTCATTTAAAACTGTTTGAATGCGAACTGTTTCATTCGCTAATATGCCTATTAGTTTATATAGCCCAATATGTGGCTTGTTCACTAATATTTTTAGCCTGGCATGCCAAGACTCAACACTGTTTTGTGTTCTTTGAAGGTTATCTTTCGGCAAGTCTGCACATGACCAAAAAGATGGCGAATATATTGATTTATATTTGTTTGATTTTAAACCTATGTAATTCTTTTCAAACCATCTTGCAATTTTATTGCTACTGTCGCTGAATTGTTGAGACAATTCGTTGTAGTATTCTAAAATTTCATGGGGAGGAAGAAACGCCAAACTTTTTAGCATCCTTATTTGAAGGCTAAAAGTCTCATTTTGTCCGTATTCTCCTGCTAAAGGCTCTTTTTAGATTCTTCGGTAAATAATTTGGCCAAAATGAAACTTTAGAGGAAACTTTAGAGAAGACGCGTTAATAATGCCTTATCAAGATCCGAAAGAATAAAAATAATTGGAGGGAATTAAAGAGTAGGATTCAAAATAAGCTAATCAAAGTATTAGAGGATATTCCCTTTTTCCAGAATATTTATGCAAGTATATATGCAAGATCCTGAACTAGGAGAGGCTTTAGAGTGCATCTGCAAAATAAGCGTATTCTCTTTTTCCAGAATATTTACTTTAATTATTTTTATGCATAGCCGCTGTTGGATGCAAAAAGTGGGACATATCCCTTTTTCTATAATATTTACCTTAATTATTTTTATGCATAGCCGCTGTTGGATGTAAAAAGGGGGATATAGCCATTTTTCCAGAATATATTATACCTCATTTCTGGGATACTGGACCTCTCCAATAATGTCTCTAAAGCGCCTTAATTACGTCTGGCAAGTTCATTACATGAGCCAAGTTCACAAAAGACATTTTTTTCGACATTTTTGCATTCAACATTTAATCTTACACGACATTTTTCTTTTCAACATTTTGTTATTCAACATTTTTAATTCGACATTTTTTTTTTTCGACAAGACCCATACCCATATTTTTTTTTTCGTTTTACATGCTCTATAGTAAGGAATTCTATTTGATATACACATCAAGAAAGAGAAATATATTATATACTCTTTAGGGGAATAAAATTGATTTGTAATAAACTTAAATAATCCATTTGCATAGTTTTTACAAAATAATTTTATAAATCTGTTGTTTATATTGTTTAGAAAAAAGCTTGAGGTGCCAACATATACTTAATTTCAGATAGCCAAGCTGCTTTAAAAACTCTGGCTTCCTAAATTTTTAAATCAAAGCTTATCTATAGCTGTTACAGGAGCTTAATAAAGCTAGACGAACGAAACAGAGTTACTCCTATGTGGACTCCTGGACGTGAAGGAATACAAGGCAATGAAGACGCAGATGTCCTTGCAAAAACAAGTGCGAAGAGTCAATTCTTGAGACCAGAGTCAAGTATTGCTCGTTCAAACGCCTACCTACAAGGAATTGTTTTCAAGTGGGAATCAACAGAAACCCAAAACATATGGGATAGTTGCTAAGGACTTATGCAGTCTAAATTGTTTTTCAAACTAAATATTTATAGATTGAATCAGATAATCAGGGAGACTAGACTCAATGTCAGAATGCCGACATGGTTTATCACAGGTCATGGCCCATTCAACAAACATCTCTTCAAGTTTGATACACAGCCAGATGCAGATTCTGCTTAGTAGAGGAGGAATCCTCCTCCCATATTCTATTTGATTAGCTCGCAAAAGATACAAACACTTCCAGGGATACAAATCGCCTGATTCTGAATTTGACATCAAAGCAATAATAGCGTTTATCAAGGACATAGACCTGCAATTCTGAAATGGACGGGGAAGTACAATACATCTTAAGAGGTCGCGGTTACTTAGAACTCTTCAATTAAAAAAGAACTCCCCAAAAAAAAAAACATAAATATTTTGATTAAAAAAATAAAATTGAAATTCAAAATTATTATCCATATTTATTCAGTAATCATAACTTCATGCAGCATTTAAAATAACAACAACTTATTGATATGAAATAAATACTATAAAAATACTATATAGCTATATTATATTTATTAATATACATGTGCTCATAGTTTACAATATTCATATTAAACATCATTAACTATATTTTTAGCTGAAAAATTTCAAAAGAATAAAATATATATCACATATATTTTATTTACAAAAACAACTCTTTATATGAAATAAAAATAAAATACAGTTTTTTTTATTTTGGTGTTGCGTTTTTCTTAATTTCTTCTACTTGAGTCTTCAATATTCTTTTAATGTATTCCAACATAATTATTTACGTTTTTTTTTTATTTTGTTTTCTTTTTTGTTTTCTTTGCATTGTTTGAAAAATAATTTATATTTGTGTCACTGAACATGCATTTTATGATATCCCTTGGCCTAAGCATATTTTTATAGATAACATTATTATGCTATTGTAACTCATTTTATATTAATTTTTCTTTTTTTATTTATTAATTTGTAACTCAATTGTTAAAATATTGTTATTTTTAGAATATAGCTAACATATTATGTGCATATCATTTCTGTCATAATCATTGTATCATTATTAGTTTTAGTTTTTTCCTATTTCATTATAATTTTAAGAAATTGTATTGGAAAGAATTTTACGACACCAACATTTATTCCACCTTCTCCTTCATTTACAAGAGCTCTATAGAACGAAATCGTTAATATCCCACATGATGGTCACAAACAGCATCAAGTATTTAAATTACTTAGAGGCGCATTTGAACCCTATAATAAAGTCTATTATGAGCGCCGTAACTAGGCAGGTGAAACAGGTCCCAGATATCTGGGGGGCCCTAAAATAAACTTTTTCTTATTTTTTCTTTCAGATTATAACCTCATAAAATTATAAAAATAAATAATTATATAGGGACAAAAACTAAAGCTATTTTTCTATTAATCACTAAATAAACGCATTAATAATTGGAACTATCAACGAAAAAATTAAAATACATACGCTTTTATCTAGAAAATGAAATTTTAAATGAAATAGCAGCTGATAAATTGGATATTCGTGGTGTCAGAGGACAAGGATACGACAACGGTGCTAATATGTCTGGCAATTGTAAAGTTGTAAGAGCACATATTTTTTAAATCAATAAATTGGCAATTTTTGCGCCTTGTTCGGATCACTGCCTTAATTTAGCTGGTGTTCATGATGCGTCTACAACAACACAAATTATAACTTTTTTTGGTACTGTTCAAAGATTATTTAACTTTTTCTCATCATCGACAGCATAATGGGAAATTTTAATGAAATACTTAAAATAAACACTTAAAAATTTATCGGATACAAGGTGGTCATCAAAAACCAATGCAATGAAATCGTTAAATTTACATTTATTCGATGTAAAAACAGCATTGGAATCGATTGCAAATTGTTCAACTGCATCAAATCCAGAAACTATATAAAATGCAAAAAGCTTGCTCTTTATAATTGATTATAAAAGTATCTGAAACATTTCTGTATGGAATAAAATTCTACAATACACTGAGCGAACAAATAAAGCATTACAATGAAAAGATTTATCGCTAGACCATGCAACAAAATTAATTGATGAGCTACGTTGTACTTTACGAGAAACAGGTTTCGAACAAGATTTTGAAAAAGCAAATAATTGGTTAAAACTAAAAATTTATAAGTTGGATTTCGCAGTAAACGGAGGAGAATAGTTAAAAAAATGGAAATTGATGAAGCACCGGATGAAGGAAAGTTTGTTTAAAGAACAACTTAGAAATATTTGTAAAGATTTTAGCTTTCTATATGGTTCATCTTCAGAAAAATACAGCGTTGTAGATTTAAAAAAAAAGCGCTTGCTGATCTTGCCATTAAGTACAGCAAAGCTCGCATGTGAAATTCATAGTTTTACATTTGAAGCATCGCTATTAGTAGACAATTTAAAAACTGCAACACCACTTGAAATTTTACAAGGTCTTTTACAAGGTAATATTGCTCTGCGACTGTTCCAGTATCAATTGCTTCATGTGAGAGAAGCTTTAGCAAATTGAAATTATTAAAAAATTATTTAAGATCAACTAACGGACGAGATAGATTATCCAATCTTGCCATAATATCTATTGGATACAGATATAGTTAAAGATATACCATTTGATGACATAATTAATGAATTTGCTGAAATGAAGGCGAGAAAAATATAATTAAAAAAATATAAGTAAAATTTCGTATATAATGTGTAATGATATTTTTTTCCATAATAAATGTTTTTCAAAAAAGTTAACTTACACATTTTTATACCACACTTACTTTTTCTCAAAAAAATATAGGGGCCTTAAAAAAAATATTGCACAGAGCACTGGAAAAACTAGTTACGGCGGTGTCTATTATAAATATAGTGCCAAAAAATAACTCTAACGATAAATAAAATTCTATTTATCACCTTGCACAATTAAAAGCGAATACTTGCAATTCGAACATATAAAATAACAAATGTCTATACCGAACTTTTACATGTGGCATCAAAGAGGGAGATCTTCTATAACCGCGGGAAAAAAGATTACTGGTATCAATCAATTCCTCTTTTCCTTCCTCTTTCAGTTCCTTCTAAAACATTTCCTTTCAACCTTAAAGGACTTTTTTTTCGTGGGGTCAAAGCCAAATAAAAATAAGATCCCGGCATATGAATTTCAGGATTTTTTTGAGTGACATGGCGAGGTAAACACTTAATATTGCTAACGACCAGGAAAGTGGCGGCAAACGTGAAGTAAATTGAACTTATTTCTGTGTTCGAAGCCATACAAAAAGAAGATCCTGGCATAACTTTGTTACCAACTTTTTGTTAACTCAAGCCCAGACGAAATGTTTGTTTGTTAGCATCTGTACTAAATACCTGACTAGATACGATCAAACGACTGGGTTCGGATGCCAAAGCTACATAATCATACATGACCGAAGAAATTGTGGAAATTTTATTTGTAACCCCTTCTCCATTTGGTTTAGAAGTATTATTATTATTTTCCATATTTTTTACCATTGTGGCATACACAAATGAAGACTACAACTACCTGGCAATTTTTTTTGTTTTTATATTATTGTTCTTTTCCAGGACAGAACCATAAATTCTTAATCCATTTATGACAATTTTAATCATAAATTAATGAGATTAATAAATTTATAATTCTTTTTAAATTTGAATATTTTTTTTTTATTATTCTTATCGTTTTTCCTTCATTTTTAAATTAAATGAATGAACTATACAACTTTATTAGTTCTCAAATGCCAAAAAAAAAAACATTTTATAATATACACTTATTTTTATATATCTATAGATATACCATATTTTATAATAATAACATTACTAACTATAATAAATTAATCATAATTATTACCTCATCTATATAATGACATTCATTCCAAATGAATAAAAAATTGAATGTAACCAATTTATGATTTCATGACTTTCTAGTGGAAGAGAAAATATTCTTTTACAATTACATGGCTTTCCCCACGGCTCTACCACATAATATGATAGAAAATTAAGGAATAAAATTGTTAAAAGAAAAATAGTCAGAGGCGGACTTACAAAAATAAAAAAAGTGTTAAAATAATTTTATCAGTTTATGTTTACGAAATGTGTGTTTTTTCATATTAAATTGTACTGATGTGCTAAATCTAGCTTTTAAGTTTCTATTTGAAATAAAGACAAATTTTATTATTATTATAATTATTTATTATTATTATCTTCAAAGATAGCAATGGTCGTATAAACTAAAATTTGATTGTCCAAAACTAAAATAAAAAAATTTCATCCGTTAAACTCTCAATGTAAAAATTCAAATTACCTACTGAAATATTTCACCAACATTTTATAATTTTAAAGAATGATATTTTTGTAATCATGCTTGACTCTTAGGATTTTAGGGCATTAATCGACTATATATGAAGGTAAATGGTGTGTTTCAACATATGCAATACATGAGTTTGCATTCACCATTTATAAAATTTATTTAGGTCATCTTGAAACATATATGAATATTTTTTATTCTCCACTTTCGGCTTGGAATTCGACATATTTTTTTAGATCAAATTCTAAAGTTTTTGTGCTCAATTCGTAATTCGCAATAACAGCCTGAACTTGTGATTGATTTAAGATGGTTAAAAACCATCTTGCTACAGCGCCATATTGTGCACGTCCTAGAGATGGTCCTAACACATATTCATATAAATGTAAAAAGTTGCAGTGTACAATAATATCAGTCAATATAATACGTTCACCAACTAAATATGTGTTAATGATTATTTTTTTATTTAAAATGTCGAATATATTTATAACATCATATTTTGAACGTTAGAATGTATTCTTCTTAAATGGCATAATATAATAGAAATACCCATGCACATGAAGCTGGAAGGATTTCATTATCAACAAAGCTGATTCATTGTTAAACTTTAACTTGTTAGAAATCATTTGAATCGCGTAATTGACTATTATTAGCTAAATAAAATGAATTTGCATTACTCTCATGCAAGTATTTACCATCAGCTGTTTCTAAAGCTGGAACTTTTTTAAATACTTTATTTGTTGGTTTCACCAAAAACGAAATCTGACGCAACTTAAACTATGTTTCTGAAAAATTGAGCCGTAATTAAAGTTTTATAAGCTCTAAAAATTTTCTCGATAATTGTATAAAGTTCCTGGTATCTTGAAATTGATGCGGTTTGATTAACAGTACTTTGAAATTCAATCAAATGTCGGTAAGAATTCTTCATATCATAAGTGTAGATCTTCAAACTGTTAGAAATATACATCTAATTATTACTTACTTATTTAAATGACCAGGAGACCTTGTAGGACCTAAAAATGACACATCAACGTCCTCCATTTTTATCGGTCACAGGCGGTTTATGTTTTGAAGACAGACTACATATTGCCACGGAAGCTGGTAGTAGTTAGTAAAAAGGTAGATAATGAAAGTGAAATTGCCAAAGTTATGAATTTTTCGTAAAAAGTGTACATGAAATTAACAGCACTATTAATAATATTAATAATTTAACTTACAATGATAGCAGAATAGTAAATAATAGCAATATATTAAAATTTTGTTTAGTAAATGAAGAAAAAAAAGAAGATTTTAAAGAATATGAATAAAAGAAGTGATTATATGAAATCAAATAAAAATATAATTATTGAATGTAAAGAACTATTTTTTCCCTTCCTAATAAAAATAATAAATAAATCTTTAATGGAGGGTGTTTATCCGCAGAGCTGCAAGGATACGATAGTATAGTAATTCCTGTAAACCTAAAACATTCGAAAACCGCAATAGATTATAGACCTCTAATCTTAGAGAAAAAGTAAATTTTTAGAAACAAACAATTTAATATTTGAAGAACAATCAGAACTCAGAAAAGGATCTTCTTGTGAATCGGCAACAACTTGGGTGATAAATGAGTGGAAAAGAGATACTGATGATGGCTACTTTATTGTAGCTGTATTTATTGATTTAAAGCGTGCATTTGAAATTATTAATAGAGGGATATTAATAGAAATCACTGCTCATCTGTTCAATTTCTCAATTTCTTTGTGTGATGTAGATAAGCAGCAAAGACCATTAGATTATGCAGAACAGAGTAATAGAACCTACACTAAAATGTTGTGGGTACATACATATAGATTAAAGCTTAATGTACTAATTTTCATGTTTAAAATCAAATATGAAATATATCCCGAATATCTGTAAGACGAAATTTAACACATATGTCCGACAGAAAGAAGTGACATGACGTACCCAGTAAACACAGTACCTTCAGGGAAGGATAAAATCGTAGAAACACTTTGCGGAATCATGGCGTCGCAGATAGAGTTATAAAAGTGGTATTCTACAATAGGTCAATTCCATGCTTAGACAGTATAAACAAATTAAAAATTAGACATTGCCTCGGAAATAGCAATCGAGTACGATGGAAATGACGACGACAATAACGTTTAACTTTTCCCAATGTTTTCACAAAATAATTTGAAAATGGTCATGCTAAAAAGTTTTATATTTCGATATTAAGCTCTATATTTCGATATAACCGGGTGTTCCAGAGCATGCATATGAGGGGAAGGAGCCGTTATTTTAAAATTCTAAAAAAAATTATTAACTAAATCGAGGGTGCTCTATCGATTTATGATATTTTCAACTTCCGGGAAGGGCCGGAAAAAGATTTTTTAAGCTCAAAATTTGCAGGATCTGGAACACCGGTATATTATTGCACAGATTTATTAATTATTCTGCTGGTAAGCTCTCATATCTTTAAAATGAAGATTGATTTTAAAATTAGTAATAAGTTTGTATTTTTTATTCGAATTGTAATAAGTTGTAAGTACAAGTGAAAGTACAGTACATAATTTAAGGATTAGTGATAGTTAAATTAACTAAAATGCATTATTTTTACACCCAATTATTGTTTCAAGTTGCCAGTAGAAACTAAGAAATCTAAATTCGGCATACGAAATATATATGTCTATATGAAATATGATGTCGGCAACGAATGTAATGAATAATAAGAAAATTCAAAAATTGTTCACTTAAATATTTGTTAAAGGACAATCCTTCTCTGGCAAAATTCTAAAATAAATACCTTCAATATTATATACCTATTATACGTAGATACCTCCGAGTGTATACATATAACATCAACATGTAAATGATAATTTTTCAGATATTCAGAAAAAATTTCTCAATATTCATAAAAATATGAAACATTTATATCTAAAAACTCATAATATATTTGAAATATGCAAATATACAAATTTACATTTCATTTATAAATTTCATGTAGAAGGTGGTGTTATTACAACCATTAAATTCTGTACATATATATACATATATGTATATAAGATGCTGATGCAGTAGTTTAGCACTTACTGATGCTTAAATTTTTCTTTCTATATTAGATACATTTGAATTTTTTTTTTTTTATATAGAAATATATATAAACAAATCTTAAGATATTAAAGTGGTCATGATATATATGTAGGTACATATAAGTATGTATAATGAAAAAAAAATTGAGTATAAGTTTCATCTTTAATTGGCCGACAACATGTCATAATTTTGTCGCAAATCCATGAAATAATTCATTTTTATTATATCTCTACTGTATACTAGTTGATTTTTATAAGACCAGATTTTTTAGTATATCTACACATGTCTATGGATTTGTATTTAAACATTTTTATTACACCTTTGTATAGTATATTAAAAATTAATTTTGTGTTATTGTTTTGTTTTTTTATGACATAAATACATTTGAACGGTGGTGATAGTGGTATACTAATATCGCAAATCGCAAATAAATAGCAAAAAAATTTATTTTCTTTTTATTTTATTATTATTATTATTATTATTTAAGTTAACTATTTCAGGTGCATTAATCTTTTGATGTAGTACATGATGTTGAAATTAAACTGAACATCTCTATATCGATATGTTTATGGTAAGGTAATGTTATATGATTTTGTTTGTGCTTCTCCTACAATTATGTATAAAAGAAATTACATTTATTTTATAGTAATTAAAATCAGTGATATGCAACATTTTTGGTTAATGTGTAACCATATTTGCTCTCTTGACAATTAGAATAATTTTGACAATTAATATGTTTTTTGTAGGTATCACATTCCATACTTCTATTTGATAAATAGTTAGGTTATAGGTTCTATATTTCTATTTGGTAAGGCTTATAGAAAATGAAAATGAATTTGATTGGGAAAATTAAATAAGTGAAAGTAGAGTAGATACAAGACAAAATATCTTTTGTTTCAAAAACTTTATTTAGAAGTGTATCATATACCAAATAACTACTATATAAAAGCCTTCATTTCGATAAGAAAAAGCACCTGCAGCTGGAGTGCTGATTAATCTGCAGATCCCATTGCTATATAAATAAATAAATAAATACACTGTAACTTGATAATATTGGTAAACAATATTTTAAATTTCAATAACGATGTTGCGTGACATATAAATTTTTTTTTTTGTATTAACTTTTTTTCCATTTCACAGCCAATATGAATTCCATTAATTGATAAATAAAATTTTATTTGTATATCTAATAAATTAATACCCTAATAATGTCTGTAAAACTTTTCAACTCGGTGAATTAAAGCAAAAAGCAGTGACAATTTAAATGTGAAGTTTTTCAAAATATTACCGCAAAAAATTACCGATTTAGAAATTTTTTATTTCTGAAACGGTCTGAATGTTTTAAAAACTTAAAAGTACTAATTTTTGTGCCTATCTTTCAAATAAATCATTTATAAAAAACATATCCAAGTTCTCAACCCATATAGGAAAAGTATATATTTAATACAAGAACCAATAAGAACATCATAAAATTAATAAAATATGAAGCTTTTTCAAATAATAAGTATTTTTAAACAAAATAAAGTAGCAGTAGTAATAAAGTAGTAAAAAAAAACTAAAGTAAAAAATTAGAAATTTCCCTGGTTTATGTCTTTGAATTAAACACGGCGAAATCTTACTAATTGATTAATGCAGGCTCAAATTCAAGTTCAAATGGTTATTTTGTAAAGCAGAAAAAAAATACCGCTAATGCTGCCATGGTGATAAATTTTCCAATTTTAAAAATTCACTAAATTTGCTAAAAATCCAACAACAATGGGAAGAACCTTAAAAGACATATATAAAAGATATTATAGAGTACATATCAAGTGCAATAATGACTATTTCTTCAATTCGTGCTGAAATTACAAGAAGACGTTAGTCTTCATCATCACATGGTGTTTCCGTTGTATGTAAAAGGATGCATGAAATGAGAATGAACAATTGTATATCGGTGACTCGACGGAGGTTAACAACAAGCAAATTAGAGAAATAAAAAAATACCCTATGTAAAAATAACGTTATGCCGAAATTGGACGATATGCTAAGACAAATTAATTGTTAAATATTTAAATAAAGACGAAAGAAATATGCTGAATTGGCGAATGCTATTTGAGCCAAATTACTTGAAATTCTCTTAAACGAGAAAAATCTAGCTTAGGCTCTTATCATTGATCTTCTGGCAATGCTCCTTACACTTTGATTTCATTTATTTATCATTACATCTATTTGACAAACAGTATAGAAATTTTCCGGTTATTTTACAAATAAATTCGCCATGTAATGCGAAGAGATATTGATAGCAAAGCTATGGACAATCGAGAATCATTGAAACAATCAAAACCATTATCTAAGTCACTAAATGTTCATCACAAACAACTGTATTAAAAATAAAAATGTTGAAGCCAACCCAAGTCAGAAGATATGTAGAACAAATCATTAAATATACAAAAGTCCTGAAACGAGTAAATATATTATAGTTTCCGTATATTTAATAATAAATAAGAGTAGTTATATTTCTTTATTTTAATCAATTCATAAAATATTGACATTTAATACAAAAACCAGAAAAAAATATCTATCTATCTCTCAATCTATCGCAATACACAAGTTCTTAGGAATTTCTAATGTTTTGAAAATATTTTACAACTTAAATAAATAAAGTTAGAACCGTTAATTACTTCAGACTGCAGATAAAAATTAAAATCGGTTTATAAAAATTGTTAAGTCTATTAAAATTGTATTTATTAATCTGACATGCATTCATTCCGACTTTTTCGATTTGATTAAAAAATCATTTTAAAATGAAAATTGAACGGATATTCGGGTATTAAAAAAAAGAAAATTGTGAATAAGTAAATAAGAGCTAAACAATTGTTGTAGAAAATTTTTGTGTCGAATTAAACATTTTTATGGGAGTATTACCATAAAGACATTTGTTTTTTTTTTCTGAAAATACAAGACATATTTTTTTATTTTGGCATTCAAAAATAATTTTTCTTTTTATTATGCAATAAATTATGGAATTATATATAGAAATATATTTAATAGTAAAAATCCTATATTATTTATTAAAAAATAAAAATAGAAAAGAATTAAACTTGAACAAATACAAAATGGATTATAGGATTGGGTGATTTTTAATGATTATTTTTATTAATATTTTTGTGGGTTGAAATAAAATGCTAAAAAATAAATAAGAAAATAAAATTAATAGTATTAGGAAGTTTAGATCGCTTAGAAATTTAATAAGAATTTTCTTTGACTCTATATAGGTGTTTCGTATTAATATATTTGAAATTTTTATATAATTAATTTCTGGTATATTTTGCAATAATGTTACCTAAAGGTGATGGAATACATACACAATAGGAAGACAAAACAAAATGTGGACCAGATTCAGTAAAAAGTGTTGAAAAAGTTTGAAAAGCATTTAAGGGTAGCATAAAAAAAATAACAAATTTAAAAATGCCCAACCTTTCGTTCTCTAGAACTTTATGTAAACCCAAAATCCATAAAGATGGGAATGAAATGAGGCAAATTATTGAAGCTTCTAACTCACCTAACAAGGAATAGAAATGAGTAAAAGATCTATCAAAAATACGGTTGAACCTTTTGGGAAAAATTAAAAATGTTTAAATAATGGAAAATTAAGAGTTAATGCAATTTGATGTCAAAGCACTTTTCCCTAGCATACCAGTTAAAAAGCTTTTTTAAAATTCGGCTTAACAAACAAATCACTCGAGGGAATAGAAATAAAAAACCAGATACTACATAAAATTGGAAGCCCTTTTAAATGAAATAAAACTATTTCATGTTTAGATGGCAATATTACAAAAGCTACAGCAATGGGAAACCCACTATCACCTATATTAACTGAAATTTTCATGAATTTTGTAGAAGAAAGGACAGTAGAATTTAAAAAGAAGATTGTAGTATAGACAGACTACCTAATCAACTTAAACGTCCCAGGTGCGATTCTCGACGGAGCAAAAAAAAATAATTTACGACCTGGTCCAGTCCATTGAGATAAAATAAATGACAAAAAATAATTGAAAGTATAAATTCAAGTTAAGCACTGAAAGTTAATTCTACCTAAGTTACTGTAAAGAACAAAAAAAAAGAATTAGTTATCCCCAGAATCTGCTTGCGATTTGTAGATGATATTGCCAGAGTAGCTGAAAAAATTAAAATTAAAATTTTGCTTATTCAGCTCAATTTCATATCCATAATAATATAATATTCACAATGGAAAAAGAAGTAAATGGTGAAATCCCGTTCTTATAGATATCAAATTAATTAGAAGGGAAAGGTAAAATAATTTTTTTTTTCAGATAGAAGAAAGTCATAAAAAGAAGCTTCTACTTCTGTTCTAAGTACCGGGGAAGAACGAAGTGAAGGACTGTGCCGACTTTAACGCACTAAAAACTCCCATTCTTTTGTTAAAATAAAAACTAGTCTTTAAGACTAACCATTAATACAATTTTGGTAATAAATTCAGAGGTTAAAAAATCAGACATCTTTGATCAAACAAAATTCCATTAGGTATTATTGTAAGATAAAAGATATTATATTAACACAGTTCGAACGATTTCATCCATTTAAGGCTTCTAACAAAGTTTTAACTGTCAGCTAAAAGTGAAACTTTAACATTGACATGTTGAGGAGACTACTTTTATGGTGTACAGCCATTTTTTCGTTTTTTATGTGAGAGATCTTCAGATCTCTAGTAATATCAGCATTGCGAATCAACCATGCGGCACTAACAATGTTTCGCAACACTTTGCTTTTGAACGTTTGGATAGTTTGAATATGAAGTTGTTTAGCACAACCCCATATTTGAATACCATATACCCAGACTGGCTTTAATATCTGATTGTAGATCAAAACTTTGTTATACGTCGAAAGCGTAGATGTGACCCAGTTAGCCAATACAAATGTTTGTATTTTAGATTCAGTTCTAGTTTTTTTTTCTTGACGTGTTCTTTCCATCTAAGCTTTGCGTCAAGCGTCATACCAAGATATTTTGTAAAATTTTGATATGGTACGATAAATTAATAGGAAAAATACAACAACAAAAAGAAATATCACTTCCGATTCAAACCACCCCCTAATGGACAAACGATGGCAGCATATCATACAATACTTACTTCAAATGAAAACTTCAAAAGGAAAAAGTATACAAGAAAGTGTGAGAAATATAATAAAGAAGATCCATCGAAATGAAATTGAAAATCTTTCAAATTTATTTGAACAAAATAAGAACATAAAGAAACCAAAACGAACGTTTGTAATATACTCGGCATACCCAAAAATAAATCCGTATTTAAGAATTCAGTATTATTTAGGTACTATTTTTATTTACCTTTTTTATTAATTTAAAACTTTTGTTATTTATTATGATGTTGCTCTTGATGTTGCTCTTGATGTTGCTCTTCAACTACCGCTGACCTGAAATTCTTGTTTCAGTATATTTAAGAAATAAAACTGATTGCAGAAAAACTTACAGAAAAACTTATATAGAATAATCCAAGAGGTTAGTCAAGGTTGGTGTCTAGGAACATATAAGGGAAGCAGAAATGGCTGAGGAAAACTTGTTAGAATTTCAGGTCAGCGGTAGTGGAAGAGCAACATCAAGAGCGCGATCATAATAAATAACAAAATTTTAAAATTAATAAAAATGGTAAATAAAAATAGTAACTAAATAATACATGTATGAAAGTTTGGCGATATCCAAACACATTTAACATCAGAGTTAATAATGATTTAGGTAGTAGGTTTGCTCCATTAATTAGATCAATTTAAAATTAGAATTATTATCAGGTAGATACATATATAATAAGAGATATTAGCACAAGGGTTATTACGTAATGAATTATAGACTAGTTTAGATTTGCTAAATAAAAAAAAATATTTTGTTGAAAAGGTAGCACAATTAAGGATTTATGATTGTATACCAAATTAGCTAGGGTTCAAACTGTAAATATAAGTAGAATATGCTGTAATCTCTTGGTGAAACATTAATAAAATTAAATAAATATTAAAACTGTAGGTGTGTTTCACAATTTTTATTATATATATTTACCGATTACGGTTACAACACTATCATCAGAAGGCAGACAAAGTAATTACACATGTGTTAACATTTATAGTATTTTTGTAATGTTAAATAGTACCTGGAATATTATTTATTTATTACAGTTACAATAGTTTAATAAATTTTAAAGATTAGATTTTATTAGGTCTACCTTGTTCGTTCATCAGATTTTTGTGTTGCTTTTGAGCCGATAAAATTTCATATGGTTACAGGTATGTTAGTCTCCTACGCTATCCTACGAAATGTAAGATTTCCGAATTATTCATTGATTCACAGTCACAATTTTGTGGTCGTTACACAGTCGTGATTATTTTCTAAGAAATATTTCACTACGTTTGAACTATTTTTTTTGTTAAACGCAGTTGTTAAATGTTCGTTAAATCTAATTTGAAAACTTCTTCAAGTTTTTCCGATATAATAAATATGTAATCACAATCATTATATTTTATTTGGTAAACACCCGATTTACTGATATTGTCCTGGTAACGATTTTATTATTGACTAGTTTTTGCTTGATGGTGTTGTTATTATAGAAAGCTGGATGTATATTGTATTTTTTCATATTTCCTATTCTTAAACTAGTACCTGTAATCAAATTAAGCCTCCTGTAATTAACTTCAGATGTGATCTTTTTGGAAAAATTGTACAATTTTTCAAATAAAAGTTTTCTATTTTTATTATGTTATCGATTATGTTCCCCTCACATCCGTTATTCTTTACTATTGTTTTTATTACATTGAGCTCATCATTATAATTTAATTTCGACATCGGAATATTCAATAGCCTATGATTTTTATTAATTTAAACTTGTCATTCACCTTTAGTAGAAGATTGCATTTTTTTAAATGTGTGCTTAAAATTTAAATGAAATTTTGATGTTGGGTCTTGTTCTAATTTAATTAAGCTGTTGTCCGAGATAAAATTGTTCATTTTCATTACATAGTCGATTCTGTTAATTATCGTTATTGTATTACTTTTAAGGTGCATAATTGTATTACGTTTAAGGTGCTAGCCTGATTTATTTTTTAAACAGCATTTTAGAAAGAGATAATATGAAATGGCATTAATAAATATGTATGAAAAGAAGACTAAACCTAATAATAAATCAGAGATAATAAACGCTGGAAAAAAAATTTGGGATATTTTTTAAAAAATCGTGGAAATTTTATTTTATCATACTTCGATGAAGTATGATTTTTAAAAATCGAGCTTATTTCCTTTATATCGGCAACATTTTTTTATGTTAAAACTAAATAAGTCTATACTAAAGTGTTATCATTGTACGTTTTGTTTTTTTGAACGGTAACATTGAAGAGTATTCAAATAAAAATTTGTTTTCATTTCAAAAAGTAAAATGGATGAAAATAGCTTCAGTGCATTTATTTTTTTTAAAAATCGGGAAAAACAAAGTGAAAAGAGTAAAAAAAGAAAGAGCCAAAATAATATAAAAATAGAAGTATGAACAAATAATGTCTTTTTTTTTTTTTTAAATTTCAAAACAACCAATTTTAACGTAACGTAAATGTTACGGTTGCATTCGAACAGGGAATTTTTTCGAAAATTATTTGCAACTGTTTATTTTTCTCTTTAAGTAAAAACTCAATATACTATCTCTTTCTAAAACGCTGATTAAAAAATAAATCGGGCTAGCTAAAATGCACATTTATCTGCTTTTGACATGATTAAATTTTTAAAAACCATGTTTGTTTTTCATCTGAGCTTTTAACCCCGTATGATTGTACCGTATGATTTTTCTAATTACCGAGCTGCTTGCTATTTCAACATCTATTGCTAGGTTATTATTTTTAGTTGGTTGCATCGTCGGAGCATAAGACAAACCATTGCATAAAGTTTTTCTCTTTTTTTTTCAAAAACGGTGTACTTGAGAGATTTATTACCCTGGGTAAAATTTTTTGTTGTTTTTAATATTAGCTTTAGTGTCAGTATTATAGTTCCAATTGTCAGCTTTTGCAGTTTTTATTTTTGTTTGATGTATTGCTGAACTACTTCGGCTCTAATTTGGTTGTTTAATTCATCAAAGGTAATAGGATGTGTTTTAAATACCAGTTCCAATTGTATCATTTTTAAATGAACAATGAGGTAACAAACTATCAGGTAATATTAAACTTTTTTTATAAGATTTAATTTTTTTTTATTATTTTTATTTCTCGAGGAAAGGTGAAAGCCTCGAAAAATACTAAGCAAACGGCGTACGTAGCCACTTAGCTATGTGGGACTATCATCCACTAAAGCCACCGAAAATCTTCACCATAACTGATGTTATTGACCGATTAATTGATTTTTCGCGTTAATTGGGAAAGTGTAGTGTTTTGGAATATTATTAAGAAGTAGTTTCCGAAAATTTAATTAAACCATTAATCATAACTATGGCTTAGTACCATTCATTACCGTTTCTCAATTATTATGAGAGAGTTTTGAAATATATCATTTAAAAAATTTTTTATAAAATGGAATATTCCAACAAACCTGGTATGCAGCATTGTCAGTTACACTGTCCCTGTCAGTATTTTTCCTCTGTCTTTGTCCTGCTAGAATTTTAATTTTCAGAGCAATGGATTTTGTTGCTCTTGACATTGCTGTTTAAAGCTGACCATGGGTGAAGGTAGGTTCAGGGAGAAAAATTCCGACTCTTTGAAATATTTTACCTTGGGGTTTGTTGATTGATATTGCATATGCAAGACTTATTGAAAATTGATGTCTAATAAAGTCTTATAAAAAACGTTTCATTCTATCTGATATTTATTTTTTATTTTCTAAATAAAAGAGTTAATTTTATAGAGATTAACTGAAAACTTTGAACAATTTATATTTTTTTATGGTTTGCTATTAATACTACTATTCTCTACATTGTTTTCATATGTACATATCAAATGTTCAAATTTATTAAAAATCATTTAATTGTGCCGTTTTACAGCAAAATTGCTGATCGGAGATTTACCAGGGGGTTTTCTAGTATGTATATTATATATATATAAACATCAAATCTAATATCCGTTATTCTTTTTATTAAAATTAACTATTATACAATCTGTAAAATAAATTTGAACAATAGAATTTAAATATAGCTTCGATAAACATAATAATATATCACATCATTTCAGTTATCTCTTTTTCGTATTGGTGAATATACGCTTCTTTAAAATGTGTTAATCTGTAAAGTTATATAAATTCCATACTAAAAGTGCAAAAAACCAAATGTGATAATCCAAAAACAATAAAAAAAAAATTTTTACTCAAAAGAGAATTGAACTCGCAAAAATTTCTTATATTAACATAACGTTTCAACCAACTGAGCTAAAATACAAATTTATTTCGATCTCCACGGTCTACATCATTGATTGATTGAATCAAAAAAAAACGAAGGCACACGAAAAACCACGAAAAGTGTGCCTTCACTAATCGTGCTCTTGTATAATATAATATATATACATACACTCATATTCTGTTAGACCCATCTCGCGAGATCGCAAAAAGAGATAATTTTGTATTCTGTTAGACACCACAGACGCAAATTGCCGCGACGACAAATGTCAAAACAGTCTCGTGAGTACTTTCTGTTAGACCTTTGACGTGACGCGATAGCCATTTTTTATAGGGTCAAAAATTGTAAACGATAGAGTATCTCGCCAAAGTATTTTGTGTTTTTTATATCAAAAATTTTAATTAAATAAATAAATTGAATAGATAAAATAGTTTCTCAATTTTTCATTATTTTTTTGCATTATTATTGAAATTGTGTTTTTGTTTTGAAAAACAAAAACCATCTTTACTATTACTGTTTTACTACTGTTTATGTACTAACTAAACTAAAAAATATTTAAAACATATAGCTACATTTATATTTATTTTTTATTTAAAAAATATTTTAAAACTAAGCCCTACTAATACTTTCCAAAAATTTTATAACCCACATTTTGTTTATTTACCAATAATTTTTTTTTGACAGTGAAAAATGATCAGTACTGCCAACAAATAAAATGTTCTATCGCGCCGCTTACAGTGTCTAACAGAAATGCATATTCAGCGAAACGAGACGAGATAAACCGTTTCTTCTAGTCAACGATGTGAATATGGGTGATAATGTTGTTTAATTTCATTTTTTAGCTATAATACCTTGGCTGCTTTTAATGTATTATCAGCTGCTTATGATGATTTAAATAATAAATAAAAAATTAAAAAAAAGATCTATTTATGTAGAAATAATTTTTATAAAAATGAGTTTAACAAACATAAAGGAAATATCAAAAAGGAATGGGAAGTTGTTAATAGTATAATAAAAAATAATTTTCAAAATAAAAAAGTAATTCAACTCAAAGATGATAACTATATCACTTCTGATGCCTTTGATGTAGCTAATATTTTCAATAAGCATTTCGTTAACTTATCAACCAATTTGCCTACTCAGTCTAAAACTTGTACTTGTTCCTTCTGCAGTAATGTAATATTTGACGAATTAACAGATTATGGTCATAGTTTTTTCTTTAACGTAATTAATCCTTTTGAAGTTTCAAAAAACATACGGGCACTAAAGAATTCTCATTCATGTGGTCTAGACCATATTTCTAATTTCATACTGAAATCCATTTCCTTTAATATTCCTGATATATTATGCTATTTATTTATAAAAGTATTTATGATGGTGTTTTGCCTGAAAAACTTAAGCATGCTTGTGTTGTACCTTTGTTTAAAAAAGATGATCCTCTAGACAAAAATAACTATAGACCAATTTCCCTCTTATCTCCTATAGGAAAAGTGTTTGAGAAAATTGTTAAAAACAGAATAACAAGTTTCTTTAAAGGGAAAAACTTTTTTAGTAAATTTCAATATGGCTTTATGAAGGGAAAATCTACTGAGGATGCTCTTCTTGACTTTTGTACTAAGATTTACAAGAATTAAAAAAAAAACACTTCCTTTTAACGGGCAACCTACAGCTTTTGCCGATGATATTGGCTTTGCTTATGGTACTGATAGTTTTTTGGATCTTATTTCTGATCTTAATTATGATCTAGACACGCTTAGCTGGAAATGGTTTAACCAGCATGAGCTTATTATTAGTGACAAAACAAAGGTCATGTTTTATAATCTTAAAAAGAAAAGTCTGCATCAAATAAACCTTATATATCACTCTCCTGACTGCAAAGCTGTTAAAATTTTTAATAAATCTTGTTTGTTTGTCAATGATAAAAACACGTTCTGTTTTTTGGAAAAATTTAGTTCTAAATGTTTTAATATTTTATTTTATTTTCATTTCATTATACTTAACACAAGCATATTACCAAAAATATTTCTTAAAATTAGAATAAAAATTAATATTGAAATAACACACATAATTTTTAATTTAAATATAAAAAAGAAAAAAGAAATTAGACTATCATAATTTTTAAATATATATTCAATAACTTTTACTTATTTATGACGAAAATAAGAGGTTATGATAACAAAGAAAACAAGTTAATTTTAAGTTGTTCCTTATTCATAGAAAGATTAACGTTGTCTCTGTATCTGTTAACTAAGAGAAACATTCTGTTAATGGGTTCGAACTTACCATAATTTGTACGATGATGATGATTGTACATTGAATATATTTTCAGAACGAAAACGTGTACTAATATTACGATGATGATTGATCTTATCTTTGATAATTAGTGAATCAATTTTTCCAGAATTAATCATTAAAATAA
Source organism: Argyra leucocephala (assembly GCA_963942445.1). NCBI lineage: Eukaryota > Metazoa > Arthropoda > Insecta > Diptera > Dolichopodidae > Argyra > Argyra leucocephala. Next base: position 60,688,003 of record OZ012679.1, on the reverse strand, counting down.
ATACGACGTCAGCAACTATTTTTCTGGATTCAAGAGTGTTTAAGTGTAAAAGTTTTAGTCTGTCTCTGTAAGGTGATAAACGTATAGGATCAGACCAAGGAAGGTTTCTTAAAGCGAATCTAAGGAACTTTTTTTGAATAGCTTCAATCCTATTGATATGGTCGACGTAGTTAGGTGACCATACTGGGCTAGCATGTTCTAGATTTGAGCGAACTAAAGAAGTGAATAGAGATTTAATTACATAAGGGTCATTAAATTCTTTTGACCATCTTTTAATAAAGCCTAGTATTGAATTTGCTTTATTGACGATAATGTTGAAATGTTGTTTAAATGATAATTTAATCATTAAAAGAACTAACTCTCTTGATAACCTTGTTATCAAGGGTATAATTCGAAATTATCGAAGAAGTCCGACGAGTGTAACTGATTTGAGCATATTTCTCCACGTTCAATTTTAATCCATTGACGTCACACCAGTTTAAGAACCAATTAAGATCTTCTTGAAGTAAAGTAACTTCATTAGGTTACTTAATTGCCTTAAAGATTTTGACATCATCTGGATACGCTGCTATTTCTCAAAATTGTTGTTACATCATTAATAGATAAAATGAACAGTAGTGTCCAAAGTGACTACCCTGCGGAGCTCCAGAATTAGCATTGTATGGATCAGAAATAATTGATCTATAAAGTACATTATATGTTCGGTCAACTAAGTACGATTGAATCCTATTTATGAATGTTGGTGGAAAATTAAGGTTAGCAAGCTTCTTAGTAATAACATTGTGTGGTAGAATATCAAACGCTTTACTCATATCAGTGTATATTACATCAGTTTGAAAACCAGCTTCCATTGTGTTGCAAAAAGAAGAGCAACATTCTACTAAGTTAGTAACTGTTGACCTATTTTTCATAAAACCCTGTTGGCAAGAAGATAAAAAGTTTGAACAGGTTTCATATATAGAATCATAAACTATCTTTTCAAAAACTTTTGGGATACAAGATAATTTAGCAATAGCCCTGTAGTTAGTAATCATGTTTCTGAACTCTTTTTTGTGCACTGGTCTGATAAACGACTTTTTCCAGTAGTTTGGGAATATGCCAGATGCAAAAGAACGAGTGAAAAGAATTGACAATGGCAGAGCAAGTGATTCACAACAATTTTTTAACACGATTTCAGGCACATTATCTGGCCCGGGAAAAGAATCATTATTCAATATTGAAGAAGTCTGTAATTTTAAATACTTAGGGGTTAACTTAGACTCCCAGCTTAAGTGGAGTGATCACTGTGTAAATCTAGGAAACTATTGTAGGTCTACTCTGAGAGTAATTTATGAATTGAAAAAACTATGTTCTGATCAAACTATTAAAACAATATACTATGGCCTATTTCAATCCAAAATTCAATACGGTTTAAGTTGTGGGGTTGTAGTACATATAATAAATTACAACCTATACTTACTGTTCAAGTAACAAAAATAGATTTGAAAGCAGTCTTCCACTATTTATCGATTTAAATATCCTTCCGCTAAGGCATTTGTATTGTTACAAAGTTGTCAAAACTTGTTTTATTAGATCCGGTTATTTAAGTTTTAGAAACCTAGCCCAATACAATATACGCAATAACAACAATACAATGTGCCTTATACCACAGTTTAGAACTACTTCTTTCCGTAATTTTTATTTTATATTGAAATGAAAAATAATAAATAAATAAATAAAATAAATATATTATGGTAACACTTTTAGTTTTTGCGGTTGAGTGTTGAAGCATAAATGATTATTTGTGTACTTGTATTTCCTTAATACTTTTTTTGTATAGTACAGCTAGTTTTGCTTCACTTGTCTTTTTAATTTAATTTATATAGAATAAGCTCAAAAACTATACCTTGATGTATTTATTTTTTTTGTTTTTTATAATTTTAATTATTTATTAGACTAAGCTTTTTGCAATACTTTCATTTAAACATAATAAATAAATAAATATTAAAGTTATTTTTGTTATTTTTATTTTGTTTTTTTATTTTGGTTTTATTAAGTTTCTATTTTTTATTAATATTTTTAGCTATCCATACCTTTATTAATAAATAAATAATTTTTATAAACTTTAACTCCTGTATAGAAACTTGTGTTCTTAATATTGTTGCACCACTGTAGTTTGGGTCGCAAGTTCTCTTTAGACAAAACTTAATTCGTATAGCAAAAAAATCCTTATAACCATTAGCTTAAACCACTACCACAGAATAAATTTTAAATAATTCGACCGACATATAAATCTCTGTCAAAAATAATAGCATTGTGATAAATTAGTACCGATACCGACATACACAACAGATCCTTGTAATTTTTAAATAATTTTTAAATTTTTTGTTTGCTTTGATGATCGTATTTTTGACTCGACATAAAACTAACCTCTAAATTATAGATTGTTGCAAGCAATAAGTTTTCAGTAAATTAATACAAATTTATTTGAACCTTATTATACTTTCTGTTTTCAACAAAAAATAATAAAAAATGCCTGCATAAAGGGTACTTTCAATTAAATCATTCTATTATGTAATCATATTTGAACCATAAAAAATTCAATCCAATAAAATCAACAAAAAACAAAAATCCTTATATCGTGTTTTTATTACTAAAGTTTGAATATCCTAAAAATTATGATTTAATTTGTGTAATTATCTTGTTTTTTTCGCTACTATTACTGCTCTGATCTTTTTAAATCCTTAAATTATTGGTTATCATACACATGCTCTCATACAAAAGGCACCAATAAAAACGTATCCTTACAAAGTTTATTTATATTATATATATATATATATATATATATATATATATATATATATATACTAAAACTCGTATATTCAAATTAATTGCAAAAATTTTTGTCCCGCAAGTCTCCAACATTTTTCATTTATTTTATTTGAAAAGGGAACAGAAAATCCATTTAGCCAATAAGGACATAAAGTATAAAAAAAAAACAAAAAGAAGAAGAAAAAGAGAAATAAAAACCTCTAACGAAAAAAAAAGTATATTACATTCTATATTTTATTAAAATCATTTAACTATAAGATTCATAAAAAATATTTTATGACAGGACTAAATGCAAAAAAAAAAAAAAATGTACCAAAAAAAACATTTTATATCGCGAAGTGCAAATAAAATGCTGCTGAAATAATCGCGTATTCCTTTGTACGACTTTTTACACAAGCGAGTACAAAAATGATTTAGTACAGGCTAAGGAAACACTATATAATCAGCTAAGAAGAAAAACAAAAAGGACACTATAAAAACCTAAAATCCTAGAGACAATTTTTAAGTGCTCTCCTTCATATTATTTTAAATAAAAATATTCATTTGGAATCAGAGTAGGACTCATTTTATTAGAATGATTTTTGGATTAAAATAATAAAAAAAAAAATATATTTTTTTATAGATTTTTTTTTTAATTTCTGGTTTTGTAAGTATTTCTTATTCTACACGATTTTTAAATTCTTTGGGATGATATATATAATTCCGACGAAAAGATTTATGACTTCTATTAAATTTTCCATAAACACTTTTTTTTTAATTTCAGTTTTTAAAATCCTACATTCTGTAAATTGAATCTAGAAAGCTTCATATACGCTGACAAGAGGCAAGAGGCTGTTTTTTATCAAGATAAAGTGAAAATCTTGAAAGAGAATAACTTTTTTATATTATTTTTTTTTTTTATTTTTCAATATAATCAATTACATCAAGTTGCTAGATTAGATTAGATTAGATTAGATTGCAGCCGCAAATGGGCTAATTCTGACAACCCGTGTTTATTAGTTCATCTCTGAGTCCTTAAGAGTATCTAATTTTGTGATCACACTCAGGATATTCTTCAATGGTATGCTGGGTAGCTTCCAAAAGAACGCTTTTCGCCCAAGTTGCGAAGTCTGCTACGAGTTTTGGTTTTCTTAAAGGAGCGTTTAGGAATGAATATTTTTAATTGACGAGTTGCAGGAACGTTGGCTCAGAAATCCACAACTTTTTGTTCTACCCAGGCTTTTTTGCATTCACTCTTCTTTATTTGAGTGTCTATTAGTCCTTGTTTACCCATTTCCCAGAATTCATTGTTTCTAATTGTTCTGGGCCAGAATATTTTGCATATTATTTAAGCATTTGTTAACAAAGACCTGCGTTTGCCTTATATATTTCTTGTCTATCAGCCATGTTTCGCTGCCAGATAATAGCGTTTAAATCACTCATCATATATTATAATTTTAGTGTCTCTGGACAATGTAAGGTTGTCTTCCGAAAGCCATTTCGTGTTATTTTAACCAATTTTTTATGTCTGCTTAAGTGCCTTCACTTTATTTGTAACATTTTGTACATGAGTTCAGTATTTTGATACCATGCCAATTTTTATATTCAGTTAGGTCTCTTTTCTTTGGTAGTTATTATAAGTTATTATAATCCTCTTTTTCTACTATATTTATATTCTTTCTTTATTGCAGATATCTCCCAATATTGGTTGCAATATATTTGCTGTGAAATTCGGGCTTACTTTCAAACCAATAAGAAACAAAGAAGGCGTTCCCCTTACTGCAAGACAAGATCAACTACACAGGTGACAGAAATACGTCAATGAAATCATTAACAACAACTTTCAGCAACAACATCAACACTATCAAGAAGAAAATTATAGTTAAAATAAAAATATCTGATATAGAGTAAACTAGAACCCCACCAACTATAGAAGTAAAATAATAGGTGCCATAAACAAACTCAAAATCAATAAAGCACACGCTATTGGGGGAAGTCTTGAAAGTAAGTCAGGTAATGGTTTCTTTTAGCTGATTAACCAAATTATACTGTCAGCACCAACAACTTAAGAACTGATATTGAAATAGAGCCGCACATTTTAGAATCGGAGATTGTATTAAAGCTATAGATTCGTCTTAAGAGTGAAATATCATCTTTTCATGCGCATTTTGTTCAAATAATTTAAATATCTACACAAAAATTCAGCAACAATGAACCAAAGCTGTCAAGATGTCAAGATGTCGCTTGTGTTCAATATCTATACGGAGCTCATCCAGAGAGAAGTGTTAAATGAATGGGATGGTGGAATAACCGTAGAAGCACTTGAGCACGAATTACAAATAATGAAGGATTTATAAGCACATTTCAGTAAATAATATGGCTTTAAAATAAGTAAAAGAATATTCAATTGGTTTCTGATTTTCAATTGGTTTCTGATTTATTCAATTGGTTTCTGATTATCAAACAGTAAAACACTATAATTACCTCGGGTCATTAATATCGAACTAAGGAAGTTGCACCGACGAAACAAAAAGAATATTGACACTGGCAAAAATGAAACGGACAAAGTAAGATGAGTATGAAAATATACGAGCAGGACATACGAAAAGTTACGAGCATTCGTAAAAATTGGAAAAACTGATAGTTGAAAGTAGAATCAACGGAAAAAGATCAAGAATTCGATCTGCGTCACGTTGAACAGACCAACTGAAGCCCTTAACGGGAACAACCGCCTCAAAAATAACTTATATGGTACAAGCCATTACTAGAGCGCCTGCTTTTCAACCGAAAGCTCTTGGATGATGGTTCGATTCCCGATGAAAACAAAATGCTGTATAGGTTTTTCGACTTGGTTCAGTACCCTTTGTCATTGGGATAAATGACAAAAAATAATTGTGAGTTTGATTTTGTAACAACTTAAAGCAGTTTTCCATATTTAATAAGTTTATTTGCCAAAAAATTTTGATAACTAAATACACGATTAACATAACATCGTAATTCCATTTCTACATGTAAATAAAAATTACAACAGTGTGCTTAATTTACAAAAAATTAAGTGTTTCTTCTTTTCCTCCCCAGAATTAAATTCAAATTTAATTTTTTTCTTAAATTAATGATTATACCGTATAGATTGTTATTTAAGATAAATCAATAAAAAAAATATTTGTATAAAAAGTAAATTAAAATAATGGAAAACAATTCATTAACATTTTTTTTTTCAGATAGTAGTAAATCATCGAAAGAGGCTTCAGGGACTACCTACTACCGCGGAAGGCAGTTTGAAGGACTGTTGGACTTTAACCCACTAAAAACTCCTATCATTATTGCAACATTAAAACTAGTCTTATAGACTAACCATTAATTTACATTTAACTCAAAGAAACTAAAATACCTTTGATCTACCAAAATCCAATAAGGTTTTAATAGATAAAAGGTTTTAACCTAACTCAAGTGGTCTTGTTCGTTTTAGTCGCTTCACAAAGTTTTGATTGTCAATTAAGCTAGAAGCTTCGGTATTGACATGTTGGATCAGGCGAGTTTTATGCCGTGCAGCGCATTTCATTATTTCGTCTTTTATAGATGAGATCTTCAGATCTCGATGAATATCGGCATTGCGAACATACCATGGAGCATTGACTATGTTGCGCAGTACCTTATTTTGGAACATTTGGACAGCTTGAATATGGATTTGTTTAGCACATCCCCATATTTGAATACCGTATGCCCAGACTGGCTTCAATATTTGATTATATATCAAAAGTTTGTTATAGGTCGAGACCGTAGAATTCCGCCCAATCAGCCAATATTTCTCTATATTTGAACTGGAGTTCTTGTTTTTTGATTTTCACATGCTCTTTCCATTTCAGTTTTGCATCCAAAATCATGCCAAGATATTTAACTTTATTGTCGTATGGAATCACGACATCATTAATTTTAACTGAGAGAGGAGTTACTATGTTTTTATAGGTGAAGTTTACATGACTAGATTTGGCTTCATTTAATTTAATTTTCCATTTTGTGCACCAGTTGGAAATTTTGTTATTAGCTTTTTGCAGTTTGTTTGTAGCTTCTTCTATAGTAGAACCAACTGCCATCAACGCTGTGTCATCTGCAAAGGTTGCTATTTTTATATTTTCTACTTCGGGTATATCACAGGTGTATAACAAATATAAAATTGGACCCAGTATACTAGCTTGCGGTACTCCAGCTTTTATATCTCTTAGAGAGGAGTATTCATTCTCATTTTGAACTCGAAAAACTATATTTGAGAGATATTATGAAAATAATTCAACATAATTTTTAGGGAGCAAACAACTTAGCTTTTTGATGAGTCCTTCATGCCAAACTTTATCAAAAGCTTGGGCTACATCTAGAAATACTGAAGAACAAATTTGTTTATTTTCCAGTGCCCTTTCTATAATGTCTGTTATTCGATGTACTTGATCTATTGTTGAGTGTTTTTGCCTAAACCCAAATTGGTGATTAAGTATTACATTCCTGTTTTCTATGAGGGGTTGAATCCTTCTCAATAGTAATTTTTCAAACAAATCATTAAAATAAGTCCAATTTTTTTCCAAACTTTTTCTAGTTTCTAGGAGTGGAGTCCTTCGAGTTTTTATTTAACAAAGAAGATTCAAAATTGGAGCCATTTTAAACTTACATTTTGTTCTTAATATATTATACATTTTGATTTTAGCAGTAATGTTGCGTACCTATCGGAAAATTTTCGACACAATTTTTTTACAAAATATTTTAAGTTAGCACAATGTTAAGCAATATTTTTTATTAAAATCGTTTGTTTAATTTTTTTTCTTATTATTATTTTATTTCATTTTCGAATGATTTTTAGACAAGGGTCATAAAAGGATTCACTTTGCAGTAAAAGAAAATTCGACTTTTTGATTCAATAAGTGGTCGTTTTTTTATTTTATAATTTCTTATATAGGGTTTTCTCGAATTTACAAATGTGGCGACAGATGTTTTTTTTTTAATAGAATATCAATTTTGCTTGTTTAATTTGTTAAAAAAAATGTTGTACCTAATACGTTTTTATGGTTTTTTAATAAAGTAAATTTTAATGTCATTTCTAAATCCAACAATTTTAATTTTTAATTTAGAATTATTAGTATAAAAAAATTAATTTTACACATGTTTGGTTCTTTTTAGCTTAGACAAACTACTTTCCAGATTTGGGCACTATAACAATCATTAAAACTCTGGGATCTGAAGAAATCTGTTTAGCTATTGAATATCAAAGCTTTTTACAGGGTACAATTTAATTTCAATTTTATGATAGATATGGAACTCAATTATATACAATGGGGTATAAAATTATATGTTTATAGGAAGTTAAATTATACATATGTTAGGGTTAAAATAATGAATTAGTTATTATTGAAATTATTAATACTAACCAAATAGAAAGGGATAGAATTTATTTTATTTAACACATTAGCCGGTTATTGAAATTGATGAATACGCATCCATCTTAGGTAAATGTAATATTATTAAATAAAAATAAAAAATTATACATTCTGATAATTGTTCAAAATATCAGCACATAGTTTAAATTTACGCTCCTTGGTTTTATTGATGACAAGTTCTATATTTGCCTTTTTCGTACAAACATTTTATCTAACATTATTTCCTCCTGGCTGAAGTCAAATGTTAGAATTACACAAATAGCATTTTTAATCAGAGCTTGAACTACCTAATTTATTTTCTCCTTTTTGGTGCATTTAATTGTGCTACTGAAATTGTGTAGCCCTTCGAAAAAGCAAGTTTTTAAAATTGTTTTTTTTATTATACCGGCTTTTCCAGAGCATACGTGTCAGCTTTTTAAGAGGGGAAGGAGTCGTTAATTCAAAATTTAAAAAAAAAATATTAACTAAATTGAGGGTGTTCAATTGATTGGTGATATTTTCAACTTCGAAATCGAGATGTTCAAATTGGAAGTGGTACTTTTTATGCAAATTCGGATTCTACGTCAAAAAATAAGAGACTTTGTAAACATAAGACGTAAATTTGGTTTGTTTTTTTTTTTAACTTTGTAGTTACCCAAAACTGAAATAAAAAAATATGCTAATATGGAAAATAATTCTGTTTATAAAAATTATTTTTATTAATTTTGGTTTAGCAAAGTAAAATATGGAGGATTTTTGTTGTAGAATCCAAATTTGCGTAAAACCGTTCGTGTTCAAATTTGAAAATCTCGATTTCGGCCAATTTCGGCGAAATTTGGGCTTAAAAAATCAATTTGCTTCCCGGAAGTTGAAAATCGATAGAGCCCCTCGATTTCGTTAATAACTTTTTTTTTAATTTCAAAATAACGGCTCCTTCCCCTCATAAAAAGCTGATAAGCTTGCTCTAGAACACCCGGTTTACTTGTTAGTCATGAATTAAAAGACCTTCATTTGTTATTAATATTAACTATTTCTGTAAAATAACTTTGAACTAAAATCTGTAAAATAAATTTGAATAATAAAATTTTAATGTAGTTTCGATAAATATAATATAATATTATATCACATCATTTCAGTTATCTATTTGTTGTATTGGTTTATTTATGTTAATATGTAAAAGAAATATTAGTTAAATCGCAATATAAACTTCGTGTATCTGAAAACGCAAAACAATTCTAAAAAAAATATAATTTTACATTAAAACCTATATGAATGTTATACTACTACTAAAAACCTAATTAATTTTTGTTCCTACTAAAAGTCCAAAAAACGAATCAAAAAAAATATCCAAAAATAATTTTAAAAAAATTTGACTCAAAAGCGAATCGAGCTAACACAATTTTTTTTATATTAATATCAAAAGTTTTATAAGACGCAACGCGACGCTGCAATTTAACCAATATACCAATAAAATTTGGCCAAAAGTTACAGTACATATTATGATTAATTGTACATTTTAGCCATTTGAGTATATGTAAGGTAAATGGTAATTGATGTTATATATGCGCTATGCACACATCTACATGATACATCAATCGTGTCAACACTGTCAACTGTCAATACATGTCGTCGGTAAATTTCTATTTTCGGACAAACGCCACTTTTGTGTTTTTTGACTCAAGACTTGGTTCTTAGTTTTTTTGGGATGCTCTTTCATTTTTTCTGACCCGTTCTTAATTATCTATTTTAGTTTTGTAGATATGGAGAGGCGAGATTCGGACATCTCCACTTTTTAAACGTTTTTGAATACGTCGGACATATCCAATTTTTTGGTTGATGTCTGAAAATTTATATGAATTTTTCGATAATTTTATTGTAATTCCTTAAAAAAAACATCTTTATGATCCGAGAATATGGACTAAAAATTGTTAGGTTTTCCGTAAGTTTTAATTGGTCCACTTACATTATGCAATTTTATTATAGTATTGATAATGTTATGGATATGTCCAAAAATAATAATAAAAATTATTTTAGAAATTTCGTCCATTTCCATATATTTTGTTTGGATAGTAGCAATTTTATGTGGATATGTCTGAAATCTACAACAAACAAATTGAGATAGTTTTCAGCAATCAACATAAGCCGCGGAACGTATATTGTAAAAAACTATATGAGGACAATGCATTTTAATATTTTTTTCAGTTTTGTTAAAGTTATGAAAGTGTTAGTATTATATTTTTGTATTGTTTAAAAAAAAATTATAATGGAAAGGGAATTATAATCATCATCACCGGCGTTGTCACCAACTCTTTTAGGGTAACTATTTTATTCTTGAAATTAATTATGACCAAATTTTTAGCAGTTGGGAGGAAGATAATTCACACTCAATCTGCTGATCCAGATTTTTCTTGTATATGTATATGCTTGTATGATATTTTTTATTTTAATTACAATATGCAATTACTATTTACTTTTTACAGCGGATGATAAATACAAAGACCCAAATTTTCAACCTTCAATTTTTTGGTAAATAAATATTAGTTTAGAACCTTATAATATTTAAAATGATTCATTCAATAAAAATATTTAGAATCTTCAAACAACACATAGCCTTCATTGATGAATAACAAAATAAGAAAACTTGAATTATGGAAAAGAATATTCAGAAGAAATTAAGAGAGGCTGTTTAATCTTATAAAACTTATAAAAATTAAGATATTTAACCGAAATATATGAAACCACCTTGTAAAAATATTTTAACTTCTTGTGTACAAAAATTTTTTCAGAAAAAGAGGCGGAATATTTTTGAAGCTTTTTGGGAATTGTCAGATAATGAAAAGACCAAATTTAACTTGAAATTTCAATGTTAAACGTCGCCGTACATCCAATAGCAAACGCGTGAAATCAAATATTACTTAGCTTCATCGCATATTCACAGAGTATGCCGACTTATTTTTTACGAAACAACACCTGTGAAAAAAGCTTTTAATTTAAAAATTAATTTAAAAATGAATAAACAGATTAAGAATTTCATTGACTATAATAATCAATAAAGAAATTTAAAATTATTTGTATCACAACAGCATAAATTGCATGGCTAGCTGAGTTCTTTGCAAAAACTTTTACGAAAAGAAATTTCATCGACGTAAATGTTACGTCACGTCACGTCTGTGATTAAAGGTTAATAAAAAAAAATATTTTTAAAAAAATAATAACTTGACTCAAAGGGGAATCGAACTTACACAAAATTTCTGATATTAATATGACGCTTTAACCAACTCAGCTAATAACCCATTAAATTTTTTTCACCAAAATACAGACATAAAATAAAAATTTATTTTGATCCCCACAATATCCAGAATAAATAAATAAATAACATTGAAACCTAAAGAAAAGCAAGTAAAAATAGTTTTAATTACATTTACCAATAATACTTACCGGCAAATATAATAATTTCTACTTATTATTTATATTTACCAAAATACGAGGACATTATTAATATGGACCGGTTATTATTATTAATATCCGGATTTATTATATTAACCGTAACATATATGTATAGTTTTACTGTACATATCATCTAAACAATATTAAATTTTCAAAAAGGAACATTTTGTAGGACAGGACTTTTTTTCAGATCACCAACGATATGTTTTCTATACGTATTTTTGGAAACTAAAGGACCGGATTGGCCCAAAATACAATGAAAAATTGCTAAATAAAATATCAAGGAGTAAATTGCTGAAAAATGTTAAACAAACAGGATAATTTTATTATATTTTTTACAAACCAAATCAAGGCGTTTTACAATAATTTGTGATATAAGATATATAATTAAATTAAGAATGTACAAGACCATAATACAAGCGGTTCTAACTTTAATCTTCACCTAAACAAAAATATTTAGTCGCAAAATAAATCATGATGCAAATACCAAATTAAATCAAACGAAGTGCGAGAAGCAGTAATTAGATTTAGATGTAGATTTATTTTATTAGTCTCTCAGAAAGTTTATAGCTTTAACAATTAAATTTTAAAACTGTATCAGCGTATTATACATTTATGTATATATTTATTGCATAATCTTTGAAATTTTGTAATCTTATTGAACCTAAAAAAGCTATATATTCTTACATAATATATATTATTCACAGTGCATATTTAAGTTTAGTTTTTCATCTATAATTACTTCTAAGTATTTTATTTCATCATCATTTTAAATTTTTTCTCCACTCATTTCTTTTTTTGATTTTTGTATTGTACCTATTGTTAAACATTTTATTTTCTTAATATTATGCTTAAATTTATAATTCATATTAACCGAAATATACAAGTATTTAAATCTTCATTAATTTTTCTGTCACATTGAGCAATCTCAACCTCAACCACGCATACCAGGGTGTCATCAGCAAACATTTACAAAACTTCAATGTCACGCCAACAACAGCATTATTAATATACACAATGAACAACATCTAGTATAGAGCCCTGTGGAACACTCAAATCAAATGACTTAGGATTTGAGACAGTGTCATTTATCTTTGAACACTACATTCTATCTGTTAAAAAATATTGAAACCATTCCAATTCCATATTTACGATCCCATATTCTTTTTAACTTATTTAAAATTAAATTTCGATTTAGCGTTTCAAATGCTCTTTTAAAATCTAGAAATGCTACTACAGTTTTCTTCTCTTTATTTGTGTTTCTTTCACATTCATGTAACATCCAATGTAATGCCTTCTCCTTTGAATATCCCTTCTTAAATCCAGATTTCATTCCATTTTTAATATTATTTTTCATTATGGGAATTTGAATCTGTCCAAATTGATATTAACCCTTTCCCGTTGTCCAAAATAATATTTTAAAGCCAGAGTAATGTTTGGCTAGATAAGCCAAAAGTCAAGTTTGGTTCTTCTAACCTTTGTAGGTTCCGATCTATGGACCGTCCTATAAATAGGCCAACCGGCAAATATGGGTGCATAATTTTAAAACAAAAAGTTTAAACAAATAATAATATTATTTTGGTTTATGATATTTTATAGAGTTCCGAATGACAAAAATAAATACATTGAAACAAACTAACTAAATATTATAAATTAAATACATAAAGAAAAATAAAACTATTTAAATTTTAGAAACTTTTTTAATTAATAAACATTATATTCCCGAAATGGAATAAAAACAATTAAAAATAAATAAGAAATTCAATTATATGATAAAAATTTAGTATACTTTGTAAAACATAAACGACTAATGTATAAGGTCTTTGTGCAAGTGATGGAATAATGAGCGAAGCTGTTCTTTCATTTTGGGAAGAACGCGATTTGTTATTTCGGGGTCTACTGTTAAGGAAGGATTTATTTTTTTTTCTTTTAAAAAATTCTTGCTTTTTGAAGATATTTACAAAATATAGAACAGTGATAGCTGCGACGTGTTGAGATGATTCGTCTGATTACACAAAGTATAAATTCCAAATGTTTACAACTGCTAAACCAATTAGGAAAATAAAAATCGCCCACTACAAGCCTTACCTTTTAGCATGATTCTGTACTTATTGCTATTTTGATCAATTCTATCACCACTCATAACAGCGTTAAAATTTGATGCTCGTTTCTCTATTCCAACGTTTTTCTGAATGTATAGGATTTAAAAAGTCAGCACATTTAACAAACTGTTAAATATGCCAAGTATAGACACAATCACAAATATCTTTATCTTGAGTTACCTTTATCTTGGTAAAAGGATTGCACTTTAAACATCTTTTGGCAATTCGTTTTCAAAGAGATTTTGATCATAAAATTTTTCACAATTCGTCAATTTATCTAATTCTGGCTGGAAAATGTTTTCGTTTATGACAATATGAGGTTCAAAATTATTTTGAACTCCCAATAAAGCTTCAATAGCTACCTGAAGACCCTTGAACTCACTATTACCATGCAAATGTTTTTACTTGTGTCATAATTACGCTTTACATGTTCCAAAAATAAGACTACAACGAAATAAAAATTCTTACATAATTATGCCGGTTGGACTATATTATAGGACACCAATTTTTAAATAAAAAAATAATTAATATTTTCAACTAAAATCCAATATTTATTAGTTGTCGAAGCTTCTTTAATGCTTAAACAAATAAATTTTGTTAGTTTGAACACAATTAAATATTTTTCAGTATTTATTTTTTAACATTGAAAAAAATTACATTTTGAATTGAGTTTAAATGTTATTTATAAACTGAAAAGTTGATGTTACTGTATTGAAAAATGTTACTTTATTTTTTAACTTCAAAATAAGGTACTTTTGACCGAGTTAAGTTAATTTTAATGGAAGTTATACGTATTTGTATGGCATATTGTTTGCTGTCCTATATATTTAGCCAACCGGCGGGAATAGGTTAAACGCCGGAAAACACCAGAGCAAGAGGTTAAGATTGGAGTTAATGAATGAGGGACAATGGCCCAAGGTTAAGTCTCACCTTGAACTGGTAAAACCAACAGATGATCAACTACTTAATTCAAATGAAGAAAAATGCATTCAGCATGGAATATCCCGCTTTCTTGTCTATTGTAGATAAATTTTATTCTAATGCTTATAATGTCATTTCAACAAAAATATCCAAATTTGAATATGGAAAATATTTTATTTTTAATATATATTAAATTCTATTTGTCTTTTCAATAGTTTTAAATAGACCTAAGACTAGTGAGCTCTGATGAACTAAATTAGTTTTTACTGAACCTTATATGAATTATATTTCACGGTTTTTAATAAAAGCAAAATGATTGATTGTATTTGTCATAATTTTAAAATCAATAAAAAAATAAAAATATATTAAAAATCTTAATCCAAAAACTCTCACTGGCTGTTGGTTGTATTTGTATGGTATCATAAAAATTCATAAGTCATATTCAATATTTTTGATGGCTTATACATATGTCAAATATAGTAAAAAATTTAATTTATTTTCTCAATTAGGATAATAAATTAAGTGATTGCTGTAAACATAAACCCTTCTGGGGTAAAAAAAAATACGCACACTTAACTAAATTAATAGAATTTTCATGGATTCCATTTACTACCATAAATTTTCAGTCATTTCAGTTTACGACAAATATTGCGATTAATTTTAACCGATTGTTGTTAAATCATATTGAAAATACTTCAATATTAACTCAAAAATAATAATTTAATTTTATTGGAAAATTTTATAGTAAAAATCTTTGGAAATTCAATGATGAAACGATTGCTATATTTTATTATCTACTAAATTTGAACAAATATGTGACATTAGGTAGTGAAACAATTTTGATTTAAATAAAAACATGAAAATTTCATTTGAAATTCATGTATATAAAAAACAAAATTAATAATACAGATTGATTACCATTTCCAATATGAGTGGCTACTTTTTTGGTAAGGATTGTGATTGGTAGTATGGAAGGAGTATGGAATGGTATATATTAGTAGCCTAATAGCTCAGTTATCAGTTTTATGGAAACGTTCATCAAATTTTGGGCAGATTATTTTGAAAATAAAAACAACGTTGTTATTGTAGAGCATTTCAATCTTAACTGGATGAGTAAAAACAGTAAAATAATTAAGGATTTGATAGAGGATGAAGGTTTTAAGCAAATCATTAATCAACCCACAATGGTTACACAATATACAAGTTCATTAATTGATTATGTTGTATAGTAAGAAATCATTGCCAAGGAGTAGTAGTTTTCATCGACCACAATAATAAAATTTCTGACCATGTAACCATACAGATTATAATAAGTTTAACAGACAAAAATAAAAGAAAAAAGTAATTAATGTAAAGAGCATACAATATTGTAAAATAAAATACAGAAGAATTTTGCATTGAATGAATTTTGTAGATATAACAAATACTTACGATCTTCAGCAAGAAGCGGAATTATCTGATAATAATCTAAGGAAGTCTATTGAAAAATCACCGTAGATTAAAATATTTCAATGACTAATAAAATGCCATGCTGGTTCAACAAATACTTAACTCAGCTGAAGGATTAAAAACTAAGGATTAACACAAGGGCAGCTTACGGTAGAGATAATGGAGCACATCAAGCAGAGTATAAAAACATAAAAAAAAATTTATGAACAAGAGATTATAAAAACAAATATACGTGATAAAACTGCAACATCCGAAAATGATTAAAAAACTGTGTGGCAGCCCATATAAGGATTTGGTCTTAAATGAAAAGAACAAGAGCCAGATAAATGAGGTAAAAATTAGATTTTTATAAAAATTTGTTTTCTAGCGTTAGAGTAAAATTTTTGTATAATACAAATCATACATACAATATCATACATACAATATCATACTTATCATACAAATGCGCGTATTTCGTCTACTACTTGCAGATTTCTTCAGTGTGTTATACTCAACTGTTGAAAGAAATCTAAAATCGTCTTATTTATTATATTTGCACAGGTAGCAAAAATCGGTTATATTTTGTGACTGTAATTGATGTCAAATTAATGATGGTGTCATGGTACATATTAAGATAGGCTAGCCTAATGGCAGAAAAAAGTTAAGCAATTCCAACACTATGACAAAACTAGCTTTGTAACCCGTCATAAATGACGGAAGCAAAATAAATCCTAGTTTCTTTTTTTCTTTCATTAGATTCTTTATTCCGAAATTACAGTACTTGTGTTTATATCACTTTTTATTTATTTTTATTTATGTTTATATTGGCCTAACACTAATCTTTTTTTTTTATATAACAGAAAAAGAAGTACCATACCAACAAATTTGTATAAAATGTTTGTATTTTTGTATGGTATACTCGTACTCACTTCCATTTAGTTATAATTCGTTAGTTGGGTTCCATTTAGTATAAATTATACCGTATTACCGTTATTGAGTCCTCCGGGAGAGCAAATTTAAAAATGGGATCTTATTTTCATATAAATTTTGTCTTTTGTATAATGTATAGGGATCTTATTTTGCTATATGAATAAACTGTTATTATGGTATTGTGTTATTTTTAAAAAATATTCATAATTTATATATTCAAAATTTTGTATCTAAATTGGTAAAATTTACAAAAATACAAAAACATTTTCATCAATAATTTTCAATTTAAAAAAAACAATGTTTTATTATCCGGCGTAGAAGTAGAGTTAATTATCCTACTCTACTTCTATCAAGTTCTATTGATTGAACAATGAACCTGAACAGTGAAGTGAAAAGTGAACACTTAACACTGAAAATAAAATAATATTTTTGGAATGGAGCATATAGAACATACAGAATACAGATACAACAAATAATAAAAAAAAAACAAAAAAAACAACAAAAAAAACAAAAATAATTTTTTTTGAGTGAAGTGAGTTACGCACACAATAATGCCAAAAATAAAAGGTAGAAGCAATAAAGTAGTATAATGTATAATATTATACAATCCAAATATGCTGATACACATGTGTATTATTATGTATAATTTTAAGTAATAAGAATAACCTTTGAGTGAATTATGTTTTTTTTTTGTGTTAAATGCTGTTTGCTTTTTGGTTATTATACCATATTAAACTATTGATTAAATTTCTATTAGTCCTTATTATTATAAATCAAAAAAATTGTTTGTTTTATTTATATTATTATTATTATTTATTATTTTTCCTTATTATTTGCGAAGAAGACTAACATTAAATTAAAAAAATATAGTTCATGCAATCAATTTTTCCTGCAAAGGTTCAGCATGGTAGACAGGGGTTAAAAAAAAGCACCAAAGCAATTTGTATATATATGCATTTGTATACATATGCAATTTGTATATGTGTTGGAGCGTTCCGTCGAACTTACAAACATCCAGATAAATGCAGAATAATATATATATAATAATAAAAATAGAAAAAGACATTAATTTTTTACACTTTTATATTTTATTTCATTTTTAAATCAGTTTTTTAAAGCTTTCATTTTGTTTTAATTGAAATTTACTTTAATATTTTACAAACAAATTTTTTTAATTAATAATACAGAAAGCTTTTACAACATTTTAAATTATGTAAAAAACATATAATTTTTTTTTTTTGAAAGTAAGAATTCATTAGTTGATCTAAATTCATATAAATTGATATGAATCAATGATGAAGTTGTTATCCAGGATTTTTTAAATCTAAGTTACTACTGTGCAATTGCACAGGGGCCCACTAGTAAACATTAAAAAAACAAAGTATATATATTTTAAATCTAAACGTTTTAAATCCTTAATACTGCTATATAACAACATGAAAATTCGAAAAGCTGACGAATATAAATATTCAGGAGTCGTAATAGATGCTGAATTGAGCTGGGAAATACAAATAAATATTCAAATTGAAAAAGGTAGAAAATTAACAGGTATATTTAGACGATTAGCACACAGGATACCATTTCACAACACAACACAACAAATACATAAAACACACAAAATATAACCGCTGCAGCTCCATATAAAAAAAATGCTCTGCACCCAAATACATAAAATTCTTACTGGGACCATCAAGACAAATACAATTCAATTCTAATAACAATAAAAGAAGTACACTAACATAATACTAGAACATCGTATCTGCTTCAAGTAAATAGAGTTGCTAGTAGCATCAGAAATGATTCTATTTACAATAACGTTGTCAAAGAATACAACAAGCTGCCGACGAATGTGAAAAACGTGAACAACACTCAATTAAAAACGGAATTTAAAAAACTATTATAAATTGTAACTATATTATTTTCTTTCTCTTCTATAGAATATTTTTCTATTAATTTACTTAGCTCTTTATTATTTTTCTTTTAAATTTTTAAACTCACTTATTAATCTTGAAACACTGAATTGTAAATTACAACTAACAAAAATATAATATACTCTATATGAGCAAATTGCTGTTTTTGAAATAAAAATAAATAAATAAATAAAAAATATATTATAGTGGCACAAAATTTAACAGATTTAGTTCGAAATCTAAACACAAACCTGCAAAACATAAATAACAATGGTTTGTATGAACAAGTTAAAACTAAATGTCAATAAAACAAAATGTATGCATATGAATATTACGAAACTGTTACGAGTGTTAAATATTTAGGTGTTATAATAGATAATGAATTTTCGAGAAAACTAGGACTACGTTTGCGAAAAAATTAGTAAAAAAAAACGCTTTCTACGTCGCATTCGAAGCTGCCACAGTAAAAATGGTGTATAATGCACTAATGTTGCATCATTTTGATTATTGTGCAACAATCATGTTTCCGGGGTTATTAAACACCTAAACAAGATGCAAAAATTAAAAAACAAAGGGATGAAAATCATACTAAAATGTAATAATAGAAAACGAATTGAAGAGATGCTTCAAGAACTAAATTGGATGAACATAAAGCAAAGAATGCACTTTAAGGTTTTGATTTTTGTTTTTAAGTTGAAATACAACTTACTCCTACTATATGTCATAAGAAACCTACAACTCGTTAGGTAATACTAGCCGTATAATCTGAGAGGAGGGGAAAATTTTATAGTTGCACGCTTCAACAGGACAGTAGGTCAAAACCTATTACTGTACAAAGGGTTAGGTGCCTATTACACATCATTCTTTTCATCAATCTTTTCGTCAATATATTGACAATATATTGATGAAAAGAATGATGACGAATTACACATCAATCATGCACTCATCAATCTTTTTATCCAAATATTGATATTTTGAAAGGACATATGTACTGTGGAAGTGTTCTGAACATATTGATATATTCGAAACATATATGAATATTGAAAATATAATTTCTGGAGCAATGTTTTTAACTTCAGTTTAAATTGAATTTTTAAAGTAAATGTTGTGTATAAAAAACAACAAATTATTTTTTTTTTCACATTTAAATAATATATCAAGTGTTTTTTACATAAATTGCTATAGTTATTAAAATTAATATAAAAATTGTTCTTTTTAGAATTTCATTACAAATTAATATTATAACCTTATCTAAACATTCCCAAACAATAATACCGGAACATTTTTTTACCTCCGCTAAAAGGCCATTTTTTTACCTCCGCTGATTTTGACAGCATGATTGATGAGAATAGAACCACCATCAATCATTTCTCATCAATCAACGGTCAATCAACATATCAATATATTGACAACATATTGGCCATTGATTGACCATTGATTGATGTGTAATAGGGGCCTTACAGTTGTTTAACTGACTGTCGAATGAGATTAAATGTATAAGAGATATGGATGGACAAGGCATGGATTTAAAAAAGCTGTTTTAAAGTATAGTATGGAACATTCTTAGAATATTGGTATTTTAAGGTTAATTAATATGTTACTTTTATTTGAGAATCTTTCAATATTTTTTTTTTTTTGCTGCTTTTTATTTTGTTGTTAATTTTAGAATTGTTATTTTGTTGATTGTTTTAAATTATTCGATTTTTTAAATGTATAGAACTAAATTGAATTGGATTAACTCAAATTAGTAGGGAACTATTATTAATGTTAGGCAGCGTTTACACATCAATATACATAGGGTGGTCCGACTTAGAGCAAAAAGTTTTTAAGGAGTGATTCCTTGGAGTATTTTAGGAAACAAATTTTTCTAGAAGAGGGGTCTATCTTTAAATTTACCTGGGCTACAGAGGGTTAAAAGAAATCGGATTAGAAAAATTATGTCTAAAGAATATCCACTACAGATCGGAAGAAATTGAAACTAGAGCAACATTTTCTTCATAGCTTTTTTTTAGAATTAATACACCTAATTAACATATGTTGAATGATATCAGACTTATCGTTTTTGAATAATAACTGCATAAACTTAAAATTTTGCTTTTAAAAACTGAAAATTTTGTAAAAAACGTTGATTATCTCGAAAAAATTCGCTAATTTTTTTTTTATTGTGTTGATGCGCTACATCATCCCCTACAACTTTTTCATACACAACTTTCATATCAGACTTGCCGTTTTTCCTGTAAAGTCATATAAAATTTCATTAACTCTAACTAATTTCAGTAATTTTAACTAATTTGGACTAAAAAATAAAATTGTTACAATATTCAACTCTAAGTAATTTAAGAAAAACTTACTAAAACATGGGCTACCCAAATATTAAATATGCCTTTAAACTTGATTAAAAAAATTTTATTTTTATATTAATTTTGGTGAATATATAAGAGAAAACTGACAAATAGTTTGATTGTTTAAAAACTGATGTGTAAACACAAATGTCTCTCTCTCTCTCTCTTCAGTCTATAATCGTCAATAAATATTGAAAAATATTGGTGTGTAAACGATGCCTTAATCATATAAAACATTATATACAAAACTAATAAAAACAAAAAAAAAACATAATTATGTATTATATATATATATTATTCTGCATTTATCTGGATGTTTGTAAGTTCGACGGAATACTCCAACCCATATACAAATTGCAATATGTATACAAATTGCTTTGGTTCTCTTTTTTTAAGCCCTGTCTACCATGCTGAACCTTTGTAGGAAAAAATACCATTACATGAAATATACTTTTTTAATTTCGCAAATAATAAGGAAAAATAAAAAATAATAATATAAATAAAACAAACAATTTTTTTGATTTATAATAATAAGGACTAATAGAAATTTTATCAATAGTTTAATATGGTATAATAACCAAAAGGCAAACAGCATTTAATACATAAAAAAACATAATGCACTTAAAGGTTATTTTTATTATTTAAAATTATACACAATATGCATATGTGTCTACATATTTTTATTTTTTTTAATTTTTTGTTGTTGTTATGATAATGATCATAGCATCATAGTTTTGCTACCGTATGCATTGCCTGTACTATACTACTATAGGTATATATACTCTAGCCAGAAATGTGATGCGATGAAGAGTTAAAATTGTTGTTTATTTTTATTTTTTTGTTTATTGTTTTTTTTTAAATATATATATATATATATATCTATATGATATATAAATTTATGATCGTATATAATATTTAGTATATATTATGGGGTTAGGTTTTAGTTCTGCTGATTTACACATAAAAAAAATAACAACCTATACATACATTTTTAAAGAAATTAAATGAAATTTTGTAATATTATTTTTTATTTCTTATCTTTGTAAATTTATAATTTTTAGGTATATTTGTTTTCTTCAAATATGTAGAAATGTATGTTGTAGAGAGGGATGATTTTTTTTAATATAGTAGGTAGGTATATATAGGTATCGGTTAAACCATATTGATTGTTGTTCTTCTTTTTTATTATGTTATAAATAATAATTAAGTATGAATTTTAACATGGACAGTTCGATAATGAATTTTTTTTAAATGAAATGAAATTTTAAATAACCGATCAATGGTTCACAAGTTTTGAACAGTTTTGTAAATACCTATTTATTTGCAGTAAATTTTTTTATTTTAATATTTTCTCCGAAACGAGTTTTTATTTTATTCATCAAAATAAATATTATGTGTACCTACAATATTATTGTTTTTTTATATTTACAATTTTATTTATTTTTGTTTTTAAAATTTTATCCTTCAAAATTGTGGCTCATTATAAAATATTATTTGTTCGCTATAAACTTTGACGCTAAATACGCAGCGAATGTTATTGAATGTTAACAGGATTAACTTAATTCTGAATTATATGATAAATTTTCAATGTTGGCAAAAAGGATGTCGCTAAAATGATCGAGTAAATGGCCCTTAGGGAATAGAAAATTTTGCACCTTACTATACAAATATTCTGTTTATATGGTAATTAAAAGCGTTATAATACAAAAATAAAGGTATGATAAATTAGTAAGCAAATACGTATTTTTCTTAAACTTGAAATGAAAACTCTAATGAAGGAAAGAAATGCTAGAATTTATTTTGCTTCCGTCATTTATGGCGGTTTACCAAGCTAGTATTATAATATTTAGATAATTCATTTGTTTTTTTTTAATTTTTTGGTCTAAATAAAAAAATCATTATTATATATCCATAGAAAAAATTAATTTCTTAGATTCAAAAATGATAGAATTTCAAAATCTTCTTAGATAGGTAATTTCAAAAATTAATTTTTAATTTGGTATATTTTTCCGTAATTCAAAAATTGTATTTCGAAGTTAAATAATTTGTTCATAAAAATTTTTCCCATGAATTCCAATCGGAAAAAACCTATAACGTTACACACACCTTCAAAACTATTAATTAATTATATAGGTAAATTAAATTGCACTTTGTTTTTTTTTTTGTAATTTGATTTTAGTACTTTTAAAAATTCGTCAATTGTAATAAAAAAAAAAAAATTAATCACAAATCTTTCTTCATTTTGCAAATGCACAAGAAAAGAAAAGCATTGCATTCAGATTTCAACAATAAAAAATCATTTCAAATGGAACTTTACGGTTTACATATCACTTATATTGTAATTTAGAACAATTTATTATCTATAAATTTCATCTAAAATTAACATTTTTTATTTATAAAAATTACACAATTATATTTTAGTACTATCATTCTCATATCTTCCTATATCTCTTCATCTCGTAAATATTTGTTGTTTTTGTTTTTACATCAAATTGGAATCAATGATCGCATAATTACAATTTTATTACTGTATGGTCTATTCAACCACCGCAAATATAAAATCTTAATGAGGCATGCATATTGCATATTATATACGTACTCATGATATAAAATGAACCGACTATGACTGACTGTGACTGTGCAATAATAATTGTGTAACAGCTATTATACCTTCAATATACATTCATCATAAAATAATAAAGCTGATATAAATTGATATTGTGCTAATTAAAATACCATAAAAAAATCTATCAAGTGTTGTAATAATGCGGCAAAAGTATTCACACTTTGCTAAGCATAAAAATTCTTTAAAGAAACTGTTCTTTGTGTCCTTTTTTTATTTCTTCTTTTGTTTCTTTTGTTTTTTTTTTACATTTTTGGTATAAAACTCACTGAATAATTATTCAAATACAATTTTTTATTTTGTTGAAATAATAACATTTTACTACAAATTGACTGTAAATTTTAACCCATTCTGAATTTAAAATTAGAACTATGGTCATTACCAGTGTCCATCACAAATAGATCGCCTGCAATTCTAGACAATAAATTAATCCAAATCAGAATTTGTTTTAATAATTGTAGTCAATCAATTACATTATCGATTGTTTAAAAATATTATAAAAAGGTTTTCTGATATACTATTTACGTAACTGGATATGCTGGGTGGTGTCTTTCAGGGGTAGTCCAGCCAGGTTGGTCTTTAAAAATTGATTTCTTTGTCTTTTAGGAAAAAAATTGTTGTAGAAAGGTGGCTTATTCTGAAATTTAACCTGGACTAATACAACTACAAGCTATAAGCTGGAGCAATGCGAGCAAAAATTTTAACTATTTGTACTATTGAGTATCGGTTGCAGACTTACTGCTTTTGAAAACAGCTTTTTTTTAACTTAAATTTTTATAAAACAACGTTAATTATCTCGATAAATAAATTGCTAAAAAAAATGTTTAACAATTTTAATTTCAGAGCGTATGCCAAATACAAAACATATTCTTGAAATTGGGGTTGCTCCAAATCTGAATCTGAATTCATTATTTCGAACTTTATTTATTATAAAATCAAAATGCCAAAGTAAAAAATTATATCCAAAATGCATATGGAATGGACCAGCAAGGAGAAAATGCATATAAAATTCTAAGCTAAGTTCTTTTAAAAATGTGATAAATTTTAAATTATGACTGGAAGAAATCGTCTTTTATGAAAGGGATCATGATATCTTTATGAATATCAGCATTACGAACAAACCAGGGGCATTTACAATGTTTCGCAATACTTTATTTTGGAACATTTGGATAGTTTGAACAGTTTGAAGTAGTTTAGCACAACCCTATACTTGAATACCATAAGCTCAGACTGGCTTCAACATTTGACTGTAGATCAAAACTTTGTTATACGGCGAAAGTGTAAATGTCCACCCAATTGGCCAAAACAACTGCTTGTATTTCAGATCTAGTTCTAGTTTTTTTTTATGTCTCTTTTCATCTTTGAGGCTCATATTTTGATATTGTATGACGACATTGTTTATTTTTACTGGACTTAATTATTTTATTCGTGCGTGGATTTTGCTCCATTAAATTTAGTTCTCCAACTTTTGCAACAAATGGAGATTTTATTATTGGTTTGTTGCATTTTTTCTGTATAGCCGTATCATCTGCAAAAGTAGCTGGCATCGGATCTTCTATCTCTAGAATATCACAAGTGTGTAGTAAATATAGTATGGAACCCAGTATATTTTTTTTATATAATTTCAAGTCAATGGGATGAACACCCTAACTGTTTTTACAGAGAGATTTGGAATACAGAATCACATACAAAAACTTTTTATATAGAATTTTTGTGGTATAGACTAGTTTAAATGTGGAAAACTATATCTACTGTAGAGTACTTCGCCTTCAAAATAAAAGAGCATAGTTCCAGTTTATTATTAGTATACCAAAACTCTCAACTATCTATCATTCATTTTATCCCAATAATAAATGGTACTGAATGGTATTGAACAATGGTACTGAACCAATCCAGTCGAAAAATCCAGAAAGCATTTTTTACCTTCGTTAGGAATCGAACTTGGGACCTTTCGGTTGAAAGGCAGGCGCTCTACCTACTGTGCCACCCAGCGTGTATACTCCCTTGTGGTACTCCTGTGGGTATATTAAGTACAGTAGAGAAATCTTCACGTTGGTTAATTTGAATTACTCGATTCGGTAAATATGATGAGATCGGTTCGACATATGTTTTGAGGTGCAAGCAACGTAGCCTTAGATAAGCCTATACTTTTCCATACTTTGTCGAAGGCTTGCGCAACACCAAGAAATATTGAAGAGCAGATGCATTTTTCTTCCAATGTTTTTTTTTAAGAAGTAGTTTCTCAAACAACTTAGAGATTACTTGTAACAGTGAAACATAGGTCTGTAGAACTTTTTAAACCTGTCCAATTTTTTTTTTTGGCTAAACAAAAACTTTGACCAAAGTGAGCATATTGTGACACATATTGTGGTCCAGACCACTTTGGCTCTTAGAAAAATATTTAATATTTTGTAAGGAATAATTCACTAAATGCAATTTGACTAAATGTAATTTACATGCACATCAGCACATGCACATAAATATATGAATACAATAATACATGTTTAGTGTACTGTGGTGGCTCTATAATAAAAATTAAAAGAAAAAAAAAATAACCCATGAAGTTCGAAAATTGTAATTATTTTTATGATTTCTCGCCATATAGAGAAAAAATGATTTGCCTTCAATTATACTAAAAAGCGTGAGGACTATGTGCATTAAAAGTTTATTAGACTAACAACAAAAAAACAAAAAAATTTATATTCCAATTTTTTTTTTTTTTTTTATGATTGGGAATGAAAAGTATAAATTCTGTTTTTTTTTCAAAAATTTCCCACCATACTGGTGAGATATAATGGTTATCACAAATGGTTTACGTAAATTCTATAAAAATTTAAGTTTTATTGAATATTCGTCGTATCGAAATTAATCCATCAATAAAATAACTATTCATCAAGTGTGAAGTGAATGGAAAAAAAGTTTTAAAACCCGTAAATTTGATAGTGAGTTTCAACCCAAGCATAAAACAAAACTGACTATTCACTAAAAAATAGAGTCACCTCCGATACATGAAAAAAAACTTGAATTAACAAAAATCTCGAATCTATGATTTTTTTTGCAAATCTTGATTCCTTGCACTTTCGTCGTCTTTTGATTGAACATTTTCAGTTTGAAGCCATTTCAAAGTGAAAACAGGAACGTATTTTACCGAAACATATAATTTGTGTGGTGAATCTTCCTCATCACTTGTTCTACGGGCAAGACTTACTCCAACACGGAATGGTGTGCTCCTTACCCTTTAACCAAATATGTTTATTTGAAAGGATATCAATGCCAACATTTACGGTTCCCATTTTTGTCTCTAATTTTCTTAATAGCTCTTGGTACACGCTTTTTAAAACCGATATTATGACTCTTTTTGATAAATGAATTGTGCATAAAAATATTAAGTTTGCACCGTTTCATATGAAAAATATTTAATTGTGAAGAAATAAAACCTTCGCAACATTTGACTGAAATTCTGTTTTGCGGCGGCAGAAAAATGTAAACTACAAAACCTTTAGTCCATGCCATTTACATCATTTTTTGAAAATTTGTTATATTTTAATTGAAAAACGGTTTCGAGATTTTTTTTTTCCAGATAATGGGATGAAAAAGAACATGAATAATTAAACTGGTATTTTGTTCCACTGACAATATTACTTTCAACTTTTTTTTTTTTTTATGATCTTGACAGTAACTTAGGTAGAATCACCTTTTCGTGCTTAATTAAGTACGGTACTGCAATTTTACACTACAATATCTACAATAATTTGAGTATTTATTTTAACAAATTACTGGCTTATCTGCTCATTAAATGTGGAAAACTACTACTATTGTCAGAAACTAAGCCTTCTTAGATAGAATAGTTTCATTTTATTTAATTTGTTACCAGATTATATTATATACTCTAAATTATTTTTTATCATTTAATATATCCCAATGACAAAGGGTACTAGACCAGCTCGAAAAACCAATGAAGCATTTTTTTTGCTTCATCGGGAATCGAACCCGGCACCTTTCGGTTGAAAGGCAGGCGCTCTACCTACTGCGCCACCCAACGTGTGATAACATTTTTCTATTCCTTAGGGATAACATTTTTGTATTCCTTCTTGCTAACAAATGTATGAATTAATTGTTGAATTGTTTAATTCATATTTGAAGGAGAAATGGGTAACCTAACCTTTCTTCTCTAATATTTTGTAACCTTTCATCTCTAATATTATGTATGTCCAATTACAAATAGCCATAATTTGGTCTGCTAAAAATGCTGTTTAGTTTTTTATACTTTTCGGATTAAACTACCACAGAATTAAAACCAATTCATATGTTATAGGTAAGTGATCTTTCCTACTCTATGAGCTGTATAATGCAGTTGATGTAGTCAAATGCAATTTAAGAGACTATACAGAAACTCAGACACCTAGAGCGGATGAACAAAAACAAAGCTGATGAGTCAGGGCCAAGGATCTACATGGTTGTTGGCCACCTAAGTCGTTAAACTTTCTTCCAAATGTTTGTTCTATTATAAACGCTCTGTTATTGCGGCGCCCTGTTTTTATGTAAACGCACTTTTACTGATAAGGCACCTCCTCAATTATTAAAAGCTACCTTTGCAAGAAAAATATCCAAGCGAATTGAAGGAAGGGGTTATTGTTAAAATACCAAAGGAAGGTAACTTAAATCATAGCAATAACTGGCGATGCATAACTCTACTCTCAGTTTGATCAAAATTAATGATTAAAATGATAATCGAGAGGATTAAAGGCAGAATAGAAGCTACACTCAAAAGACACCAAGCAGATTTTTGCAGTGACCATTTGTATGTGGATCACATCAACACATTACAAATAATCCTTGAAAAATCCACTGAGTTTAAAGAACTGCTAAATCTCATGCTTGTAGATTTGAAGAAATCCTTTGATAGAATAAAACGTCAGTATATTTGGGAATCGCTTAGTAAAAGTGTCATTTCAGAAAAAAAGATATAGCCATAATCAACGTATCTTACAAAGATGCAAGTTATCGCGTCTTACATCGAGAATAAATGAGAAATTGCTTCGAGTTATGTCAGGTAGTAATGTAGCGCTGTATTTTATCAACTATATTATTTTTTAGTGGTACTGGATGACATAATGACTTGTAGAGCACACAATAATTAAACAGACTTTGGTTCGAGTATTGAATTAAGAAGAAATATTTTATTATCATAATTTTTATCTTAATCTAAGTATTACAATTTACATTTGTATTAGTTATATTAAATTAGTACAGTTAAAAATATTGCATTTGACAAAGCATGAGAAAAATACTCAATTAGCATGCGGAATTCATTTTTAAGTATTTACCATGTTCTGCCAAACGGGCACAACATAATCCCTTCCCAGTGTGAACGATACACGAATAATATGGTATTTTGGGAATGTTGAAAGTCATGTTGAATATATTTGTAAAAAAATTGGACAAAAATTGAATTATTTAGAATAATTAAAAATAGCGTGTCTGCTATGTACAATAAATTTTATTTTTGAGCCATTTCTTGAATATTGATCAATAAGTTCAAAAAATAGTATTCAGCGTCTACAAAAGCTCCAAAATCGTGCAATGAGAATCCTATTAAAATGCAATAGGTTCATCGTAAAATATTTTCTTTTTTGTATTAGACAGCGACTGTGGCCACGTTTTTTTTTCATTTCTGCCAAACTATTTATAGAAGGTTAAAAAAGGAACAATTGGCGACACAATATGCCAAAACAGGGTCTTTTAGCTTTTAGAATCCCTTCTCATGAAATTTTAGTCTACTACAAGAAATTGCGCAAAGAAAGAGAGATCCAGATCAAATAAAACAACCAAAGTATTCACCATTGTTCCGGTCCTGCGCAGATTTATCTAATAAAAATATAAATTCCCACAAACCAAAATGGTGTGGAATCGTGGCATTCCTGTTTAAAAATAATAGTTAATAAACCACATTTTAGCTTGTAGAAATTGAGAGGTATTTTGAGGGAAATTAAATGGAGATAAGATGTCGGCGCAAGAAAATAACAAGCGATCATTATATCAAGAAACAAAATGTATTCAAAATAAAAGAACAAAAGAAATACAATCAAATTTAGGATCTCTCAGGGGGCTAGCAATGAATACCCACAACCCTATCATATTATATTATAATAGTTAGTTGTAAACATTTCATCTCAAAAATATTAAATCGATTCACCAAAAATGAGAGAAAATAAAGATTAAAAAAAAAATTACTATATCCACACCCACATCTTCCTACTTTATACTAATGCAATTTTTTATATATACAACAACAAAATATTTCCTACCTTCTTTAAGATTGCTGTATATGAAAATTAAAATTCGAAAGAAAGAGAACACAGCATATTCTTACCTAAATCAACACACCACGACCCCACCTACACAGTACACCATCCTATTTACAAATTTTAAGAAAATGCATAGCATATGAGTTTTATTTTCCTCATTATTGTAGGTTGGTACTTTGGTTAAGATACATTTAACGTGTATCGTAATCGTAAGTTGTAAGTAAACAAATTTTTTTAATATTCATGTTTTTATTTTTATTTATTTATTTATTTCGCCTTAATTATAATATGTTTTTTTTTGTTTTACAGAGTTTAATTTTAGTTAGAGTTTATACTATATATTTACACCTATGAT
Source organism: Argyra leucocephala (assembly GCA_963942445.1). Lineage (NCBI taxonomy): Eukaryota > Metazoa > Arthropoda > Insecta > Diptera > Dolichopodidae > Argyra > Argyra leucocephala. The sequence goes on along the minus strand of OZ012679.1, from coordinate 60,657,445 downwards.
TCTTTTTATTTAGTATAATTGCGATAGTTTTATTTTTTTTTTTTGATATTTAGTTTTAAGGAAAAATGGCTAGGACAAAAACTTTCTTAAATTTATTTCTATATAAAACTTACTTAAATTTAACCTATAAATAACTAAAACTATCCTAACTTAATCTATAATCGCTGCAATGAGGGATCTGAATATTAACAACTTTCCAAAAAAGCGGGTAGCATTTTATCAATATGTCCGCATAGAGTATTTACATTTGCTGATTCGTTTAGTTTTCTTGTAGAAAAATAAAAAGGTCTAGAAAGTATCATTTTTAAGATTGCATTTTGCTTTCTTTGCAGTATTGCTAAATTTGTTTTGGCGGCCTGTGTGCAGACGGGGTAGCCGTATGTGAGCGCGCTGCGGAAAATTGCTTTAAAAAGGAGATTTTCTACATGAAGATTAGATTTACGGTTTAATAACATACGGTATATAACAGCCTAATGTAAAAACCTATCTTGTTAATTGTTTTCATGATATGTGTCTTCAATAGCAATTTTTTATCTAAGCCGAGATAGGTAATAAATTAATTTTCCAAACTATTTCAGAGTTGTTTATATTTAGATTTCTGTTGGGCAGAAAACATGGTTTTCTTATCGTGGTGAAGAAAACCGCTTTTGTTTTCTCACCGTTAGTTTTGATTTTTACGCTTGTAATAAAAGTCTTGAATATGAGAAAAACCATTTTCAAGATTAGTTATTATCTCGTTTGGACATATTGAATCTGCATAAAGTGCTAATTCACAGTTTGGTGGGTTTGGTAAGTCTGAGATACAAATACTATATAACAAAGGAGAAAGTAATAAACCCTGTGGAACTCCTGCTTTAATTTCTTTAATTTCTTTATTCATGTTTTTTGTTTTGCCAATGTGTGAATTGAATTCCAATAATTTTTCAATAAATTTCAAATTTTTGAATTTTTTCATTTTGCGTAATGCAACATTATTATTTTTATGCAGTAATCCCCCGATTTACGAACAGGATACATTCTGTGAAAGTGTACGTATATCGAATATTCGTGAAGCGAGCACAATATTAGAATGGAATTCTATTGAAAATAAATAGATATTGAAAATATTTGTAAAACGATACTAATATATAAGTTTGTATTAATTAAAAATACATAAATGCGTACCCAAAATGTTCGTTACACGAAACTCTATTTTTAAAAACATTTAAAACAGTGTGATTATATTATTTATTAAAAAAGAAGTTTTGATATTACTGATGTGTCGTATGAGCTCTCTTCTAAGCCAGTAGATTATTGTTCATCTGAAATAGCACCTGAAATAGATTCTACAGGTTGTTGAATATTAGAAGCTGCTACACTTTTTCTTTTGGAAAAATACGAAGTTGTGCTTATCTGAATATTTCGTTGGGATTGACAGTCTATTCACACACTAAGCGTTCGTTCCATATCTTCTATCACCACACTTCTTTGTTTTGAAACCCTTTGTGCCGTTAAAGATGTTACTCTTTAAATACACTACTGCTTATTGTACAAACTTCTGATTGTTCTTGATTGTACAAACAGGTTAAGAAGCGAGACCTCAAGCTTTTCCTATTTCATTATTTTTGTCACTTGCTTCAAGTCGGCGGAAAACATCAGGACTTACCTCCAATGTAATCGTGAATGGTAATTCCTCTTCGTTTACCAGAGACTTTTATAGCAAATTAATTTTCACTTAAACCATTTTTCACACGAATTTTTTTTTGTTTTTTTTTAAGTTTTGTTCGTGATAACGAATTTTGTACTTTACAAATGATGTTCGTAACTTCGAAATTTCGTAAAACGAACCTTCACTAATCAGCGGATTACTGTACCTATATGTAATTAAAGGAAATTTAAATTTCTATAAAAAAAATGTTCTCCGTCGAACAGTTTTTTAATTATTATTATCTACATCTAATTTATTATTACCTACATCTTCTTTAAATTTTTCAAATAAAAATACTCGAAAAAATTTTTAGTAAAAAATTACAGTACCGTACTTAAATTAGCATAAAAAAAAAACAAAAGAAAAAAATATTATTTATCCAAAATCAACACAATAAAAAAAAATTAAAAACAACAGTGAAATCACTAAAATTTATGTAGGGACTAATTTTTTATCATCTTTATCTAGTTAGCGGTGGACCTCACAGTAGGAAAATAGTTTCTAAAAAAACTAAATTATTTTGACTTAATATAGGGAAAAGATAAAGAGGGCATGGTAATTAAGAAGTATTTTGTTTTTTCAAACCATTAAACATGACTGTTTACCGGTTGATAGTGGAAAATATCACTCTATTTAAATCCTAACAGGACATGGACGTTAAATTTGGTTTGAAATTGAATTATAATTAATAAATAGGGGTCTCTAGTAATATCTAATAATTTTTATGTACTGATTGTTTATTCAACTTTGAAATTATTTTTTTTTTGTCAAAAACTTCTATTTTTCTTTTTTATATACAGGCAGAACGAACACCCACATTTTATTTTCATAAATTTTTGCAGATAAAGAAATTCAAAACTTTAACTGCTACTAACATACGACATAAAACATTATAGAAAAAATATATTCTCAAGTTTTTTTTTTCTGAAAATGTAACATGTTAGAACAATTTGAAAACTACAAATCTTATTTTAAAATCTAAGCTCATAATTAATGTTATGACCTGTTTATTATTTTTAAATTTTAATCGTAATCAAATAATTTACATAACATTTAATATTCTTATATTTAATTCAATTTCATTGGATAGCATTGCATGTTCCAATAAATCATATAGTGTCTGTGTACTGCCAATTTGATCTCACATTTTATATTTGAGAACCTATAATATTATTGTATATATAGCCATATATAAAATAGAAGTGAAAATTTTAATTAGAACTTAATATTTTATAAAAGGTAAAATAATAATAAATTACCCAATCACTTTGTTATTTTGTATGCTGCATAGTACAGAACCCATTTAATAAATGAAATGATTACTGATAATCAAAAAATAAAAAAAAAAAATAAAAATAATAATGAAACAAAATAGTAGAATGCGAACAACACTTAAATTAAATATAGTGATTTTGTTTTTATTCACATAAACTTTCATTTATGTGTACAGTAACTCCCACAGCTCCTACAATTTAAACAAAAATAAAAAAAGAACAAAAAAAAAAAGAAATAATTTTCTATTTTTTTTTTCACTTGTGTAATCATGCAAATCACACAGATAACACACTGCAGTCGTCGCTTGCCACTATTTACATGTGTCTTACTTAACTTGTCTTATAACTTTAAAAACTTGTTATTCGCAAACGGGGTCCTAGTTTGTTAATTCCTTATTTTATTTTTTGTTTTTTTTTTTTTATCTTTCAGGCTTCTCTTTAGTTTTATTGAAAATACTTAAGTTTTCCGTGAAAACTTAAATCACATTGCGTGACAAAATCACATTTCGTTACGATTCATTTGAAAGAAATTATTTTCGATTTATTAAATGCAACAAGGAAAAAAAGAAAATAAAACAAAAATAAAACAAAAAAAAAAAGTGGCGGTTATTTTAGGCGCATATACGTTAAGATAATGTTTTCTTTTTATAGATCTAAGATCATGCTCACAACCATGGAGTAAGTGTAAAATTTAATTTTTAAATAAGCTAAAACTTCAACCACAAAACTTTGTAAAGTTAGCAATAAATGTCAAATTGAACTGAAATAAAAACTAAACAAATATAAAATAAAAAAAAAAATAAAAAATTAATTTTTAAGAGACTATCTAATGCCAGTTGCAATTCTACAATTCACTATATTTTATATTGCCATTACCATGGCATAATATGCCTAAGGTAGAACATAAAAAATTGAGAACAATTTCTAGATGCTGAGAATAATAATACAATAATATATAAAATGGATGTATACATAATGTATGTATTGAATATGGTATGGTAATGAATGTGATATATTTAATGATAATGATAGTACAGCTCCCGTGAATTAATATACGTTTTAAAGCAATCATTTTTACAATTCAACTATTTCGATCAGTTATTCTCAAAATTGAAATAAAAGAAAATAAAATATAATAAAAATTTAATTTTTTTAAAAACCGTTAGGATATTATAGTACAATACATTTTATTTGAATAAATTATTACTAGATTGAAAATATGCTACAAAAAGCAAAATCTTTGTGAGTTTTAAGGAATCAATATTTCTGCTCCCGTATATTTGTATTTTATATTTATTTCTCCCGTTCTGCTCCGGTATATTATTATTATATTTTATCTCCTTAGATAGTTGTAGGGTTTTATGATATGTTGTAACATTTTGTTGAGGACCTCTGATAAAGACATTAGTCAAGCTTTCGATAAGGTGTGGCATAATGTGTAAATTGAAACAAAACCTACCATGTGATCTCTATGAAATTTTGAAAATCTGTTTAAAACAGAATGTTTTATGTGAAACAAGCTAATGCATACACTTCTTCTTTTATTGCGTTAAATGTTAACTTTAGCCAATCTTGTGAGAAATTTCATGTGTATATTCATCATTGATTTGTTTTTTTTTTTTTTTTCCATTTTTATTAATTCATTATTATACATTTTAGTATTGTTTCATCGCCTGATTGGCATTATTGAAACATTATATACAATCGAGTTCAAATTTAATTCTTATTTCACAATACATTTATGGTAAAATTAATATACATAAGTTTTTATACAGAATTTATTATACTACTGTTTATGAAATTGAAATACTACAAAAACTTGATAAGATTCATAAATAAAATAAAAATAAAATTTATAAAAATTTATAGTTAGATAGATAATTACAAAATTTAAGTCCAGATATATAATCAAAATCAAATTAAATAAAATAATCATTAAATTCACTAAAAAAAACATCAAAGATACAATTCAAGTAATAAAATCCAAATAACCGGGCTCCAATAAATATTGTTTTAATTCCCATGTGAAAAACTTTATGTTTGACAAATCTTTTATTCTTCGCGGCAGAGAGTTGTATAACCTTGAACCAGATACGGAGATTCTCTGAAATGATAGTAGAGATTGACCACCCACAACCCTAATATCATTTCTGTTCCTGGTGTTAAAACTATGACCGTGACGCTGTGTAGAAGTAATATTAGAGTGATCAACATTATTAATAATTTTAATATATTTTCAAAATCTGCTGATACTGAGATATTCCTTTAATAGGTAGAATTCGATTATCTGAGTATAATCTATAAGTACTATGTAGCAATGGCAAGTTCAAAATATTCTTTAATAATTTATTTTGAGCTATTTGCAAAATGCGACGAACATTATTATTACATCCCCATATATTTGTACCATAAGATAATAAAGAATGAGCAAGTGCAAAATACATTTTTAATTTTATTTCGCGAGGAATCTTATTTTTAAATTTGAACAAAAGGTCGTTTAAGGAGCTTAACCTACTTACTAAGTTGTTAACATGAGGTTTCCAACTTAAATTACTATCTAAAAGAATTCCTAAAAACTTAATTACATTAATTTCTTCTATAAAATTACTACCTAATTTGATTTTTATTTTTTCAACTTTAATTTTAGAAGACTTAAAATTAATTATCTTAGTTTTCGAGGAATTCAGAGCAATTTTATTGATTCGAAGGAACTCTTCTATAATGATTAAATCATGTTTAATCATACTTTCAATATGTCTTACTTCATTACCTGGGTAAAAAATACTACAATCATCCGCAAAAATAAATAATTTGCCATGTAGAGGTAATTTATAGATGTCGTTAATAAAAATTAAAAGAGTAATGAACCTAGCGAAGACCCTTGTGGAACACCCATACTAATATTTTTCATTGTACTATTTTTATTTTTGTTACAAACATACTGTACTCGCTTACTCAAACATGACTCCATGACTTTCAGAGATTGTTCTGAAAACCCGATTATATACAATTTTTTTAAAAGAATTTTATGATCAATAGAGTCAAAGGCTTTCTTTAGATCCAGGAAAACGCCTGCTACCATTTTAAATTTATCTAAATTTTCACATAGTGAATCAATTACATCTGTTAGAGCATTTTGTGTCCCAATACCTTTTTTAAATCCATATTGGTAAGAATACAGAAATCGGTTTTTAGTTAATTATTTCTTTATATGTATAGTCCAGGGTATGCATAATTTTAATTATTATTCATACACTGGACTATATAAAATACAATCTGTCGTTCCACAAGGAAGTACGTTGGGGCCTATTATCTGTTTATATATTCCAACCATATCAGAGATGAAAATAGCAACTTTTGCCAATGACACCGCTCTTATGGTTCGACATCAGGACCCCAAAAAGCATCATTCAAAATACAAGCAGACTTCAAACATATCCCCAACTATATCTACAAAAATGAAACACAAACGTAGATTAATCGAAGTCAAGATATATCACTTTTACTTTATAGAATGGTATCTGTCCTCAAGTCATTTTAAATAACAAAGTCATCCCACAAAAACATGATGTAAAGTACTTAGGCATACATTTAGAAAAAAGGCTAAGCTAGCGTAAAAATATTGCCAGTAAAAGGAAACAACTTAATATCAAATTTAGAAGTATGTACTGCGTAATGGGAAAGAACACACAGTTATCATTAACAAATCTAATATATTAATAAGCTAATAATGTCCGAAATTGAATACCAAAGCATTAAAACCATAAAACCAAACAATATATTTAATACAAGAACCAAATAAAAAAATGAAATTATAGCCAGCCAAATATCAAAAAATATAAATTTAAAACCTTAAATTAGAAGTATTTTTTTAAAGTCATCAAACAATTTATTAAAATTACCAATTAAAACATTTTAAATTTATATACGTTCACAGCCAACGATAATGTTCAGATTTAATTCCACGCATTGGAAATAAATAATAAAGTATTGCAACGTTTAGATGGCACAGAAATAGTTTTTAAAAATGTCGATACATATCCAAAAGAATTTTTGAATAGCCTAACTCCAATTGGAATGCCTCCAAATATATTGAAATTCAAATAGGAGCTGTTATTGTGTTCTCAGAAACCTTATGCCATTAAGAGAGCTATGTAATGCCTTAAGTCTAATAATTACAAGTATTAAAAATCACAATATCGAAGCCAAGATTGTAAATAGTAATAACTCAGATACAGTTTTTATTCCACATATTCCACTAACTCCATCCGATACAAATCTTTCCTTTATGTTCAAACTGACACAATTTTCAATTCGACTAGCATATTGAATGTAATTTTTATTTTATTTTATTTTATTTAAAAAAAAAAAAAAATTAATCGTCATTGAATATGCTAGTTAATGATAATATGCTAGACAATTAATAAGTCACAATGCCAAACTTTTGACAAAATATGTCTCTCTCTTCCTAAGCCGGTGTTTACTCATGAACAATTATATGTTGCTTTGTCTAGAGTAAGATCTTTTGACAGTCTCACTGTCGTGTTAAAAAAAAAGCGAAATAGAAAACTGTGTTTTCAGGAAAGTATTTTAATGAAAACTATTTCTTTAATGCTAGACCGGCGAATGTTGCGCCGGGAATAACTAGTAAGATATTAATTCATAAAGTTATAACAAAACCTACATCAACATAAAAAAGATTCCAAAATAGTATGTTACTAGTCATGCCCCTTGGTTAATGCCAAAAGAAGTCATCGAACACGACTTAAACATTCAATCCGTCACCAGTGTAATAACCAAATCTAGCACCAGCTACAGACTCATGTCGAAAACCCAATCACGACGAATAACGAATTTTTTGCTTTCAAATACATGAGATTCTATATATATCGTGACGAATGACGAATGACCAAAATTTCGCGTTCAAAAAATAGATCTATTTCTATTTTACTCATCGACGAATGCGAATGACATTCAGTAATACCAACTTAAATTGGTTTTACTTGATGTCATTTGCTTGTTTTTGTTGTAGTCAGTTGAAAATATAAATAAATTATAGGTTACATAAAATTTAGATTAGATGCGTATTTTTATTTATATTCTTTCATTTTGGTTTGAAATAAGAATATTAAGATGGATGTGCTCAAACCTGAGTTGATTTGGATTAACAAACGATGTTATAGACTAACTACTTGCTGAAAATTTTACAAAATTGAACACAAATAAAAGTAACCAATAATACAAGGGTAGAAGAAGAAGCTGAATACATGTGAATATCAAAATATTTTGAATGGCTAAATAAAATACATTTTTCCAGATCTTTACAATAAAGATGATGGAGAAATTTTTTTTAAAAGTCAATATGAGACCTAATTTCATTTACCAAGGTAAAGTTAAAAAAATTGGACATAATTATATGAAAAAAATTATATCTTTAAATTTGTATGTATGTGCTATGTAGTAGGTTTTTTTCGCATATAATTGGAACAAAAGGACAAAAAAAGAATTGAATTTGAAAACTCTAGCATAATCGTATTAAAACAAGGAGCACAGGGACATATTACTGTTATTGGTAATTCTATTTATATTTCTTAATTATTTAACCAATTTGTTTTGTTTTGATTACAATAGGAAAAACCGGGAATAATGTTAAATGTGCATGCTGAAAATTAGATTTAGTTGTTTTGTCATCAAAAATAAAAACACTTCCAACACATTTTATTTGTTTTCCATTTAATAATCAAATCATTAAAGATGCTTATAAAAGATTTATGGTAACATATAAAATTAATCAATTTACAGTTACATATGTATATATAAATATGTAATACAAAATTGTTTTTAGTGATACAATTGTAAATGGCGATATAATTAAATGTATTAAAAAACTATTCATTCATCCGGACAAATTACATTTAAAAACAATCATGTTATTATTAGTCGATAATAAAGATAGATTAATGCATCGCAAACTTTAGATGATTGTAAGGAATCTACAATAGATAAAGGTCCATTGATTTGGTACCAGTTATGACGGTTTTTATAAAGCAACTACTATTATAAAACTAGAGCTTTAAAGTATTTGAATTAATTATAATTACTACAGTGGTAGGCAAAATTAATTACACACTCAATAAATTATAAAACTTTTTTTTTGTTTTTCTTTTCCAAAGACAGAATTTACAGATGTATTAAAAAAACCTTTGGGAATCAATTTCACAGAGTGTTTTTAAATTTAAATTTTCGGCTGAAAAAATCTCAAATGACTCAGGTAGTAACAGGTTTCTTTTGCTATGTCACTCGGCAAAAGTAATTACACATTTGGTTTCACACGGAATAATTAATTACACATCAGGTAAAACTAAAGAAATATTGCTAATTTTTGAATAAAAATGTTGTTTACAATTAAATAGTTTTGTTTTAGTATTTTCACATTATTAATGTTTAGTTATTCCACCTTGTGCATCAATAACAGCTTGCAATTACTTTCATATTGAAGTTCTTAAATTTTTAATTAATTCCGTAGGCATTTTTATCTAAATATTCAGTATTTCCTCAATCCTTTCAGCTTTTTTCTGCTTTTATCGATTTGTTTACTTTTCATTGTTTCATAAATGCGATTTGTTTCCTAAATGCGCAGATGTTCTCTATAACATTTAAGTCAGGGCTCTTCGGTGGCCAAGTTAGAATGTTCAGTCCGATACCTTCAAGAAATCGTTTTACAACGCAACCTCTATTAAATGAAGCATTATCTTGCTGGAAACAACAGTTATTATCAGGAAATATTCTGCCTCCTTAAGTGAAAGCATGTTTATTTAATATTTTAATATATCCACATTGAAATAATGTTGCATCTGTTGGAAACAAAGCTCCACAGCCATAGTAGTAAATGAATCTGCAAGACATAACACTTTCATCGCCATGGGAATCAAATGAATAAACCACTTTATACTTTAACTCTTTTGGAAGATGAATGTATTTTTTTCCAAGAGCTTCCGTGGAATGTAAATTAACTTTCCTCTGTCCACAATACGTTATCGTTATATCAGTACTCCAATGACTCATTAACATATTCATGAGCAAAAGCCTCACGCTTTGAAAAATTTGGTGGTAAAACATTTACTACTTTACGCACCCCATATGTTTGAATATTAGAATATTTAGATATTCTTCGTATTGTTCGCACTTTTTTTCCAATAACTTTTGCTGACCCAAAAACAATTTTAACTGGGCTTATATCAGGATTTTCTTTTAAATTACTTAACAATTTGTAATAGCCATCTTTCGGTCTCTTAGTAACAACTTCATTCCTACTAGATCTTTACCTGTTTTTCAAGCTACCGCATTCCTCTTTTTCCTTTACAGGGTTCTAAATAGTTTTAAATGAAATTCCATAAGTTTCTGCAAGCAATCGAGCTAGTGTTTAGCAACAACTTCTGCGCGATTTCAATATTTAATTAATTTGTTTTACGCATTATGAATGAAAAATGATTTAGTAATTTTAAGAGAATAAAATTATTTGAAACACTATTAAGAGCTGCTTTTCGTCACTTTTAAATATTAGAATACAAATTCAAAAATAAAAATTAAATAAACGCTATCAAAAAATGCACTTATTCATTTCAACGGATCAAAATGCAATAATGTGTAATTAATTATGCTGTATGAAGCCAAATGTGTAATTACTTTTGCCGGATGACACAGCAAGAGAAAGCTGTTACTACCTGACTCATTTGAGATTTTTTTCAGCCGAAAATTTAAATTTAAATTAAGAACACTTTGTGAAATTGATTCCCAAAGTTTTTTTTAACACATTTGTAAATTCCGTCCTTAAAGAAGAAAAACTAAAAAAAAATGTTAAAACTTATTGAGTGTGTAATTAATTCTGTAATTCTATAAACTGTAAATAGTGTAAGCTTTTCAAAATAATAATAAGATTTAAATTTATATAAGAAAGTTCTAATTGATTAATATATATTTTTTTAGGTTTTGAATTCAATTTTAAATTTTTATTATTTAGTAATGAAATAAATAATAAATAATTTGTATCAACAATTGCCTTTTCTATTTCTCTCCTAAGTATTTTATTCTTTTTATTTATTATTTGAAAAAGAACAGTAGGTAACTAAGCGACAAAGTATACTATAATTACAAAGTATAATAATAAGCGTGTACCAAACAGCACAATTATATAACTTAAAATCTTGTAGGATAATAATATATCCAACATCAACAAGAAGAACAACAATAATTATCATCAATAAATATGAGTTATTTATTCTTATTTTTAAAAAATAAATATCAATCTGAATAACAACAACAATTTATTTTTAAAAATAATAACAATTAATAATATAACAACAATTTATTTATTTTATTTTTTAAAATAATATCAATTTGAAATAATAACAACCATTTATTTATTCTGTTTTTGTTTTATTTGAAGTATGTCAAAAAAGCAAATTGTTCCTTGCGCATATTCGTCGTGATTGTGTCTCTAATGGCGAATTTTGGTCATTCGTCATTCGTCGTGATTGTGTTTTCAGCGTCAAACTGACACTTCTATAAAAAAAACTTCTATAAAATAAAAAATTACTGTAGTAACAAAACACTTCTGAATATGAAATTTCAGTTAAAAAAAAGTTTATAAGCCACTGATATTAAAAGAATATAATAATATCATATAGTAATCAATAACATCATAGCGAGAAAGCAAGTTATTTAATTACATGCATAGTGGTAGTCTTCATGTTACTTAATGTTGAAAATGAGATCTAATCAAAAGCAAGTTACTGGCATGATAGCTAATAGCATACCAATATATATGTTTTATATATTAGTATCATATTTTTTAAACATCTTTATATAAATTTAGCAACAGCATAGGTATATTTAAGATTTTATTTCACTTTCGTATATCGAGAGAAATCGCTTCCCACACTTCAAAAGGTGATAGATACTATAGAGAGTTCTTAACCTTTACATTGAATGCAAATATGTAAAAATTTAGAATCTTTATTAGAGTAATTTAACTCAATTGCTTCTCTTTCAATGTTTTAAGTTATATTTTTGTTATTTTTTTTTTTTATTATTATTTTTGAATCGATTTTTATTACCAGAGATTTTGTGGTGTAACATAATCAGTTTATGGAAACACTTTTGATCATGATGGAAGGTAATATTTAGATTAAAATATCTCTAAAAAAAACATATATACAAATATTTTTAAATGACCAAAAAATATCGCGTATAATTATTTAAAATATTTATATTTTTGTCTTTAAACCAGTTTTAAAATATACTAAATGAATATAATATAGAGCTTAGGCTCCAATATTATATTCATTTAGTATATTTTAAAACTATCAAATATATATACTCAAATATATTGAAACTTAAAATTTTATATAAAATAGGTATCATAACAAATTATTAACGTCTAAGATTAATACAAATATGCATTATCCAAAGACACTTTAATTTAGAAGCTAAATCTATATTTTTAGACCATTCGTTCATTATTTTTTAGACCATTCGTTCATTACCAAATTTAATATACAAATTATATGACGTCATAATATAAAAATATAATAATACATTAATATATTACTAGTTAGGGCTTACCCTTGGATTTCCGACAAGTAAACCAAGCATTCATTGGACATAGGACATAGCATTGGACATAGCATTCATTGATAAGCATAGAACAATAAATTTTAAAAAATTTATATTTATATAAATTTTTTTTGTAAAAAAGACATTTTACAATGAAATTTTGGTCGATTTTTATAACTCACAGATGTACTATTGACATCTTCTAATAAGTTATAAAATCAATCAAAATGAAAATAGGAGTTGTATAGGTAGTCTAACACTAAAAATACCTACTGTTGAGTTTTAATAGTGTTATGATGAACGAAACAATTTCCTAAACATATTTTGTTTGTTAATTCAAATTATAATAATAATATTTATAGATACAATGGTGACATAAAACGTCTATGTATCAATATTAATTAATAAATCGAACTTGTTCTTTTTATTAAAAGTAAAATGATGTAAAGGTTTTAAAAAATTTATATTTATATAAATTTATTTTGTAATAAATTTTAGTATAAATGAAACGTCCAGAAGGTTATTTTTGACATGGAAAATTCTTCGTATCTGCATTTTGTATAAAAAAAATTGCACACACACAATAAAGATAAAATAACCGTAGTTTGAAATTTTAAAATTCGAAATTTTTTAAAATATTTTTTTCTTTGAATTTATAGCTGGAGAAGTTGACTAGTTCGGCTATCTCTCATTTATAATTTAATTTGTTCATAATATCGTAAAAGTAAAAAAAAATGTTACCAAATAAGTTTGAAGTTTTAAAAATTAAGGAATTTGGCAGAAGATCCCAACTATCACTGGAAAGTTAGATTTTATTTACAAATGTTTGGTATTATATAATAATATGGTATCGAACCTTAGGTATAGTACAAGTATTATTATAGATTTATAGCATTATTAGAATATTGAAATAATATAAATCTTATATTATGTAATATATTTACAAGGTGAACGAGAAAAAAAACAAGAATAGCTGAATTGGAAATTACACCACAAAAATATCAAAATTTTAAAAAATTTAGCCAAAAATAAAAATATACAAGGAGGTGGAGAATACTTAAAGCATTTAAAATTGCTACATATTCCACAAACTAAAAATATAAATAAAAAAAACATTTAAAATTAAATACCAACAAACCAAAAATAAAAATAAATGTAATAATTAACATACAATGGTATATTTTAATTTTAAGGCATTTGCTCACTAAAGAAGTAAAAAAACTATGGCATAAATAAAATACAAGCACACTAAAATGATCATATTTATTTTTATAATTTCCAGACTGAACGATTCCATCCTAACTGCTTCAAGGGATTGGTATTTACAATAATATCTACAAGATGGCATAGACAATATCATAAGTCTAATATTTGTTTTGGTACTGCAGTTAATTTAAATGTGAAAAACTACATCTATTGTAAAGTAAAGCTCCTTCATACACTCAGGGAAAAACATACTATTAATTGTTTAATAGTACAGTTATTGATTCAATAGGACGGGTATCAATAGGTTTTTATTATAAAAACAATAGTTTTCTGTTTAAAACGATATGTTTTGTAGTTTTGATTTAATAAGATTCATACTATTATTATTCATAGTAGACCGCATTAATGTTTTTAGAAATACTATAAATTTAAAACTGTTCTACTAATTGTATTTATTGGATTATACTATTACTTCAATATTACAAAATAGTTAATTTTTAATAACATGCCCAGAATTAATTTAATGGTATGGTTAACCACATGTACTATTAAATATTGCACGCATACTATTGTTTTTATGGTTTTAAACCATAATACTGTCACTGTATCCTGTATTTGTCGCGCTTTTTTTAATAATTACACATATATTTAATAGTATATACTATAAAATCAACGATACCATTCGGAAATCATTCAAAAAACGCGGTAAAAATAACCTATATAGGACCCAGTAAAGTAATATTTGTTCAAAAGTAAAAATCTGTTTATAGAGACAATATCACCTGTTTGAACTTGACTTGCTTGCATTGTAGGAGTAGAAAAAGTTAAACCATTAAATAAATAAATCAAAAAATTAAAGTATTAAAAGTAAATTTAAAAATAAAGATAAGAATAAATTAGAAATAATTGAAATAAAAGAATAAATAGAAATTTAAAAGCAAAAATAAACTTTAATAGTGCTTAAGTTAAATGTTATAATATAGTTTAAAAAAAATCTAATTTCGATAAAAAAAAATGTTTACTTAGGTAATTAAAGTTAAAAGTTAATAAACTAAATACTATATTTGAGTGGACATTAAAAATAAAAATGAAAATAAATGTTAATAATAATAAAAAATAGTAATAAAAAATTATAATTTTGATCAACAATCAACTTATTACCAAACGTTTTTTCGAAAGGGATGATTCAGTTTTTGAAGAAAAAAATATATATATCATATTAGTATATATCTTAAAAGTTTCTATTTAACAAATTTGGATTTTCAAAAAGTTTCACTTTATCAAATTGAAGGAATAGTTTTCCACAAAACTGGGCCTTACATCTTATGTAAACAGTGGCATGATAATTATTATAACGAGCATTTCCAAGCCTATGTTGTAATTGTTATAAATAATTAATCCTAATTTTGTTAAATCTAATTTTAATATATTTATATGTTTAATATTAGTTAGTTATTATTGTTATTAGTGATTTTGATAGATTTAAGCTATATTTTTATGATAAAGTACAAACAAGTATGTTAAAAAGTACAAGTAAAAGTAAATAATAATTATGGAATAAAATGATTTAATAAATAATTAATATTGTTTCATTTAATTTGAACTACTTTAACCTTACATAACAAATATAGGTACTAGAAAAATAGGACTTAACTCATTAAATCAATATGAAGTATAAAAATAATAATATTTAATATTAATATTAATATGATGCTCCTATTATAAAAAAAGTATACGACTTCGACAATACTGTTAAAATGATAGTATGCATACTATTAAATTTATTAAATTAATATTACTGAAACTATTATTATAATAGGATATAGTATTAAATTATAGTGTGATGCATTTCAACTATTGATTTAATAAGATTAAAATTGTTATTTTAAAACTGTATATTCCATTGACGAATTTTAATAGTAAAATCTAATTGAATTAATAGGAAATAATTTTAATTTTATAGGATTTTTCCCTGAGTGTAATAGCAAACTTCCATTTTATTTCAAATGAAAACGAACATGTATTCCAAATTAATTTCAAAGAATAATATTGAAAAACTTTGTATGTACCTACCTACATACATTTATGATATAGCTGAATTCGAACTCGAAAATATCCTTCTAATATTACATAACATAGTGGATGGATAACATAACCACTACACTACCTTAGTCCGATTAAATTGATCGCTGTCTTTAATACTAACGAATATTTTTTAATTATATAAAGAAAGGGTTAAGACTAAATCCACGAAAAACAAAATCCATAATGACTTTTGCAACAACCAAAATATCCACAAAAAACGATCCTTGTTATTGCTTTTAAAATTCTGAGTTAGAGGAGATCTTAGAGTTGGATTCAAAATCAAAATTCTTCGCCTCTTACAGAATATTTATATAAATTATTTTTATGAGTAGTTGCTGTTGGATACAACGAAGATATCTACTTTTTCGAGGATTAATTAACCACAACTTTATGGATTTTGAATTTATGATTTTTTTTGTGTATTTCGGTTCGTGAATCAACCCATTAAGAACCGCATCTGATGAATTAATTGTATAAATACGCTTCAGAATAGACCCTATAATAAAATCCTAAAACCCACTTTGATATCTTATGCGAAAATTAGTATTCATTTCGTCATAAAGTATTAGGTATTATACTTTAATTATATATATTCAAGAATCAAGCGATTCAGAAAACAACAACAATTATACCAAAACAAATGTTTTTTTTTTTATATAAAATTGTGTCTGAAAGAACTACTTCTGTGGAAAGAACTACTTCAATTGAACAGGGGATTCACTAGTTTTTCAGTTTAAAATACTTATAGCAATCATATGCACGCTTTGGTCTACGGATACGTTTACTTACTTAGATAGCAAACAGACCTTGTATATCCTGGGTCCTTTATTTTCGTCGGTCAAGACTCTCCAGTTGAAGATACGAAATTGTTTCACATCTGCCGATACTTCGTCCCTCCAACGAAGGTTTGGTCTGCTCCGACATCTTATACCATCGAATTTAAGAGTCCGAATATTCTCTTCGCTGAAGCATTTTCGTTCATCCGTTCTAGGCGTCCAAGCTACTATAGTATGTTGAATTTAACTTTCGTGACTACGTCCAACTCATTATACAGCTCATGGAACTCCGCATTATATCTCCTCTTCCAGACCCTATCGTCTTTTTCAGGACCATATCAGGACGGGTGCAATTAGTAAAAGCAAATATATAATACAAAAAATATTGCGCCCATTGTTAAACAACCATTCGGATCTATAAGTGGAATATTGCTGATCTATGAGTGGATATTTCTGTGGGAATTAGCAACAACCCAATTATTGTGGTAATGTAATGTTTCTTAACAATAGATTGCCAGTAAACGATCGAGTCAACATTATTTGCGTTTGTAATCTACATTGGTTAGTAAAATTATTGTATAAAACAATTAACAAGTAGGTTTTATCAAATGGGAATATGGTTTGGTTTTTATAACCCTCATATTTTTGTTTGTTTGAAATCTACATATGAGTTTTGAAACTATACTCAAAATCAATAACTAGGAGATACCTCCGTAATCCAACACTAATATATATATATATATACCTATTGATGAGTTCCAGTAGTGTTGGAAAACGATTTAAGAAGTTTAGCTGTAGGTCAAATAGTTTAAATGGTGGAGATAATATTTACCAAATATTTTTATTGCTTCAAAATCGCCATTTTAAACCCAATGATGAAGAAAAAAAAATTTAATTTGAAGTTTTACTCTTTTGTACTATTAACTGGTTTTAAAAAAAAAACAATTGTTAACATATTATATACATTTTTCTTCAGTAAGATAGTCGAGTATTTTTGTTTCTTTTTATATTATTAGCCAAATCTTAGTTCAGAGAAACCTTTATACTGTCTAACGGTTCGGTTTTGGTAAAGAACAGAAAAGGGATAGTTGGAGAGAGGAAAAAGAAAAATAAGTACGAGAAAAGTTCGGCGAAGAGTTACGAATAATGTTATTGATGTTCACTTTGAATTTTTGTAAATTAAACAAATAAAAACTACCATTTCTTCGTAGTAGAATGCTTATAGTGGAATGCGATTTATAAAAGTTCTGACTATAAACGAATTTCCATAACCAGTTTTGAATCATCTTGGTATTTCCA
The DNA here is from genome assembly GCA_963942445.1 of Argyra leucocephala. NCBI lineage: Eukaryota > Metazoa > Arthropoda > Insecta > Diptera > Dolichopodidae > Argyra > Argyra leucocephala. The sequence goes on along the minus strand of OZ012679.1, from coordinate 60,639,503 downwards.
CGGTGTAGGGATGGGCATTAGCAGCCTCTCGCGTTCGTCTATGGAATTGGTTAAGAGACGGAAGTAGTGATTTCAGTTCTTCCGAGCATGTGCCTACTCCCCCGATATATCTATAAAATAGTATTAATGCTCCAACTTTACGACGATGACCAAGTGGATTAAGTGTTGATTAAACACTTACATCATCTATGAGGCGAATGGAGCGTTTCTGTACTCTGTCAAGAAAGCTTAGAGCAGTCTTTAAGGGGCCCATTCATAGATACGAATTGTACTCCATCTTGGATCGTATATAAGCTTTATATAAGCAGATCTTTAGGTGTAAAAAATATCTTACACCAACTTAAAAAAACAACCCAAATATATTGCAATGCTTTTCGCAATATCGAAAATATACTCATTCCATAGCATATTTTGATTTACCGAGAATATTAAAATTTTCTAGTCGCTGTAATCTTTCAACTTGAAATTTTAGAATACGTTCGAATGGCGTTAGTTTTTATGCAAATAAACAGCTTTTAGTTTTGTAGGTGTTAAATTTAGATTGGTTTGCTTTAGCTAAGTCGGATATTTAAATAAAAGGTCATGATTTACCATACCGCCCATTATTGTTCTTTTGGGGCAAACGGAGATTGCTGTAGCTTTAGATTTTTTAAGGAAATCGTGGGACGCTACAAGAGTGCTGTCAGCTGCAAAACTATGTATCAAGTTGAAAGTTGTCTGATTATTAATAGTATAGATCATTGAGAGTATAATCTGATAATAACTTAAATAAAATGGAGCTATTCTATTTAAGAAGGCTTAATTCCGGACAAAAGCAGTAGTTTTCCACATTTAATGAGTAGATAAGCCAGTAATTTGTTAAATAAATACTCAAATTATTGTAGATATTGTAGTGTAAAACTGCAGTACCGTACTTAATTAAGCACGAAAATGTTATTCTACCTAAGTTACTATCAAGAGCATACAACATAATAAATAAATATTTGAAAGAGAGTTGGAGAAAGGCAGAGCTCTGTGGAACACCAGCATTAGTTTGTAGCTGATCAGATGTTATTTCATCAACTGAAACTCGAATGGGCCGATTCGAAAGAAAACTTCCAGCCCATTTAGTGAAAATTGAATCTAGACTTAGAGCATACGGTTCTGCAATTAGTGTATTATGCCATATACCATCAAAAGGTCTTCAAATATCTAAGGCAACAATAGCAGTCTCACAAAATTGATATAAACTGATATTTGCCTTTTGCAGAGGCAAGTCATAAGATCACCAGTTGAATGGTATCCTCGAAAATCATATTGGACGTTTTCATTTTAATATTCATCATTTGGTTCAATTTGTGGTTATTCCTGTTCTTTAGCTGTATCTAACAGAAAAAAAACTTATATTTTTCATATTTTTTGAATAATACCATCGGGAAGAGTATGTGAAAAATAATTAGGAAAAATTATGTTCCTTAAATTTTGTTTTTTTACAGATGGCTCTAATATATTATTAATTATTATTATTAATAAATTAAAAGAAATCATTTCATAGTTCACTTTGTTTTAAAAACATTTTTTTTAAGAACTAAAACATTAATTTAAATTTATTTTCATTATTAAATATTTTTTTTAGTTCCACACGAAACTATTTTCTATCCCACAACAAAATAATGAGTAATTTTAAAATAAACATTGTTTTTTTTCTATATTTTATTATTTTTTTCTTTCTTATTTTATTTTTTTAATTTTTTTTTTTAAGTTTACAAAGTAATAAATTTTCAAATCTTATAAATGCATGTCTGAGAATCAAGTGACACCCTCAAGTGATATTGTTTTTAATGCATGGTTGATAGTCCAAACTACTCGTATGTGCATTTGAATGAATTTATTTTCGACTTTGAATTAAATTAGAATTAACAATTATATTACAATTAAAGTTAAAAAAAAAAATTTATTTTTAAGAAAATACATAATTATTTTTTACATATATTATAAGAAAATTGGAAACAATGAATTTTCTTTTTACCCCTTGCAAAAAAATTTCACAATTCAAATAAAGACAGAATAGTGTGACTGACTGTCACAGCTGTTGCGATAAATTTATTTGAAAAATCAGAAAACAAAAAAAAAACAGAACAAAATATGAAACACACGACAGAATTCCCTTACAAGATTTCAACAAAAAGAAAAACAAAACAAAAACATTGTGTACATACATATCTCTCAGTTGATTCATTAAGTTAATTTGAATTTTTCCAATTTTTTTAATTAAAACAATTTTCCATTTTTCACTTTACATGGAAAATGCGAAATTTTGGCACATTAATTGTGTTAAGTATCCTGCTGCATCACTGTATTAAAAAAAAAAACAAGTGCACTACTGCATTGTGTGTAGAATGGATTCAAGTTTAGAAAAAACAAATCAGTGGTATTCAAAGTGTATGCACATATAACATATTAGGACTGTATTGTAACTAGCAAATTTATATAAATTTACGTAAATTTATCCAAATCTTTGTTATTTGCATGCTCTTTACAAATTTTTGAGAAATTTAAGAGAATTTTGTGTTTAGAACGTTACGTCAGAGCTCTCTCTAATTAAATAAATTTTTGCAAATGAAATTTCTATTTGTAAAAATTTGTAAAAATTTACTGTAAAATTTTTGTTATTGTTTTAAATGTCTAGCAAATGTTTCACATTTAAAAAGTAGTATACCTAAAATAAATAAAAGGTAGTATACCTAACCTAAAAACTTATTTATATAACTTTTTACTGACAAAAAGACCAAAACCACAAAAAATTATTTAATTTCATTTTTTTGAAAAAAAAACATTCAATAACTCTACAAAACATATTAGAAAATTGACATGAAAAAATTGACAGAAATATTATGCAAGTTTTGCGTATGTCTACTTTTTTTCGTAAAAGAGAAGATTTTAACTATTCCATCAGGATATGATCACGTAATTTTTCCTCTCATTTTCAAATTTTTGCAAATAAAAATTAACATACAGACCCATGATACAATTATAACAAGATATGGCATTGCGGATATCAGCTAACTTCAATCTATTTGTCTGTGACGTCACAATATACTTTAAAACAAAATTATCTTTTGTCAGTTTTGTTTTCTTTGCTTTTATTAGAAAAATAAATAAAGTTAAAGTATTATTAAAAGTTATATTTAAATTAGTTATAAAAGAATGTTTTAAATTAAAAAACCTGTTAGTTAAATTATTTGTTAATTTATTTATTTTATGTTAAATAGTTATAAGTAAGCTTTGTTAAATTAAATTATCTGATGATTGTTTGAATTATCATTTAATTGTGATAACAACAGTTGTATGGATGTACAATATACCTACCGCATATGAAAGTACAATGTACGTACAGTATACGTACCTATTTAGAGGGAAATAGTGAGCTAAAAACTGTTTTTGAGGGGAGGGAATTGTAAATTCTAACCCTAGATGTAGATATTCCTAGCTCAATTGAAGGAAGTTATTCTCTTGAGGCAGAGATGTATAAGTACAGACATTTTACTTTGATTTTCGGAATGCATTAGCAAAAAAATGTTTTTTTATATTTTACATTTTAGAAGTAATTTAAAACTAAAAGATATTTTATTGCAAGAAGCTGAAGAATCCATAAAAATAAAGCCGGCGCAGAGTAAATTTGATAAATTTAATATGAAAAAAAGATTAGAGGATTTTTACCCTAATAATGGAATATAGGAATTTTACCCTATTAGTTTAATAATGGCTCAAAAAGGCTGAATTGGGCTGAAGCAAATATTACCAGATCCATTGCATCCGGCAAGCCCAAAAGTATACTACATACTACGTAAGAAAATAATTTCCCTTCTTGACGGACTCTTATTCCACGGAATAGATAGGCACAAGTGATAGACATATCAACTGGAACTATAGATCCTGCATAAAAACAATACAAGCTGCATTATAGTTGAAGCGGAAAAGGTGCTCTTAGTTTTGATGAAACTAAATGAAAGAATGCTACTATTATGACAAATTATCACATAATCTTTATAAACCCGTAAATATATGGGCAAGTTGCAATATAGAGTTATAAAAAGTAGAATTATATAACTGAAATTACATTTATTTACGTTAGAATTGAATTCAAAACTCTATTTATAACCCCTTCTTATTTATAAATCATCATTTGACTACATATTATTAAATATAAATTAAATTAAACTATTTTCTTCATTAAAAATTATTTCAGAATTTAACTTTCATAATTTAACTAGATTGACATTAGCAAACTCTATACGAAAAAAAAACAAATATATTGTGACGTCATGCGGAGAATAGTACAAAAATGAAACTCAGGAATACCATATATCTTGTTTAATTGTATCATGATACAGACCTATTATATATATATTTTTTTTTATTGAGATGATCCTAAAATAAAATTCGGGTGATTTTCCTATAAAAAGGTTTTTTTATCAAATTTAGTAACTTTTTGAAGGTAGCGAAGCAAGATTTACCACCATGGCAACAATAGGGATTTTTTTTCTGCTTCTCGATATTTTGCTTTACAAAATAAACTTTTATGTGAACTTGCAGAAGAGCCTGCATTGATCAATTAGAAACATTTCGCGGTGGCTAATTCAAAGACACAAACCAAGCAAATCTTAAAAAATTGAATAGGTACTTTTAATTTTTTTGCCGACTTTAAAATACTATTAATAAGAAAAAGCTTCATATTTAATTATTTTATGATGTCTTGCTATATGGTTCTCTTATTAAATGTATAGTCTTCCAAAATTGGCTTAGAACTTGGATATGAATTTTATACTCGTAAATGGTTTATTTATAACATGGACACAAAAATTTATACTTTTTAATTTTTTTTTATTTCCCAATCAGTAATTTTTTCGGTAATATTTTGAAAACGAATTCATGATTAAAAATATAATCTAAGAATTTTAAAAGATATAATATAAAGAAAAAAGGTTTGTTCTAATGTTATAACAAATTTCTTTAACTGAATTGAGTTGATAAATTAAATGAGTTACAATTTTCAAACCTCTACTTCAAACTCTACCTTTTCAAAATATTGTTATACAGCGACTTTATTTATCAGTTTAGATTGGAGTAGAGTAAACAGAACACATTATTTACATTTCGTACTCTAGATACACTACTTTGAATACTCTGAGTTAAAAGAGATCAAGTTGAAGTAAAAACTCATCATTACTGTCAAAACAGCATAACTTTTCTGTTCCCTCGTAAAAAAAAATGTACAAGCTACATTTATTTATTTAATTTATCACCAGCCGAATTTGTCATTTCAGCATCCATCTTGCTACATAATTTTCTACAACAAACTCCAACTATTTAGTTAAAAAAATAGAAAATTACAGCTCCATTGTGTTCGACAGAGTATAAAAATACGCTCTCGGAGTGGAACGCATTGTAGGAAATGTTCAAAGCGAATAAAAAACACACTGAGCATTAGATTTGACACTTCGTTCTTGATATCTCGCACTCGGAACTAATAAAGAAAAACGCCATATATGTAGAATACTGAATTCATTATTATAACCTTTATGAAAACTTATTATATTTTAAAGGAGAAAGTGTGTATGTTTATTCACTATAAACGTACACAACTTGAAATATAGAGATAAAAAAGTACAAAATTAAGGCGGTACGGCACATGACATGTTTATATCTGTAATACAACTCAACTTTTAAATCACAATATCTGAGCTTAATCACAATATTTGAGGGCTTAATCATCATTAATTGTCGTAGTCTGTCTTTGGCATTAATGTCGTCTAAAAAAAGTGGAATAGAAAACGGTAAAACTTTGAATAGTTTACAATTTGCTTAATCTAATACTATTTACATAAAATGGTAAAAATTTGCAATAAAATCCTAGTTCAGGTATGGGTTCCATTTGAACTATTGTTTGCACAGATGTGTGTATACTATTTCTGTGTATAACTGCGAACTTATTTCGTTATTGTTGTTTTTTTTATTATGCATTTTGATTGACTTATTTTAATGAGACAAAATTTTTAAATTTGAATTAAATATTTATACTTCACAGTGAAAATGTGTAGTTACAAGCTTAAGTTCACCATATATTTCATTCAGTTTTAGCCATATATTTCAATGTCGATTCCACCTCTTTTATACGTAGTATTGACCTCAGCTATAAGCTGAAAGGTAGCAGCGCAAGTTTTTAAACGTTGCTATACCATGCATTCAATGTACACGTGATAAATGGAACATTTTTAATTGTGAAATATGAATGCGCTTTATTTTGAATGAAGTATTGCTCATTTGCACCAACAGTTCACCTGTTGAATGAAACCTTGCTAATTGTGACTGAGCTTTATTTTGGAAGAAGTTAACATTAATGAGTATGTAATAAATGCATTAGCGGTGATAAACTGATACATTAGTGGACTTTTAGTGAACTTAGAATGGATGGAATATGGATGGATAATGTGGTATGACGGAGAATAAATATTCTGAGATTCCCAATACTTTTTTTTAAGTCAAGGGTACTTTGCTGATTATCAGATTTACTATCAATTTCATAATAAACAACAATGGGGATTCTGAGGGAGATGTTGAATCGACGTAGGAACTAATAACCAAATCCCAAGAACAGCTGAAAATGCTAACCTTCCAAAAATATATGTACCACTACAGCGCATCTTATCCTCTAAGGTCGAAAAGGACATTTGAAAGTATACTTGTTGTTTTGATGTTTTTGTATAAAAACCGTTATATCTGTTGATCTATTAAATATACATATATTCAGTTACATATTCTAGAAAGATAACGGTCTGGAGCATATTTTACATTTCATACATTTATATGATGACATATCATACATTTATTTGATGATGATGGTGCTGCCGTTATGGAGATAATGTAGTTCAAAGTAGAAAACTTTGGAAAAAAAATCCAGCTTTATTTATTTTCTTTGCAATTAGGTGCTAGGCCGATAAAACATCTCCCTCAGAAGAGCCGTATGTAATAATATAAAATACAATAAATTATAAAAAGTTTAACAATTTATAAAATTTACTTTTAACTAGCTATACATGATAAACTAAAAATTATAAAATTAGTTAATGCTTAATAGTTAATGCTTAAAAGTTAAAAAAAAAAATATTTGATTTTGTATCTCAGATCGCTGGTAACGCCAAAAACCTGGCTAGCATATCTAGTTATTATATAATTTTGAAACATCAATGATTTATTGCGTACATATACCGTGAGTCAAAAAAGTTTAAATACCGCCTTTATTTATTTTAAAATGCCTCACATCACAGAATTTACACCAAAAAGTTTAAATAAAAAACGTTTTGTTTTGCCTAATCAAATAATCCATTGCTTTTTCTGTCAAAAACAATAGTTTGTTTTTGCTAGATAATGGCAGGCTCTAGACGATCAGTGAACATTGTCAGTTTTCACTGAAATACATGTATTTTGTTGTTTGAAAAAATATAAAAGTTGAAATGCTTTTAGCTTGTCGTCAGTTTTTTGATTTTAATCGTTTCGAATTTCATAGCCAACTTTTATGATCTAACCGTAACACAGAAAAAAACGCGTTTTAGAGAAGAAACATTTGAATAATTTGTCAGTTGGAAACTCTAAAAATTAATTTTTATTATTATTGTCTAACTTCCACTTGTTACATTAATGGTAATTCTCAGTTTTCGCCATTTGTAAATTTTTTCATTCAAAACTGAGCGTGTAGACACTTCTCAATTTTAACTGACAGTGAAAACTGACTGAATAACTGACCGTCTAGACACCGCCAATGTTAGTAAACATTTAAACTGCCAATATAATCAAATTAATTGTTTCAATCGATTATAAATATTATTTTCGAAAAATGGGAAAGGGTGCGGATGGTTCATTAGACCAATTAGGAGGAATCATACTAGCATACAAACAGTTATTAGATTAGGAACGACGGAAAATCGATCAAAGATTAGAAACGCACGAATTGGTCTACCAAAAGAATATGTTCTCAGAGGGTAGAACGAGCTGTCGCAGCATTGGATAGCATAGCACATACAAAATATAGCTCAACAAATAGAGCCGTCATCTGGAATCTGGTAACCAAACTATTGAGAGATATTGTTAATAACGCTGGGCTGGGATATCATGGGCTAGAGAAAAGCTACAAAAAAAACCTTTTTAAACTGAAATAAATAGAAAAAAGCGGTTTAGCTTTACTGAAATGCATAAAAATAAGGCAGATGACTTTTGGAATAATGTTGTATTTAATGACGAGAGCAAAAATAATATTTATGGTATTATAATATATATATATAACGCAAAAGCAAACGCAAAAGTAACGCAAACCAATAAAGAATTCGGCAAGGAAAACACAATACCAAGAGCACAGCATAAAATTCACATTTCAGCAAAATGATGACCCTAAACATACGTCAAAAGTCATCAAAGAATGGTGTATTTTCCACTTACCAAATCTATTACCCAATCAGTTAAGCCCAATCGCAAATAGATCGTGTATATATTGAACCAGAACATTCGAAAGCACCGTATAACATAACGACCTTAAAACGTTAAAAAGCGCATTTTTAAGCGAATGGAACAAAATATCACAACTATACACTTCAAAACTGATTTCCAGTATGAACAAGCATATGGTAGCTGTGCTTGAAGCAAAAAGCAATCAAACCAAATATTAAATTTTTCCCCAAAATGAGCGGACAGATTTTAATTTCCAGGTTATAAGCAAAGATTTAAAAAAATATAAAGTGTATTTAAACTTATTGGCCTTACAATTAAATTATTTCGTGTGATTTGATATTAAGTAGTTATCTTTAAATATAAAATAATGCTGAGCTTGCAACATTATTTTTATAGGCAAAAGAAACTTAGTTCTGTATTTCTATTTATTTATTTATTTATTTTAGTAGTTGATCCTACAGATCAAATCTGTAAGCCAACTTTATAGGTCCTTTTCCCTTTCGAAATGTTGGCCTTTTTATTAAATTATATTTTTTTTTGTTTATTTATTTTTTAATTGTTTTTATTTTCTATTTTTCTTACATGATTTCTATTTAACTTATCATTATACATTATTTATCATTACTTACATTTATCATTATTTCAAAATTAAATCATAAACTGTAGTTTTTCCATAACAAATAATTAAAAATTACAATTTAAGAAACACTGTTTTAATTATATAAAAATTTGGTCAATTTAAATTACATAATTGCCATACACGATATTAACGCGTTCACTTTATCAATATTGTCTTTTCATATGTTTTGTGTGTTTTGTTGCAGCTTGAAAATACATTAAGATTATGAGTACTGTGGACATAAATCTTCTACAAGAGGTGACAGATAGACTTGTGGGTAAAATAAGAAAGAAAAAAAATAAAAATAAAAACAAAAAAGTACGTTCTTGTCCCAGTTTTTTTTTTTTTAATTATTTTTTTTATTTTTTATTTTTCTTTTTTATATTCTATCTATTTCTTTTTAATTTATTTTGTGTCTTAGTCTAACTTACTTTAAATAAACGTGTAAAAACATTTTATCTAAATGGCTTTCATTAAAAATTTCAGTATCACATTATTATGTACATAGCTTTCAAAATTGTTTATTTTTTGTTTTTTTTTTTTTTTTTCATTTTTCTTAAATACTGATTGTGAATGGAGTGTTGTTCAGAGAGTGGAAAAAGTCTGCTGAGGTGCTAAAAGACAAATTTCCACACGATCTTGTTTTTGTTTTATTTGTTGTTCGGTTTTTTTTTCTTTTTTGTTTTTTGGCTCATAAATGAAAGACTGCATTTGATTGGTGTTACATACCTAGCTACTCAGATGTATGAAATTATCATTATTGGAAATATAATTTTCATGAAAGATTTTTCACAAGTCTATTTTTTATTTTTGCTTTTATTTTATGCCAAGATAGACACCTTCATTTAGCATTTTTCTTTTTGGAATTAATTTTAAAATTAATTTCATGGCATGTTATATTTGAAACTCCGTTTTTGGTGGTCTGCGGTAAAAGCAGAAATTAAGTCAATCACAAAAATGTAAGCTATTCAGAAAAAGACTTATAAAACATTCTCAATTTAAGAGTGGAATTTATTTATGTCATTTATTACAAATCCAGTGGAACATTAATTATCCAAAACTATTATTAGGCTATAAAATTAAGCTCAGTACCCACTAGAAATAACAAATATCACCCAAAAAAATCAGTATTACCTTAATGCATATTTTTTTTAAATGCTTTTAAGGTTAAATACTAATAAAATGGAACTTTGCATGAAGGCGAAGTACTCTACAATAGATATAGTTTTCCACATTTAAATTAGTCTACACTACAAAAATTCTACAGAAAAAGCTATTGTACGTGATTGTGTATTCCAAATCTCTATGCAAAAGCAGTGACGGTGTTCATCCCATAGACTTGGAATTATATAAAAAAAAAAATAGTGCAATCTTATTATTATATTTAAATAAATTATTGCTGCTTAAAATGTCGTTATGAGCACAACATGTGCGGGATTATACAGAAATTTGTGTTTCTGCTCCCTTATATTTTATTCTACTATACTAGATCGTGCGGTTTTAACCTTATATCATAAGATCTCTCTAATAGTTTAATCGTTTTAAGATTTCTGTGTTGAATCAATCCATTTTCGTTTTGAATGGAATATTCGCTAATTACGCCTTCCATTTCTTTTATTTTTAGATCTATGTGAATATCTTTGTTTGAATCATAGCGATTTGCATTCGTGATAGTTACAAGAAATTTGTTTTGGCAGCGCTGTATAATTAACAAATTAGATGTTTTTGTGCATTCCCACATTTGAATACCGTAAGTTCATATAACTTTCATTATACTTTTATTTACTTGTAACTATAAGCTGAGTTTAGACTGTCTCACTATTAGCCAGTTCATATCCCTGATTTTCTGTTTGATTTGCATTGCCATTTGTTGAGCGTGATGCTTCTAGTTAAGACGCAAGTCACAGTGTAGTCCAAGATATTTTACTGTTTTCATTTTTGGTACCTGAATATCATTTATATGTATACAATGTTGTAGTGCTTTTCGTCTTAATGCGTAAGTAATGTGAACCGATTTTTGCTCGTTCAGTTTAATTTTCCAGTTTTAAGTTAATTTTTTGCTTTACCCAACCCTTACGAAAGTTGCTCTGTTGCTTGTCTTTGCGAATCGCTTATAGCCATTTGAGCCGTATCATTTGCAAATACTGCAATTTCAACCTGTAGAGTTATCGGGATGTCGGCAGTATATAACAAGTACAGGATGGGTCCGGGAATGATTCCATGAGGAACCCCTGCTATTATTGGGTATAAATTAGATTAGTCCTATAAAAATGTTACACTTCATGATCTTACAAATATTTCGTGGTAAGGTTTTTTGCATTTTATGTATGCTACCTTCATGTCATACTCTATCGAATGCTTGCGAAGCAATACTGCCGCACAGTATTTTTTTTCTTCGAAATCCCATTCTATTAATGTAATCAAATGATGCATTTGGGCTGCAGTTTTTTTTTCTCTAAATCCAAATTGAATATCAGGTATGTTGATGAACGGCTGCAAACGTTTAAGAATTAGTTTCTGGAACAACTTTGATATTGCTGGCAGTAGTGATGCTAGACGATAAGAGTTTACTTTGTTTGCTGACTTTCCTGGTTTTAGTACCATAATTATGTGCGCCACTTTAAAGCACTCTGGTATGTATTTCAGCGTAATATGTCTGTTATCTAAAATGTATGTTCAGCCTAATATGTAAGATAATGCGGGAGCTCCTTCAGAAGTTCAGGAGAGATTTCATCAATTCCTGGTGATTTTTTAGCATTAATATTTGTGTCAATTTTGCATGTGACTCCAAACACTGTGATAACTTTAATTGTTTTGTTACCTAAATTATTTGTACACACATTAATTATACTTTGGATATCGTGTGATTTGGAAGTTGAAGGTAGATGCTGCGAAAATTATATCCGCTTTTTCTTCTTCAGATCTTGCTCTTTGACCCCGTCTATTTTTCATTGGAGGTATTTGTACATTTGGACGTTTTTAGTCTGGGAGTTGCCTTCCAAAGCGAATAATCTTTGTCAGTATTTGGATTAGTTCGTCAAGTAATCATCTATGCTTCTTTGCTTATGTTCGAGCTTATTAAGTTTGTAATTTTCTAGCATTATTTAGCAATGTTTCTAAATTTATGATTATGGCAATATTCGATAAATTTTAAATTTTATGCATGTGTCATTTGAGTTATCTTGTCGAAATATTATTGTTGTTTTAAAATTTATTATTTAAAAAAACGGAAACTACTCTGGCTGAGCCTGATGTCTAAAGAAAAAATTAAATATAAGTAAAAAATAATAATATTGTGTTCTTAAAATATATTTGTTTTATATTTTAAATTATTGTTACAGATTTGTAATTACCATATTTTATAATAAATAGTCTTTGGATATTCATTTTAATTTCTTTTACAAATTTAAATTTTGATCTTTCTTATTTTTCAAGTGTTTTAGTATCTTAGTGCGATATTTAGAGTCGTACTAAAAAACTAAATTTTTAGAGATAATATAATGCGATATGATAGGTTTAGTGCGAGTATCTGCGAACACACTAAACATTTTTTTGGAGTTTTTAGGAACAGGCGTAGTACGATTTTACAGGCTTGGTACGAGTATCAAGGGCAAGAGAGGGAGGTCCGGAAACGTCCTAAATATTTTCTAGCATTGTTTAAAACTCTAAGTTCCCATTAATTATTAAACTGTAAAAACAAAAAATGCCCCATCAAATCAGAGTCGATTTTTATATTTGTATTGAGAACTGCATGACAAACTAAATATTTAAGCATAGTATTAGTCATTAGAGTTTACATAAGTACTTCGATAAACGAATTTTGATAATAGAGTACATAATAACAAAATCCATTTTAAGTCATTTGATCAATAACATTTTACCATGAACTTTTGGTCGATTTTTATAACTCACGGATACATTATTAACATCTTCTAATAAGTTATCACATCAATCAAAATGAAAATTATTTTATTTAATAATAGGAGTTGTATAGGTAGTCTAACACTATAAATATCTACTGATAAGTTCTAATAGTGTTATGATAAACGATAAAATTTCCTAAAAATATTTTGTTTGTTAACATCAAAAGGTATCAGATTTCAGTTCGAAACTTTTATTCGAACTACAAGACATCCTTTTGTATACTTGAATTAACAACTTCTTAATCCTATAATATTAACTAATCGTAATATTAAATATCCCATACATGCCAATGACAATTATATAATTTTTTAGTCATTTTCAAATTTGGTAAAAATACATTCGCTACAGCCATGCTAAGATTAATAATTAGAGTCCCTGTAACATTAATTTGTGAATATTACAATGTCTGAGTAATTTGAACGTATTAATCTTCGTTAGCGCATTGAACACCCGGAAAATTATGTATTTAATAATATGTCTGGAGACTACAAGATAGACCTCAATTATATTATCTATATATATTGATTTTTATATATGTATACAACTATATAGCATCTAATATAAATATGCAATTACAGTCATATGCTCAGATTTCGTAAAATTTAGAAGTTTACAATTTTTTTTTTGTTATTAGAAAATTTTTCTTTTTCTTTTTAGTTTTTGTGGTTTTTTATTTTTGTTGTTGCAATTTTTTGGTATACCATATTATGTCTGGGAACGTGTTAATAATGGACATTTTTTGTGGTATAATTAAAATTTTGAATTTAATAAAGCAAAGAAAAGAAAAAACAGTGGTCGTTTTTGTTTATTGGTTTGTAAAGGAAGTAGGCGTGAAATTTTTGATAATATTTAATTAAATTGAATTGCAATAAATTTTTATATGTATATGGACTTTAATTTATCTCACGAATTCCACCTCTATTTAAAAATTAAAATAAGGTGTTGTAATTCGAAATATACTTGTTATATTCTGTGACATTTTGTTGTTAAAAAAAGCACTAAGAAAATAGCTGAAATTTTTGATTTAGTTTTAAAATTTTTTAATAATAGGAGATAATTGTAGGAGACTTTGGTTAATTATTTATTTGGTTTACAAATACGTAATTAATAATTTAGAGATATTTTTTAAAACTTACCTAAAAAAACATGGAAACGTTCATACAATATTCAATATAGTTCTACAAATATCCCGTATCTCATTAGATTTAGACTAAAATAATTTTATTAACAATATACCAAGACATCTGGTGACAAAAAAAAACTGATTTGTGTCTAAGATTGTGACTGAGTCGGTGTTAGTCCGTCTTTTATAATAATATAATAATAATAATAATTCTTTATTTCATTTAAAAACTTATAATTACAATTTATATTATTTAATTTTATGCAATTTAACAGTTTTAAAATTATATGAAATAGTTAGGGCGTATGCGTTATCCAAAGGGTATACAAAACTTGTTCAGTTCAATGATTTAATTACTAATTTATTAAAGTAAATAATGGGGCGAATACTTACATAATTTTCAAACAAGTAAAATTAAGATTAAAAATTTTATTTTTTTATAAGTATGATAAATTTTTAAAAATATTTTAAGTTAAATCAAAAACAAAAGAAAAATATTAATTAACAGTAATCATATACAGTAAAAACATGAAAAATAAAAATATAAATTAAGGACGTAAATTTAAAATCTATTTAACTATATTATAGGTTTTATTATACTTTTAATTTCATTCCAATTGTACGAAAAAACCATTGCTTAATTGTCAAAAACAATTATTTTACTACTCTCAGTTCTAAAATCCAATGGTACAAAATTATACAACCAGTAAAAATGTAAAACTGACTAATTTTTGTTTTATTCAATTTAGGAATCATTACCAAAAAGCTGTTATTTGCCCGTAAGCTATAGTTGTCATAGACTCTGGGAGTTATGTGTCCAGACCATTCAAAAACGTTCCTGAATGTGATAGCATAAAAAGTAACATCGAAGAAAATAACTAGAGAGTAATGCAAGGGTCTTCTCTGGGACCAACCTTATTTTGTATTTATATGAGTAGTTTTGTAGATCTGGAATTGAATGGAACAGCATTCATGTACACTGGTGATATAGCAATTGTATATGAGGTAGGATCCAGTCTGGAGTTACAAAGTAAAATTCAAGAGGGTATGAATAAAATTAAGAACTGGATGGATGACAAATTAAACGTAAATACCAGTAAAACAAAATATATGATATTCAAGAGGAAACCTACTGACACTTTTGTAATTAAATATAATAACTGTGAACTAGAAAGAGTTACTAATTATAAGTACTTAGGGGTTCTTCTGAGGGAGATCTTGTATTGACGTATGACCTAATGACCATATCCCAAGAATAGCTGGAATTACTAGCTTTCCAAAAATAAATATTTTTAGTGGCGCATCTTATCCTATAAGGACAAAAGACATTTGAAAGTATCCTTGTTGTTTTGATGTTTTTGTATAAAAACCGTTATATTTGTTGATCCATTAAATATATATATATATATATATATATATTCAGTTATATATTTTAGAAATATAACGGTCTGCAGCATATTTTAACGTTTATTTGATGATGGTTGGTGCTGCCGTTATGGAGATAATGTCGTTCAAAGTAGAAAATTTATGGAAAAAAATAACACCATGTATTTATCATTGACATATAGTCATTTGATCCTACACGGATACAACATTTGCTCCGGAAGAGCTAGTAATATGAACTTGTTTGGGTTTAATTCGAAATAATTTATCTTTTGAAAAATTATGATTCGTTCAAGTGTGTCAAATATGTCAAAGCTTAATTTATAATTATCGATTCCATATGACAGCATTCGAGAGCATTCGAACTTAACAACGTAATACGAGTATTACTCATTCGAAGAATATTTTTATCCAGCTTAATACTTCATAATTGTTTTTCAAACTATATGTATTTAGTCGTCGCCTGATATGATTTGTTAATCACTACTACTTACAATACAACAACTTATTCTATTTTACAATTCGTCGAATTACTAAAGTACATTATTTATTTCCGCATATTAGTTATGTGGTATTTCCGCATATTAGTAGGAAATATAAAAATTTGAAAATAATCTCTAAGAAATTGGAAACATCTTTCTGCGAATAATTCATACCAACCCAAATTTACACATTAGAATCGAGTCTATCATCGCAGAGCAAAAATTCGACGATTCAAACTTTCATTAAAATTTTCTTCTAAAACTATTATTCTTTATGAAATAATACTTGGTACACAATTTATCATTAATAAAAAAAAATAATAATATATCCATAACTTTCATTCACAGTCATTTATATTATTATAAATATGTTGTGAAGACAACTTAAATAACGAAAAGAAAAGAAATTCAGTCGCCCTCACAAAATTTCTCTAATT
The DNA here is from genome assembly GCA_963942445.1 of Argyra leucocephala. Classification (NCBI taxonomy): domain Eukaryota; kingdom Metazoa; phylum Arthropoda; class Insecta; order Diptera; family Dolichopodidae; genus Argyra; species Argyra leucocephala. Next base: position 60,623,054 of record OZ012679.1, on the reverse strand, counting down.
TTCATTTTGATGTTATCGTCGACTGTTAACAAAAATAACTGAAATCCTAAAATATGAAACTAACCATTATGTAACTGTAAAATATAAATTAAATTTCCATAAAATAGCAATAATCTAAAATCTGGGTTGATGACAAGAAACAAATATATAAAAATACTTATTGTTTCATTAGCATATTGGTCACAAAAAAAAAAAGATGGTGGTTTCAGAATTCCATTTTTATTAGGAAAAGACGTTTTTACAAAAATTTAAATATTATTTTGTTTAAAAACAATTTTACCATAGTTTTCATGTTTTTGTTAAATTTGTCTGTTATTAAAAAGGATTTCACAACTCGCACCAGAACTCTAAATAAATATTTTTATTTTATTACATTTGGGTACAATTATCATTTAATTATTGTGTTTAAAGTGTTTAACAATTTTTTTCAACTTTAATATTAAAATTGTAATTCAAATCTAATTCTTAATGTATTGCAAGTTATTTTTCCTTTAATTTAGTACAACAAATAGATAAAATAGAAAATAATATGTGCAGAAGGAAGATAAACTCGTTTTTAACAGATTTTGATTATTTCATTAAAGTGTTGAAAAAATGGGAGCAAATGTATCTCAATTGGGAAAATGAAATAGGATCAGATAGTTTTCCACGAAATGAACATTATTTTGGTTTAGTAAACTTTGGAAACACTTGTTATAGTAATTCAGTGCTACAAGCATTATATTTTTGTAAACCCTTTCGAGAAAAAATGTTAGAATATAAAGCGAAAAATAAACGTTCTAAGGAAACTTTATTATCTTGTTTGGCGGATTTATTTTATAATATAGCAACTCAAAAACAAAAAGTCGGATCAATAGCACCGAAAAAATTCATAGCTAGGCATCGAAAAGAAAAAGAAGAATTTGATAATTATATGCAACAAGATGCACATGAATTTTTTAATTTTTTAATTAATCATATAAATGAAATAATTTTAGCTGAAAGAAACCAAAGTCAAGGTAAAGTTAGCAACAACAATAATAGAGAAGGTTCATCTTCAAGTACAGAGAATCCTCCAGATCCTACATAATCCTACACGCGGTGTTTAAATTGTGAAACTGTTAGTAGTAAAGATGAATATTTTTTTGATTTACAAGTTGATGTTAACCAAAATACTAGTATAACACATTGTTTACGGTGTTTTAGTAACACGAAAACATTATGTAGTGATAATAAATTTAAATGCGATGTTTGTTGCAGTTATCAAGAAGCTCAAAAACGAATGAAAGTAAAAAAAATGCCATTGATTTTAGCATTACATTTCAAACGTTTAATATACCGAACAGTATAATCGTCACATTAAAGTTTCACATCGTGTTGTATTTCCATTAGAATTAAGGCTGTTTAATACATCAGATGATGCAGTTAATCCAGACACATTATACCATTTAATGGCTGTTGTAATACGTTGTGATTCTGGACCAAATCGTGGTCATTATATTAGTACTGTTAAAAGTCATGGTTTATGGTTGTTATTTGATGATGACATGTTCGATAAAATTGAAGCATCAGTTTAGAAGATTTTTATGGTCTAACGTCTGGTTATATATTATTTTATCAGTCACGTGATTGTGTGCAGTCTTTCGATTTAGACTCCAACAAATATGTTGCCTATGTTGGGCTCTTCTAAAGTAAATGTTGTACCCGTGTAGGACCAAATGACCACATTTAAAAAACACCTGGCGTTGACAGCTTTCCAAAAATACATATTTTTAACATCCTTTAAGGACAAAAAGGACATTTGAAAACATCGTTGTTATTTTAATATTTTTGTATATTTATTTTTAATATAGTTCCAATTCTATGGACACCCTTACTCCTTTTACACAGATCCAATTATATATTATACAATTACTTTTCTTTAGAATTTTTATGGTATATCTACTTTTAAATGTGGAAAACCATATCTCTTGTTTAGAGTACTTCGTCAAGTAAAAAAAATCAGTGTATTACAGTATATTTCATAGCGCCATCACATATGCTATACAGGTTTGGGGGGAGTAGTTTTAATAAATATATAAAATGATCTGGAATGATCATATATTTGATGTTGCAAAAAACGCAGCCAAATGTTTAGATTTTCTTAGCCGCTGCAAGGCTTACTTCTCACCCTCGGACCTTTTGAAAATCTTTAAACCTTTCATACGACCCAAAATGGAGTACAATTCTCACATATGGGCTGGCACCTCTAGTATTGCGTTAAAACAATTCCATCTTATGTGTTCCCAAAACAAGACAAATTTTATATTTATGACCTAAAGAAATTCAAGACGAACATTAACACCTTCGTTCGTAATTGTCCTTTTACCATCCTCCTTTCCAAATTTTCCTTTCCCACCCTAGCCAAACGTACCAATTGATATAAAAGGTCCCAACCTAGTGTTTTGGCTATGCATAAAAAAAAAATCGGCAAATAATTTAAAATAAAGCAATGAAAAAGGTTTTTGGTAACAAGAGAAGATGTCCATGTCCTGCCAAACATTAGCATTATAAATGAAACAATTTATTTTATTTATTTTCTTAAAAAAAATCAATGTTAAAAAATATAAAAAATGTGTATTAAATATTATTATTATTTATCAATACAAATACTTAGAACAATTGATTTACTATTTAAATATTTATATTTTATAAATGTTCTGTAATTACACTGAATATTTATATTTGTTTATAAGTATTTATTATTAGTACTCGTAATGCATATTCGTATCTTCGTATTTTGCAAGTTTAGAAAGTGGATTTAGCATGAAGAAATATAGTATGCTTTGCAACTATATTTGTTTATCTTTGAGATATGTAATTAAAACTTTTGAAATAAAATTTGATGTAATTGCAATAAAATTTGTAAATGTAATATAAAATAAGTAAAACAAAACTTTCATGAAACAAAATCTGATGTCTAAACGCTCGCTAACAAATACTATTAATAGAGACGTACATTTCAACAAAATGTGGCGAACAGAGATGTCGCTGGTAGTATAGATATGAAATTAAATGCATTTAAACTAAACACATACCACACCCACATTAAAAACACATTAAAATAGCCATAGATACGTTTTTGTGTTTTTTCTTATTATCACAATAGCCCCAACTATTTCAAAACTCAAAATAAAAAAACAAAAACATTTATTTATAGAAATTATATTTTTATTTCACTTCTTTTAAATTTTGGTTTTGACGTTATGGTACGATTAGATATGACCATTATAGTGAAGGTTATGATTGGTTATGGCTTTGTTAAATCATATCGAATCATATAGGTCATTTAACGAAGTATCATATGACATAATATGACGCCTTATGACTATTATAGTTAGCGGTAAACCCAATAATTATGCTTTTTCTCTTGTTCTTCAGTTTTATTGTTATATTGTTATTGCTAGAGTCTCTGATGTAGGTAAGGGTAGTCTGTGATTTTTCTCTTTAAAGTTTTTTTAATTTTTATGTGTACTAAATTTGCCGTGTATTGAATTGGAACTTGATAATAATGTCATAACATATTTTGTTTTTCTTGTTCTTAGCAGATCGTAAATTTCGGTTCTCCATGTACAATATAATATTTACTCAATGCTACTGCGCATTTGAATTTATACTTTTGAATTATTTGTTAATAAAATAAATAAATTTCAATTATTGGAATTTCTGAACATGGGTGAGGTAAAAAATATATTTTCTAAATTTACTATTTGCTTTATCGGTAAGTTTTTTTGCTGTAATATCGTAATATCGTAATATTTTATCAAAGCTCTTTTATCGATATATTAATTTATATTCTGATAATTCGGTTTTTGTCTTTGCTACTTTGTTTTTTTTTTTTTAAATTAACTCATATAATCAGATATAATCAATGCTATTGCTCAATAGGTGAATTGTTTTTAAGTTAATTTTAATTTGTTTTTGGTTTAATTTGGTTTTATTGTTTTATTGTTTGTGATTTATGTCTTTAAATTAAATTTTGCACATAATCGTAATTCGTAATACTTCTAATAAAGTTGTCTAATCTAGTTGAAAAAATCTTTGTGTTGAAAAAGCTTTGTGAAAAGTTTAACAGACGTTTAAGCGTATTAATATATAAGATCTTCCAATATCAAATTCAAGAAACTAGATTCAATGTACACGCTGTGTGGCGCAGTAGGTAGAACGCCTGCCTTTAAACTGAAAGGTCCCAGGTTCATTTTCCGATGAAGCAAAAAAAATTCTTTATTGCTTTTTCGACCTAGTCTAGTACCCTTTGTCATTGGGATATAATTAATGACACAAAATAATTTAAAGTTTAATCTGGTAACAAATTAAATTAAATGAAGCTATTCTATTTAAGAAGGCTTAGTTCTTGACAATAGCAGTAGTTTTCCACATTTAATGAGTAGATAACCCAGTAATTTGTTGAAAATTCAAAAGAGAAATAAATGTATATTATCTTTCCAAAATGTACTACATACTAATAATAAATTATTAAATTGAATTTGTTTAAGTATTTAGTAAGTATGTACAGAATGTATGGTTTATAGTGATATATTTTATCTTTGTTTGATTAATGTTCAATATTGATATATCTTATAATAAGTGAATCTCACTGGTACTATTTTTTTTTTTTTTTATTATCTTACACTGTTTATATTGAATTCTATTAATTGTATATTTTTAATTTTAGTTTTATACTGATTATATTATACACCCTGTACGGGCAGTTGGGCTCATTTGAGGATTGTTAAATAAAATAACTAAATATGTTTTCGGTTTCTTTATCTAGTAAAATAACGCTATGAAAAATATTTTTTCTGAAAGATGGTCCAAAAACTATAAATAGTAGATGATGGCAAGTGCTGCCGTTATAGCTTATTTCTAGTTTATTTAATTTCATTAGTTCAACCATTTATACCCCAATCAACAACAAAATGGTACCATATATCAATACAGCAAAGTATTTGGGAATGACGCTCGAAGCTAAGCTAAGAAAGAAGAGAAACAACTGCATGTGAGCTCGGAGATGACAACATTTCGTGATATCGACAGTAATGCCCGTCGACTCAAAAGAATGAAAATAAATTCTTCTATGAGTTTATATGTTGTTCTAACTGATTGTTTGAAATCTACTTTGAATGAAAATCCTATAAAAATGTTGAACCGTTGCAAAAAAAATATTTACAGAAGATCTAATAGGGGATCACCCCATTATCTCGAACAAACAAAAATCTCAGAAAAAAATCTCGAAAAAAAATAATCTCGAAAAAAAAATCTGGAAAGCAAAAATCTTGAAAAGTCACGAATTTCAAATCTCAAATTCGAGGTTTTTAATAACATTTATTTATAAAATAAAATCGTTTTCCGCATAAGCAAATTGAACAGTAAATCCAAATAAATATATTCGAAAAAATAATTATTTAAATGTTATATAATTATTAAAAAATAATTAGAGGGAATTAAAGAGTAGGATTCAAAATAAACCAATCAAAATATTACAGTTTATTCCCTTTTTCCAGAATATTTATGCAAGTATATATGCAAGATCCTGAACTAGGACATACTTTAGAGTTGGATTCAAAATAGGGGTATTATCTTTTACCAGAATATTTACCTTAATTATGTATTTGTATGCGTAGCCGCTATTGGATGCAAACAGGAAGATATATCCGTCTTTTCAGAAACTTACCTTCATCACTTTTATGCGTAGCCGCTGTTGGGAGCAAAAATTTTTTTCAGAATATATATCTAATTTCTGAGATGCTGGACGTCTCCAATAATGTCTCTAAACGTCTGCTAAGTTTAAAAAAAAATGTTCTAGGGTCTTTGATTTCAAATTCTGGGATTTAGACCTCTTTGAAAATTTATCTAAGCGTTGTTCATTGAGACAAGTTTGGAAAAAAATGTTGAAAGCTTGAATTTTGACCCATGTGGGTTGGAAAAATCTGGATTTTGGAAGTTTAGAAATATTTAGATTATGAATGTTGTATTTTAAAATTCGGCTTTTCAGCAGATCTAGAAATTTTATAATTTCTGTCAGTAATAACGGAAAGTAGCTTCGTATACTGTCGGAAACTTTTATGAAATATTTTTAAAATTTACCGTGTCCGTATTAATCAGGTCGTATCAAAGTAGATAAATAAAATTAAAACAAAAATTATTTTAAATTAACATACGAATATATTTTTCCTTATTCGACATTTTTTTCTTCAACATTTTGTTTTACAACATTTTTAATTCTAGATTTGTTTTTCGAGATAATGAATAACTCACAAAAAGATTTTATCCAAAAATTTATAAAATTTATGAATAACAAAATAATTTCTAAAATAGCTATAAAAAAAAATTTTTTTATTTAAAACTTGTAAAATTCTGAAACAGAATCTCAGACTGTACATATTACATAAATTATGAATTGAAAAAAAAAATCTATTTTATACATTTATTCATTGTAATTAATAAACTTGTTCTATGTATCGACTAATTGTTCTTCTCTTTCATAGCTTATTTTTATTGTATTACCAAATGTTGTCTACTTAATAATAAATAATAAACTAGATTTCATCTTATATAGTTTGAAATTTGTCTACATTATTGTACTCGCAGTAAAGCAACAAAAAAAAAAAGAAAAATTCAAAGATTCGCACATGTTAATTTGTTACACAAATCTATATTAATTGTCATTGCAATGATATCAATAAGTTAGATGAGTCTAAACTGTCTGCCTTACTAAGTATATGTTTGTACGCAACTGATTAGTTATATAGGCTGGTTATAATAATTGTTATTTCTTACAAAAATCTATTCAGAATTAATTTCTTAAAAATATACATGTACAATATACGAGGAGTTGAATTTCAAAAGACGTTATTTCCACTTTCGACCGAAATAGTTTTTTTGGTGTAATTTGATGCAAAATCCTGAATTACATTGAATTTTCATTTTAATTCTTGCCTAAATACATTATTTCATCGAAAATCGTCACTTAAATATGGCATTTATCATCAAAATTTAGTTATTTCCATTGATCAAAGTATGTGATGTATTAATTTAAATTTCATTTCAAAACAAACTATTTCTTAAACATTTTGTAAAAAATTCAGTAATTTACTGACAAAACGTATTATTTCCAGCTATTATACAATGTTTTGATTTTCTTGCATCTGAAGATGGCTTTAGAAAAATAGAAAATAACAAAATAAAATATTTGATTTCTTTTTTAATCCAAAAACAAATAGTCCAGACAAATACAAACTAGAACGAGCTAAAAAATAAATATTACATTGAATAATTATGATTTTGTTGACTTTAATAGATACAAAGACAAAAATTCAATATTGACTGATCTCCAAATATGTTGCCAGCATAAAAATAAATTCACATTTGAATTTTCTAAATTCCAAAACAATGATTTGATGAGAAACCATAGAATGTTTTATTCTAATGTAGGAAAAAATTAGTAAGATTGTCTCATTACAAGATTAATTACTCCACACCAACTACAACGTATACTGATAAAACGCTACAATCTGCAAGAAAGATAGAAAGTCAATTTAGCTGTAATTATTTTATTTTCAACAAAACAAAAAAACTGATAAAAATTTATTAATATAACTGATATATTTATTTCTAGTGTTATTTTAAGAAAATAACACTTGAAATAAATTAATTGTCCGTCGGACTAGTTTTAATAGGAGAGGTGTGCTGCTATGGAAGCTACTGGGCTCATTGTATCTATGAAGATTCCCACCAATCCAAGCTAAAAAAAATATTCATGATAGTAATGTTATAAAAGAAACGAGAGGTGGTAAGATGTTTGCAATGAAACGAGAAAGCGTTAAACAATTTACAGCCGAACTTTTAGCAAAAGAGAGCCATTACAACTGAATTAAGAATAAAATAATTTATTTACTATGTAAAATGAACATTATTAAATTACATGGGTTTTAACAATGCGGTAGAAAAAAGCTTAAAAGTTAATAATGGCAAACATAGTAATCATGGTAAAAAACTACAATTAGATATATGGCAAAAGTCTAGTACAACTAGAAGAGGAGACACAAAAAGTAGGCTTAAAAATCAACGAAGATAAAACAAAATATCTAAAAATGTCAATAAATGAACAAATAAGAAGCATATGAGAATATAACAATTGGAGAGTACAACTATGAAGGAGTTACAAGCTTAACATACCTCGGAGCAACAATAAGAAGTAATAAATAGTATGCAATGCTGTATTCATAATAGAATTCAGGCCGGAAATAGATGCTACTATGCAAACAGAAAGTTGCTTCAATCAAAACTAATATCAAGAAAGGCCAATATGACGATATATAAAACTCTCATACGACCTCTTTCTCATATTAATAACAAAAAATAATATTCAATGATCATATCAATATAATGTGTAATAATAAAACAAACGAAAATTTAATAAAAATAATTAAATATAATGAAAATATATACGATCCTTTGACCGAAAATTAGGATATGCGTTTCTACAATATTAAAATTTTTAAAAAGTAATGTAATATAACATAATATTGTATACAATATAATATATAGAATATATTAAATTTATAAATTCAAACAAACACGTACATAAAAACATACACACAAAAATAAATAATAATAAATTATTGTTAACGAAAATATTAATTTATAAAGAAAAAAATGTACAGAGTGGTGATAAAATAATATTATAAATCTGTTTTGTATAATCAGTAGTGATGGCAAATTTTTTGCAATTTTAAATAATAAATAAAAACAAAAAAAAAACTGATAATGATTCGAAACATTTTAATTATTTTTACAAATTTAATTTTAAGAATTTTTTAGCTGTTTTATTTTAATTATTATAAATAATTTTTATTTAATAATGTAATTATCATAAGCCACGTTTTTTTTGTAATAACATATAACAATTTATATAGGAGGTTAACTTATTATATTTGCCTTAATTAACTTGCCTTGGACTTTATATGTTTGTTTCAATTTGCTTCAATTCAACAAAATACCCATTTCAATAACCATTTAACCAAAGAATATCCATAAAAAGAGTATGAACTCATGTATGTATTCATTTGTTTGCACACAAATTCATATGCAAATTTGATAAACATTGTCAGAAATAGACGACAATAAGAATTTTACGTGTAAGAAAAAGAAAAAATATAGTAAACAAAAGAGAGTAACAAATGATAGATGTTGTCCTCAGTATTATTTTATAATCGTATACCAATATAATAAATATTTAGGTTTACTAATATAATTAATAAAAAATAATAATGTTTGTAACTCCAAATTATTACTGACAAAAATATTAATAATATTTTATACCTATTATTGTAATGTAATCATAATTTAATATTTTTAATAGGTATATAAGAAAATAATAATGTTTAAAATGCAAATATTGAAATAATAAAAGATCGGAATTAATCCTCGTATAAGGGATATGTACATAGTACATGCATGTGTCATATAGAGAGGGTTTGCATTTGCTACATACATAATCATATGGCTTAGTTTAATTGAAAATAAAATGCAAACATTATTTATGAAAGAAAACAAAATTTGAGCCTATTAGTTATCTATCACTCAGTTAGAAATTACTCTTCTCGCATGTAGAAAAATTCAATTTCGATTTATGCATGTACTTACTTATATTATATACTTTTATATGCCAATTTATCCTTAGGCAGCTTTTACACGTCGGACAAAATCGAATTTTATCGTAGATAAAGTCGGATGAGTGTTTACATTTCAGACTTTTTCTCAGATGGAATCTACGAATCTTACATCAAATATTTTTTGTATTTAACAGGGTTTCTTTTTATAAAGTGCGTAATTTTTTATTGGTGAAAATTTTTTAATACGTAAATTAAAAAATTCAAAGGTATCTAATCAAAAATCTCCAAAAAAATTTTAAAAATATAAATATTTTTATAAAATTTGTTACAGTAATATAAAATATAATTACACATTTGAAGTATGAGCAATAATAACCAAATTGCGTTAGAGTGAATTTTAGTGCCATTTGATTATATGTGTTGTTCTTTGAAAATATATTATTTTTCATTAAAAAAATATTTTTACTAAAAAGTCGAAAATAAAATAAGGAAAAAAAAATTTTTTTTAGAAATATTTGCCTTCAATTTAAGCGTACTAAAACTACAAAAATAAACTTTAGAATCGCAGCTTGATATAATGTTTTCATAGCAAGTTATGATTGTAATTACGGAAAAAGAAAATTAGCCGAAATTCTAGGAATTCTTGAGATGAGATTAAGAGATTTGGTAAAAAGTTCGGCTAATTTTCTTTTTCCGTAATTACAATCATAACTTGCTATGAAAACATTATATCAAGCTGCGATTCTAAAGTTTATTTTTGTAGTTTTAGTACGCTTAAATTGAAGGCAAATATTTCTAAAAAAAATTTTTTTTTCCTTATTTTATTTATATTAAATTTGTTATTAAATCTTTAATATTGTAAGTTATCCAGTCATCTTGTTTGTAAATAATTAACTTTTCGATGTTGTGACAACAATTCAATGTATTCTTCTTCTTTAGTAATAACAGGGTGAATATGATCATGCCATTTTCTACTCTTCCAAAAACGCAATCAGCAGGTTAAAAACTATGCCCACATACTGGAAATGTTATTTGTATCTGTTGTAGTATTTCTGGTAGATTTTTTTACCAACCAATACATTAATAAAAATATATTATAAGAATTTGTTTTCTGGCCGCTGCATCCGTTGCTAAAAAAACGAAGATGCGTAAATCAGAATGAATGGTCAAATTATTAAGATAACACAACAGGGCAGATCCAACTTCAACACATTCCTTTCCACTTTAATTTTCAGTCCAATAGTAAAAATTTGGATTTTTGGAATTCACTCCTACAATACATAAATTATAAAGGTTTATTTGCCTTGCATACAAAGATTCTAGTATAGGAGCTTTTGCAAGTGGAAGTATTTGTTGCAAATCGAAACAAAACTAATGCTTCCTCAACATATTCTTTTATTATAAAACGCATTTGTTCTTAAAGTTTTTGTAACATTATTTTATTTCATCTTGCTGAATCTTTTTCAAACTTGATTTAATTATTTAATAGAACACATAAACTAGAAGCGTCAGTAGTAAATCCTATTTTGAACTCGTTATTAAAAATGGATCTAAAAAAACATTGTTTTTTTTTTTATATACATAGCCAAAACACTAGGTGTGATTAAACACCTTTTATACCGATTGGTACGTTTGGCTAAGGTGGGAAAGGCAAATTAGGAAAGTAGGTAAAAGGGAAGGAGGACAATTACGAACGAACGTGTTAATATTCGTTTTAAATTTATTTAGGTCACAAATATAGAATTTATGATGTTTTGAGAACACATAAGGTGGGATTTGGTTCCACATTCGAAGAGGTTATAAACGAATTTCCATAACTTATCTTTTGCCATCTAGGGATTTCAATAATTGTGTAGGGATGAGCATATGCTGACCTTCGTGTTCCTCCGAGGAAGCGCTTAAGTGGAGGTAATATAGATTTAATTTCCACACGATGTACGTGTAGATATACGATGATGCTCAAGCGGAGCAAGATGAGCTGTGGCATTTGGGTCATTAATTAGAGTCGACGAATAGCTCATTTTTGAACTTTATCCAAATGTTTTAACGCAATACTAGAAGCGCCAGCCCATATGTGAGAATTGTACTCCATTTTCGGTCGTATGAAAGCTTTATATATTTTCAAGAGGTCACAGGGGGAGAAGTAAGACTTGCAGCGATTAAGCAAACCTAAACATTTGGCTAACTTTGTTGCAACATCAAATATATGATCATTCCAGATTATTTTTCAATTTAGGTGCATACCTAATATATTTAGCTTTCGAACCGCTGAAGTTTATCTTCCTGAAACAAAAGAATAGGATCAAAAATGGTAATTTTTCTGGAGATTGTACCGCTCTGAGTTTTAGAAGTTTTAAACTCGATTCTGCTTTTTAAGCTCCAATTCATCATCATCATATTATAGCGCTACAGTCTTAGGTGAGCTTTGGCCTTCATCACCATTCCCCTCCAAAAAGGTCGTACTTGTGCCGCTTGTCTCCAATTTGGAATTTGTAGAGTTTGAGCATCGTTTTTCACGTTGTCTGCTCATCTGCTTCTTGGTCTTCCTCTACCACGGCTGCTATCGGGCTTTCTTTTCAGGACCACTGCTTGCTTTCGACTTTCGTGCATTCGACTTACGTGGCCAGCCCTTAGTCTTTGAGCCGTACAATGTCCTCACTATCAATCATACTATTGATCTCGCTTCTGATTATATATTCTCCATTCTGTAATCTTTTTGGACCGAGTACTTTTCGGAGAATTTTTTTTTCAAATATGCGCAGGCTATTCTCCTTGGCCACGTTCACAATCCATAACTCGGACCCATACGTCACTATGGGTCGTATGAGAGTTTTATATATCGTCATATTGGTCTTTCTTGATATTAGTTTTGATTGAAGCAACTTTCTGCCAGTCCAGTACATGTTTTTAAAAAAAAATTGAGGGAATACGTAAATGTAAGAAAATATTAATTAAAAAAAATACTTAAAGTAGCCTCGGTAATCGAGTGGTAAAGCACTCGAGTGTAGTAATGTAACAACCGAAATTGTGTAAAAAATTTAAACTAAAAAAATATAAAATTGGTCAAAGTATAAAAATTGAAAAAAATAAAGATGTGAATGATCTACTTGAGAAGCAGTTTGGCGACGAATGGCCAAGTCGTACAGATCTGCAATGGTATTTGTCAATTTTAAATGATGAGAAGTGTGCAATTGTTAGAAGCTTATTGCAGCCTCAAAATATGAACTAATGTATTTATTTTATTTGAATTGTTTAATGTTTTTTTTATTTTTTTTTAAATTTTGAATAATTATTTAATTTCATAATATTCTTGATGTAATAAACTAAAAAATATATTATAAAAATATTATTGTGATACGTTTTTTATTTTCATTAGTTTTATTTTTAATATCAAAAAAAAATCTTTCCAAAAAGTTTTATCAACATGAATTATTTTTCAATTTTTAGGAAAATATAGGTCTTATTTTTTCGAAACTAACTGAGGGTTTAGAAACTGTTGCATATGGCAAAAAAAATATAATTAAATAAATTGGATCTATCTAATTCATCTTCTTTTCAGTTTTTCTAATTTTCTGAAAAATTCCAAAAACTGGAAATAACATCTTTTGAAATTCAGCTCCTACATTATGTACATTTTAATGTGAGATCCGAGATCTCAATAAATTACAACAATATTAATTTGTAAATTAGTGGTCAAGATAAAAACTATAATGGCTAATGAATAATATTATAAGAAACAACCATGAAAAGAAATTTTTATCATTTAAGTGTTTGCTTCATGGCCTTGAGGCATAATAACTTTTAATAATTGTGAAAATCTGTATCAATAATTTTAACTATTGGAATTACAACTTTCTGACAATACAATCATCAAAACTTTATATCAGTCATTACACAATTAAATACTTTCAAACATTAATATAAGTTAGCCTAAGTATAGTTATAAGTATAGATTAGATTAATTTTGTTCATATAAGGATTTTGATTTTCCTTTCCTTTGTAAAAATTTCTAGTAGCTAATTTAAATTAATGAATGATGTCTAACTCTGTAAAAATTTAAAAATATATATATATCTATGTTTAAGTAAAATATTTACATATGTTAAGGAAATGACGTTTTGATGAGGAATCTGGTAAAGCATTTAAGATACACTTCTCGTTAAAAAATTTAAAAAAAGGCACGGTTTGAACCCCGTTTTAGCAATACATTTTGTTTATACATAATTTAAAAAAATTATATATAAACAATAATTTACCAAAATAATTCATAAAAAATTCAAAATACAAAATCAAAATAAAATAAAAATTTATGAATATTCAATAGGCAGCATATAAATTTCATAATTCGTTATACTTTATAAAAGTTATCAAAAAGTATTAGAAAAAATCTAAATTTTCTACGTTTCTGACTTCCACTGGTAAGTGATTAAGTAATTGAAGACATTTATGAAATAAATGGGTTTGTGTATTACTCCTACGAAACAATGGTAACCTGAACAAAATTGCCGATCTCAGACTGTAATGACTTGTTTCTCCAACATATCTTAGTAAATTTCCTAAATAGTCTGGAACCATATTATTTTTAATTTTAAAAATGAAGACCAAAATATTGAATATGAGTCTTTGGCGTACTGACATCCATTTTAATTGCCCGAGCATGTAATTTCGGTTAGTTCTTCTACTACATATTCAGATGATTCTCATAGCCTTGGTCTGTAAAGCTTGCATCGTATCCTTTTGCCTTTCACTACATGCAACAATGATGAACAGTAGTCCAAATGCGGTAAAAATCATCGTATTATACATCATTACTTACTTATAGTATTACCTATAGTAACCTACTGTTTTAGAAATCTCATTATTTATGAAATCAGCGTGTTTGTCTAATTTATGTACGATAATTTACCATCTGCACACGTCTTTTGTTTTCTGCGCTTAAGGAAACTTTTAAACCATTCAAGTTCTGCATTCATAATACCATACTTTTTAAATTTGGACATCAAGAATTCACAATCTAAAAAAAAACTGCCATAATTACCAAATTATTCTCTTTTGCCAGTTTCCAGTCATACAAAAAAAAATTTAAGGTTGTTTCACAGGAATGTTTACATCTGAATCCACTTTGTTCATTACATAAAATATCATTTTCATTTAAGTACTGTTCTAATTGCAAATTTCTTACTTTTTCCGAAAAATTTTCATATATTGGTGCTATATTAATAGGTGTATTATACTCATTTAGTTCTTTGGGACTTTTACTTTTAGGAATAGGATGAACAACAGTTTCTTTACATGTTAAAGGGAAAATATCCTGCTTCATAGAAGAATATGTAATGTGTTCCAGAATGTCCCCAAATAATTCAAAATAATCTATAATTATTTTAGAGCTTATTCCCGTGCAGTAATTTTTTTTGTTCATCTTTTTTATTACATTAAACAGCTCATCCTTGTCAACCTAATTTATCTACAATTTTATATTATCTACAATTTCTTCGTTGAATTAAATTTTCAAGTTCAATAACTTCACACTGTCAACACTGTCAATAAAAAATCTATTTAATTCATTTGCAATTTGTGCAGTATCACTAATTGTTGTATCATTAATTAATAACTCTTCGATTTTCTGGTTCTTATCTGATTTTAAGGTACTATTTGGACCAAAACCCATATTTTGATTCAGAAACACTTTCAGCATTTTAAGCACTTTTTCCGTCAAATAGGGGCAGAGATTAAGTAGTAACAACACCACTTTCTGTAAAAATTGGAGAGGCCCGATCTTCGTCGAATTTCTTACATAGACCCAAATCCATATAATTGTTTTCTTTCCTTAGGAATCTGATGAAGCATTTTTTATCTTCTTGACAGAACCTTAGGTAGAATCACCTTTTCATGCTTAATTAACTACGGTACTGTAATTTTACAGTACAATATCTACAATATTTGGAGCATTTATTTATCAAATTACTGGCTCTACCCATTAGATGTGTGAAACTACTGCTATAGTCAGGAAGTAAGCCTTCTTAAATAGAGTAGCTTTATTTTATTTAACTGATTACCAGATTATACTCTCAATTATTTTTTGTTATTTATTTTAGCCCAATGACAAAGGGTACTGAAAGAGTTCGAAAAGCTCATAAAGCATTTTTTTTACTTCATCGGGAATCGAATTTGGACCTTTCGGTTGAAAGGCAAGCGCTCTACCTACTGCGCCACCCAGCGTGTGGCTTTACTTCCCATTTATTAACAGGATTAAAATTTTAAGCTAATACTGGATCTCCGAGACAACATTTTCTGTCAATATTTTGGAGACGTGATCTCTGCCGAACCTCTTTTTTGAACTAAAATTCATATTTTGATTTAGAGACACTTTTAACGTTTCAAGCATTTCAAATTTAAAGCTATACTTGGATTCCACCGACAACAATTTTTTTCAAAATTTGAAGGGTCAAGCTCTCATTTGGAATTCCATTTTTTTGTTGTGGCCTATTTAAACGTTCTTCATCTTAACTACGAACTTAACGTTTTGAACACAGAAAGCTAGGGTTTCCAATGAAGCTAGGGTTAATGAAGCTTTCCGAAAAAAACTTGAGACGATCTGGTCCCCGACAAAGTTCTAATTGGGATCAAAATTCATATCTCAGAATTTGCTGGACTAATTGGATTCAAATTTTGAACTAACCTTGGCTTCTGATAACAACAGTTTTTGTAAAAATTTAGAGGCTTTGATTCTTGCCATCTTTTTTTGAACCAAAATGAACATGTCAGAAACCACTGAACCAATCTGGTTCAAATTTTGTACACGTTTTGGTTACAGAAAACGCCACTTTGTGCAGAAATTTGGTGTGGCCGCTTTTCGCCGAAGTTCTTATATAGTCCAAAATTAATATCTCAGAAACTGTGAAGCCGACCTGGCTTAAATTTTGCTGCACAAATTGGTATCTCATAATAACTTTTTTTTCATCAGAAAGTTTTAAGAACCTACCTTTATTAAACCGAAATTCATGTCCCAGATAGTACTATTACAAACATATTCTATATACAAATGTTTACATAGTAGAAAATTAACTTAATATGAACTTAATATTCCATTTGTCATTACTAAAATGTAAAAAATAAAATAAATAAAAAAATTAAAAAAAAAAAGATTTTCTTATAAATTTGAGCTAAAAAGTATAAAATAAATTTTTATAATGAAATTTTCGAAATTTATATTATTACAACAGAAGCTTCCTTAAAAATATTTGTCTCAATATAGTCAATATTTGTATCGTAAAGTCCGTCAAATTTAGTTCAAAGTCTGTCAGACATTTTTATGTTTAATGTGGCATCAATAGCGATCTGTGGAATTTGAACTTTCACAACACAATCTCGATTGATAAATCAAATGCTTGATCATCTAACTAGCGAGGCCTATTGTATACAACATAATAAGTAAATATTTTTTGATAATTTTGAAAATTCTTGAAGAAGTTTTTACCTAATAATGCCATCCTGATTTTATAAGATTTTTTTTCTCTTTTGTCATAATCTAATTAGTGTAATGGTGTAAGTCGAGTAGTTTCGTGTTTTTAAATTAGTTAATCTTTGAAATTTGCAAGTTATTTTCATTTGCTTAAAAATGGCTTAAGACAATCCATTGTTTTTTTATCAGTTTTGCAGCGATTTCCCACATTTTTATACACCATTGATTTAGATTGCTTTTGGTATCCAATTAATTATTATATTATATAGAAATTATCAAAATTTGAAATTGAGTAAATAATTTCGATCAAAATACATTTTTAGTTTGGAATATGCAGAGCTTAGATATTTGAATAGCATAAAAAAAAGGTTTCACAATGACCTTAATTTAATTGGTTCAACTACTAGAGTAATGTTGAGAGCTACACAAAACTGTGATAACGACAAGACAGCACTGAATAATAACTTTCTGATTCATATTTTTTATATTTATATTGTCAATTTTAAAATTTGTTTGAATTCACATAAATGTAATACAGTTACTCGCTTGAATTAAGCCTGTAAATAAATAAATAAAATATTTACACTCAATACCCGCCTAGTCGAGTGTATGACCTTCCCACCTATATTAAAGTAAGCCTTGTTCTTGAGGAAAATTTTTTCCTGTAATACATTGGGTTATAATGCAAGTTATTTTAAGGTTACAACCGTGAGGACGGGTTTTTAGGTACTAATGAACCAATAAGTGATATTTATTAAATATACTCTTGGGACTCAGCCAATGAGTTTTTTTATTCATCAGTGTACTTAGAACTCAGAGTGTTAAATTTATGTTTCATATTAATTGAGCCATAATAATAATAATAAAAAAAATTTTTTTTTGTTTTATATAGGTAGGTGGTAAAAAACTTTAATAGGTATCTATGGAGTGTGTGCACTCCAAGGCTAAGTGAATCCCCCGTGATCTTGTTTTCGGATTGCTCACCAAATACACCACCTCTTTTTCCGATGGTGAAACCAACCTGGATCCGCTTTAGCATTACTTCAAGTTGAGCCAGACTTGTCCCGTTTTTTAATTTTCTTCTATGTTCCTTCTTCTGGATCCTCTAAATATCTGAGCTATTTTTTTCCTGCGTAGTATTAGTCTTATATATTTAGCTATTGCATTGCAATTTTCTTTGTTTTCAAACATTACAGAAATTATTTTTTTTGCTATTAATATTTCTACTGCTTGTGTTAAAGATCGTCCTTCTGTTTCCCCTAAATCACATTCAATTACCTATCTTGTAAAGATAGCATCAAAAGTATGAGTAAGTATCAGGCCTGATAGAAAATGGGTAAAAATTGACTTCTCCGTGGTATCGGGTAACCCAAAGCTCTACTTGTGGGATTAATCGGCCAGGTTGATCGTCACTCCAGTGTTCTTGCCATCTTATGATTGTACTGCTTCTTTCCTCCTCTAATACGACATCTCGACTTGTTGCTTGATCTCTTATATACTACTTTGTTCTTGTGCTAGCAGATCAATCGAAATCACGCTTGCGATTACCATGATCGGCGAATGCAAAACTGTTTGATGTTTAAAAAAAAAAAAATAAAAATTTTAGCTCCATATAGAAAGATTGATTCTCCTCTTTTCCGGTTCGGGTCCACTAACGTTTGTCATAAATTTGCTTAGTTTTTTTATGGGTTTTGCTGCTTTATCAGTTGTTTTTTAGATTTGTCGCCAAAATAAGATGATTCTTTGGTCATTATCGTTTTTGGGCGTACTTGTATTGGAAATAACGACTTCTGTTTTTGCAGTTGCTAATTCTAATCTAAATCTTATATATAAAGAAGGATATTTGAATGTATGTATGTATGTATGTATGTATGTTTGTGTCAGAACTCCTCCGAAACGCATGGACCAATTTCAACCAAATTTTTGCAGGAAGGTTTTTTATTACGTGAAATCGAACCCGTGATATCTTGTTTTCCAAAATTCTGACTGGTTCTGGTAAAACTCCTAGCACTCATCGAGCACATTTCAAAAACTAAAGGTTCTACAGAGCTGCAAATTTGTGCACAATTACCCCTCAAAAATAAACAAATATGCCTTTCAAATTTTTTCGAAATTTTGACTGGTTTGAGTAGCGGTCATACAACTCCGAGGACCCGCCAAAAATATTTCAAAAACGAAAGGTCTTACAGAACTAAAAATTTGTACTGATGTAACTTTTCAAAAATAAATAAATTTGCTTTTTGTAAAATTTTAAGTGGTTTGGGTAGCTGCCGTGCGACTCCTAGCAGCCTGAAAAAATATTTCAAGAACCTAAGATGTTACTGAGGTAAAAATTTGTACTCAAGTACTCTTTCAAAAATAAACATATACGCCTTTTACCATTTTAAAAATTCTGACTGGTTTGGGTAGTTGTGATAGTGTGATACAATTCCTAACCCACTGCATATATATATTTGAAACGGGAGTAAATACAGATATTTATTTTGAGCTAATTTTTTGATGTGAATAACTTTTTAATTAGGCATATAGCAATATAAGAGTATATTATTATATACCACTGTTTTTTGGTAAATTCCGTGAAGCCGTTTCGGCACGTCAATCTACGGATTTTTCGTTTCGTTGTACCGTCTAAGAGCTGTGACTGATTGACTGGAACTTTTTTAGAAATATTGTTTTTTGGCATAGAAAAAATAGTTTAATTAAACAATAGTTTGATTAAGTTCCGATACATTAACTTCTTCTGACATGTCGATCTTGAAAAAAATTTGTTACAAAAGAATTGCGTCCAATTTTAAGAAGAGCTTCTATGGCCTTAAAAAAGGCGAAAAACAAATTTTTATTTAATTCCGTTAACTTGTCTCGCCATGTCGGTCTAATAAGTTTTTTTTCGTTTTTTATTACCCTGTCTCAATGCCTTGAGCGATGGTTTTCAAACACGGTAAATATTCGTTTACAGTAGGAATTTTCATTCAAAAAATAACTCCGACGGGAAGCAGTATAACAAATTTCGCAGAAAGTGCTGAACTCGGGGTATAAGGTGTGTTGAAAATTTCAAGTCCTTAGCTCAACAGGAAGTGGGTCTAAAATGCCTGAATAATTTTGCGTTGTGACACATGTCACGGTAAACTTATAAAAATAAAATAAAATCACTACCATTATTAACTATATTATACAGTAACATTGTAAATATCAGTATTTTGTAGGTTAAAAATATTTGTTGGTACATATTTCTACCTACAAAAGCCAACCAATGGTTAGTTTACTAAAAAAGAAACATCAAATAATATTTTGCGTTCCAAATTAAAAACAAAAAAAGCTCCTAAAAATTTTCCAATATCTCGGGCAACGCCGGGTAACTCCGCTAGTATATATATAATAATAATAACACCAAAAAACAAAAAAATTAAGAATAACGAATTTTCGATTTTTTCTCGTGTTTTTGTTTGAGTGTATTAAACACCCTACGATATCTGTTGCTCTCTAAGCAAAATAATTTAATATGTACACCATTATTTATTATGTTAAGGGGCAGACGATAGTCATGAATCTAGTGCTTGTCAATTATTAAACCATACTTTTCAGAATTATCCATTTTCCTTTAAATTTGGACTGAGTTGAGAAGTCTTATATTAACTTAAATTGTTACAGAGTAAATCTGCTCATAAGACTTTAAATATATAACTGGATTTTGTTTTAAATATATAAGTATTTTGATTTTTATGTTGTGTTTAATTATTTAATATAAATCCAACCTTAGTAATAATTTTAATTTTTTTTTTTAAATATATTTGAACTAAGTAAAAAAAATAATTAAATAATCGTAAAAACTAATTTAAAAAAATAAATAAAATTAAAACACTTCGATTGTACGTCATTAGACCTGTGAATTTAATTTTTTTTTCCAATAATCTATATTAACAAGGTAAATTAATTCGTAGATTACAGCTTACCTTACGTTTAAAAAAAAAAATATATATATATATATATATTTAGCGTTAGAGTAGTTTTCCTGTTTAAGGAACCTGAATGTTGGTGTCACTTTAAATTTGATTTTTTTGTTATTTTTTATTTTATTTTAATTAATTTCAACAGGCATATTTTTAATTAAACCATTGCGTTATGCTACAATGTCCAACAAATATTCATGTGGAGGATGAAAATTTTCATTACTGATCAAAAATTTAAAATGAAATCAAGTATATCTGGTTGCACGAGTAACGCATCATCTTTTAAATATTATAGCTAACAGTAACAAATAACTATCAACATCCTATCTCTATCATATACGTAGTACTCGTATGTAATATAGAAGATTTGTATCATTGCAATCATGGTCCTCCTAAAATAGTAGAAATATTTGCATAGATAACAAAATATAAAAAAATTGTACTGATGAAGTTTTTTACTACTGATGTATATATACACTTCAGTATATATACACTTCCAATCTTCAAATCAAGTACAACCAGAATTTAGTGCACCATCTAAGTATAAATAATTGTCATATACACAATTCGGTAAAATGATTTTAGAGGCACTTTTTTTTGTTTTTATATAAAATTTGAACGCTCGGTGTACTCTCAATGTAATAGTACTCCTGTAGAAATACTCCTTAACCAACAACTTTGTTGTTTATTTTCTATATGTACAACTATGTAAACCTAAACACTATATGTAGACACTACATTCGTATTATTTTTATTTTATATTATTTTTTATTTCACACGACGCAGTAGGTAGAGTGACAACCGAAAGGTTCCAAGTTCGATTTCCGATGAAGTAAAAAATGCTTTATTGCTGTTTTTTGATCTGGTCTAGTACCCTTTGTTATTGGAATATAATAAATGACAAAAAATAATTGAGAGTATAATCTGGTAACCACTTAAATCAAATAAAGCTATTTTATTTAAGAATACTTAGTTCCTGACAACAGTGGTAGTTTTCCACATTTAATGAACTCATAAGCCAATAATTTGACAAATAAATGCTCGAAATATTGTAGATATTGTAAAATTAACTTACAGTGCCGTACTTAATTAAGCGCGAAAAGGTGATTCTACCTAAGTTACTGTCAAGAGTGTAAAACAAAGGAATAACGTGCGATCTGCAAATTTTTATAAAAATCATATTAACTTTTAAAGTATATAATCATTGATTTCACGTGGGCATCATATCTTTGACAATAAGTTATCACCGCTTATATCTGAAAGATTATACGCCTATCATTATCTCTGCTTCATCCAAAGTCGTAATAACTCAAAATGAACAACGGTTACATACAAGGAAAACTAACTGGGATAATTATAGAAAGGAAATTGAAACGAAAACTTCACTAAATATAGGACTGAAAAACACCCAAGATATCAATGAAGCTATAAAAAACCTAAATATAACCATGATTGAAGCAGCAATGTCATCAACTCCGACACAAGGAAACATCCGAAAATATGTTATTTCTCCACCTGAAATAAAATTCAAAATCATGGAAAAAAAACCTTAGGAAATATTGGCAAGAAACTAGATCCCCAGAAATCAAAGCCAGGTTAAACCGTGCAATCAAAGAACTCAAATTTTTGTTAAATAAAACCAGAGAAAGTTCGAAGAATTACCTTGAAAGACTAACATATATTGATCTTACTAAATATTGATCACTAAGGAAATCAAATGGTAATTGGGCCAGAAGCGGTGGTGAGAAAGCAGAGCTTTTTGCATCACATTTACAAAAAGTTTGTGTACCGTATCCACCAGTAATTTCACCGACGAAAACAACAAAATTGAAAACTACCCTGACGTGCCTTTTCAAATGGATTTACCGATAAAAAAGTCCGGATAAAGGAAGTACAGGAAATTATAAAAAAATCTGTGTCAGATAAGAAGGCTCCTGGGTATGATGGTATCACAGGCAAAATGGTAAAGGAACTTCCGTATTGCAGTATAACTCATATTTTTAATGCTATATTAAGAACTAACTACTTCCCAGATATCTGGAAAACTGTTCATATCATAATGTTAGCTAAACCGGGGAAAGACCCAAATGAGACTAGTTCATATAGACCAATAAGTCTTCTGCCAGTAATATCAAAATTAATCGAAAAACTAATAGCCAAAAGATTGATTAAAATAAATAATGAATGAGATATCGTACCAGCTCATTAGTTTGGCTTTCGTCACAATCACGGGGAAATCGAGCAAATACAAAAAGTAGTCAGTCATATAAATAATTCACTTGACAAGAAAAAACACTGTTCTGCAGCTTTTCTGGACATTTCGCAAGCCCTCAAAGCTTGGCACAAAGGTCTCCTTTATAAGCTTAAAAAACTACTTCCTCACCACTACCAGCAACTTTTGTCAACTTATTTATCACATAGGAGGTTCTTCGTTAAATACAACGGGGAACAATCGACACTAAAAGAAATTAAATCTGGGGTTCCTCAGGACAGCGTCCTTGGCCCACTACTTTAACTGATATTTACAGCGGACCTTCCAACATCACCGAGGGTAATAACTGCTACCTTTGCTGACGACACAGCGATCTTAGTGTCTCATACTAATCCGAGATTAGCTTCAGAAGTTCTTCAGAACTACTTATTGGACATACAAAACTGGATGAAAAAGTGGAGAAATAAGGCCAATGAATCGAAATCCCTTCATATCACCTTTACTAATCGCAAAGGAAATTGCCCCGCTGTTCACCTTAACGACATTAAATTGACTGACCAAGAGTCGGTTAAGTACTTAGGTATGCTCTTGGATAGACGCCTCACTTGGAAAAGTCACATGATCAGCAAAAATAAACAACTACGATTAAAATTCAACCAATTAATTTGGCTAATAGGTCGTTTCTCCAATTTATCCCTAGAATGTAAAGTTGCAGTGTACAAAGCTATCATCAGGCCAATCTAGAGCTACGGGTTGGAACTATGGGGAACAACTAGTAACTCCAACATCGAAATAATAGAACGCTTCCAGTCCAAAGTATTAAGGTCTATAGTCAATGCGCCTTGGTATGTCCGAAATGACACAATTAGATCAGATTTAAATATCCCATCTGTTAAGCAATTCATTAAAAAGAAAGCTGAAAAATACTATGTTCGACTGGAAAACCATCCAAATTTACTTGCTCCTCAACTCATCAATAATGAACGAACAAGCGAGCGCAGATTAAGACGCTTCAGACCGCTGGATTTATCTACTAGATTCACTTTACCTGAGACTCCATAAATATAAATTTGAATATTAAGTCAAAAATCAATGGATTCTTGACTTAGATTACATGTCAATTACATCACGTCAATTTTAATTCCAACATTATACTCAATATCTTTTATATTTTATGTAGATAGTTTTATAGAATAAAGACAAAAAAGAAATGTCTCAAATTGATATTTTGAGTAAAATCAATAAATCAATTCTAATAATTTAATATAGTAACGGGACCTTACCAGTAAATTATGTAAACATGAAATACAAACATTTTATTTAGTGAAACACATTTTGTACGTTGTGATAAGATGTTCATAAATTAATAAATAAAATTTTGTAAATATCGCTTAAGTAAAAGAAGCCATTTGTATTTCAAATGTATTGAGTGTTTAAATACATTTGAAAAAAATAATGGTATTCCAAATTTGTTAAAAAACGCTTATCAATTTATAATTTAGTATAAATATATTTCCAATATTTCAAGTTCAATAAGTAATTATGACAAAAACATTTTTAGGTAATTTTGACCTAAGCGATTATGTACGCAGCAAAAATGTGACTTCTAGTAATAAGAATCACACCAAATGTTGACGGGAAATATTTTCGAAAATTCTAATTATGGTGGTTATTTTAACTCGATATTTTCATATGTTGACATAAACGGTTATGATTTGTTGGCACAGATATATACATGCGTGCAATCAATGCTATTATATTGGATCGAGACATAGCTGATAAGGATTATGACAAGGATTATATAAGAAAAATACAGGTCTTCACTAACAAATGTAACTACGCACAATATTCTGGCCCAGAATAATTAGAAACCATGAACTCTTGAAAATGGTCAAACAACAACCAATAAGCACTCAAATAAAGAGAAAAAAATGCATGTGAACGCTACGCCACAGGACAGGCCAGGCTCATCCTCAGAAAAGCAATGAATAATAAATTAAATTGGAATCCGGTGCGCAAAAGAGGCCAAATTGGTTGACCGTGGGAAACAAGGGGTAGATCAGTTCATAAAAAAATACAAAATAAAAACAAAACATGGAGTGAAAGTAAACACCTAGTAACGTAATACAGAGTCAAATGGAATGTCTTTCTATAGCCAAATGGAGTGAAGCAGGAAAAACAAAGATAATGACGTATTTATAGTACTATGTAACCAACTTATTGCATGCAATATCAAAACTGTCTTATTTTCCAGAAAAATATAATATATAGCCTTAAAATTATGTTGCCCAAGCAAGGTAAAGAGCCCCCAGGTGTTAAATCTTACAGACCGCTTAGATTGGGGCTCGATTAGATTATGTGAAAAAAATCAGAAGTTTGAATGAATGATACAATAACCAAACTAGATATCATACCTAGCTATCAATTCCACAAAGTAGTACAGCATATAATTGAAACATTTGAAAAATAGGGTTATTATTTAAATTGAAAAAGCTGCTCTACCTCAATATTATTATCAATTTTTTAAATCATACCCTAAATAATCGAAAATTTATAGTAAAGTACAACAGCGATATTACTGACATTAGACAACAAAAATCAAGTGTAAAACATTGAAGTTTTTTTAGGACCAGTAACACAAAATCCGATCTCCCAATAACACAAAAAATAATTACAGCTACTTTTACTGATGATACTTCTATTTTGACATCCCAAACCAATCCGAAGACTAATGTCTAAAATGTTGCAACACAATCTTTTTCAAATTGAAAATTGACTTATGAAATGGAGAATAAAAGCAAACACACCAAAATCTTTGCACAATACGTTTACATATCGTAAAGGTATTTGTCCTGCAGTGAAATTAAACGATTCACTACTGCTACATGTGAACTCAGTAAGCTACTTGGGCATGCATTTACACCGTCGACTTACTTAGAGAACTCACATTGTCCAAAAGTACAGATAGCTCAGAATAAAGTTCAATCAACTCTACTGGCTTATAGGGTGTTATTCCAAGCTATCAAATTACAGCAAATTAATGATATACAAATCAATATTGATATCAATATGGACATACGATCCAGACTTATGGGGACTACAAGTAACTCAAACATAGAAATAATTGAACGTTTTCAGTCAAAAGCACTTCGGTCCATTATAAATGCTCCCTGGTCTGTAAGAAACGACAGAATACGAGAAGATCAAAAGATTTTATTTGTAAAAAAAACAATCACATCCAAGTCAACATCATTTTACATAAGACTTCAAAATCACTGATCACTGATTCCAGAACTTTTAATTACTCGGCAGACATGCAGACTAAAAAGATTTACGCTGTCGGAACTAAGTTACAGATTTCCAAACAACTAGTCAAATATATTAAGTCTCT
Organism: Argyra leucocephala; assembly: GCA_963942445.1. NCBI lineage: Eukaryota > Metazoa > Arthropoda > Insecta > Diptera > Dolichopodidae > Argyra > Argyra leucocephala. The sequence continues at coordinate 60,596,407 of OZ012679.1, read as the reverse complement.
AGAAGAAGAAATCATTAGATTTTTTTTCTTCCACAAGCCCTCATTCAAATCAAAATTTATACTTGTAATCTTGTATTTTATTTATAATAAAATTATTAACCCTTTTTAAGGTAGTGGCAACTATATTGCCACCACTTTAAAATTTCATTTATTTTATAGCAATCAGTTTAATTTGAATAAGATATTTATTCTATTTGCCTTACATCTATTATCAAATAATAGAAACAAAAATTAGAATAAATTTACACACAGCAAAAATGTGGCTTCTAGTAACAAATCTAGAATAAATTTGAATTTTTTACTGTGTATTGGTAGTTTAAAGTTTAAAAATAAGGGGATTAGTTAGTGATAAAAGTGAATATTTACTGGTAAATTAATTTTATAAATATAAAAAAACTGTAAGTAGAGTAGTCAATTTTATTGTTAGCCAATTTTACTGCCTTAAAAATATTATTTGGTGACAATATTTTTGTCATTGCCTTATAATAGATGTCAAAACAATTTCTAGACGACATTCAGATAGAAAAATATATTGAAGAAATTGATGGTTGTGTGTCTGCAGATGATTAGGAAAGGGAAGAAGAAGAAGAAATTAATTTCGGCAATTTACAAAATGAATTTATAAGCGGAAGTATTGAAAATAATTCGGAAACGAGTGGATCAAAATTTGATAAAGATATTGATATTTCTATTAATAATTTTGAAAATTTTTACAATGAAAGTAGCGATGATGAAAGTTCTGATGATGGGGATGATGATGAAAACATTTGGTGGACACAGTAGAAATAGATTTTCCATTAAAATTGATCAAAATTTTGCATGTTCTAATCGAAATTTATACCTTTATACTTTTTCAAGCAATTTTTCACGAACAATTTAATGCAAAAGATAATAAAGGAAACTAATCTTTGTGCATTACAAAATAAAAGCCAAAATTTGGTAGAATTAATTTTACACGAATTTGAGGCTTTTTTAGAAATCATAATTTTAATGAGTATACATAATTTACCCACTATGGATTTGTATTGGTCGACAAATTTTTTTTTAACCTTTTACAACTTCGGTAATTCCTTGTAAAAGGTCAAAAAAAAATACTGCAAAATTTGCATTTAAACGACCAATATTATCCGAATTGAATACAAATATGGAAAAGGCAGCGGTATACACCAAATCTCAGTCTATTAACGAAAGCATGATATTATTCAATGGTCGGTCAAACATAAAACAATATATACCACTAAAACCAATAAAAAGAGGTTTCAAGGTTTGATGCAAATGCGACTCAAAAACGGGTTATTTGTATTTTTGTGATATATACACTGGAAAAAAAGTAGACAACATTATTGAAAAGGTTGGCGCATCTGCTATTCACATATTTTCTAAACCTTTACAAGAAAGTGGAACAAATATTGCTTTTGGTAATTTTTTTCATCATATTAGAAGATCTCTACAAGCATAAAATTTATTGTACTGCTATTGTTCGCCCAAATCGTAAGGGTCTTACTATTATAGCTTTTCTTGCAGCAAGCAAGAAAAAAAGCAAGCGCCGGTATAGTTGGAGAACAAGGCAAAATGTATCTAATGTTCTAATGTTCAGTGGATGGACAAAAAAACTGGTAAACATTATATCGATCGCTTTTGATCCTAAAGAGAAGAGTGTTACCAAACGAACACCGAAAGATGGTACCAAACAAATAATTCCATGTCCTAATGTTGTTCTTAAATACACTAAAAGAATGGGAGATGTAGATAGGTTCGACAAGAAGCGAGCTACTTATGTTGTAGGAAGTCGTAGTAAGCGTTGGTGGTTTCAAATATTTTACTTTTTTGTAGATTCAGCTATAACCAACGTTCACATTTTGCATTCTAGCTTAAGTAGAATAAGAACAGAAAAATTACCAAATTCTAAAAAGAAATCATTAGGTAAATAACATTAATATTTATAAATTATAAAAACAAGTGCATTTCATAAAGGTAATCAATTAATTGGAACTTTCAATCGAATCAGTCAAAAAACCAACCCATTTTTTGAAAAGAAAAAAATGTGATGTTCCACAAAAAGAATTAGGTATACCTGACAATATTCGTTTGAATGACGTTGGATGCCATCTCTCTGACGACAGAGAAACATATCGTAGATGCAGCTTTTGCAGCACCAAACAAAATAACCGCCGAACAAAAATTGAGTGCATAAAATGCACGGTTCCATTACACTGCATTACACCGTGATTGGCTAATTTTCACACATAAATTAGCTTGAACAATATTATAATTTAGTGTGTATTTATTAAAGTTCATAATTTTTTTTTTTATTTATGCTATGGATTTAATTTATATTAATTTAATTTATTTATGTTGAACTGCCTAATTTAAATCTTTTTTTGCAAAAATGTGTATTATGAGTTAACTAAAATTTAGAATTGGAACTAAAATGTTGGTGGATATTACTGCCTTATAAAGGGAGCTGTAATAAATTTTACAAAAAAAAAAAAACTGTATACTAGCGGAAAATATACCATGAAATCGTAATGAAAATATTGTCATCACCGGAAGCAAATAAATCAAAACCATATCTAAAAAATCAAATTGGCAAAACTCATCTAAAGAAATTAAGATCCATAAAACTTTTTAAATTCAAGTTTACATTAACAAAAGTTACCCATTCACTTTTTTTAATCAACAAATACATTTTTTTTTTCGTGTTGTTGTTTTTTTCATTAAAAATTTTTTTTTATAGTATTTCAATGGGATCCATTTAAAATATTAGACCTAATTAAAATATTCTAAATGGAAAAGAAAAATAATAATTTTTCAATTTCAAATCTTCAATCCGGTCCAACTTAAAAATATCCTATATCTATACATAATTTTTAATTTTAAACCCTTTTTATTTAAGTATAATTTAAATTTCATAAGATAAGATATTAAATTATGGTCTCTCTGTCTCTGTACAATTAAATTAAATAGTCTTGGAAAAAACACTATCACAATCACCCCCTTCACATGAATATTTATTATGATTATTATCTTTATTATAATCAGAATAAAAAATCTAATAAAATATCAGGTTTATGAAGTAGTCCTAATCAAAACAAAAACAGAAAAAAAAAACTAAATAAGAACTGATTAAATTGAACCAATAGGTTAAACTCCAATATACATATCAGAATGAAAACAACATAAAGTTATTTTCAACCCACGCTCAGTGGGTGACTATTAGCTACCTGAGAAATACCTAACCTAAAGTAGTCAAAATAAATTGCTATCTTTATTTTATTTTTTTATCTGACCATTTTAAAGTAGTAAAGGCCACAAACAAATAAAAAATAAAAAAACATTCAAATATAACCAAGAGGAACAAGTAAACTCTACTCGTATATGATACTGGAATATAAATTTATACTATATTCCTATTGGAACTTATATTCCTCGCATTTTAATATGAATTCAGTTAAATTTTTGGAGAGTATAAAAAGAACGAAAATGAGTAGTTTGTAACCATCTGCCATTTTTAACGTTCCTAATAACATTTTGTTTCTAGTTTTATTTAGATTTTTTTTCAATTTAGATCATCTTCTGGAACTTATCTAACCTAACGATTTATGTTAGTGAACCCGAAAACAAACATAAACATTGAGATGAAGTAGAAAAAAAATAACAGTTTCAAATTATTGTTGTTTCGATTAATCCAATCATCATAAATATTTTTAGTTATATAATAGCTTTATTTCATTACAATACTCTATAGACGACGATCTTCGGCTACCTCTCTTGAATTAGCTTACTTTACATCCTGAACTTTATAGTTCATTGTGAAATTGTAACTGATTAAAATTACAAACCTGTATTACATGGATCTAATTTTCTATATAATTTCTAATTTCTACTAATACTAACTGGTTTAAAGAATTAAATCATTAAGGTAGAAGGTAGTCATTACCCACATAGCAACACCTAAAATATTTATATAGCACTATGCAAGCCAACTAGTAACTAGCCGTGTAAACCAATAGGCTACATTATTTAAGAACAATTTGCTACAATAAAGATCAATAACAAAAATCAGCATTAAACTTTGTAAATAAAAATTATAATCTTATTTCTTCTCTTAGGTGGCCAACGGACCATGTAGGTCCTGATCCTGACTCATTAACGTCTTTCATTCTTGACGGTCTCGTGCGGTTTCTTTCGTGTCAAAGATTCGAAATGGTTTTAAATCCTCCCATACTTTGTCTTTCTAACGAAGGTTTAGTTTACCCTGAAATCTCGTACCTTCGGGCCTGGATTCGAAGATTTTATATCTATAAAAACTATAAGCAAAAGAAAAATTTGTTGTATTTCAAATTTTTAGTCTTCACAGTCGGATGAGATATTTTTATCAAGATGCTGATTTAGTTTCGTAGCCACTTTTGAAATTTTTAGATTCAGGTACGTATATAGGTAGGTGTAACCAATCCAGTTGCATATTTGCAATACCGCAACTCAAATGACACATTTATTGTTATTGACTGCTTTAGGTGACCATTCGTCCAACCAAGGTACACTAAGTACTAAAGCCACTCTGTACGATTCCGAACCCCGATTAGTTCACAAATTGTACTTTCTGCAATAATTTCTATATTGATGAGTTAAAGTCCCGAATTTGAGTATCGCTAACACTTACCAACTGCAAAGAAAGTATTAAATAGAGAAACAAGTCAAAAATATGAGTATACTGTATTGATAGTGCAGATGAACATCAATTTTACCTAAATTATTATAAAATTTATTTGATTTTATTAGATATCTTATTATAAGATAAGACATGTAAGACTGGTAAGGGCCATTTATGTCCACTATTCAACACTAATATAATCTTAAGCTTAATTCGACAACACTCAAACTTCATTTAAAGATTTCAACAAATTTTAATATGAATAAAATATATGTACGTTTTATGAGCAGTTCAAGTTAAATTAATACTTCTCTAGCCTACTAATGTTAGGTATATTCAAAGAATGATGGGAATATTTTTATTCATAATCTTTTTTTTTTTGTAAATTATTTATTATATCATTTTTAAAAACCAAAATTTTTAACTTAATTTTCTCAGAAAAGATTTAAGTTTTTTCTGTAACGTTTAATTAAAAACGAAACAAAACATATCAGGGTTACCATTCAAGTTTAATATCTGTAATTTATAAATGTAGTATCTAAGCTATATTAAAACACTAAAATCGTATTTTGAATTAAAACTAGCTATTCCCGACGTAATATTTTCCGGTTAAAGATTAATAAAATATTTCTTTTCTCTTCATTTAAATATTTTTAACTCAAAACAAAGTTTTCTATTTCCACAAACCACTTAATTATTTTTAGCATATTGTCCAATATACACGTAACATTTTTGTTATATAAAGTATTGTATTAAATAACAATTTTCCCACACGGGCTTGAAACTTGGATATAAATGATTTATTTGACAGATAGTACCCGAGGAGTTAGGGCACAAAAATTAGTTAATTTTTTTTTTTTTTTTTTTTTTTTTTATTTCAACCTTATAAAGTAATGAATAAATTAATGTAACTTATAAGTAAATATTGAAAATAAATGTATTACTCAGCTATTTAAACTTATTATACTTAAGAACTAATTTTATTTAGTTAACAACAATTGAGATTGCAAAATAAAAGTAAATAGCATTAGTGATATTGTATTTAAAATTTAAAATTTGTATTATATAAGAAACATTGCCTGAAATTACTTAAATTATTTTTTTAAGACCTAGCCGAAGCTGTATTGTCACCATAATTTCTTAAGGTACTGGCATTCTGAATTTAAAATTATATTAATTAAATTTACTAAACAAAAAAAAAAAAATTAAAAAAATCTAAATATCTTAGCTCGGAGAGGAACAAAAACATAAAAAAAAAAGTGAAGGAAAATAACAATATTGGCAAAAGAATATTTTTACAACTATAATAATAATAATACAACACAACATTCACCTGGATAGTTCTATTACGTGTGTACCATATATATATTGTATATTGTTTTCTTTATCGATTGAGCAATTTCTCTTTAAATTAAGAGGGAAAAAAGAGAAGAAATAGATAATAAATTTTTTTATATTTAAAGACCAGTACTCACCTAAAAAGTATTTTTTTCTCTCACATAAAACATAGACTCAAAGAGTATGTATATTAGATAAGATTAAATTTAAAATTGCGAGGGAAACCGTAGCCTCAAATGGGCTTCAGTCTGCTACGAGTAAGACGAAGTTCGTTTCGAGTGAGCCCTTCGCATTCACAGAGCAGATGTTCAATAGATTATTTCTCTATTTCGCATATTCTGCACAAACTGTTTTCGGCTAGACCCATTTTATAAAGGTGTTTCTTTATAAGACAGTGACGTGTTATTATCACTGCCAAGATACGTACCTGATCTCTATTGAGACCTGTGGTTTAGGAATGAGCATTTTTGCTTGCAAATTTTTAGGAACATTGACCCAGAAATCCTCATCTTTTTTGCTCCACCTAAGCTTTCAACTGTAGTTTTAGCTGTGCTCTGGGTAATCCTACAGAGCGGACTTGGCCCTATGAAGAGCCAATCTGATGCTTTTCCTGCTAAATAATATCCAGCTTCGTTTCCTGCTATGCCTGAATGTCCTGGTACCCACATTAATGTGACATTATTTGTTTTTGTCAGGATTTTGTATATTTCTAAACAATTCCATAGTAACTTTGATGTGATGGTATATGAACTAATAGCTAGTATGGCTGCTTTGCTGTCCGAAAGAATGTAGATTTTCCGTTTTTTGTGATTTCTTTTTAAGAAGAAGAGTTCTATAGCATGTACTTGAAGTTGGAAAAATGTATTTGTGGACTCTAGGCTTGAATAAAAAGGCTTTTTTCATATACTCCCGATCCTACTCCATTCATTTTCTTGGAGCCGTTAGTATGCCTTGCTAATGGTCCTTTGTCTAAAGAGGGTGAGCAGGTTTTCCATGTCTCTCTGCGTGGCATGATTGTATTAGGAGGTTTCTCAAAATTATTTTTTGGCAAGCAGAAGTTGAACAATGCTATCGAAAGCATATCATTTTTCTGGAGTACACGAACTAGTTCTGGGTATACAACTTATTTAACTTGCGGATCATCACCAGTAATCTATTTGTAGGTGTGAGCCATGGCTTTTCTATAAAAAGATGAAGGGGTTCTAGGTGAATCAGAATCTTTAATGATACAGTAGATGTTGTCCTCATAGCATCAGTTATCATCAAACAAGCTGAATGCAGTAGTTTATTGAGTGCAGTAGTTGTGAGCTGTCATTTGTGTACCTTTTTTCTACATTTTCTACATTTCTACCATTTTGAAGTTTAGTCCCCATTTACGGCCACATAGGCTTTTACAGCTCCAGATTGAAATTCTGGCTTTGTATGGATGTGTATGTATATAGTTACATAGATGATGGTTAATTACAAAATACTATAGAGTAAAAGAAAAACCAATTTGCAAAAAGTATCGAACAAAAAGATTTGATTTAAAGTCTTATAAGGTAGTAAACATATTGTATAAATTTTATTTTAATTTAACAAAAAAGAAAGAACTTAGAAAACATAAGTACAAGTAGGTCAATAATAGATTTAAACTTCACACAGATTTATTATCTTTTTGGAGTAATTGATTTAACAATATAAATTATAATCCTTTCGTTTATTCCTAGATTTTCTGAATAGCACAATATAGGTTTAGTTTTAACAGTTTATTAATATCAAGCGGAACATAGCACAATCGAAGGGGTACCGTATTTTTGAATGTCAACCAGACATTTGACAAAGTGTGACCGGATTAATCTATGAAATACAACAAAAACTCGTCTACTACTAAATTCTTATATAACCAATAGACGCCTTAGAGTTAGATTCAAATCCCATTTAACAGAAGAACATGAAATCAATGCTGGCGTCCCACAGGATAGTGTATGGACCTTTACACCTAGTATACACGTCTGATTTACCAGAAATCAGGAACATATTAACACACCCTTTCGCAGAAAATACTGCAATTACAGAATCTACAATTACAGAAAATACAAAATCTACAAATTTACAAGAACACTTGCAGCAGATATACAGGAATGGCTTTCTAAATCAAAAATTAAAGTCAATGAGAGTAAAAGTGTACATATAACTTTCACGTTAAATAAAGGATACCCACCAGTCAGTATAAATGGGATAATTATTCCACCAGCTAACGAGGTTAACTATCTGAGAGTACACTTTAAGAAAAGTCTAACTTGAAAGAAGCACATCAATGCAAAAACCAGAGCAACTAAAATTCAAAACGAAAAGCATTTATTTGGTTTATTGAAGAAAATTCTGAATTAGATGTGGAATACAAAATGCTGCTATACAAAGCCATTCTGAAACAAATCTATAGTCATATGGGTATCAGTTATGAAGAACTTCTTCGAATAGTAATATCTAAATAATTCCATTCAAGGGTCAAAAACATAACCTTGACCCCTTGGGACCTTAGAAATATTAATCTATATAAAGATTTGAATATGCTCTTGGGTATAGAAGACAAATAGATATGCAACCAGACTGGTCCAATATCTTAACACTTTGCCGAGAGGCTTAAAAAACATTCCTGTAACCAACAGGCTAAAAAAAAATTTGTTAGAAGTTAAGTAAGGTATAAGATTTAAATGAACAAGCAAATATAGAGCATCAATTCAATGGAGTAAGGAGTAGAGATTCCAAATTTTTTGACTGTATGATTTAAATAAACCGTTATATAAATTATTGTCATTTTCGTTTAGAAAAATCAAAAATTTACAGTTGTATTAATGAAAAAAAAATGTATTAATAAAATTTTCAAATTATACCTGGCCACACTGAAAATCGTTAATATCTTTAATACCATCAGTGAAAACAAAAACAAACAAGTAAAAAATTTAAAAATTCAGTAAACCAAAGTGCATATCAAAAGTAATATGGCGCTAAGGGCATACATAATATACTACACTTGTCCAGTTGTACATCATACATGTATTGTATATGTATATATGTCATGTGTCAGTCGATTTGTACAATTTGTATTATGTCGTTGGGTTCTTTGGGTAAATTTGTTTTCATATTATATGTATATATTTTATATATTGTATATTTGTATCCAAACATATTATGAATTTTGATTATATCTTTTAGATAAAATGAACATTGTCCACTGTTTCCTCGAATTGATTTTTTTTTTTTATTTCTTATGTTGTTGATTCTGAAATTTGAAAGGATTTTTTTGTTTTTTTTTGATGGAATTTTATAATTGCTCCCACAACAAAACCAAAACGGACAAAAATTTTAAGATTTAAATTAATTAAAAATATACAATAAGATTTACAACGGTTATTTACCCAAAGGGGCCTATCAATTATTATTATAACCAGTTTTATAAACCAAAATAAAAAAAGATAAAAGGTATATATTAAAAAATTTCGAAATTCATGGTACCTAACTGAGAAATTTAATATTTTGATGAAAATTTGTTTTAATTTATTTTAGCATCATCTCAATATGTTTTTTTTTTTTAAATAAATTAGAATTTTGATAATGACTTGATACATTGTATTCGCAATCGGAACTTTTATATTGGCTGCATTTTTGTTAAAGTCGGTGTTTACTGGTTTTTATAATGAAGACATAGTTTTATAGCATATTCACATACATAGCATATTTGCCGTTTAGTAACTGCTTAAAAAAATATTTTTAAAATTATTATTTGTAAAAAATTGTATTAGACTTCCATAAAAGCAATACAAACAAATCTAAACGATCGCGTACATCTAGCGTAATTTTATAGTTTGTTGTACATTATAATATAAGCAACAAAATAAGCGTTCTATAATTAGCAATTAGTAATAATAATCATTCATTTGGCTCACAATGATTATCTACAAGCAAGAGAACCGTTAAACGATTAAATCAAAATCATCGAGAAGAAACGAAATTACAATTAAGTTGTTAAGGCACAACTATTTATTATATTTGCCTTAATTAACTTGCCTTGGACTTTATATGTTTGTTTCAATTTGCTTCAGTTCAACAAAATACCCATTTGAATAACCATTTAACCAAAGTATATCCATAAAAAGAGTAAGAACTCATGTATGTATTCATTTGTTTGCACAAACAAACAAAAAAAACAAAACAAAATTTCGGAAAAAGCAAATTAGCCGAACTTTTTACCAACTTAATCTCATCTCAAGACTTCCTAGAATTTCGGCTAATTTGCTTTTTCCATAATTACAATCATAACTTGCTATTAAAACATTATATCTAGCTGCGATTGTAAAGTTTATTTTTGTAGTTTTAGTACGCTTAAATTGAAGGCAAATATTTCTAAAAAAAAATTTTTTTTTTCCTTATTTTTTTTTAAATTCAATTAATTTACCCATAAAATAAAGTTTTGTGTATTTGAATTATCCATCTCCAAATGCTTCTAATTGACCAATACAGGCACATCTTCCAGTTCAACTGAATGTTTATTTTGCAAAGCAAAATATTGACAAGCAAAAAAAAAATATTCCTATTGTTGTCATGGTAACGGTAAATCTCAATTTGCCACCTTTAAAAATTCCCTAGATTTGATAAAAATCCTCCTTCATATAGGAAAAATATAAGAAGCAAGATATTATGGAGAACATATTAAAAGCAACATTGAGTACATTCCTCAATGCTGAAATTACAAAACTACCATCTTCTTCATCTTCACATGGTGTCTTCGTTGTATGAAAAAAAGGTAATTTTAAACTAGAATGCACAGTTGTACGCCGGTGACTTCACGAATGTAAAAACAAGGAGATTAGAGAGAGCAAAAATACCCCTTATATGCTAGGAAAAATTAAATAGAAAAATTTCTTTTGAGTCAACTATTTCAATGATTTTGCATTTGCTCAAATCTTGAGTCAGTTTTTGGATTCATTTTTGACATTCAAATCAAATAAGGATAATCAAATAAGAAAAAAAAAAATTTAAAAAAATATATATAATTTTAAATATTATACCATTGTACTTTTTTAATAATAAATAATTATTTGTATTAATATTATTTTGAAACTTTAATTTTTTTTACTCTAAATTTACCAAGAATAATTTCATCGAGCAAGATTATTTTCTTTACGTATCTGTTTTCATTAGTAGAGAGAGCGCCACAAAAAAGATCGTCTAGGGCGCGAGAAAAAAAAAATATTTTTGAGCCACCGCTGGGGAATAACTATACTAGCTAATTTCAAATTTCGTAGTTGAAAATCTTACAAGAATTACTTTTAATTCTACTTTTGGCTTTCTTTGCATAACTTTCATGTGTGTTTTATAACTGTTTTTTTTATTTAAATTTTTACATCATCAACTGTGTATTCTGCTAATGTCATGTAACCAAACACTATATTTATATTATACTTACATCACCAAAATTTATATTTTTAAATTTTCTAATAGTGAATAATGTAATTTCAATAAACCCAAAAAAAATATTCCTAAAATAATATTTTATCAATACTACTCGTACTACACAATATTAGAAGACTTATAGAAGACCTAAAATTTATTTCACAAAAACCACACACAAAAAAAAACAAAATCTGAAGTATATAACTCCTACCAAGATAGAGAAGCTTTTATTTTGCACCTATTTAAAATTCTAAACTGCAACGCAAGTTTTATTTTAGTAATAAAGTTTAAATTATTTTCTTAAATGTTAAAACTTTTTTCAATTCTAACCAAAAAAAGGAAAGTTTCTTTATTCAACAAAATAAAAAAAAAATAAAAAATTTCTAAAATTTTATTAAATTGAATAGTTTCAATAGTCGCATATTTCTTTCAATAAATTTTATCATGCCATGAATTTGTAAACATTATAGTAGTAGTATAGTCTGAACATCATTTTCTATTCCCAGTCCAAGTTCAATTTACTCCTATATTATATTTGCATAAATCCTTTCCTCTAAAATCGTTATATAATTTTCATATTACAGTTTTTGAATTATATTGTTGAAGTTTAACATACGTTTACACACTAATAGAAGTACATACATACATATATATATATATATATATATGTATATTTACATGTATGCATAACAAATGCATATTGTTACTCTATCTTTCCTTCTAATGCTATCTGCATTCCGGCAAATTAAATTTAGTTATCAGTATATGAACTCTGTGTCAATTTTTTTGTTTTGTTTTTTTTTGTTATTGTTCTTGGTTTTTTTTTTTTTTGATATTTAGTACGACACTAAGAACACAAAAACAATTTTCAATTCACTCAGTTTAGTATTATAAAAAAAAAAAAAACATGTTCCTATTTTCACTCCGTAAAATTGTGGGAAACTGTGAAGCTATGAAAATGCCACATGAAAAAAAAAATAGTTATAATAAAAACAACAACAAAATAAAATATGGAATGTAAATAATGCTTAAATTTCATTTAAAAGTTTTTCTTAACCCATATGCAACCCACAAAAAAAAATCAGGTTTGTGTACATTGTAGTCAACTTTTGTTTGCCAACTTTTTAAAAACAAAATTTACATCAGAAATAAAAAATACAATAAATAAAGTGACTAAAAATAACGTTCGATTCGTTTATATGGGCTTATTTGCGAAATATTTTCAATCTGTGTTTCAGGGTTCATTGCCAACAAGATCGTAAGTATATAATCTCACACCACTTATTGCATTGGGTTCTATTGAGCTCGATGCAAATAACATTATTCAAAAAAATAAACACTTAAGACGTTAATTTAAACGCTAGTGGTCCTGATGGTATTCCAAACTTAATATTGAAGAGATGTTGTCAAAGCTTACTAGAACCTTTACTTATATTATTTAATAAATCGTTAAAGGAAGGACTATTTATTAATGATTGAAAATATGTATTCCAATATTGTGCCTATATTCAAATCGAGATCTAAGTTAGTTATGGAAAACTAAAGACCAAATTATAAAAATTATTTGCAGTTCGAAAACTTTTTGACTGGATAAATTATTTGCAGTTCCAAAAATTTTTGAGTCTATTATTACTGACAAACATTACTTCCAAATTAAAACAAATATTTCACCGTTTCAGCATGGTTTTTTATTAGGAAAATTCACAACAACAAACATGTCAATTTTTCTTAATAAAGTCGTAAATTCTGTAGAGAAAGGTTATCAAGTAGATACAATTTTTATTGACATATCTAAACATGGGACCATTATTATTTTTACTTTTCATGAATGATGTCAAACTCGGATTAAAAAATTCAATTTTATCATTTGTTGATGACTCTAAATTATATTCAACTATTCAAAGTTATGAAGATTGCCTTTTATTACAGGAGGATATCGCAAATTTCTATTTATTTATTTATTTATTTCTTTCATTCTCAAAAAGAGCTATTAGTAAGCTCGTACAGAGTGTATAACTTAAAACAAAGATATTAAAATTCTACAATTCACTGCAATTAAAAAAATATTAAAATAAACTAAAAGCTACATTACAACTCAACATATTTAAACTTCGATTATTTATTACAAATTTATACATTACGAGAAAAAGTTAATATTTAAGAAATAAAAACAACATAATTAAGATACATTTTTAATTTAAATAATTTTCTAATAACATTTCTTTCACTTTCTTTTTAAATATACTTTTATTTTGATTTTTTAGCTCCAAAGGAAGTCTATTGTAAAACGATGAACTTGATTTCATAACTGGATCAAGACCACTAAGGCTAAGGCTATTCTATTTCTGCTTTCTATATTATGTAGATGTATTACCTAGATCAATTTCCCATAATCGTCAAGCTTCAATACTTAGTAAGTGTATTTCATTTGTAGGTGTTCTTCCGTTCAGGGCATAAAGATTTTTTATTGCTTTATTTTGTACTTTTTGTATTATTTTGCTTTATTTGTACTATTGTAACTGATTAATGTGAATGTTCCAATTTAAATCAGAGTCAATAATTATTCCCAGATGTCTGTAGTTACTTACTATATCAATTTTATTTTTATTATAATGGATTGTTATCTCAGTTTTCTTACTCTTTATCAGTATCATTTTGGTTTTGCTTACATTGAGGGCCAGTTTATGCAGAGACATCCAATTGTATATTTTAGGCATATCCGCATTAGCCTTCATTTCAATATCTTTGGAATCATCTTCAGAGTATAGAATAACTAAATCATCAGCGTAGATAAATGGTGTTCCAATCAAGCTTATTTTTGAAAAATTAATAATATAGCAAGCAAATAACGTTGGTGCAAGAGAGCTACCCTGTATAACACCGTAATCAATGTTAGTTTTGCCGCTTCTTATTCCATTATATTCTGTATATTGTTGTCTGTTCTCTAAGTTTTTGAAACAATTATGTTCCGTACTTGTTACACCACATGCAAATAGTACTCTGAGTAATATTGTTCTGTCTACTGTGTGGAAAGCTTTTGAAATATCAAAAAAGATCAGTCAAACTTTTTTATTTTTAGAAATTTCAGATTGTGATAAGGTTAGTACATCGAATAAAGCAGAAGTAGTATTTGAGTTTTTAGTAAATCCATACTGATGATCACATATTAAATTATTTCTAGAAAAATGTTCAGATAATTGTTTATTTACATAACTTTCTATAATTTTACTAATAATTGTTGACATAGCAATAGGTCTGAAATTATTTATGTCGTTTTTGTCACCATCTTTTTTATATAAAGGAACTACTTTATTGGTTTTCAAAAGATCAGGCATAACACCTTCTTTAATTGAGGTATTTAAGAGACCCACAGTTGTTGGTGTTAATAATTTTAATTTGCATTCTTTTACTATACATGATTTAATTTCATCTATTCCAGAACTTTGAGTATTTGGTAAATTAACAATTATTAAATGCGAGTTGTTTTCCTACTGGAAAACAAACGAATTGCGAGTTCTGATGTGAGTTGAATGGATTTCAATTAAATATTAAAAAATGTAAACTTATGACTTTCCACAAATCTTCTAATATAATTAAATTTAACTATAAAATTAAACACTCCGATAATAATAATCTAGATAACAATTTAACTTTTAATCCACATATAGATTATATACTATCTAAAGCATTCTCTATTCTTGCTTATCCATTTGGATGTCATCTTATGACAAGCACATTAAAATAATTGAATCTATTAAAAAGAATATGATCAAATTCTGCCTTCGTAATTTTAATTGACAACAAAATGCTACAAGTTACAAATCTAAATGTCAACTAATTGATATTTCGACATTGGAAGTAAGAAGAAATGTAGCGGCAGTACTGCTTTGCTTTGGTACCTTGTCAGGTAAAATTGATTGCCCTCAAATTCTAAACCATTTTAACATATTATGCACTAGCACGAGATATCCGTTCTCGAAGATTTCTTTACCTAGATACACACTGAACAAACTATGGTTTTTCAGGACCGATAGTCAAATCTCAAAAATTATTTAATTCTTGTTTCTTTGTTATCTATTTTATGAATGATGTAAGAAAAATTGTTAGAAGAAAAGTCAATAGGTATATACCTAATATATAATACCTATTCATTAGGTATTTGTTATCTTTAACATTAAATAATATTTTTATTTTCATTTTTTACTTTACTAATTATTTTTAATCATTATGAAATGTTTATGTTTAAATTAAGTATGTATTTGTAATGAACTTTAGTTTCCAAGGGTTAATATCTGTAAGGGTTAATTTCTCAGTAGATAAATAAATAAAAACAGAAGCCATGAACAATATATGAAATCATAAATTCAATGGACGAACGCAGAGCTTTTAAAAATAAGGGTCAAAAAGATAGATATCACAATAGAGATATATAAATATAATAAAGTTAAAGATTTGCAGGTAATTCTAAAGAAAAGTGAATCCAAAGCGAACAATAGAGAAAGAATCTATTGAAAATCTGACGCTGTTAATGCGTAGGGCTCACTCGTAGCAGACTTCGCTACTTGGGAACAGCGTTCCCCGAGCAATGGGAACTATCCTGCATACCATTGAATAATATTCTGAGTATGATCACAAAATCAGGTATCTTTAAGGACTTAGAGACTAACTAACAAACACGGGTTATCACAATAAGCCCATTTGTGGCTGCGGTAATATAAGGAACAGATTTCCTCCCGAAATTACAAAATCCAAAAACTTCTGGAAATTTATAAATATCCGTAGAAAATCCTTTGGATTTCCTCAAGGCATTTCCTACAAGAATGAAACAGCTACAAATTCAGTCACAACTTGCAATTTATTCGCTAAGAATTTTGATTCAGTTTTTATAAGACCGCAATCAAGAATAAATTTGCAAAGTCACCTACAATCTTTTGTTGATTTAAGATACATGCAATTATCATATTGTGATATTTTCAATAAAATTTATAGCTTAGATATAAATCTTAGTTCTGGTCCAGATGATATCTCTAATTTAGTATTGAAGAACTGCATTTATAGTTTGACTTATCCTCTTTTCAACAGATCAATAAATAAAGGAATTTTCTTAGATGACTGGAAATTTTCAAACATTATTCCTATTTTCAACTCAGGGTTTAAAATTATAGACATTGCTAAATTTTCTTCTATTCCTAAACTTTTCGAAGCTATATTGTCACAGATAAAATGTATTTCTTTGTTAAAGAATACATATCTCCAAATCAGTATGGCTTTATGGATGGAAGATCTACATCCACTAATTTAGCAGTTTTTCTTCAAACAGCTTTCAATGCAATTGAAAAAGGCTATCAAGTAGATACTATATTCATTGATATTTCTAAAGCTTTTGACAAAGTAGACAGGCTCAGGCTCTTGGTATTAATGGTACCTTCCTTCTATGGATTCAACCTTATTTGATTGGTCGTAAACTGTCCGTTAAAATACAAATCTGGTTTTCCACAAGGAACTCATATGGGGCCACTATTATTTTTATTGTTTATGAACAATATTGACTTCGATATTAAGTGCTGACGATACTAAATTTTTTGCGGTTATTAAGTCGGACGAAGATTGCCATCTCCTGCAGCAGGATCTCGACAAGTGTAACATCAATGGCCTTACCATAAATATTAATAAGTGCAGTTACATGTCATTTTCCAGGAGGCAAACTCTAATTGAATTTTATTATAATATTAATAGTTCTATTATTGAACATGTCTGTGAAACAAAAGACCTGGGTATCATTCTCGATAATAAATTAACTTTTAATGCTCACATAGACCGAATTATTTTTAAAGCTGTTTCCATGTTAGGTTTCATTAAGCGTAACTCACAGCAATTATATACATTCTGATCCGTATACATTCAAAAATTTATATACTTCACTGGTTCGTCCACACCTCGAATATGGTTGTCCAATTTGGATGCCTTATTATGACAAACATATTAAGAGAATAGAGTCTGTTCAAAAGAATATGATTAGGTTTTGTCTACGTAAATTCAACTGGCAACCTTATATTACTGAACTTTAGCTAAATGTCAACTTATTAAGCTCTATTAAGCTCTTTCTATTCTTGAGGCTAGGCGAAATGCTGCTTCCGTGATGTTTTCCTATGATATCTTATCTGGCAGAATAAAATGTCCATCTATTTATTTATTTATAATATCTATGCTCTAGTGCACGATTTCAGAAGCCAAAGATTTTTATATCTTCATAGTCATAGAACGAACTATGGTTTTTCCGAACCTATAGCAAACTCTCAGCGCTTATTTAATAACAGTTTTTCACTAATTGACTTCAACTACAGTAGATTCGTTTTAGGATATAAAACATCACATTTTGCTATACATTACAATAATTCTTCTAATTTTAATTAACTATAGTTTTATTCTACAAATTTATACAACTTCAGTATGAATTTTTCTTTTTTTTTAACTTATTTTCTTGATTTAATGTTATTTTTAACTTGAAATTGTTAATGCATCTTATTATTAATGTTATTTTATATTTGAAATTATTTTTATATTTAGAATTTTTGTTTTCTATTTCTAATTTTATCTTATTTTAGTTTTTAATATTTTATAAGCAAAATCTGTATGGGACTACCCAGTAGATTGAAATAAATAAATAAATCTACGATCTACAAAGCGAATAAAATAAAATTCAAGATTATGAAAGGTAGTACGACATCTTTAATTTTTATAAGAATAGAAAATGGTCTTCAAATTGGTGCAGTTGCACCAACATTTAATATATAACAAACTAACATCTCGTCACCAACCACATAGCTTTGACAACGGTCAAACAATAACAATTGGCGAGATACCATTGAAAAAGGTAAAGCTAAATATGAATAAGTATGTTGGTCCGCTTTAGACAACAACTTCGAATGTGTTAAGATACTGACAACATAACATAATATAGATAACATATAGATAATAACTGTAAAACTTAAAATGGCTAATTAAAAAGGAATAGCAAAGGATAAAATACCTATAGGTAGAAGCGGCCCTTCCAGATTGCTTCTAGAAAATCAATTAGCACTTAATTGTACCTTTTTGATACCACGATTATATTTGTTGCTTTTGGTTGTTTTAGCAGATCACCCTCCCATTATCATTCGCCAAATGAACTCAGTACTAGAGCCATTCTGTGCGATTGAGAAGGTTTATCAGATCCCCAATTTTGCTTTCTGTAATGATACCGATATTGTTAGGGAAAACATCACCTAAACTTCATAGTGTACTCTACTGAGGCTGGGTAGCTGCAAAGAAAGTATTAAACAGCTTCTGTCTCATTTTCATTTTTGTAGCTACGGCAATGGGGGTTGACCGGAATATCTAGCTTGGTAGCGTGGCTTCCTATCGGTCAGTGATCCTTACTGATGGTAGCTACTCTTGATATATCAGTACGGGACTTGGCTAAAAGTTATGTTTTTGTTGATGTTATACGAGGGTCATGTAATATCAAAGATCAGAGATCAGAGATCGTAATATCAAAGTAGTAAAAAATTATCAAAAAAAAAAATTACAAAAAAAAAGAGGCCAGTGAAAAAAAATACTCATAACTGTAGTAATATAAAGCAAAAAAAAGATCAGCTACCACTAATACATTTCTTTTCACCAAATCTATAATTCTTACTACTATATTCAACTTCAAAAATTGTGAAAAATTACTTTTCAAGATTTTTAAATTTTTAAAACTGACCATATCCTTATTCTATTATAACCTTATTATTATTATCTCCTTGTTTTACCACATAAATTTTTTTTTTTTATTGTGAAACGCAATTTAACATAAATACATGAAAATAAACCAATAAACGTACGCAAATAATATAAGCAATTTTTTAACATACTTTTATAGAACATAAAAAAAAGCAAACAAATAAAAAAATAAACGATAACCATATTGTGTGAAAGGATTCAGGTCAAATATATATTAGCCGCAAACTGCAATGCACCCACGCTGCAGTTTATGTTAACAAAAACCAAATAATAAGGATAAAGATAGAAGGTTTGGTTGAATACTAATGAATTTCCTTCCACACATGAACTCAATTATAAAATATAATGTTAGTTAGACCCCATAAACTGACCATCTAGCTTTAACTATCCATATAATATGAATATGCATTACTATATAACTACATCCATATCTACATGTATGTACGTATGTAGAAAGGATTATTCATGGGTATGTATGAAAAAAAAATTATTCTCATATTACAATAGAAGAATAAAAATTATTGTGAATTACAGGTGTCCTTTTCAATATACAAAAATTTCCATATATGCGTTCATATGTGATATAAATATATATATGTATGTATGTATGTATTTAATGTATGTTAAAAAACTAATTTTTTATAATATATTCTTAATACATGTTCATCTATTACACTCTATATATATATATATATGGGCCTTTGCAGATAAATAGATCTTGGGGATATATTATATATATACAATAGAATAGATGAGTTAAATATCATAAACAGCTCGTCGGAACACAAAAATGAACAAGATTTACAAAATAAAAAAAAAAATGTAAAAATAAAAAATATAAAAAAATGTTTATCATTTCTTTTAACTTTCACTAGGGTATGAAAACAACAAAAAAAAATCTACAAATTTATATCCATACATAAAAATACACAGAAGTCTACAAACTTTCCTAGGGGATTGGATGCGACTGATTATGTGAATATTCTTGTTAGACAACATGGACAGCACAACATAAAAAGGAGAAAAAAGAGATACAATATATATATATATATATATATATATATATTTTTTTTTACAAGGATAACGACTAGGATGTACACAATTGTTTAGGCAGAAATTGCTGCAGTATATTATAGAAATACTTCGGATCCGAATAGAAAACATATGCATTACAAAAATGTATATGCATATCTTATACACTAGTACATTCATTTGAAATCGTAATATACTTAGAAGATGTTGTTTTAATGTTTATAGGAAATTGTGATTATGCAAAAAAAAAAAAAAAATAGATAAAATAAAAATAAATTCAGACAGTTTAATGGTGATGCTGATGGGGGATGATTGAAAATGTGTTTTTTTTTTTTAAGATCAATTTAAAATTTACCTAAGCAAACATTTTTTTACTTAAAAACATTAATTTGAAATAAAAATGATTTTATTTATTTAAAACCAAATTAAATAGAAAATAAAATAGAAAAATAGGAAAATTTAGAGTAAGCATATATAAAAATTTACATAAAAATAAAAATTTTAAAATTATAGGCGCGCATATTTATGTGTATGTATATATATATATATATATACATTTTTATTATTCTTTAAGGACTATTTATTTATTCCAGATAGAATTTATTTAAGGAATAAAAAATAAAATCACTGCATATTAAATTTAAATATTTTTTTATTAAATTTAAAATATTCAAAACATTATAAAGGGTGTTTTTTTTTTAATGATTAGAACTTCAAAATTAAGATAGAAGTTAAAAAAAATTTTAATTTCATTTTCGTAAACTTGTAAGATATAAATTGTTCGTGTATACTAGTCCGGCACAGAATTTAATATATTTATAGAAATTAATGACGGGGTTCCTCAAGGAAGTGTGCTTGGTCCGGTACCGTACCTGCTGTATACTTGTGAATTTCCTGCACTAGAAAATAATATAATTGCGATGTTTGCAGATGATACAGCGGTTCTGGCTGTTGGAGAAAATAATAAAGAATCTACAGAAAAACTGCAGAGAGCTATAACAAAAATCCAAGACTATAAAAAAAGATGGAGGCTAAAATTAAATGAAGCAAAGTCAGTACATGTGGATTTCACAAATAAAAAAATTTACCATAAGCCAGTATATATAAATGGTCAAGAAATACCCCATTCAAATACTGCCAAATATCTTGGTATGACGTTAGATGTGAAACTTCGCTGAAAAGCTCACATCAAAAACAAGAAAGAAGAAATACAAATACGCTACAGAAAAATGTACTGGCTCAAAAGGTAAGAATTCTAACTTAACAATACAAAACAAACTTCTGCTCTATATACAAATACTGAAACCAGTGTCGTCATATGGCATCCAACTATGGGAATGCAACAAAAAAGTAATAGAGATATTATTCAGAGGTTCCAGAATACGGTCCTAAGAAACATTGTGAACGCGCCCTGGTTCATCAGAAACTATGACCTACATAGAGATTTGCAAATAGAATCTGTCGATAAAGAAATACAGAAATTTGCAAGAAGTCACGAAAAAAGGTTTCAGCACCATGTAAATGTGGATCGAGTTCCTGGACAATAGAAATATAGCCAGACGACTCAAAAGAGTAACACCTTTTGAGTTAGTGCAGCAATAATCACCCACATTTTTGAGGGCTCGTTGCGTAAGTGATCGGAGGTTGACCCACTCCCACGTTTAGATAGATTTGTTTTTACGGGATTTGTGAAGAATTTCGTTATGTTGACTGCCAACGAAACGAGGGTTTTCACAGGTCTTTCATAATTATAAATTCGTTCGGAGAGCTGGTTGGCTTTTCGTCGCTGATGCGATGGGTCTTCAAGGGTATGGATGAGTAAGTCAAACGAAAAATTAGATACACATCGTTGGATGTAGTCTACATTGAAAAATAAAATAAAGCCAAGAAAAAAATTGCTCATTGTGTCCTGTAGGACTAGATCTCAATATAGGAAGGGTGTGGTTTAGTGGGTAAGAATCCCACACACAATGTCAAGCTACGGAGCTCATTGTGTCTTTTTTAGATTCCCACCAGCCTGCGTATAAAAAATAAAAAAAAAATTTCGTAAGCATTGATAAATTATAATGGAAAAACTCACGCCTCAACAACGTTTACAAATTACTAAAATTTATTTTCAAAATCTGGGTTCTATACGCCAAACTTATAGAGCACTTCGTCAAATTTATGAATTACATATATTCGTTCATCAGGGCAGATTATTCGTCGAACTATCGATAGATTTCGTACCTCATTTTCTCATCTCGATGCAACAACAACAACAACAGCAACAAAACAAAGACTGTACGTGCAGAAGAAAATATCGATGCTGTAAGAGATAGTATTGAAAGATACAAATTTCTATTCGTCGATGGTCACAACAAGTTGGACTATGTTCAACTACCACATGGAAAATTTTGCGTAAAGATCTTGGTTTTCACCCATACAAGATTGAACTGGTTCAAGAACTAAGTCACTTTATTTATTTTTTATTTTATTTGATTTGGTCTTTCTCAAAAGCCACAATAAGCGTCGTTTGTTTGCTGATTGGATCCTATAACCGCTTGAAGATTATCCACTTTTTTTTATCGGAAAATTATGTTTAGTTATGAAGCCATTTTTGGTTGAATGGCTACGTAAACAAGTAAAATTTCCGTATATAAAGCTAAAATAATCCTCAAGAAATTCAGCAGGTTCCATTTTTTTTATGTTCTTGACAGTAACTTCGGTAGAATCAACTTTAACGTACTGCAAGTTTATACTGAAGTATCTACAATATTTCAAGCATTTATTTATCAAATTACTGACTTATCAACTCATTAAATGTGGAGAACTGCTGTCATATGCCACTATTATATTGTCAGGAACTAACCCTTCTTAAATAGAATAAATTATTTTATTTAATTTTTACCATATTATACTCTCAGTTATTTGTTGTCATTAATATTATACCAATAACAAAGGGAATCGAACCTGAATAGGCTTATGTTAGATTCACAACACAACGTGAAGTAACACAATGCAACACAAAACGACGTACGCTTGTTAATTCAATTGGAATTGAATTGTTTTAAGGTTTGCGAAAATTGTTCGATAAGCTTATTTTGATTGTCGAACTCGGCATGGGTACATTTGAACTCTTTGTTTCTGTTTCCAAACTCTCATTTATGATTATGTCATCGAAACAGTCGTGATCAGTTTCTACAGTTGAAGTATCTTGGATAATTCGAACACCAAGTGAAGGGGTTGGAGAAAAAAAATTAATTTCGTCGAAAAATCACAATATGGTCTATGAACTTATCTTATTAAAATCAAAATACATAATACATGATGTACTGTTATTATTTTAATTGACAACGATTATTTGATTTACCACACTTTTAGAAACGTTGAAGTTTTTTTTCTTTTTTTTTTACACTCTTACAGTAACTTTGGTAGTAATCACCTTTTCGTGCTTAACGGTACTGCAAAATTCTACAATATTTCGAATATTTATTTAACAAATTACTGGCTTATCAACTCATTAAATGTGGAAAACTACGGCTATTGTGAGCAGAGCTAGGTCGTATTCGAGTAAAAGTATTTAAAATACTATAAAAAATGTTTTTTTTGAGTAAAGTATTTACTTTCCGTTGACAAGTACAAATAATTTATTTTGAAAAAGTATTTCAAATACTATTTTTGAGTTAAAGTATTTTACTTGATTTATTCAAATACAAGTAAAGTATTTGAAAATTATTTAAATTTCTCTATTAAATTACTCAAATACTACTAATTTTTTTTTAAACAGAGAACCTATATTGGAAATGTGATTGAAAACATACATGTCCAAAAGGTTTGTTTAATATGCAAATGAATATTGAATAGAGTAGAATCAATCTAGGTGGTGACTGACGGCAAGTGCCAAGTTCAAGAAATTGAGCAAGTTCCAGCAAAAATAGGTCCTCATCGCATCTCACACAGCCCTCGGATTTTTTTTTTTTTTTTTAAATTGTCTTTAGTACAAGGGCTTATAAGCACGATGCAAACAAGAGGTCCGGCGTCCCAAGTGTCGGGACCCAAGACCCAGATTTTGTTTTTTCTTTGTAGCTTGTCTTTAGTACAAGGGTCATAAGCACGTTGCAAACAAGAGGTCCGGCGTCCAAGTATTTGGACCCAAGACCTTAATTTTTTTTTTGTCATCAGTACAATGGCACTTAAATGTGATAAAGATAACAGGTCCGGCGCCCCAAGTGTCGGGACCCAAGACCTTATTTTTTTTTTGTTATCAGTACAATGGCCCTTAAATGTGATGAAGACAATAGGTCCGGGGTCCAAGGAATTGGTGCCGAAACTCTATATCACATGTTTAAATTGTATTTTTCTGGAAAGATGTTATTAATAATTATTATAAATAATTTTTAAAAATTTTCGGATAGGTCTGCGGTTCAGAAGTCGGAACCGAGGGCTTTAAGCAAAAAAAATTTCCTAAAAACCAAAATGTCAATAATGTTCATTACGTATCAAGATAAGTGTAAAAAAGATTAAAATTTAAATAGTTAATTCAACATTAATAAATAAAATACTTATTATACTGTTGAATTATCAGAAAAATCATCGTTTGACTTAGCTAGAAGATATATAGAGGGATTGAAATTAATATAAAAAAAAAAACAAATAACAAAAAAATTAATAACAAAATATTAATCAGTTATTTTTATATTGAAATTATTAAAAATTTAATTACTTACCAAATTGCAAGTAACTAAATTAGTTTTGAAACAAATAAGTTTTCTTTTCTTTATTAATTTTTCAAAATAATTCCAAAATAATTTATTAGTCCCAAGTCTTGTATGAATGATTTAGTAAATAATAAAATAAAATGAAAAAAAACAAACAATCAAATTTTGTATCAATTAAATTTTATTGTTAACATTTCATCTGCCGGTAGGGTTGCCAGAGGGGGGAAGTTTCAAAAGAGAGCTTTTTCAGAAAAAACAGAGGCCAAAAGGAAAGGCTATAATATAAAATCATATTTACTTCAGACATAAAGACAAAAATATTTCCAAAAAATAAATAAAACTTATTTCATCAGTTTCAACGATTTCTCTCCTAAAATTCTAAATTTTTGCCTTCTTTGAAATACTTAATCCATTTCAGATTTAAAAATTTTTCCTTAAATTCATCGGAGGAAATATTTTGAACAATAATTAATTAAATATTAACAAAAAATATGAATCTTGAAAGCAAAAAAGTAATCCAGAATGTTCAAAATATCAGTAGTCAATCAAAAATCTGTTAAAAAAATATAATTTTCAATCACTTACAAATACAATCCATTTTTCTTATTGAACAAATTTTTATGTTTTTGAAATTTCAAAATTTGTTTATAAAAAAAATGGAAGGAAAATTTTAAGAAACTTAGTTATAAAAAAAATTTATTTGAATTTAAATTAAATTTGATTTAAGAAAATTAAAGTTTTATTAAAACATTTTAAATTTTTCGTAAAAATATTCTTTCACAAAAAATAAAAATGGCTAATTAATTTTTACCGAATACTTTTTTTCGTCAGAATATTTTTCAAAACGAAACTATGTCATTCCAATCATTGATTGGGATTTTAATTCTGAGCACAATCAGAAAATATCATTTTCAAGCACGTGTATTGAACAAAATAAAATCAGTTTCAATTAAATATTTCCACAAATTGTGATTGAAAGTGATTGAAAAGTTCTTTAACAAAAAAACATGATTGCAAGTGATTACAATCGAAAACTATTTGCTATTGAATCAACCTCAAAAAAAAAAAAAAATTCCGAGGGCTGTGTGAGAGGGCTACTTTTGCTGGAACTTGCTCAATTTCTTGAACTTGGCACTTTCAACCATTCACCACGTAGAAGATGTACTTCATATGACACGGTCCCGTTGAATACACACAAATTGACTCTACTCTATTCAATATTCAATTGCATATTGAACAGACCTTTTAGATAAAATTAACAGGTACCTAAACGCATTACATTACTTATAAATATTGTGTTGTGAATTAGTTCATTGATTATTAAAATGCACAATTTAATTTTTAAAAAACTAAAAATGCATCGAGTAATTCATAAAAAAAACCCTTGTTATTCTTTTGGACTACCAGTTTCAATACCTAAAAAAAATGGTATTATTGAAAATTTATGAATGATAATCTGTTTGAAATAAAATAAAAATGTTTACTTCCCTTATAGGACAATAAAAGAAAATAATATGATGTTTAAGAAATAACATGTTTTTGAAACCAATATTATGATATTTGGGTACCTGGAAAAAATAAATCATTCAAAATTTCTTTATTCTCATACCCTAATAAATCTGTGGCAATAATGAAAAAATTAACAGCATTTTTAATTTACTAATACCTACATTTGTTACCAGAATCAGAAGTTAAAAAGGCTGAAATTATTAATTCCCAATACAGGTCATTAGCCAAGTATGAGAATTAAAAAGATTTACAAAATACTATTTCTGAATTTTAGAGCGAAATAAAAAATGTCAAATATTAATTGAATAAATTTATTTTGAGTAACGTATATCGGATTGCACAAGGACTTTTCAGCTTATTTAGTACTTTCAGATTTACTCAAATATGATCCCTTCCAGTGCATCTTCTTTGGTTAAATCAAAAATTAAATAAAAAAAGGATATACCTAAAAAAAAACAAATATTTATAACCTACATATTATAAACATTTCCAAAATATTATAATTTTAAAATTATAACTTTACGTCTTTGTATATAAGTTCTCTGTGATTTTTCTTTAAAAAAAATAATTTTTTTTTAATAATATAATTAGAGCAAAATATTTGAGTAATTTAATAGAGAAATTTAAATAATTTTCAAATACTTACTTGTATTTGAAATAATCAAGACAAATTCTTTTACTCAAAAATAGTATTTGAAATACTTCTTTCAAATACTTTACCTGTATTTGAAAAAAATCAGGTCAAATAATTTTATTTGAAAAGTACTTGAAAATAGTATTTACATTTTTTTTACTTAAATAATTTTACTCAAATACTTCAAATCAAATACTTTTACTCAATGAGTAGTATAGTATTTGTATTTTACCCAGCTCTGATTGTGAGGAACTAAGCCTCCTTAAATAGAATAGTTTCATTTTTATTCTATGTTTTTACCAGATTATACTCTCAATTATTTTTGGTCATTTTATTATATCCCAATGACAAAGGGTACTGGACCAGGTCGAAAAACCCATAAATCATTTTTTTTGCTTCATCAGGAATCGAACCTGTGACCTTTCGGTTGAAAGGCAGACGCTGTACTTACTGCGCCACCCACCGTATAAATAGATCTGGTAAATTTTCGCTTAAGTTTGCCTCGCTTCGCGTTGCTTTGCGGCGGTTATGAAGAGAAATATTATTTTTCATATGATTCACTTTGGCAAGCGTAACGTAGCGTTACCTCGCGTTGTATTGTGAATCAAGTATTACATATTTATTCCGACAAAAATGTGGACTTTTAAATACAAAATGCGATTCCAAAAAGAATATTTTTAAGGTTCTTTTTTTGGTTTAGTAAATTGATTTTTTTTTTTAATTTTCTTTCTAAATATAAACTTTTTCACAAATTAAAAATTTGGAATTTTCTCGAACTTGAAAGCCAAGCCATACAGTATTAGATAAAAAAAAAACAAATTAGTTCAGTTCTTATAATATTAGAAATATAAAATTAACTATAGCAATTAATATTAAAAGTAGTAATATTAAAAATTTCTAATTAAAAAAAAATACTCACAATAATTTATAGATTTTTAGTGCATACAACGCAACAAACACTCATTATGTCCAATCAGTTTGCGGTGAACAAATTAATTTCTCACATTTTTTGCATTATTTTTCACACTAAATAAACAAACCATTTCAATGTGGTTGTGGTGTATTATCATGTACATATCTATGTTGTAAAAGTATAAGCCGTGTCCAAAGTACTACAAAAACAAAACGAAAAAATTATTTTTTAAATCAAAGAAGAAAGAAAAGAACCACCACCATTTAGTATAAAATGAAAAATTACATCGAATGATTTTAATTTCTCCTGTAGTTTTTTCGACCATTTAAGGTAATTTTAATTTTTTTTTTTAACATCTGCTGCATTTTAAAAAGCTTATAACCAAGTATATATTAACATGATATAGGTCTAAAAGAGTGGTAATGTGGTGGTCTTTTTGTTAATATTTTTTGTTTCACCTCAAATTCAAAAGTATTTTTATTAATTTAATACTGTTAACTAAGTTATAAGCCGTCGAATTTTATGCATTAAAAAAGTCTATATTTATATTATGTATGTATATACTCTCTCTCGATAAATGAAATCAAATTTAGAAAATTATATTAAGTAATTTTGTGTAACAGTAGGAGCCATTCAATTTTTAATGCTAGAAATAATTATGATTAACCTTTTTATTTTTAATTAAATTACCTTTAATAACCTACAGTAGCGCAAATAAATTAAGCACCTGCAGTTGTAGACTCTTCATTACCTATATTAATTGGTTTTAAGGCATTCATTTTGTAAATTTCTAGAATAAAGTTATAAATTATATATATTTTTTTTCACGTTTAATTTATGAGCATATGTAATGTATGTAAGTAGGTATAGGTACATTTATATACTATAAAGAGAGTAAGTAATTGAAAAACCTCATGTTTATTAAAAATTCTCCGATTGAATAATTTAACGCCTTTTTAAATGATTAAATTCAATTTTGTTTTTAATTATATTTCATAATCATATACAATTATTATTGTTATTATTAAAAAAAAATACAAGTAGATAATATGATGTGTGTTGATGATGTGCAATTCCACAACGTTAAGTGCTAAATGAAACATAAATTATTATTATAATATACCATGTACTTATTTAGAGTAAAAAAAAAAGATTAATTTAATTTACTTACCAGTGCTCAAGAGATTCACTTAGCATTCAGTTTGAAACTTTCAATAAATCGCCTTCATTATACACAATTAATTTTGAAAATAATTTCCTAAACCAAATGGGGAAATATTATTTGTTCTTAAAAAATAAACACCTTTTTTAGGTATTGCTGGTTCACCACCCATTTTCATTTTACTACAATTTTTACCAAAACTATGACAATTACAAATATTAAATATAATTAATTTTTGAAAATTTTCACATTTTTCACCAACAAATTCATTACTTATATTAGCATTTATTGATTCAGCAAAATATTCATATGCAGCAGCATGATTACATATTGGTCTCAATGAACAATGTAATTGATTTGTACCATAATTTGGAAAAAATGATGCAGTACCACCTTCACCATAATAACCAGCTAAACCAACATTTGTTTGAATTGATTCAACATATTCAGCATCACTAGCATCAACACGTTCATCAAATCCTAAACTATGAAACATTGGTCCAGCTGGTTCTAATGCAAAAATTGTTTTATATTTAAATGGTGAAATTTGTTTCCCAGCTAATCCAGCTATTTGTGCACCAAGACTAAATCCAATTAAATACATATCAGAGAATGATATTGATTTAGTAGTATTTAAATATCTTGTAAAATCAGCTAATTTTTTTGCAACTCTATTTATTGTAAGCGATAAATAAAAATAATTAATTTCATTAGAAGTTTCATCCCAACTAACAGTTATAACATTAAAATTATCTTTTTTTAAATATGCATTTTTAATTATCATTGATGAACAACTGTTATACACATTTAACCATCCTGATATTATGAATCTATTATATATATAATATTAAAAAATAATAATAAATATATTTTGTTCATTATATTAAAATTAAAAATTTAGTAAAATTATAGTTATATATATTGTTCAAAATCTATAGTTGTAGATTAGATCATAATAGTTGTAATTGTTAAAATGTAAATTTAAGAGAAATTTTCTATCACTCTCTTTTAATAAATTTTTCCATGAAAGTAATAGTGAATATAAAAAAAAATCCAGTAAAAACTGTATAACATATATAAAATCCTATCCAACATTTTGTGCGAATGTCTAAATCCTTGTTGTGACGGTGTCATTGGCAAATATTCATAACTACGACGTATACTACATCGTATAGCTACGACACATATAGACAAATCAATACACACCACCTTTTTATCAATTTTAAAACTACATATAGTATATACCGCAGTGAGATGTACGCTGCTATATGTCGGAATTCGGTGTACTGATGGTTCGGATTGTCAAAATATACACTTGAAGAATCAAGATGTGCTATGGTAATTGGAAATAACACTTCTGACTTATTTCAGCCATGTTACGGATTTCGACAAGGCGATGGACTTTCATGCGACTTATTCAATCTAGTACTGGAATGTATAAACAACAAGTGCCAGTAAACGGGGCCGGATCATTGACATCATCGCCAGATCAGAACGGGTGGTCGTCAAGGCTTTTACACATATTAAAGAAAAATAGGAAGAAATTGGCTCAAAGTAAATAAGAAAAAATAAAATATATGGTGTTGACAACTGAAAAGGGAGGTCTCAACATTATATTGGTTAACAGTGATGCTGTTGGCACATATAATTTCGAAGTAGTCTACCATGGAACCAACGTTAATCCTACAAACAACATGAATGTGGACGTACGGCAAAAAATAGCACTTGCAAACCGTTGCTGCTTCTGTTCTTCAAAACGTCTATCGTCAAACCTTCTATCCCTAAGCACCAAAGTTCAAATCTCCAATCCAATTTGAACATCTCGAATTCGGTGACTTTTCGGTCACGGAAGCTGAAAGTATCACCAATCGATAGTTAATAATTTTTTTTAAATTTTCAAAAAACGACTCCTTCCACACTTAAAAAACTGATAAGCATACTTTGAAACGCCCGGTATAGCTTATAATTTCGTAATGAATCATATTTGAATAGATTATCATTAATCATTAAGCATCATGAAGATCTTTAAAATATAGATAATATAACATAAAAAATGTTACACAAAATAATATTAAATAACTCTATAGTTATGACAGATTACTTTATTTTCACTTTTATAAATCGGCAAGTCATTGTTACACTCGCTCAGCATTATTTTTATCTGTATATTCTACAACATTCGGTGCTATCTTTTAAATTGGAAATGACCCGCTGCAGAATAAATATATATTTTTTGTTTTCATGCTATTTCAAAATTATTCAATTAATTAACCTACTTTATTATTCATATATAAATAATTAATTATATTATTTAATTTTATATTTATTTTATGAAGTATATTTTACGGTAGTTTTATAAAATTAAGTCCATTTTAATAAGAGTTTAATAACCATAATAATCATTAAAATTGTACATTTTATAAAATTTGACACAAAGTTGTTGCTGCAATCATTAAAGTTTATATCACTCAATAAAATACAGTTAAATAATAAAATTTAAAATTCTAGTAAAGACAAGTGGCTAAACATAGAAAATCATAAGACCTAAAATACAGTATTCAATTCTAATCAAAAAATTCAAGTATAAGTCAAAAAAAGAGTGAATCGGTTCTTTTCCGCTTAAGTTTAGAGAAATGTAACAAAAACGTGAAAAAATTTAACCAATTTCAAGATAAAAACTATGTAGGGAATTGAAGTTCCGGATAAAGATAACGTAAGATACTAAGGAATTTTGTTAAATAGTAAGAAAACATAAATAAACAAATAAAAGAAGCTAAGCAGCATTTTTGTCTTCGTAAAAAACCTATTTTATGATAATTATTTATCGAATATGGTCAAATTGACATGTTATAAATCAATGATTCGTCCTATATTAACTTATGGTTCACCAATATGGCTCAATATTACCTAAACGAAAATTACGTAAAGTAGAAACACTGTGTAAGAGCTTGTATAAATTAATGGAGAAATCCTAGACATAACTATTTGTATTATTATTCAAATAAATATAATATATATGAGGTAGCCAAGTTAGATAGAATAGATAATTTTATTGTAAAATTAAATCTAAGCTATTTAAACAATAACTTTAAAATAGCATATAGTATACATTAATATCACACATATATTATCCCAATGCATTATATTTTCAAAAATCTATGATAACCGGCTACATCTCACCGGAATGTTATACATATATATTTAGATCTAAATAATTTGATACAAAACTCCCAAGGTATATCATTAATATACCACACAAGTAGAAGGATAACCGACTGCACAATTGATATTAATTTATATGAATAATTTATAAACTTTGACACATACATACGGACTACAGATATTAAAATTTTAAATAATTATATAAAACAAATTGGGTGGAGAAATTAACGAATAAAAATGTACACAAACTATAGTTTTAATTTCTTTAGATTTAAGATTACGATTAAGATTAGTTTTAAGTGTAACAAAAAAAAAACTTAATTAAATTTTTTTTAAGTTTTTTGTCAAATAATAAAATAAAATCGAAACATGTACTAATATTATAATGTTGAAAACTGTTAAAGTAAGATAGAAAATACAAATAAAAATAATATTATAAAATAATTTGTACAGAGAGCTCCAAAGATGGGTCACTAAAATAAAAAAAAATATATATAATATAAGTACCAATGCTTTGTTGGGTAAATATTGTAAATTTTGAAACATAATTAAATTTAATAAAGCAAATTTAAAATAAATAAATTTTGTTCATAAAAATTCACAAACAATTATACCTTGTTGGCCAACTCTTATTGAAGTATGATGTTTCCAAATGTTTTGAATTATTAAAAATTAAGTCTTGATGGTGATTTCGATTTAATCTCGTATAAAGATGATAATAAACTTTCGGTTTAGGATCAATTATACGTAAACTAAAAGTTTTCTTAATATTATCAACAAATGAATTGATTAAAGTAAAAATTTGAACTGTATCAACACATTCCACATATTTTAACTCCTTCATGCATTCTATATAATATAATGAAAATTTTAATTTATTAAACACTATAGAATAAAACAAAAAACAAAAATCAAATTAATATTACCATATGATGTTAACATAATAATATGAAGTAATAATAAAGTATACCAATTAATTTTCATAATTCCTTTAAATTAATTATCATAAAATATATTTTTACTACCGCTTCAACTACTGTTGTCTTCTACTACCTACTTCTATAAGTCTTTTTGTTAAATCTATAAAATATAAACATTTGCAAATCCTTTTTATATGGCAAAATATGCCCTCAATTATATGGATGATATGCCATAACAAAATTTTCATAATAAAAAATACATTTTAATGATCTAATAATTTTCATTACTAATTGGTGACTTTTTAATGTTTAAAGACTTATCATATGGCAAAAGATAATTCAAAATTTTTAAAATAAACGAAACTTGTTTCAACTCTATACACCATCAAGTAAATGAATACAAAATATATGAAGTTCAAGTTATTGAGACTTTTATTATTATCATTTTCAATATAATTTATTTCAAAGTTCTAAAAGGCAGCTGGTAGTTTAAAGACAGTTTTTAAAGAGGTATGAATAAAATTATGAAAATTATTAAACCTAACTATATTGTACCTCAACAACTTCACTATAGTTGCTTTCACTATGTTCAAATAGAAAAATAAAAATATTTTACAGGAATTTTGATAGGTAAATTGCATAATATGTCAAGGAATTATAATAATATCAATGATACGATTGAAGACTGTAAAATTTGATTTTGATTGCATAATAGTTATATATGTATTGTAAATAATTTTTTTGATTTTAAGTTAAAATAAAATTGATGCATAATAAAAAATATATATAAGTAAATAAACACCCTTATTCTAAATTCCATCGTAGAGCTAAGTAGTCGTAAAGAATCTACGAAAAAGCGATTCTAAATTCCGAATAAAAATTTCTTCTAAGTTTTTTTTCGAAGTTTTGTAGCATGATAATGTTAAAACAAACGTCAAAAGTCTACAACAGATATATTAATTTCTTAATAATCTTTATAAATTTATTTTTATTATTGCTAATTTCTTTAGGTTAAGGTTTAATTTAATTTAATTTAATTTAAGAATTATGAATTTGCTACATATTATACTTTATATACTCCTATCATGTATATGTACGAAATAAAATGAATAAATAAAAAATAAATCAAATAATTCGTAGTAGTGTATTTTTTTTTTAATTTTCCGTGTTAATTTTTGTTATTAATTGTATATTGTTACTAGTGAATCCAATGCAATGCACATGCAATTGCACAGAAGTAGTTCTTTCAGACACAATTTTATATAAAAAAAAATATTTGTTTTGGTATAATTGTTGTTGTTTTCTGAATTGCTTGATTCTCGAATGTATATGCAATGAAATTAAAGTATAATACCTAATACTTTATGACGAAATTAATACTATTTTCAATATAACTTATCACAATAAAATCCCATTACTCTCAATGTAGTAGATCGATAAATCAGTGTTTTCGCATAAGATATTAAAGTGGGTTTTAGAATTTTATTGTAGGGTATATTCTGAAGTGTATTTAAACAATTAATTTATCACATTTGGTTCTTTATATAATCAAAAAATATTCGTTAGTATTAAAGACAGTCATTAATTGAAACAGACTAAAATAGTGTGCTGCTGTACGAAAAATTAGAAGGAAAAAAATATAAGAAGTAGACATTGTTACTGTCTATGCCATCTTGTAGATATTATTTATAAATACCAATCCCTTATTTAGCTGTTAGGATGATCGTTCAGTCTGATCAATTATAAAAATAAAAAAATATGATCACTTTAATGTGATTCTATTTTATTTATGCCATATTTTTTTTACTTCTTTAGTGAGCAAATTTATTTGCACTTTTGTATTTCCTATGTACCACGGAGCGTTAACAATTATAAATAACAATTATAATCATTTTTAAATATTTAACAACTCCTGTATGATTGAGTGCAGTAAAATATATAATTGTATATTAATTATTCATTCTATTTTTTATTTTTCGGACTATTTTAAATGTTTTAAGTATTCACCACCTTTGTTTTGCATATTTTTATTTTTGGCCAAAAATTTTTAAATTTTTAATATTTGTAATTTACTATTTAACTATTCTTGCTTTTTTACTCACCACGTCGTCCATCTTGTGTATTATATATATACTAGGGGCCTCTGTTGAGTAATTATATTTCAAGTTGAAGTAAAATTTTAAAAAAAAACAGTAATTTACGTACTGACATAGACTTCGCATGATATAGCAGAAACCACTCGTGCTTAATAAAAAGTATTGTGGTTAGTAAGTTTTATTTAGGACACATAAATACACGTCCCTTATATGCTGCTTCGTTTCCGATATATTCCCTATAGTAAGTGGCATTTAGTGATAAAATTACTAAAAATAAAAAGTTTTGTTATTAAAGAGGTATACTATTATTATATAAGAACTATATTATTACTACAAATAACCAAAATTTAGAAACAGTTACTTAAAAAGATAAAAATGAAGAATTCAAGTGATTTGTTTTTTTGTTGTTTTTATATTTTTTATTTTAGATGAATTTGTTTTTTTGTTTTTTTTTTTGGCATATGTACATAGATTCATTTGCAAGTCCATATGTAAATTTTAATAACTGATTTGTTTGCTTTTGTTTATTATTTTCATAAGATCTCACATATGCATAATGTATTTGCTGAATAATAAAATCATATGAGTACAAAATTTTCAACTGTGTGCGCATTTTTGTTTTTTATACAACTTATTTATTATATTAGAAGTTCATTAAGGAGTAGGAGAATCGAAATAAAATGAAAAGGTGTCTACTGCACAGGTCCCTAAATGCTTGTCAATTATAATTATAGA
Organism: Argyra leucocephala; assembly: GCA_963942445.1. Classification (NCBI taxonomy): domain Eukaryota; kingdom Metazoa; phylum Arthropoda; class Insecta; order Diptera; family Dolichopodidae; genus Argyra; species Argyra leucocephala. The sequence continues at coordinate 60,560,352 of OZ012679.1, read as the reverse complement.
TAATATGATGTATTTTAATTTGTTCATAGTCAAAAACGTTTGTAGTCACAATTCTGTTAAAGTCAATAATTTTTTGGAAAGAAAGTAATAAATTTTACATAAGTTGATTTTTACCGATGTCTTTTATAGTCGTATTAAAATATAGCGCCATTTTTTTCAATAAAGCTAAGTATGCTGTTGAAAATGTTTGCCTGTCAAAAAATTAATGAAAAAACTACTTCAAAATCGGTAGCAAAATTTTATCAGAAATTCATTTAATCAATAACAGGTGGCAATAAATTTAGGTTATTTGACAATCAACAACGTGAAAATAAATCTAACTATATAAACTAAAAAAACTAACTGTTAAACTATTTAAATTATTTATAATAATAAAAATGGAACCTTTTGCGAAACTTCGACATTGACATGTAGAGAGAGACAACTTTTATGACGTACAGTCTATTTTATTATTTCGTCTTTTATGAGAGGGACTTTATACTTTGTCTTTTCTGAGAGGAACTACTTTTAATATATATTAATTACTTTGAAATACTTTGTTTTGGAACGTTTGAATATGTAGCTGTTTAGTACAACCCCATACTTGAATACCGTATACCCAGACTGGCTTTAACATCTGATTATAGATGAAAACTTTGTTACACGTCGAAAGCGTAGATGTTCGTTCAATTAGCCAATACAAATGTTTGTATTTTAGATCCAGTTCTAGCTTTTTTTTTTCTCGACGTGTTCTTTCCATCTAAGCTTTGCGTCAAGTGTCATACCAAGATATTTTGCAGAATTTTGACATGGTATGATGACATTTTTTAATCTTACTGGAATGTGCGACTCAATTTTTTTATTTGTAAAAAATTGTAAACCTACTAATGATTATCATATTAGGGGAGATAGGGGCTTAAATTAACAGGGGTAAGAATTAACACGCAACTTACGCATATACCACCCATCTCGGATGTTGAGTTTTTTTATTAATTTCTCTCTTTATTAAGATCTCTATTGGATGACATTATTCGGTTTGTCATTGAACATTGTGTGAAAAGGTTAGGTGTACGGCCAGATTTTTTAGTCCAAAACATAAATATTTTGGGTGATCAAATTTTGATTTGTAGGTAAGCTTACTGTTGGTTTTATATCCAAACTCCATTTATTTGCTCTATTATTAGTTAATTTTTATGTTTTTTACTAATTTTAAACAATATCCACAAACTTTTTGGTAAAGTTAACGTTATAAAGAGGTAATGAGGTAAGTGTTAACCTATTGCTGGGGCAAATTTTAACAATGTTAATACTTACCCCATTTTATGTTTTTGAGAAAAATTAAGTTTTCATTATTGTAATTTTTTCTGAATGCGAAATTATAAAAGAAAAATAAACAGAGGGTCCAGAAATTTTCGAGGTAGCAGCTCAGAAAGTTCTGGAAAAAAAGTTAGTTTACGTAAAGGGGCAAAAAATTAAAGTTAATAAATACCCCATAAGTTAATAGTTACCCCTGAGCAGTTAATATTAGCCCCAAACACGGAGCAGAAAGTAACTTGGCACTTTTTTCTCTAAAAACATTCTTATTGCAAACCTATTAACAATTAAAATTAAAATCTTTCCAAAAGTAAAAGCTATTTGATTATACTATTATTTAAAAAAAAAGTTTATTGAAATTATATTTTTATTAGAAACTATAACTCATTTTTAAAAAAATGTTAATTGTAGCCCCTGTCTCCCCTACTCTACAATTATTATTATTATTATTATTTTATTTTTATGTATTTGTACAATATGTTTAATTTTATATATTTTGATTATATATTTGAAGAGCTTATATCACTACAATATTTACACCTTTAATTTGTACTTATTTAGACTAAGCTGAGATAATTATTTATAATAAATTTTATTTGTAAAGGACAAAATGCCAAGTAAAAACCTTTAATTAATTATTTTTATGCTAATGTAAGACCTAATTTTAGCCTAACCTAAAACTTAATCAACGTCTATTTACTGAAATGATCTTTTAGCATATATATTGTATTGCTTTTAGTGAAAACTTTTATAAATTCATTGTAAAAAATTCAGTACACAGTTAAATTACAAAAAAACATTTAAACTCTACTCATATATTCAATTAATTTTTTTTTAAATATTTTAATTCTAGTTTCATTTTTTATAGAATGGTGTTTTGTGTACTGGTTTTTCTATATAATGGTAATCTAAAATCTCCACTGTCTCTCAAACAATGGTAACCACAAACATACTCAATGTGCCTTTCCATATAGCACGGTAACAAACCATTCTTCAATTTGAACAACAATATTAGCGAATTGTACTTAAGTCTACTTCTTATATCGATCCATTTTAATTTATTTATCATATCTTGAATATGTGTTCGTATTCCTTTTTTGAGTATTATTCTCATTGCTTTATTTTTCTGTAAATGATTTTTTTGTGACTGACTGCATACAAAAAGTATGGGGGAACAGTAGTCGTAATGTGGTAGTGTTATGGTATTCTATACGTTCATTACGATGCGACAGTTTTCATCTGATTTTCGATAATAACCAAATTTTTTTCGACAATTTCTTACATATATAATCACAATGTTCATTGAAATTATTTATTATTACACCCAAATATTCAAAACTGGCTGAACTATCAATTAACCTCGTTATTTATTTTAATATTTCAATTCCTTATAACGATCGGCCAATATAAATGCATTTAGTTTAACTTGCATTCAATTTTATATTGTTCATGTTCAACCATATATACAAATTCTCCAAATCTTTATTTATTTTTTTCACATTCAGCTACATCGTTTCCTACTACATAGGCTAGAGTATGGTGGGCAAATAGTAATTTATGTTCAATGTCTCTGGCACTATAGCATTTTAGTTTTTCTAAAGCCCTCTGAAGATCTATAATAACTTTGAATATAATTTTTCCATCGTGCACATCCATTTTCCTCCATTTACTAACTATCAAATTTAATAGAGATTAACAACTATTATTTTTTCTAAAACCAGATTGATTTTCTATAATTAAATTAAATTTCTTTAAATAATCTTCTAATAATTGAACATTAAGAACTTTTTCCATAATTTTTGGTTCAGTACTTATGTTATTTATTGGTCTAAAGTCTTCACATTTACAAGAACCTCTTACTTTTTCTGCTGAAATTATTATGCTTTCTTTCCAAATCTCTGAAAAGATTCCACTTTCTAAAGATTTATTAATGATAGACAAAAAATTAGAACCAATAAAATCGAATGAATCAATAAATATTGGTGGGTTCATCACATTATTGTCTCTTTTATTATTCATACTTATTAAGACATTTTTTAATTCATTAAGTGTAAATATTTTGAATTTAAAAGTATTATTAACTGGTTCAATTATGTTTTTATATTCAATTTTTGAAATTTCGTTTATAATCTTATTAATGCTATCTATAAAATAAGTATTTAATTTTTCTGCAATTTTCTAATTTTTCTTCAATAATTTCTCCATCAAAATTAATGTTACTTTTTTCAAAAATTTTTCTTGTTAAATACATTATTTTTTTATATTGCACCACATAGATTTTAATCATAGTGGAATTGTCAATTTTACGTCTTATAAAACTATTTTTTGCATATTTTATTTTTAAATTTATTTCTCACGATTTTATATTTACACCATTCTTTCCCTTTGATTGGACCATATTGCAGCATAATGTTATGTCTTTTTCTTTTATTGCTGCAAGTTCATTAGACAACCAGCTGCTTTCTATATCATTAACATTTTTGTTAAACTACAAATTCATTAACTATACGTTATGTAAGCTGTCACTAAACTTTTCAGCTTTTGAATTGCAATCTAAATAATAAGTAGTCATTATGTCATTACATATTTTAGTTCTAAATATATCTTTATTATATTTAAATATACTTAATTGATGAAACATGTGAATATTTTTAATATAATTTTATATAATATAATTTTTTTGGCTTTACTTCTTTGCAATTCTTCATTAAACCATTCAATAGACTTTTGTTAAATTTTACAGTTTTGCTAAGTTTACTCAATCCTTTTTTAATTTTTTCAACAAATTTTCCGCTACACGTATCCAAATTTTCTACATTAATTAAATTATCAAAACCATTCATTTCCAGCTCCAATAAATACAAACTCTTTTGTGCTTTTTGGTTGTTCACATTATTTATTTTAATATTCAACGTTTCATATGGTCTGATATGGCATAATTTTTATTTATAGAGACCTGCACATTAGAGAAATGGTCGGTTAGTGCATTATCTATCATTGTTTTACTGTAGTTTGTAACCCTAGTATAATCATTTACTAATTGTTTTAAGCCAAAATCTATAATAATTAATTCTTTAATGATTTCTTAATGGTTACTAACCTTTGGAAAAGTCAATATTGATCGACTATCTTAGAAAAGTCGATACCGTTATAATTAATTTCTAATGATTGTGATAATGATTGTCATATTATAATTACTTCTTAATTCAATGTTGCCATATTGTTTAAAAGTTTTTAAAAATCTTAACATTATGTATATCTACGATGGTATCCTACAACAAAAATATTTTCTCAACTTCTAACATCAACTCGCCTAAGCCTATTTTATTACTTTTCTTACTTCATTTATTTTTCTTCAATAGCATACAATTTAAATACATATTTTAACACGAGTAGCAAGACATCAAAATTAAAATTATTAAAATGTATTTGTATATAATATTAAAAATATAAAATAATTAAATAAAATAAAATATGTATGCTATTAAACATAGTAAAACATGTTAACTATCATATAATACCCTACTGAAAGTGCTTACCATTTATTATTCATATAATATGTATGTACATATTTCATATTTCATAATTCAACTGCTTACATTAAATTTGAAAATTTTAATTTAATGTTATCATCTTATTTTTAATTATCACTACAATTCTTATTTAAAAATTATGTTTTCTATTTGAAATACAACCAACAGCAGCAGCAACAACAACAACAAAAACAATTATAAATAATAATCAAACACCATATCCATCCATTCATAACCTCATACTGTGCCAATAGATTTACAATAAAATATGTATATATAATGACAATTTAATCCTTGATTGTGATGGGAAGAGATTTAAAATTAAAATTCCAATTCTAGTATGTTGCTGTCTAGCCTATTGAATAAAAATAAAAACAAAAAAAAAACACGAAAGAAAATTCATTGAAACAATCTCTTCACATATTATTTTATAAGTCAACGTCGACGTCTATACTCCAATACTAAAAAATAGAATAAAAAAAAAACTTATGCAATGTCAGTTATAAAAACATTTTTTTTTTTTTTTGTAATCGTCAGTTAATAGCAATAAAACTTATTAGCATAAGAAATAATTCAGGAATACTGGCTGATTTCCTCTCTTTGGTCACTATAAATTCAAACCAATTTCAATTACAACAAAATATTATAAAATATAAAAGATTTAAATGAGACCAGTTTTATAGAATTATTGAAATTGAATGAACGAACAGGTAAAAATATGAAATGAAAATACAGAGTGTTAAGATTAAAAAAAAAAAAATAAGAAAAGAAAATTAGTAATGAAAGATGATCGAATCGCGACAACTTAAATTAAATATAAATTTAATCTTGGGGAATGGTGTTCGAATACAAAAATAATGTAAGAGTTTGTCTAAAATGAAAACTCTATAAAATTTTTAATTTTTAAAAATGACACAGCTCTGCTGAAATAAAATGTATTTGTATTAATTAAAATAAAATATAAAAAACTGATTTGCACAATTTATTGAATTTATTATAATACTAACTATTCTCGGCGTAACATTTGCTGGTCCAGCAATAAGCCACAATAGGAATATTTTTTTCTGCTTGTCAATATTTTAACATTCATTTTTTCTTTTTTTATGATCTTGACAGTAACTTAGGTAGAATCACCTTTTCGTGCTTAATTAAGTACGGTACTGCAATTTTACACTACAACATCTACAATAATTTGAGTATTTATTTTAACAAATTACTGGCTTAACTCATTAAATGTGGAAAACTACTACTATTGTCAGGAACTAAGCCTTCTTAAATAATGGTTTCATTTTATTTAATTTGTTACCAGATTATATTATATACTCTCAATTATTATTTGTCATTTATTATATCCCAATGACAAAGAGTACTAGACCAGCTCGAAAACCCAATGAAGCATTTTTTTTTTTTTTGCTTCATCGGGAATCGAACCCAGGACCTTTCGGTTGAAAGGCAGGCGCTCTACCTACTTCGCCACCCAGCGTGTACTGGACATTCATTAAACATTAATTTTAACTGGAAGATGTCAAGTTTTGTCAATTTGAAATATTTCGAGACGCAAACCAGAGAAATTTAAAGTTTTTAATAGGTACTATATTTCACCGGTAATTTTAATTGACTTAATTGTAATTAAAAGACTAATTGAAAAAGCTTCATATTTTTATGATTTTATGAGGTTTTGCTATTTGGTTCTTGTATTAAATATATAGTTTTTCTATATTCAAGATAATTCATTTTATAATAGCTATTATAGAATTAAATTTACAATAACCTAAACTGTAAAAAAATAAGGCACTCCTCATCTCTAAATACAAATATATGTAAAATACTTGAATATAATAACATTAAAAATTAAATGATAAATATAATTAATTATCATCTGTTTGTGCTTTATCCTATTTCTCATAATCCTCTATTCGGATCTTTTGGGTAACGAATTACCGCAGAAAATATTAAAATTTTAATAATTCCCATTTCATTCACTTCCATTAACATTTCTCTTCAATTTCCTTCATAACCATCAGCACAATAAAACCACCCTGTATAATAAAATGTAAATTTATAGATTGTGTAGATCTATATATTTATTTATATATAAATATATTATATATACATAATTATGTAGATAAAATGCGCGTGCGACTAGTTGTATTATATTTTTTTTCTTTTTGATTTTCTAATTGCTATTTTTTACCCAATTTGTAGTAACTTACAGCTCACATGTATCCTGCCTGATGTCATGAATTTGAGCTATATTTGTATAATTTTATTGGTAAATACATTTTTGAATTCCTTTTTGGTATGAATGTAAAGTAATAATAATAATTATGGCTTAATATATTAATATACATTCAAGTAGAGGTGTACTAAAGCAGTTTCTGAAGATATACGAAATATTGGAAAAAAATGCTTTTTGTAAATAAATTTTTTTTAAATATCTCTGTTAATTGTTATGTTTCAAAATATGTATTAGAATTTCTTGCTTTAAAGAGCTTGCTTTGATACGATTCTTTTTTTTTTTAAATAACATGTTGCCATAATAACCTGTTGCCAACATCTTCATAAATCGACATGGGAATATTTGCAGACGATCGACTCTAATAGCCACAAGTACATCGAAAACTCAAGCAATAGAGCAATTCGAAAAAGAGTTGGACAAGATAAGTAGATTGACACAGGATTGGCAAATTAAGCTGAACGAGGAAAATTCGGTTCACATTACTTACGCACCAAGGCGTAAATCAGCACATATAAATAACATAGATGTTCCAAAAGCAGAAACAGGGAAATATCTTTGATCATATCTTGATTCGCGACTTAACTAGAAGCATCGCGTCAAGCAAAAAACATTATAAATCAACCAAAAAACAAGAAATATATATTGGTTAATAGGAAGACAGACGAAACTAAACCTATACTTCAAACTCCATATCTTCAGCAGTATAATTAAGTCCATTTGGACTCAGACCAGTCAGTTTTGGGACTGCACTACGAAGTCTAACTTGTTAGTTATAAAACACGAAAACAGATTAGAGCTCTTGAGCAGATCAAAGGACAAAAGCGGGCTAAAAATGTTAAAATCCCACGATCTAGTGGAATAAAATAAAAATATAGGAGCAGAAATATTGAGTCCTGTAAACCCGCAGGGGTCTTGCTTTTTATGCACATTTTCAATCTAGTAAAAAAATTTATTCAATATATTCAAATTAATTCATTTATTATACAAGATTGTACAAAGAAAAAAAATTAAAGAAAGAAAAAACCTTAAGGTTGTAAAAAGAAAAAAAATTTCATACAATTGCAAAAATATTCTAAAGAATGAATAAACTCTATAACACAAAAAAAAATTAAACCATCTTCACTGGACAGTTTGATAAAACTTTTGCTAAATTTGGAATACCATTTCGACAATATAAATGATAAACACATATACATTTTGACATTTAAATTATGATTTTGTATTTTTCTAATATAAGCCGGTAACTTTTTAGTTTATCTTTCGTTAAATAAAAATTAATTTTGCCAGATCTTGATAGATCAACACATATTTTTGGCAATTAACTTATTTTTTCACCGAAAATTTATGCTAACCTACAATTTAATTAATTCTTGTTACTTTATCTATGAAATGTATACAGAATGTAGTCTAAATTTTTTAGCTACACACTCTGCTTTTATTTCCCGCTTCCCCTACTTATTTTAAACATTTTGAAATAGTGTACAAAGTCAAGAGCTATTGATATAACATTTTGGAAGATATTACATAATAAATTTTACGTTTTCATTTCAGTTTGGAAGTCACGGTTTCTTACCGGTTGACACTTAACATTCTATTAAAAAATCAATGTTGCAAACAGGAATTCGTGCAGATCCAAAATATCTTTTACTTCTCTAGAAAACATTCTAAAAGATCTGAAAAGCTTGAGATTTAATAATTTAAAAAGTATATTCTAAGCAGTCTCATACGGAGATTAGTTTTTTTTTCAATGAAACTGTACAATCTGTCGCTATATTGTCAGTATAGTTCGTATGTCTGCTTTTATATCTAAATAACATATGGCTAGATGTTATGTAATAACTAGATATCTAGATGACTAATAATGATTTAGTTTCACTTCAACGTATTGCTAGCCCTTTGTCTAATTTTTTTTTTTATATAATTACAAGTCTATGGGGTGAACACCCGGAGTGTTTTTACACAAAGATTGGAATACACAGTAAAAAATTTTTTGCCTTCATCCGGATTCGAACCTGGGACCTTTCTCGATTGAAAAGAAGGCGCTCTACCTACTGCGCCACCCAGCTTGTGAATTGAAAATTCAATTATTTAATATCCATACCTTGTAGATACATATAACACAAAAAACAATAATCTGTCATCCAAAAATTTATAATTTTTTTTTGTAATACTAAGTGGAATCTAAATTTTATTTTTTTTTTTCTTTTTCAAACTTCACTTTTAAATCATTTCTTCTTATAATTTATGAAAACTATTTTCAAGATAAATATTAAATATAAAATAAAGACTCAATGCAAAATAAAGGTTGTACATATTAACTATAAGATCTAAAATGATTTTTGTTTTGTTGAGAAATACCATATTATTAGAAAGATTTTAGTTTTTGTAGCTGGCACTTAATCAAATTTGTAAGTCACAGAACAGTATTATTTGAAAAATGAATTTAACTATAACTTTATTGGGATTTAATATAATAAATAATACACCCTGACATCGGAAATGTATCGACAACGTCGCTAATATAATGTGTCATGATGTGAAATGTAAAAAATATATTCGACATTGTCTCATGATCGGAAATTCATTTGACAATGTATTTTTCACAACGTGGGTTGTTAAATTATTCAAGTAATAACATATCAAAGAATACACGCATATAAATGTCATTAGAAGATTGTTTTGACGTTTGTTCTTTTGTTTTGAAGTTTATTTTTTAAAGTCTGTTGTTGTTTTATAAAGGAATGATGCAATTTAAGTAACTTTTAAACTGTTTTATTTTTACGTAAAGTGTTTTATAAAATAATTTTAATTTTAAATTTAAAGTGATAAGGAATGGGTACATCCGAGAAATATACTGCTCCTCACGGTGAGATTGTGAATCAAGCTTCAATGACTAGAGAAAAAATTGTTTTAAAAAATTGTCCATATTATTTTTTGCATTAATAAGATAGAAAAAAACATATGACCATATTATTCAAATGTCAAAAAAACCTATGATTTGACAATTATTTCACATACATTGTGTTGAATGTGATCAGAATTGTAAACAAAACTCTTTGTGATTTTCATACAATGTGGTTGAACTCATAAATTTTACATTTGTGTTATTTTTATATTGTATCGATTTGCAAATATTTCGTACGATATTTCCGATGTCACGGATAACACTAATGTCCGTAAAACTTTCTTACTTTTTCAAAATATTACCACCAAACATTACGGTTTATAAAATAAGAAATTAAAAAAACTATATTTTAAATAAATAATTTATAGCAAAACATATCCAAGTTAACCCATATAGGAAAGTTATATATTTAATACAAAAACCAAATAATTTCATCTGAATAATAGCAAAGATAAAAATACCCTATGTAACAAAAATGTTATGCTTGAATTGGACGACATGCTAAGAAAAATTAGTTGTTTTGAAAATTTATTTAAATTTGATTGTGATAATTTGTCTTTTATATGAATACAAAAATTTGTTACAAATATTTAAATCTCTTCCAAACTGTCTAAAAATTGAATTTATCACATTGGTGCACGCACCTTAATTATTTATTTATCGTATGACATTTTATCGAGCCAAACAAATATTCAGTTAAATCCGAATCTCCTGACCTAATTTACAAGTAATTATTATAACGAATTATTTCTAACACCACAATATTCTTGAATAGCACGAATATTAAAAATAATTTAAAAAAACATTGTTTGAAAGTGATGATATATGGTATGAAAGAAGAAAAAAAACTTTGTTGAAAGTAACAGAACATTTGTTTATAGGTTCGGGTTTTACCGTAAACTATTCTACGTGTTCTAATAAATATCTATTATGTTTCGAGTATGCCCAGGTACTTCATTAATTTGAAAATCATTAGTGGATATTCACCAAATTAAGTGTAGTGGAGACTCAGGGCTTGCAATACCGTGATCCCGGTTTCCGGAATCCCGGTATTACCAACATTTTTTAATACCGTTCAATACCGGTATTAATGATCAGTATTAACAGTCCGGTATTAATTTTTTTTATTGTAAGTTAACATTTATCACTATTTTATGTTTTATGTAATTAGCATATTTTTAGGTGTTTTTATGTTTAAAGATTAAATCTAATTTTGAAATTTACGAAATTCACATAGCAAGCCGTTACTATGCTATGAAAAATTATTGTTTTGTATTTTTCCAAAGAAATCATTTCAATAATTGTTTTTTTTCGTAAAATTTCTAATTTTTTTTTAAATTTTAAATAATTTATTAATTTTTGTTACATCAAAGTTTTTTCTCAAGAACATCATAACTTCAGTTATTCAGTTTATACAAAAAAAAATGTATAATACACCGAAAATTTTTCAAGATACATTGAAATGCAAAACTGTATATCTTAACATATTATCATTTTTTTGTTTTTTTCAATACTGGTATTAATACCGGGATCCCGGTATTAATATAATGAAATACCGAAATACCGGTTTTGAAAATTAGGTCCGGTATTGCAAGTGGAGTAGTTTTAAATATTTGAAAAATATGATGGATTAAATTGATGCCTTAAGGTGAATAAAATAAATTTCTTTTGGATAGATTCTATTCTATATGCGTGTATATGGAAAGCTGGATATCAGACAATGCACCCATATGCTAGAATAGGTCGAACTACTGAACAATAAAAGAGCTCTGGCCATTACCTGAAAAGTTCCTGAATTTTGTTGATCTACTTTCAATAAATTCTAACATTTTACTAGCATTGGAGATTATTATGTTTATAATGAAGGTGAAGGCTAAGTTTTTCATCGAAGAGTATGCCGAGATCCGTTATATTATGTCATCCATCCGTCAAGGGATGTATTATATTAATTGTGTAATTGTTGAGAGGAATATAACGCTTCCTAGAAATACTTATGACCTTGCATTTCTCAATAATAAGTTTTAATTTATTTGAGTAGCACCATTCTTGTAGTGAACGCAATTTAGCCTGCAGTAACGTAACATCAGAGCTATTCGTAATAGTTTGGTAGATTTTAAGATCATCGGAAAAGCAATATGTTCAACACCATTTAAATTTTTAGAAAAATCTGCAATAATCTGTGTATATCGCATCAATTTGATATCCACTTTTCATTAATTTTAAAATTTCACAAGTGTATACCGTAAGGTTTATGATAGTGGTAGATCTTCCTTTTCTGAAACGATGTTGTTGTTCGTTTAGTTTTTTATTCAAAATTGGTATTATTTTATTTACAACAGTTTTGGCAAATAGTTTGAAAATAGTTGAAAGAATGATAATACCACGATCCTTCTCCACAGCATTTTATTACCTTTCTTATGACCTTTCTTATGGTGTAAGATATGAGATGTTACATGCTTGAAGGAATGTTTCTGTTGATAGGTATTTATTAAAAAACAAATATGTGCAGTTATATAGAAAACACGGTGAAATTAAGTCAGTGTTGATATCAAGTATTGCCTTCTGTATGTCATTTCCGAAAGATATAAGTTAGTAATGACTGATTTGGTGTTATTTTTAGGTATTATCAATTGTGATGCAAACATAAAGCCAATAGCCCATGTAACTAGTGATGACTTTTATAAGAATTTTAGTTATAGTAAATTAAGAAATAATAATAACTAGCTATTCCCGGCGTAACATTCACCTGTCTAGCATTAGCATTATAAATGAAACAATTTATTTTATGTTTATTTTCTTTATTTTCTTAAAAAAATCAATGTTTTAAATATTTTTTTATTACATAATAAATAAGTTAAATTGAAAAACTTAAAACTATAATTGTAAAACATTGATTTTTTTTAAGAAAATAAAGAAAATCAATAAATAAAATAAATTGTTTCTTTTATAATGCTAATGCTAGACCGGCGAATGTTACGCCGGGAATAGCTTGTAATTTACAATATAGTTTGATTTATCTATAACTATTTTTTTTATATTTTTTATTTAGGTATTTATTTATTTATTATAAATTAATTTTGACCGCTAATAGTTTTAAAGAAAGCTTTTATATAAGGCAGCGTTTATACGTTTTTGAATTGTGTTTATAACGTATAAATGATGTTCATTAAAATTTGACATCCGACTTTGTTATAGAATATCATAAATTTTTTTTTTAAATCGACACACATTTTCGTATTTCGCAAGTTGAAAAAGTGATTTTGCGAGAAAAGGTATTTATAAACTCCTAATTGTGTTATGCCAATATATTGAAAGATATACATTAAAAAATACAAAAAATGTGTATTAAATATTATTATTATTCATCAATACAAATAATACTTGAATAATTGATTTACTATTTAAATATTTATATTTGTTTATAAGTATTTATTATTAGTACTCGTCACGCATATTCGTATCTTCGTATTTTAACTATTTTTGTTTATCTTTGAGATATGTAATTAAAATTTTTGAAATAAAACTTGATGTAATTGCAATAAAATTTGTAAATGTAATAAAAATAAGTAAAACAAAACTTTCATGAAACAAAATCTGATGTCTAAACGCTCCCCAACAAATACTATTAATAGAGACGTACATTTCAACAACATGTGGCGATCAGAGATGTCGCTGGCAGTATAGATATGAAATTAAATGCATTTAAACTAAATACATACCACACCCACATTAAAAACACATTAAAATAGCCATAGATACATTTTTTGTGTTTTATTTTATTATCATAACAGCCCTAACTATTTCAAAACTCAAAATAAAAAACAAAATACTTATTTATAGAATTTATATTATTATTTCACTTCTTTTAAATTTTGGTTTTGACGTTTTGGTATGATTAGGTATGACCATTATAATAAAGGTTATGATTGGTTACGACTTTGTTAAATCATATCGAATCATTTAACGAAGCATCAAATGACATCATATGACGCCTTATGACTATTATAGTTGGGGGTAAAGCCAATAATTATGCTTTTTCTCTTATTGTTCAGTTTTTATTGACGCCTTATGACTATTATAGTTACGGGTAAAGCCAATAATTATGCTTTTTCTCTTATTCTTCAGTTTGTATTGTTATCCCGCTAGGGTCTCTGATGTAGGTAAGGGTAGTCTGTGATTTTTCTTTTTAAAGTTTTTTTAATTTTTATGTTTACTAAATTTGTCGTGTATTGAATTGGAACTTGATAATAATGTCATAACATATTTTGTTTTTATTGTTCTTAGCAGATCGTAAATTTCGGTTTATGATTCTCCATGTAAAATGTAATATTTACTCAATGCTACTGCGCATTTCAATTTATACTTTTGAATTATTTGTTAATAAAATAAATAAATTTCAATTTGTGGAATATGTGAACATAGTCTGGTGAAGTAAAAAATATATTTTCTAAATTTACTATTTGTTTTACCAGTAAGTTTTTTTTGCTGTAATATTGCAATATTATTTTAACAAAGCTATTATAATAATATTCTGATAATTCGGTTTTGGTCTTTGCTACTTTGTTTTTTTTTTTTAAATTAATTCATATAATCAGATAGTCAATGCTATTGCTCAATAGGTGAATTGTTTTTAGGTTAATTTTAATTTGTTTTTGGTTTTATTTGGTTTTATTGTTTTGTGGTTTATGTTTTTAAATAAAATTTTACACACTATCAATAAAGTTGTCTAATCTAGTTGAAAAAAGGCTTCGTGTTGTAAAAGCTGCGAAATGTTATAAATACGTTATAGCACTAAAATGGAGAATCCTATAAGGCACCGGAGCAAGTGCTGTAATATTATTATAGGATTAGTATACATGTATTAGTGTATATGTTTTTATTTTGAAATGATATTCATTTGAAATAATTTATGTTATGCCAGAGTGAGAAAAGTATTATTTTTTATTTTCAAATAATAATTTTATGGAGTTTCTATTTATTTCCTGAGAAAGGAAGATAGATATTAGTTAATAATATAAAAAATGTCTTACTAATTAATAATATGTTTCGGTCAAAAATAATTGTATTAATATTTATAATTATTGTGAACAAAATGCAAAATTTGGCTGGGAATGAAATTTAATTGACATTTATTATAAAAATACTTCGAAAAAATACATTGCCCTTCAAAAATCACCAATTTTTAAATAAAAAGAAGAAAATATATTTTTAAATTGCATCTTTAAAATATTTAATAATGTATGTTTATTAATGCATAACATCAAATTTGATATTTAAATAATTATTCTTTTAAGTAAAAATAATATTTTTGCGACAAGAATGCAAAATAAAACTTTTTAGTTTTTGTTTATTCAAAAAAAATGTACCATGTTTGTAGAAAATAATGGCCGTCACAAAATATTTATCTAAAAGCTACAGTAAGTTTATTAGTAACATTATAGGAATACAGTAAAATAATAAAACCACCACTGCTATTCTAGCAATTCTATTCTTATAACAACACTTGAACTCTTGATATAGGATTACGCACTTTTAGATTTATCAAAACATTGCTGTATCACTTGCGGAAAATTCCATTATAACAACTCCCGCAATTGCTATAAGAACATTCTTATAGCAATATTAATCACATTATTCCCATAAAACATCATTATAACACTTTTAGTGCTTATCGGGAGTCATATAGAAGTCTTGTAGCACTAATTTTGTTTTTATAACAATAAAATGTTACGTGGATTGATAACTTTATCTGCGCCTACGTGGTAAGACGACGCCTTATTTTTCTACAAGTTGTCGCTGCGATTTTATTAATCTTTGATGTTAAGATGCCTGACGTTACTATGTTTACTGGGTACGTCATGTCACATACTTTTATCATGTCACATACATACATGTCAGTTGTTGACAATTGTGTAATTTAGATATTGATATGGGTAATATTTTTAGTTATATAAAGTATTAATTATATTAATTATTTTTATTGATTATTAATTTTATATATAATATTTTGCTATTTTTTTTAGTTATATTTTATACCCTTCACGGGAATCGAACCCGTGACTAGACTAGCCCATCGTAATTCAAACACATATCTGTGCTCTAACCGATTAGGCAACCGAAGGGACTTATTTTGAATTATATTTCAATTTATTCTTTGCACTATTATAAATTATATTTATTGTTTTATCTCAGACAACAACCGCATACTTAATAATTTATTTAAAAAAAAAAATTAAAGTTATATCAGAGACTATAATAGTCTCTGGTTATATTCACATAAAAATAAGTGCAAACAAATATGGCGAAATAAAAGTATACAACACGCAAAATGAATTTTCAAATTCCAATATTCAACTTTATAATACCTTTGTAAATTAAATACTCATTCGATACATTGAAGCATTGTAATAGAAAAGTAAATAAGAAACAAAATACTTATTTCAAAAATAATAAAATAAAGTTCGAATAATCTACATACATAATAAATTGAAGTATCCCATGGTCTTATTTTCTTATTAGCTGCTTTACTTATTTACTATTTTACTTGAAATTTTTAGTTTAAACATTATTGAAACTATGTATTTTTCTATAGCATTTTTGTTTATTAAAATTACCCCTCTACGTCAACAAATAATATCTATACGTCTTGTGCCACCTGCATATACGGCAATATTGGCAACCAAAACTGATAAATTACTCAAACAAAAATATAAAAAAAAAAAAGAAACAAAGTTATGGTGATAACCACTAAATGGATTCTGACAAATACGGCCAAATATTTCATATGCGTTTTAAACCAAATATGGAGACTAGTCATTCTTTGAAATAAGTAAAGAAAAAACAGAAAAAAATTATTTTTCCTTATTTTTCACTCAAATGGAATTTTAGTGATTTCAAAAATCAAATCGCAAAATTCATAGCGACAAATAAAAGTAAAAAACAAACAAAAATTATGATATATTCAAGGATGGACTCTTCTCAAAAGTATCATCAGAAATTAAGTAACAACTTGAAATTTCTATTTTGGTATTTTGAAGATAGAATAATATTGTGTATATAAGTTCAAATTCATATCCTATACAAACGAATTTGTATATATTTTTATAATTTCTGTAGCTCATCATTATTTGAAATCATATTTACCTGATTTTAATTTTTTTGTTTTGATATTTTTTTCTTTGTTTTCTTTTTGAAAGAGTTGAAGTTTTTTTGTGTGCAAAATGAAGAAAAAATTTGTTTTTTTTTTGGTAGAAATGACGGATAGAAAGATAATCAAGCTGTCAACATTTTTTTTTTAATTTTATATTGGAATTTATTGATATTTATTTGACATTTTATAAAATTCAAGTACTAGCGAAAAACAAAATTATGGGTAAAATTAATTGTGTAAGACATACTATATGTGATTTGGCTATATTTATGATGGGTACCAAATGGCGTACGCAGTAAAGTGTTTCAGAATTTCATTTGTAATAGATTTATTGTCAGTAATTATTGTTTTACTTAATTTATTAGTTTAAATAATAATAATTCTTTATTTCATTAACAACTTAGGCTAACTTACATACAAAATTTACAAATTTATATGACAAATTAATTCAGATTTCTTAGTCTAGTATTTTAATGAAATAGCTAGGTTCAATCTGTTATCCAAAGGATAAGTGGCGATTGAACCCTTAGATAAAAACAAATTAATTTATTAATATAATAAAATAATTATTATGCTTAATGCTAATAAAAACTAAAAATTAAAACAAAATTCTAGGAGAAATTTTATAAAAAAAATGCAAAATAAAAAGTTCGAAAAAAGTAACGAAATATTTAGAAAAATATAAAATTTTGGAATAATAGAAATTTAAAAGTATAAAAACATTAAAAACAAAAAGAAAAAATTGCGAGAAAAAAAAAATGTTAGACTAATGGATTCAAAAGATTTTCAATAGAGTGATTATCAAAAGATAAGAGCCATGATTTAATGTTCTTTAGAAATCTGACTTCAACTCTTTCACATCGATAATTTTCTGGCAACTTGTTGAATAGACGAGGCGCAGTGACAATATAAAAATGACAAAAGTGTGATTTATTGATCGTTGGAATAGATGCAAAATTTCTGGTATTTACTCTTAAATTGTAAGTTCCATAAAGCAGTATAACCAGAATTGTTATAGAATGTTTTGAGGACTTATAGAAATACACATGTATTAAAGGAATTAATCCTAAATTCTTAAACAAAATAAAACTTAGAGTTCTACGATTGACTTTGCCTATAATACGATAGCATGTTTTTGCTTGAGAAGCAATGGTTCAATTTTATTGAAACAGTATTGAAACAGGCACCACCCCAACAATAGACACCGTAATTTAATTTAGACTTAAACAAACCATTATAAACTAATTTTAGAATTGAACGATTACAGTACAGGCTGAGGTGATAAAGCTGCCTAACCACATTATTTAAATAATAAGTCAAGTATCTGGTGTGCTTTCTCCATCTTAACCTAGCATCCAAAGTAACACCCAAATACTTAAAACACTCAACACGTTCAATAATAAAGCAATTAGCAGTACAGCTTAACTTACTATCATAAATAGACATAGACAAATCATGTTCACACAAATTTACAGAACGCATTTTCAAGCAAGACGGAGAAAGATATACAATAGACAAATCCTCACAGACTGCTCCAGAAAGGTTAAACAACATATATTTGGTTTTGCCACTTGTGTCTTTTAAACCACCTTCTTAGAATTTCAAAACCATGATTAATATTAGTAAAAGTGTTAAAATAATTCTTGTTTGCATAAATCAGGATAGTATCATCGGCAAGGCCGTAACTTTACCTGGTTACGTACGATGCGTACTTTAAATGGTTGAAGAAACAAAGAGTTAACAAAAATCAGAAATAAAATTGGACCTAAAACAGAGCCTTGTGGAACCCTGATATTAATAATATTTTCTGAACTTGTATGGTTTTTAATGCGGACTTTTTGCCTTTGATTTTCTAAATAAGATGCGAACCAAAAAGTATATACTATATAAAGAAATTAAAAATTTATAAGTACATATATAAAATTCAAAATCAAATGTACGAGTATATTTTGGTTTCCTCACAAGTGTGAAAATTTACACTTCAATTTCATATCTTTTCGTAATATATAACATACGATGTGCTATGCTTTACTTCAATATTTGTTTACATATATTAACGCAAAATGTATAAAATTAACTTCACATAAAGTTTTATTTATCAACCGAATTTAAAAAAATAGTTTTAAAAATAATCTAGAGGTTGTTTAACAGATATCTGGCCACATACTTTATAGTAGCTTTGAATTTGAGCTTCAATAACATAAGAATACTATAATTTTATATTTACTTATAATACATATTAATCTGGTATTATATAGCTTTGGCTGACTGGAATTTCGTAAAAGCATAACTGGAACTTCCCCTTTTGGTTCTGAATAGTTCTGGTGAGGAAGTAATGTTAAAAATCTTGTCAAAGCCAACAAATTTACAAATTCGTTGGTTTGCTAACAGCTTAATTTTGTTTGAAATGTATGGTCACTATTTCAAATTGACACTTTTCAGTATTCAGAAATTCTTCTTTCACTAAGGTAAAGTAAGTGTCGGGTCTATTTTGTATATATTTTTTATATATGAATACAGATTGAATTTGCTACATCTCAATACTCTTGAAAAACATTTCTTCTACCCAATTACTCGTTAAACTAAATTTTATTTAAGTTCTAGATTACGATCTAATAATATTTTAGCCTTAGAATTATTTTATTCCATATGCCATTTAATACAGTTTGAGCAAATCGATTTTGAATGTTTAGGTCGAAAATACTAAAAAGCCAGATGAAAAATATTTAAATTGTTTACATTGTTAATTTAAATTGTGCACTTAAATTAAATTAAATTTTGAAGATAATTAGTATACATTTTAAAAGAAGTTATAGTTATTTTAATTATTGAAAGTAAATTTTTAACTTTATACCAATTCATACATAGTTTTTCTTATTTGTTCCTTATATATGAGAACTATAGTGGCTTAATCCACATAAACATTTTATTGGTAAATTTACATTTTAAAATTTACGTTATTATAAATTGTCTATTTTTTAGAGTACCGACTTCCATCAAAAACTTTTTTTTCTTCGTTTTTTAAGTACTTTAATGAATAAATTGTTATTTGTCCATAGCTTTGAAAAACCACAAATTTTTGTGGGTTGAGCCACTATGATATTGTACATAAATGAAAAATACAAAAAAAGTGTTGGCTTGGGACAGGTCAATATATTTTTTAGTAATGTTCAATAATATAGGTGCATGCAATAGTTCAAAATGGATACATATAAATAGATAAATTTGGGATTTTTTACTCATCTGTCGACTCAGTAAAAATCATGTCTTCAACAGTGCTTTCAATTTGAAGATTTTTGTGAATTTGCAAAACTCATGATAAATTGGTGGAATAAATTTCAAAAGTTCTATCAAATCTTTTAATTTTGCAACAGAAATTTTCCTCCCGTTTGGATATGCCCACATTTCTAATTTCACAATCGGGAATGGTCATGAACGTTTCTCAATGTTTCAAATGTTTATTTGAAATTTTGAGCCAATTAACAGTATTTTTGTTGCTATCTTTGATTCGGTGTGTGTTATTGAATTAATCATTTGTTGCGACAAAAGACAACTTGCACTTGCCACTTCATCAGCACCACTGGAAGCGATAGTCTCATTCCGCACATACATAGATGCGCGATTATTACTTAAGGAAACAATTACGAAAAGCTATTCTTAAAACTAATAAGTATTATGAAATCAAATTAAGGGAATTTATCGCATATAAATTTAAGTTATTATCTCATTTACCTAAATTATGCACACCTAGACAGTAATAATAATAATGATAATGTCCCAACCCAATATGTCCCAATTACCCCTACCGTGCCGCGCACAAGGGGACTCATCACTCTCATTATTATTACTATTTAGGATATGACTAGGAGTATCATATACAAGGTCATCACAGTGTTTGCAAGAATAAGACACTTCTTATTAAAAGTATTTTATTTATTTGATAGATCGTAAGAAAAAACAAAAAAATCTTCATGTTCTAGAAAGATTTTAATAAATTAAAGTATTCAGTATGTAATACTGTGACGAGCATACACTCCGTGAACTGATGAACTCTATCAGTAATTAAACATTAACATTTATTATTATATTTTTAATTTTATTCAAAAAAGAATACAAGCACGTGAGAACCCTTAATGAAGAATGTGTTAGTAAGGAGGGAATTGGGTCAGGAATTGCTTAACACAAGCATGCAAAACAAAAATAAAAGGAGAATTAGTAAACTCAATTAAGGAAATTAGTAATAAATAGATAGAATACTAAAAACAAAAACAAAAATAAAACCCAAAAACGGAAAAGAAACGGAAACAATGGTTAAAAATCTAATAACTTTGACTTGCCTCCAAAATGTCAAGGCAAATCAAAGAACAAAATCAATAACCAATATGCTAACGAGTCAAAAGTGTGAGCACTTTAAAATATTCAACAATTAAAAATTATATCAGAGATTTAGGTGCCTATTATGTATTTCGATATCGTTTAGAAATGGTCGACGAAATCGATAAAGTTTATCGATGTAAAATTTTACCACGAAAGAGACATCGAAAGAGAGATTTTGTACAAAATATTTCAATTTTGAATTGAAAGGATAAAATAAACGAGTGCGCTTAGACACTTGTGTTTTGTTTTATAATTATGATATTTTTTGAAATAAAAATAAATTTAAAAGTTGAAATGAAAGTAGGTATTTTACTTTATTCTTCATAATAATTTTTTATTGAAATAAATTTTAATAGGAATGAAAGACCTGTTACAAATAAACTGCAATATGAAAAGGTAGTGTAAATAATGAGACACCATTATAAATTTTCCAAGAGATACCAGGATATCTTGCACTCACAAAACCAATTACCTGATTATGATCACATATCTAAAAACAAAAACTGTTATGATAATGTAAACTAATTACAATAAAGTATAAACTTATCAGAATTGCATTAATGCTAAAAAAGCCCTTTCTACTATAACATAAATTTTGCACGTTTTGCTTCGGTGATTTAATTTGAATAAGCTTTCCATCTACTGCTCCAATTATTTCAGTAATTCTGATTTAATCATAAAAATAATATTTGTTTGGCTTTTTTCTTCTAGTGGGCAATAAAATTTGATCCATTTTGCACATAATTATAAATTGCAAATACATATAAAACTTCTTTAAGAACAAAAAAAAATTAGCTGTGCTAGTCCGACATGAAAATAATTTCCTACGTTGAAAATCATTTGCTTGGTACAAACCGCACAGAATCTTAATACACTAACCAATTTAATTATATCTGGAATCGACGTGTTACTTATTGGCTATTTCAATTTTTGCCCTAATTTAAGAGTTAATGTAGATAATAACTCATCAAATTCATGTTTAAATGACATACGTACAATCTTCCAAATCTAGTGGATTAGAATAAGCCCGAATATATGTTCACTTGTTTTTTAATTCTGCAATTCGATAGCGTTTTTCAGCACTATCAGAAATTGAAAAATTGAACTCTGCTGAAATCATTTTATTTATAAAAACTTATAATTTTGTAATTATATATTATTTAAACACTTTCAACTTATTTTCAACTTAAAAATTTCAAATATAACACTATTATTTTGTTTTTTTTTAGTATAATAATTTGAATTTGACAGTTAAAGAATCAAATATATGTCATTTTCATCGTAGATTTGAATTTTACAATGGCAGCATTTTTAAACTCTTTCGATCAAATTTTCATCGAAACACATAATGACACTAACGATTACAATCGAATAACTCTAACGATAACGAGGAACGATTCGATTAATTTCGATCGAAATACATAATAGGCAACTTAGCCTATCTTCCAGCATGTCAAGAAATTTTAAATTATGCCGCAGAAGCATAATTTATTTAGGATTAAAACTAAAGAAATTAAAAAAAAATATATATATATATAGATATAAAAAGACACAAAAACAAAAGTAATAATAAATAAATAAACATAAAATATTTCAGTATTACGTATACTACATGTATACTACATGTCCTTCGAAAACTTATGACTTATTTGAATAAAGCAGATTCTTCAATTTGGACTTACTAATTTCGAAATCGGAGACATTAGTTATTGTTAACGTTATGCAGCATTCTTGTAATTTAACCTCAATCTTTCCATAATCCGTGTGATGAATTTAATCGAAAGAGGGCAGAATGCTTAAGAGAACAAAAGTTGATATTGAAGGTTATATGTTCTTAAATATCAACCGAGTCAATTGCACCTGAGAGATCTTGGTGAACAAATATAATATCAGCCACTTCACGACGATTAAATAGACTTTTCAGACCTAGAAGTTTAAGGTCTCTGTAAGATGATAAATATATGGGTCTTTCCATGAAAGACCACGAATAGCGAAACATTGAACGTAGATTCTACGTACTACGTACGTCCTGTCTATGTGAACTTGATGCAAAGTTTGTCATAGACAGGACGTACATAAATAACACAAAAAAATTGGTGGAAGTGGATTAAGCCACTATGGTACTGAGACGCTCTATGATATGGTGCAAAGATTTTTGGATATGTAATAATATAAAATCTAAGAAGTATTTTTTTTAAAATAATAGTTATGATGTGATATGAAACAAAGTAGTTTTAACTTTTAAATAGCTTTTATAAGCTTTTTTTGATAATGATTAATGATTAAGTCGAAACAAGTCGGGAAAAATTTATTCAATAAAATATAATTAAAATTATAGTTGTATAGTATAAAAAGAGAAAATACAAAAATAATATATAAGTTTTTCAATAAAAGTCAACCCCAACCCACAGTATATTTAGATATTATGATTAAAGTAATTTTAAAAAGGTAATTATTGTTTTTCTGATTTGCATAAACTTGCCCAGCTTGAAGTAATTTATATTAATAGTGATGTATCTAAATTGTACAGTTTCATTTTTGTTAAATTTAATTTAACTAATTTGTTTTTAAAGACAGTTTGAAAAGCTGGCTTAACGACAGTGGTAGGCAAAATTAATTACACACTCAATAAATTATAACATTTTTTTTTTGTTTTTCTTTTCCAAAGGCAGAATTTACAGATGTGTTAAAAAAACCTTTGGGAATCAATTTCACAAAGTGTTTTTAAATTTAAATTTTCGGCTGAAAAAAATCTCAAATGACTCAGGTAGTAACAGGTTTCTTTTGCTATGTCACTCGGCAAAAGTAATTACACATTTGGTTTCACACGGCATAATTAATTACACATCAGGTAAAACTAAAGAAATATTGCTAATTTTTGAATAAAAATGTTGTTTACAATTAAATAGTTTTGTTTTAGTATTTTCACATTATTAATGTTTAGTTATTCCACCTTGTGCATCAATAACAGCTTGCAATTACTTTCATATTGAAGTTCTTAAATTTTTAATTAATTCCGTAGGTATTTTTATCTAAATATTCAGTATTTCGTCAATCCTTTCAGCTTTTTTCTGCTTTTATCGATTTGTTTACTTTTCATTGTTTCATAAATGCGATTTGTTTCCTAAATGCGCAGATTGTCTCTATAACATTTAAGTCAGGGCTCTTCGGTGGCCAAGTTAGAATGTTCAGTCCGATACCTTCAAGAAATCGTTTTACAACGCAACCTCTATTAAATGAAGCATTATCTCGCTGGAAACAGCAGTTATCATCAGGAAATATTCTGCCTCCTTAAGTGAAAGCATATTTATTTAATACTCTAATATATCCACATTGAAATAATGTTACATCTGTTGGAAACAAAGCTCCACAGCCATAGTAATGAATGCATCCCCAAGACATAACATTTCCATCGCCATGGGAATCAAATGATTAAACCACTTTATACTTTAACTCTTTTGGAAGATGAATGCATTTTTTTCCAAAAGCTTCCGTGGAATATAAATTAACTTTCCTCTGTCAACAATACGTTATATCAGTACTACAATGATTCATTAACATATTCTTGAGCAAAAGCCTCACGTTTTGAAAGATTTGGTGGTAAAATATTTACTACTTTACGCACCCCATAAGTTTGAGTATTAGAATATTTACATATTCTTCGTATTGTTCGTTCACTCCCACTTTTTTTCCAATATTTTTCGCTTACCCAAAAACAATTTTAACTGGATTTGTATCAGGATTTTCTTTTTAATTACTTAACAATTTGAAATAGCCTTCTTTGGGTCTCTTATCATTCCTACTAGATCTTTCCCTGGTTTTCAAGCTACCGTATTCCTCTTTTTCCTTTACAAGGTTCTAAATATTTTAAATGAAATTTCATAGATTTCTGCTAGCAATCGAGCTAGTGTTAAGCAACAACTGCTGCGGGATTTTCAATATTTAATTCGTTTGTTTTACGTATTATTAATGAAAAATGAATCAGTAATTTTAACAGAATAAAATTATTTCAAACACTATTAAGAACTGCACTTCGTCACTTTTAAATATTAGAATACAAATTCAAAAATAAAAATTAATTAAACGCTATAAACAAATTCACTTATTCACTTCAATAGATCAAGATGCATAAATGTGTAATTAATTATGCCGTATGAAACCATATGTGTAATTACTTTTGCCGGATGACAAAGCAAAAGAAATCTGTTACTACCTGACTCATTTGAGATTTTTTTCAGCCGAAAATTTAAATTTAAATTAAGAACACTTTGTGAAATTGATTCCCAAAATTTTTTTAACACATTTGTAAATTCCGTCTTTAAAAAAAAAAAAAAAAAAAAATATTAAAATTTATTGAGTTTGTAATTAATTTTACCTACCACTGTAGATTGCAAACTTCTTAATGTCTTATCATCATAATTTTTGCGTTGTTTCGACCGTGAATTTATACCGGATGCTCTAGAGCATGCGTATAAACTTTTAAAGAAGTGAAGGAGCCGTTATTTTAAAATTTCTAAAATTTTTATTCTAAAATTTTATCGATTGGTGGTATTTTTGACTTTCGGAAAGGACCGTAAATCTGTTTTTTAAGACATAAAGTCGCCGATATTGGCCAAAATTGAGATTTTCAATTGGGAAAGGGGTACTTTTTTATGCAAATCCGGATTCTACGTTAAAAAATAAGAAACTTTTGTATTAAAGTAAATTATTTTTTTTTGTTAAAACTTTGTAGGAACCCAAAACTGAGATAAAAAATATGATAACATAAAAAACAAATTTACTTATAAAAATTATTATCATTAATTATTTTAGTTTACCAAAGGAAAATATTGAACATTTTTGTTTTATTGTTGGTAATTTTACAGAAAAATACTAAGAAAACAAAAACAAATCATTTAACATAAGTTTCTATTTTTTGTCGTAGAATCCAAATTTGCATAAAAAAGTACTCCTTCCCATTTAAAAATCTCGATTTCGGCCAATTTCGGCGAGTTTTGGTCTTAAAAACCCTTTCCTTGTAAGTTGTAAATACCACCAATAGCAACAGCACCCTCGATTTAGTTAACAAACTTTTTTCAAAATTTCAAAATAACGGCTCCTTCCCCATCTTAAAAAGCTGATACGCATGCTCTGGACCACCCCGTATATTGTAAATTGCTTGATTTAAGCTCAGAATAAATATATAAATATAAATTTTGTCCAATTATTTTTTTATAAAGTAAAAATACCCCGTTAAATAATAAAAATAAAAATTATAACTTTGCAAGTTAGTATATTTGGCAAAATAAATATTCAAATCAAAATTCAATTCTTATAAAATTTACTGATATTAGAATTCAGATTAAAAGAAAATTAATTATTTAATGTAATCATTATTTAAATACAGATAAATTTTTAACAAACTTCTCTTGTAAAAAAACACTTGAATTTATGAATCTAGTGATTTTTTCTTGATTTGTTCTAATATTTTTTTTTACTTCAAAATCATCAAAACTTCTTACTGTTATTTGAACCGAAAACTATATACAAGTACCTACTTGATGAAAGACAACTACTATTCAAATAAACAATTAAAATGAAAACAAAACAAAAAAAAATCGTCATCTATTTTGAAATCTCTTATAAAATTATTTGATTTGTTCAAATAAATTAAATACATATTAAATATATAATATATTTATATACATATATAAATACAAATAGTTAGTATATTAAAAAAATTTATTTAATAAAAAACGATGTGTCCAAATATAATTTCCAATTGATTTGTGCTCGCGTTCTTTTAGACATTTGAATCCTTAAATTTTCCACCCAAGAATCAAAATTTCATTTTAAATAATTTTATAAATTTTTCTTTATAGTACAATCATAAAAGAATCTCCGCGGTCTTTTATTGTCTTCACTAAATCTTTTTACTAAATTGTTAACGACTTCTGTTATACAATTGGGAAAATTGTATTTATCCTAGATGCACCCACTTTAGTATAATATATTAGTAGAGTAGAACAAAAACAAAAAAATATATATATATATTTTTTTTCTAAATATTTTTATTTTTGAAAAGTTAAGTAACATTTTTTTTGCGCATCCATTGTGGTGAATCTCATCTGTCTGCCTGTTAAATGTCTATCTTTTGTAGTATTACTTATTACAAAACAATTCGGATTTTCTAGAGCTGTGTCTAGCTTTTTGTTTTTAAGAATTTTTAAAATGTATGTACATACATTTTTATTTTTACATTTAGTAAGTTTATACTATTTTTTTTATTTTTTTTTTTTTTTATAGAAGACCGACATCGGCGGCAGCAATCACTTAACTTCATATAGATATAATTTACTGAAATCAAGATATATATGTGAATGTGAATATTATATCGTAGAATCTTTATTTTCAATTGATTCAATCGAACCAACCAATTGAATCGAATTGAGATAAAAAATAAAAATAATAAGGAAATGAAAATGAAAATAATAAGAAAAAGAAAAAGAAGAATAATAATATTAATAGTAAAAACAAAAATGATAGTAATAATAATAATAATAAGGCAAATGGGTATATTATTTTTCTTGCCACTAACTCAGGCGGCATTATATGTAAGTAAGTTGGAGATTTAATTTTGTTTATTGATGCTCAAAATTCAGTGATATTAAACTGTTATCAAAACACATTAAATCCATCTAGATTACATAGCCTAAAATTCAATTTTACTTAAAATTTTATTAAAAAAGAGTAGTGTTTTTCTATGATAGATGAAACTTCAAATGAAATTCACAATAGGATCGTAACAAAATCTCCTGTTTCAAAATCCCTGTTTTCAAAATCCCTCAGTTTTGACAAATCCCGCATCAAAATGCATTGTTTTTTAATACGCTTTTTCAAAATCCCATGTTTCAGTATTTTTTTTATTTTCTCCTATTACTCCGCGTGGGAGCATAGGACTTCGATAGTGAACCTCCATTCCTCTTTGTTGAGTACTACTTCCTTAATATCGTCCCAGATATAATTTTTGATTGTTAATTCTTGATCAATTGTGCGTCTCCATGTGTTGTATGGTCTGCCGGGTCTCCTTTGTCCTTGTAGATTTCACTCTAGAGCTCTTCCTGCTATATAACTTTCTGATTTCCTTAGTGTATGACCTATCCATTTCCATTTTTTTCTATTTATCTGTCTGTTGATTGGTTCTTCTTCAGTTATCATCCATAAATCCTCGTTGCTAATTCTTGCTGGCCAGAATATTCTGCATATAATTCTCAAGCACTTGTTGAGCAATTCTGTTTGATTCTGAACGAAGTGATCCATGTTTCACTGCCATATATTAATGTTGATTTAACACATGCTCTGAATATTGTTAGTTTTGTTGTTCTCGATATTTGATTGCTCCGCCATATCTTCATTAGGCTATCAAATGTTCTTCTTGCCTTATTTATACGACTGTTGAGATCTTCTGTTCCCCAGGTAGTTGAATTCTTCTACGTAATCTATCTGTTATCCACTCACTGTTATTGGCTCACTATTACTGTTGTTTGTCCTCATTGCCTTGGTTTTCTCGATATTTAAATCAAGTCCCGTCCCATTTCTTTGCTTCTTCCTATAATCTGCTGACTTTGTTCTGTAGGTCCCTTTGATTCTTGATATGAGGCATACATCATCTGCGTAATCTAAGTCTTCTAAGTTGCCGAAGAGATCCCATTCTATTCCGTTTATTCCAGTGCAAACTTTTCTTAGAATGTCGTCTAGTATTGTGTTGAAGAGAAGTGCTGATAGTGGACATCCTTGTCTAAGTCCTATATTGGTGTAGAATGGATCACTGATGTTACCTCTGTGTTGAACTGTTGTCTCTGCATCTTTATACATCGCTTTGATGATGT
The DNA here is from genome assembly GCA_963942445.1 of Argyra leucocephala. NCBI lineage: Eukaryota > Metazoa > Arthropoda > Insecta > Diptera > Dolichopodidae > Argyra > Argyra leucocephala. Next base: position 60,530,987 of record OZ012679.1, on the reverse strand, counting down.
TGATGATTTTTTCAGGAACTCCCTTCTTTGTAAGTGTTCTCCATATTGCGCATCTCTTGACTGTGTCGAATGCTTTCTTATAATCTATGAATAGTAAATATAGTGGGGCATTCCATTCTACTGATTGTTCAACTATGATCCGTAAAGTATTTGACTGGTCAACACAGCTTCGGTTTGGTCTGAAACCTGCTTGCTCCTTCCGTAGTATTGATTCTAGTACTTCTAATATTTTCCTTATAATAATTGCTATTATCTTATGAATAGTATTTAGAACCGTGATTCCTTTCCAGTTGCTGCAATTTGCCAAGTCTCCTTTCTTTGGTATCTTGACAATCATTCCTTTCTTCCATGATGGTGGCGCACCATTTTTATCTTTAATTGTTTAATTTTGTTGTTCCGACTGGTTTGTTAAGTTCTTGACTATGCGATGCAATTCTCTAAGATTATGTTGCTGTGCTGGTCTTTCTGCTTCTCCGGCTAAATTTTGTAGAAATTTCCTTTTATCTCTTCTTGCTGCTCTTTTCACTGTTTTTGCTATTTCTTCATATTCTCTTCTTGATGCCGTCCTGTTGTTTATCATTTTCTTCATTTCACCTCTTCTTTTAATCAAGGCCCATGTGTTGTCGGATATCCAAATTTTTCTTTGTGGTTGTGAAATTCCAAGATTTTTTTAGCTTGTTTGTTTGTAAATTTCAAGAATCTCTTCCCAAGTGTGTTCTCTATTATTTCTAATATTCTCTCGTAACGCCGTAACCATGTCAGCTCTTACTTGCCGATTTTTTAAGTTGTTTATATTTATTTTCTTCTTTCTATTTCTTCTGCGTCTTCCTTGTAGACTTAGTTTCATTCATGTTTTAGTATAATAGGAAATAATTCAATTCCAAAAAATTTTCCAACAAAATCTTACTTTTTTCTTCTCCGTAGTGTTTAAGTAGTGTGCAAAAAAATAAGAAAAAAAATAAAACAACCCTATAATACAAAAAAAAAAACACAAATTATTATTTATAATCTTGGAATTAGAAATTAAGATATTAAAAGAAATATTTTTTAAGAAATCTATGTTTTCTGTTTCAAGCCTGTTTTCAATTACATTTTATATTATTTTTATTTTTTGAAGTTGGGTTTTCAATTATGGTTATTTTACACGCGTACTAGTTTTTGCCATCCTAGTTTCAAGAACAATATGTTCTTGTGCTAATTCAGAAATGAGCTTTTATACACCCGCATTTGATTTGTCCACAATGGTATTCAAGCGTCTTTGCCAAGCTTCGGCATTGTTTTGAGTTCTGGGGAAATTAAATTTTTTCGCATCATCAATAGACCAAAAATTTTGGATGATATCGTGGTTTGGATGGCTTTTTAAATTTTCCTGTATTACCTGTTCTATAATTTATTTTAAACCAATTTGCAATTTTTTTGGCGTCATTATTGAAAGTTCTGAAAACAAATCTAAAAAATAATCAGGAATTTTTTCGCACTTTTCATGTTATCATATTTTTTATCTCAGTTTAGGGTTTCTACATATAGTCTAATCTAAACTAAAAAAAAAAAACAAACAAAACAAAAAACAATCTAAAAAAAATGTACTTTACAGTTTCTTATTTTTTGACGTAGAATCCGAATTTGAAAAAAAAAATACTCGTTTCCATTTGAAAATCTCTATTTCGGCCAATTTCATCGATTTTTGGGCTTAAAAAACCCTTTTCCGGTCCCTCCCGGAAGTTGAAAATATCACCAATCGATAGAGCACCCCCGATTTAGTTAACATATTTTTTTTTTAATTTTAAAATAACGGTTCTTTCCCCTCTTAAAAAGTTGATACGCATGCTCGGGAACACTCGGTATAGCTGATGGAAAAAAAATCTGTTGTGGCAGCAACACTAGCTTTTTCGAAATCTGAATTAATTCGTATAGGTTTCAAGCTTATATTCCATTGACAAGCTGAGTTCATAAAAGTATTCTTGATAAGCTGTCTTACTTTTGGAGCTCAATAAGCAAAATACCAATGGAACTATTTGGTTATTGGCTTGACCATGAATTGTAAATAGTTGTCTAATAATATTTGGAACTAAATCACACGTTTCATCCATCAACCAACATTTTGATTCCTCCTTCAAATAGCTTCAAACTTAAAAATGTGCCCAAAATTATAATTTTTTCATTATCAAAAATTTTTTCTGCAAGAACAAACTGTTCGCCTTTTACAAATTTATAAATTTCCTGGTATCTGTATTTCTTCTAATTTTTCGTATTCTTTCAAAGTAATTGATCGTTGTCTTGAATTTTTTTGTTTCTGCGCTGAATTAGAAGGTAAATATATTCTACATTCTTCATTACATTCTACTATACTACTTCTAATAATTTGTGAAGGCTTTGAAGTAGATATGTTTTAGCAATACTTTTTACTTTCGCATTAATTTGCCAAATGGCTTCTTTGAAAGCTCGCGGATCATGTGAATGAGTGCTCCTTCTTGATTACATGTTTTCCATCTACCAAAACTGTTAGAACTTGACCTGAGCAAAATAAGTATTTGCGTAGTGCATACGACAACCTAAATGCTTTGTTACTTTCACTACTTAAGTGGTAACGTAGCCATACAAATAATTTGTCATTCCCCTTATTTGATTTGTCTGTTTCAACCTTTATTTTTTTCATTATATAATTTTAATTATTTAAGTTATATAGGTAGGTATCTCCTTTTTCATATTTTAATTATAATAAATGACAATATTAATTCATTTTATTTTTATAATAAAAACTAGTTGCCTTAACAGCGTCTTTCATAAAAACTACTTCTTAAAGAATTAAATTCTGAACTACATGTATGTGTCATTTAACTGACCTATTTCTATTTTACCTTGCAGATTCCAACCTAATGGTTTATTATATAAATTTGTACGTCTTCTGGTGGTATGGTATATCGATCTCCATTTGCTCTTCTTTATTTGATAGCCTATTGGTTCTTGTTTGAACATTGCCTAGAGTTCATTGTTTTTAAATATGCTGGGCCAGAATATTTTGTATATTATTCGCAAACATTATTGTTAATGGAACAAGCATTTTCCTTATATAGTTCTTGATTATCAGCTATGTTTCGCTGCCATACAATATATAATATGAGACTTTTAACTGTCCTTAATTATAATTAGGACTTTTCTAAGTTTCCTAAATTTATAATATATTCTAATTTTAGTGCTCTGGCAATGTGGGCTGTATCCATACTGCCCAAAATCTTGCGAAAGTCATTCAAGCTAATCTTAACCGATTTTCCATGGCTGTGATTATGCTATCAAGGTAATTGAATTCGGTGATATCTTTGATGACTTCATTGTTGATTGGACTGGACTGGGGGACTCTATTTCTTGACTTATGATTTGGGCATTTTGTTTTATTATCAACTTCTAGCGCATTTTTTTCTAGCCTTATTATTTTCTCTTGCATGTCATTGCTTGTATAAGAGCGAAGGGCAATGTTATCCTAAGTATTTTTCCTCTGGCTGTGGTTGTTGCTCTCTTATTAAGTTTATCACGTACTGTGTTAAAAAGTAAAACAACTTTTGATTGATTGTGTCGAATGCTCCTACTGAAATTAATTTTGAAAAACTTAGGATTATTAGCGTAATTTTTAATTTATTGCCTTGCTTTTTCTTATTTTTTAATAATTGGTTATGTATTTACTTTTATGGAAATTGCAATCTCTTAAAGATAAAAGTTAAATCTGTAGTAATGAATCTGTATTAAAATAATTATTGGTGTTCCCACTTTAAGTAAAAGACGATGTGGTGGATATTCAGAAGGATGAAAGTAGTGTAAGAATTCTGATGGAAAATTTTGTGACAGAATAACCTCATTTTAATAAATTATCTGAGAAAAAATAGAGCTGAAATAGCTGAATTCTTTAGAAAACATGTGATATGGTAATTTGCATTAAACAAGATTCCTAGCTGAATCTTGAATTTCAGAGCTCAGTTGTTAAAAGTTTTTTTAATTGATCTTTGAAATTAATTCTTAGCTTACAATTTTAAATAAGCTGTAAAATCAAAAATTTAAAACAAAAATGCCAGGTCTGTGTATGCCAACTATACCAAATCTCTGCGTAAAAACATTTATTATTCTAATCTTATAGTCTTGAAATTTTTTAAATAAAAAAATTGAGAAACACTGTTTTAATTATATTATTTAGTATATATGTATAAAATATAAATATATATATATATGTTCTTTATTGGGAAAACTGTCAAAGTAATCATGAATTTTCGACAGCAAATACTAAAACAGAGTATATTGTAGTAGGCGAAGCACATGAAAATTTATTGTATATTATTTATTGTGAATTCTGTTGAATTCGATATTCTTTTTGGTGGAAATGACATGTTAAAAGATACCGAAAATGCCAACCTGTTACATTTAAGATTTGTTATAGTTGCACTCGTAATTCTTTTGAGTGTTTTTGTTTTACTTTTATTTTATATTTATAGTAAATGTAAATCTAAGAAATTGTTGAAATAATATTTAGGATAAAAAAAATGGAATGGAATTCTATAAACCAATTATTAAATTGGAAATTTATAAAATTTTAACTGATGAAGGACATAAAGTTTATTATGGATATTTTGAGAATACGTCTAATAAGATTATATTTTTGTTTTTGTTCATTCAGTCAGTTATAGCAATTATAAGTACACTAGTAGAACGTCCCATATTTACGTCGGGTGTAATTTTAAATAAATTTCAATGTTTATTTTACCTATTTTTATCACACAATGATAACTTGACATAATTAGACCAACTCTATTTTATAATATAAGCTAGCTGTACAAATTAGCCGAAATTCTTACCAAACCTCTTAATGAAGTCATATCAAGACTTCATAGAATTTCGGCTAATTTGCTTTTTCCGTAATTACATTCATCTTTTGCTTTGAAAACTTTATATCAAGCTGCGATTCTAAAGTTTATTTTTGTAGTTTTAGTACGCTTAAATTGAAGGCAAATATTTCTACAAAAAAAAATTTTTCTTTATTTTATTTTAAGTATTAATTGATATTAGTTATTTCTTATAATATATAACTTTAAAACAACTATAAGAATAAATTTTAAGAAAAAATATTATTTGGGTGGCAGATGTTTAATTAGGTTGTTACATTCATTTATATTTTGATACATTAATATTACAATTTAGGTATTAATATGTAACTAACATGCCGATTATCTTTAAGCTAACGTAAATAAGTCTACCTGGTCGAACTTTGCAAACGGATTCTACCAAACAATATTTGAATAATAAAAATAACCAACTTCCGTTTCACCAAACGTAGGTATATATAATAATTTATTGAAAAAACAACAAATTTTTTTAAACGGATTTAAATAATAATACGGTAGAAGATATGTTTGGTCATTATATTTGTAATAGGTACTGGGAGTTGTATGGCAACTGCCCGAACCACAAAACGGTGAAACGTTTTTAACAACGGTGAAACACGTATTTTTTTATTTTTGAGGCAGTACCTGAGTACAAATTTTCAGCTCTGTAACACTTTTGGTTCTTAATATATTTGTGATAGTTGCTGGGAGTTGTATGGCAGCTCCTCAAACCCGTCGGAATTTTAACAAGTGGGTAGGCCTATAACCTTTCCCTCTATTCCAATTTCATCCAAATCGATTCAGTAGTTTTCGAGTCTATAAATAACATAAATACAGACATAAAGACAGACATAAAAAATTTCATTTTTATATATATATATAGAGATAATAGCCTTAGCAATAAAGAGATAATTGGCGCGGTAAGAGGTAATAAACCGGGATAGGTAATCTGTCTCTTCTAACATGTAAAAAAAAAATTTAATTTTTAAAAGTTTTGGGATACCCAAATAACTATCAAACCGGCCGCTTATACATTGTTAACAACAATTTTGGTCATGTGACAATGTCTTAAGAGCTTTTTCATAACTTCGGAATATTTTTATGATATTATTGCTTCCTTAAATTTCTTAATTCCTATTTTACAATATTTTCTGTTCTAATTGCCTCATAATGCTTTTTTTTCATAAAATAAAAAATTAACATATAGAAATAGTTTTTTTGAAATATTTGCCGTCAATTTAAGCGTACTACAGTAAACTTTAAAATTGTATAAAAAATGTTAATAATTATGGAATAAAAGTCGAGTTTCCTTTCACTAATCATTTATATTTATTTTGCCAATATCGGTATTTCGGAAGCAACTTATACTTCCTTCTCAGTGCTTCGACTAATTAAAATTTTAACACTAATACTTATATTTATATAATTTGAACCCTTAATAATAAAATGTTCATTTTGTGTAAAGTAGTGATTCTTTAATGGTGCTACCGGGTCTACAATGTTTTTTTTTTGTTTTTTTATAATTATTATTTATTAAATTTAAACTAGTCTATAATTAATTACGTAATAACCTTTATGTTAGTATTTATGATCTTAATTCTACCTGCACCTGATTTTAATTTTGACCTAATCTAAACAAGGGTGAAAATCCACTACCTACATCATTATTAAGTCTGTTGTAAACATGTTCTTTAGATATCGTCAAACTTTCATACATGTCTAATTCATTATTTTTATCCTTTATTCTATAAATCTTAGTTTATGGGATAGTAGATACATAACTAAAAGAACCATCACTACCGGTTCAAAAAAAATATTGTAGACCAGGTATTTGAGCCAGCCAGCACCATTAAGCAATTACTATTGTACACAAAATTACAAAATTACAAAAACATATTATTATTAAGGGCTCAAATTATACAAATATAAGTTATTAGTGTTGAAATTTTAATTAGTCGTTAAGGATATTAATTTTAATAGGAGTTAAGAAATTTAAAGAAAAGAATACGGAATTATTTAGAGACTAGTCACTAGTATCGTTTTGTATCATTTTTTTTAAGTTCATATTTTGTATCATGTATGTATATATACTCGTATATGTATATGTACATAGTATATTGTATGCAGTATTATGCATAATCCAAATTGATTTAGTTTTGTTCTTGTTTTAATTTTATATTTTGATAAAAAAAAAACGAACAAAAAAAAATAACTCATTAAGTCATTACTCTACTCTTCTACATGTAAAATTTGATGATGATCAACGTTCCCTCTAAGTTGCGCAAGTGCGCAATTGCCCACGGATTTTTTTTTAATTGCGCATTAGAAATTTGATTGTAAATATTAGTCATTTAAAAAAAAAGTCCCGAGAAAAATTTTTTTAATAAAAAATTCAAAAATTTAAATAAGGCTGTGCAAATTGTTATCGATTTAAATAGTATACTTAGCCAAATTAATCAGCAAGATCGCAGCAAGATCGACAAAATTGTACAGAAACCATTTCCAGAACAAAAGTTGGTAAAGATAACATCAAAATTTTAATAGAAATTGCCATTAAAATGAATTTTTCAATGAACTCAGTCCAAGAAATAAACAATCCTTTTGGGAAATATGTAGAGATTTCAGAAAATTGAAGGAGTAAACATTATGCTTTTAGTGTATCAACCACGTTATCCAACAAGAAATAGTTAGTGAAGTAAGAATGGCAGAATATTGCAAAGAAAAGATTGATAGCTCTAATTCATTTGAACCAATCACAACATATTGCTTAACAGCTTTAGAAAATAATGTAAATCGTATATCATTGATTGCATTAAGTGATGTTTAATTTATCGAATTAACAGAATTATCAAAATATTAAAAAAAAAAAACTGTCGTCTATGGAAGCACATCATTATTCTAAATTGATCGTCACAAAATGAAGAAGTCAGTATCTTGGCAATATAATTTACTGAAATTCTTGAAGATGAAGGTAAGAATAATATGAAAATATCTGGGATAATTATATTTGTTGAAAAGTTTTGCTACCATTTGGATAAATGATTTCCTGTTGCTGACATGGACCTTTGGAATGCTTTTGATCAAAACGCCATTGACCGGACGATTTTAATTATGGCAATGAAAACTTAAAACAAAATAATTTTGAAATATGGAAATCCCAGCCCAAACATGGATAATAAAATAATAATGGATGAGTATAAAATTTAAAATATTTATTTACGGAAAAATTCAAAAATAATAGTCGTAATTTCAATGATCCACTTCAATTGGTTCTTCGTGAAGATAGTTTTCAAAATATAAAAATTTTGTTTGATAAATGTCGAACCTTTTAAGCGTCGAGTGTTGATTGTGAAAGAGAATTTCGCCTGATGAATTTGATTAAAATAAAATTTAGAAATAAGTTGGTAGTAAATCATTTGGGTTACTTAATAAGAACAAGGTCACACTTAATGGCGGAAGATATTATTGGAAGAAAAACAAAAACAGGAGAAAAAAAATAATAATAACGTAATATGTAATTAATAAAAAAAATTTTAAAACAATAAAAAAACTTGAAGAAATGAAATAAAAAACTTTTATTTTTTATAAAATATCTAATTTACCAAATTTTTGTTTAATTTTTTAAATAATTTCATAGCGCAATTTATTTTTCTTTTGCTCAGCTAAAAAAAAAATTAGAGGGAACGTTGATGATGATATAATATACATATATTAAATGAAATGTACATATATATATATATTTTATTTTCATATTTTCTGATATTTTTTCATATCGCTTTATTATTTTTCTTACTTTCATTGATACTGGATAATCAAAATATTTTGTGTACCCTCTAAATCTACATATATTACAAATCTTAACACTTCGTAGAGGATATTGATTTTGTACGTTATTTATACAGGTAGCATAGCAAAAATAACGTACCCATTTTTTAAGTCTAAATAACTGAAAAAATATAATTTATTTCGAGTTTTGTTCAAAAAAGAAATTAAAATTTTTTATTTTTTAGATCGAATAGTAAAAAAAAATATTATATACTTTAATTATGTATTATAGAAAAATTGATTTAAAAAAGACCTTGTCATTTAAAAATAATATATATATACCCCTTTCGAAAGAGAGTAAAAATTTACTACACTACTAGAAGTAAATATTGTATCTGTTTTTAATATCTTTTTTTAAAAATTGTAGGTATTCCAAAATATTGTCATGCACTAAAAAATGTAAATGTACTGCATCAAAACACATATGTAACAAATTATTTCTAATCAGCACAATTTTTTTCACTATTTTTCTTTAACCAACAATTTTTTTAATTTTGAATTATATTTTATGTAATATTTTTTGTATATAATTAAAGTACAAATTCTAAACTTTATTTTGATATTAAATTTATATGTTTTTATTTATATTAAATGCTCTAAAAATTTGTTTTAAACATACAAATTTCTGCCAAATTTATAAAATTACTTCATGGCGCTCTCAAATTGGCAAATATCATTTTTCATTCTCATTTATTTGTAAGTATTGTTATGTACTAACGAATCTTATCTTATTTTTGTCTTTTTTTTCACGTCTCTAAGGAAATGTCACGACTTTGAATAAAATAATGTAGACTTAGGGCCAGTTTTCAAGTGAACACTTAAGTATCAAATCAAACTTAAGCTACACTTAAATCAAAAATTGTGTTTTTCAGTTGGTACAATGCTTAAGTGGCACTGCAAATAACCGAAAATGACAGCTGAAAATCAACACTTAAGTTTTAACTAGAAAACTAAATTTTTTTTAAGTGGAGCTTAAGTGTCGAATGATACTTAAACTTAAGTGTAACTTAGGTACTCACCTAAAAACTGGCCCTTAGTTACCCTTCATTATAAATTTTTTTTTTTTTTTTCATCTGTAATTTTTTTCGGTAATATCCTTTTTTCTTTCAAATTCAATATTTCTTGAAACAAATTGTTTTTTGAAATTCAAAATTGCCCGTATATAATATTATATGTACAATTTATCGGATAGCCACGAAATATTAAATACAAAATACCAAATACAAAATACCAAATACAAAATCCTAAAACTACAAAATCCGACCTTAATTTATTTTGTCCGCTCGAATTCAATCATTTTATTTGTATTCAACAGCGGCTACGCCTACAAATGATGATAGTAAATATTCTGGGAAAAGGAGAACAACAGCGGAATGATTACGGTAAATATTCGTAGAGTTTTGATTTAGAATCCTACTCTAAAATCTCTCCTAATCTTCCATAGTCATTAATACATTCATTTAAGAAAAAAAAGGCCAAAATTATGAAAAAATGCATTACTTTCGTTTTAAGAATATTATTTATTAATGACTACCAAAAAAATGTTGTAAGAAAATTGTATAAATACCAAAACTTTGAAATTACTTTATTATTATCTAAGCCTAATATTAAATATTCAGTATGACAGCCATTTGACTTTATTACAGTTTCCCGGTCGCTTTGTTCATGGAGCCAATCAAGTTTTCAATGACGTAATCTGGAATGCTCTCCCAAGCTACCTGAATTTGCTCTCTTAAAGCTTCTATTGTCTCTGAATTGCTTTTGGTGGGTGAATTTTTCTATTGTCTCTGAATTGGGGTCGTGGGTGAAAGAAATAAAGGACTGGGTCGACTTTAACGCACTAAAAACTACTATCCTTTTGTTTATATTAAAACTAGTCTTTTAGACTAACCAATAATACAGTTTTGGCTCTATTACTTCAGATATCTTTGATCAATCAAAATCCCATCATCCCATTATTGAGAGATAAAAGATTTTTTCCTAGCACAGTTCGAACGGTTTCGTCCGTTTAAGACGTCTAACAAAGTTTTGACTGTCAGCTAAGCGTAAAACTTCAGTATTAACATGTTGAGAAAGACGAATTTTGTGGTGTATTGCCAGTTTTTTGATTTCGTCTTTTATGATAGGGATCTTAAGATTTCTGTGAATGTCAGCATTGCGAACATACCAGGGAGCATTGAAAATGTTTCGCAACACTTTGTTTTGGAACGTTTGGATAATTTGAATATGAAGTTGTTTAGCACAGCCCCATATTTGAATACCGTATGCCTAGACTGGCTTTAATATTTGATTGTAAATCAAAACTTTGTTATACGTCGAAAGCGAAGATGTCCGTCCAATTAGCCAATACAACTGGTTGTATTTCAGTTCTAACTGTTGTCTTTTTTTCTTGACATGTTCTTCCCATCTGAGCTTTGCATCAAGTGTCTTACCAAGATATTTTACTGAATTTTGATGTGGTATGACGACATTGTTTATTGTGACCGCTATAGGCGACTCCATTATTTTGTTTGTAAAATTAACATGTGTGGATTTTGATTCGTTTAATTTAATTCTCCACCTTTTGCACCATAAGGAGATTTTGTTGTTTGCTTGTTGCAATTTATTTGTTGCTTCGTTTATATTATTATCAACCGTTAATACTGCAGTATCATCTGCGAAAGTTGCCATCGTTGCATCTTCTAGTTCTGGTATATCACTGGTGTAGAGTAAATACAGAATGGGACCCAGAATGCTCCCTTGTGGTACTCCTGCATGTATATTGCTTAGCATAGAGTAATCTCCCCCTTGCTTAATATGAAATACTCTATTTGCTAAGTAAGATGCTATTACCTCGACATAGGCTTTGGGTAGAATACGGTGCAGCTTGAAAATAAGTCCCTCATGCCATACTTTATCAAAGGCTTGGAAAGGAGCACTGAAGAGCAGATACATTTTTCTTCTAGTGTCTTTTCGATTACATCAGTTATTCGATGGACTTGTTCAACAGTTGAGTGTCGTTTTCTAAATCAAAATTGGTGATTTAGTATGATGTTTCTACTTTCTATTATTAGTTGTAATCTTTTAAGCAGTAATTTCTCAAATAATTTAGAGATTACTGGAAGCAGTGAAATGGGTCTGTAAGACTTGGCCTCATTTGGGGATTTTCCTGGCTTATGAATCATTATAATCTCTGCTATTTTCCAAGCACTCGAGACATATTTTAGATTGAGCGCTGCATTCATTATTTTCGTTAGAACTGACAAAGCTTTTAGCGGTAGTTGTTTTAAGATATCAGCTGTAATTAAGTCAAGTCCTGGAGCTTTGCTGGATTTAAGACATTTGATTTCCTTTATTAATTCACTTCGCGTGATAATCGGTATTCTGCTATCTGCTTGAATAACTTGTACTTGGTTTATGTCTAAATCAGATTCTATGTTGTTTGGCATAACCGTTTCAAGAAGGTAATCAGCGAAAGTTTTTGCTTTTTCTGTATCACTACGTGCCCATGATCCGTCACCTTTTCTAAGTGAAGCTAAATGCTCGATCGGTTTTTTTAGTTTTTTGGTTGCTTTCCAAAGTGAATATTTAGTTTCTTTAGTACCAGAGAGGTTTTCTAAGTAGTTCTGCATTGTTTCTTGTTTCAACTTCTTTATTTCCCGTTTTAGCTCTAGAGACTTGGAATTGAAATTATTTTTATCTGCTGGATCACGTGTTTGTTGCCACTTTCTTCTAGCTCTTCGTTTGACTTTTATCCTTTCTATTATATGTCTAGGTAGGTTATGCCCAACTTTTCTGAATTTGCTGATTTTAGTGCTTTTCCATGCTGCATTCTGGATAGCTCTCGTGAATTTTTCCGCAGCAACTTCCAGTTCTTCTTTCGTATTTATCAAAAAATTTAAAAAAAAAATAGTTTTCTTCGAACATTTGATGCTGATATTACAGTTCAACTTGCTCTGACATTGCTGCACGCAATTTTGTGGATATTCTCAATCTATTCCGTTTGCAACGAAGTACCAGATATTTATATCCCACTACTGAATTCTGCTGTGATCTACTCGATTTTACTACTGTTCTGTATTTCCAATACTTTTCAATTTTTAATGAGATCGGCAACAGATGATTTCCCATATCCTATTCTCTAAACTAAATATCGTGTGTTTCACCACGGTTCGGTTTTTTCACCATCACTTAATTTTGCCATCATTTTACGGTTCTTGATTTTTATCTAAACACTTTTTGAATTATTTATCCCTAAATACCTAAAAACTAAGCAATTTATAGTTGCAAAATTAGCTGAGCTGCACAAAACAACTAAAGGTCGGTGAAAATTTTCTAAAACTGCCCAGATTTAATTGCACAATAATGTATTTATCGGTGTCGGGACACAATTGCATCAGAAAAAATAACATATGAACAAAATTTTCATATTTAAAAAAATCACTGTGCCGTATGCGCTTTTAACTTTTGTCGGCAAAAACAGGGTTCCAATAAATGAGTAGTGGGGGTTTGGCGGCGGCAGCGTCCAAGTTTCAGGACATTTTTTTTCTTTTTTTTGTCACCAGTACAATAGTTCTTAAATGTGATGAAGACAATAGGTCCGGGGTCCAAGGAATTGGGTCCGAAACTCTATATCACGTTTTTAAATTATATTTTTCAGGAAAAAGGTTATTAATAAATATTATGAATAATTTTTTAAAAAAATTCGGATAGGTTCGCGGTTCAGAAGCCGGGATCAAACACCTTGAACAAAAAGTTTGTCCAAAAACTAAGATGTCAATAATGTTCATTACATATCAAGTAAAGTATAAAAAACATTTTTTTTTTGTTTTTTTTTTTTGTTCAACGTCTTTGATCCCGATTTTCGGACCGTCGGACCAATCCGAAATTTTTTTTAAATTTATTTTAAAGTATGTAATTAGAGTAATTTTTTTAAATATAAAATTTTGTCCATATGTTATTTTGTCCATATGTGATTTTGTCTCTATATAATTTTGTCTTGTGAAATTTTTTTCATATGTAAATTTGTCTTATGTAATTTTGTCATGTAACCATATTTATCATATCCAGTATATCCAATCAAATAAAATCTAGTCAAATGAAATACAGGCATGTGAAATACAAACAAATGATACTACATGTAAATGAAATACGGGCATATGATACGCTCCCAGCAAATCCAACGCAAAATTATTTTAGAATCCTCTTCAATCAAGCCAATCAAATAAATAAATTTCATAAAATACTCAAACCTATTTTTTATATTTTATAATTAACAAATAATCTCCTAATTTTACTTTTCTATTGTACTTATTTTTAATAAAAACTGCATAGCTTAAGACACATAACACAGGTGTTCGTTATTTGAAACACTCTCAATAAAATTTTTATAATCAATTATTCTTTTTATTACCTAATAATTTTCAAATAATCTAATTAATTGTTAAACTTACTTTTCTATTCTAAATCTCACCTGCATAAAAAAAAATCAAATCTAGACATTAAATTCAATTTTATGATAAATTTTTTTTAATAGTACTGAAATAACTATTGTATTTACATCATATTATCATCACATTATCATACATACATCATATTATTTCTATTTTATTTTTATTTTTCTTAATTTATGATCGGAATTAATTTTTATGTTTGAACAAAATTAATACAAAAAATAAAATAAAAATGTCTAGCCAAACAATTTTTGATTAACATTTCTTATTAAAACGGTCATTTAAATATCGATTAAATGGAAAATTATTTTGCAACAACTACATACCTTATATTAAGTGTAACGCGACATCCTTTTGACAAAAACAAAAACATCAAAATAATAAAAAAAAAACAAAAATAAAAAAAAATTGCCTGCAGATGTGGAATTTCAAATTCTATTTTTGGTTGTTATACAATTTCACCTTATATTTACTATCGAATCCATTAAAAAAAAACAAAAACAAACAAAAGGGTTCAATGTATCATCCAGAGCAACTTGAAATACACTTTACTTTTCATATATATATATATATATATATATATATATATGCAAAAATTATGCAAAAACGCCTCCATATTTTTATTAAAAACAAAAAAAAATAAGAAAGTCTCCTGCAATGAGCCTGTAAAATGCGCGTACATATCAAAAACTTTTTTCACGTTTTTCTTTTTATTGATCTGTCACTTTTCATGAACATCTTATTGAATAACCATCGAACCAGTTTTGTTTTTCTTCTTTTTTAAATTTATTTTCTTCATGTTTTTGTTGTTTTTTGTTATTATTGGATTACATTTAATAAAAATAGTATGTACATTTATTTTTGTTTAGTCTGTCCACTGTTTTTTTTTTTGTTGGTCGTTAGATTTTTAATTTTAAATATTACAAGTATATCATAGCTATTAAAAATTGATACTCACAATTTTCACGGGAATATAAGTATATGGGGATCAAGAAATCTGCTCCAACCAGCATCTAAAAATAAACGAAAAGAATATCATCAAATTATGGAAATTATGGAAATTATAAATTAAACACTTACATATACCTAAAACTGCATCATCAGCTAGCGATGTTCATCAGCATGTCATTGTTATTTAATGTTAGTAATAATATATTTAATTTTTTATTTTGAAATATGTACTTACTTTTATTTCGTATGATTTGTTGTTTACTTTCTTTTTCTTTCTTATTAACATCGTCACTTTGACGTTTATATTTAAGTCTTCAATACAAATACATATACAAATTATTGAATAACACAGTTTTGATGATATTTATTTTGAGTAAATTTTTCGAGTCAAGCTTTTGTTATATTCTGTTATACAAAAGACTAGGGGCCCCTGTTGAGTAATTATATTTCAAGTTTTTAAAAAAACAGTAATTTACGTACTGACATAGACTTCACACGATATAGCAGAAACCACTCGTGTTTAATAAAAAGAACTTACTAGACTCGTGGTTAGTAATTTTTTTTTAGGACACATAAATACACATCCCTCATATACTGCTTCGTTTCCGATATATTCCCTATAGTAAGTGGCATTTAGTGATAAAATTACTAAAAATAAAAAGTTTTGTCATTAAAGAGGTATGTATATATATACCTACATAATACATAATTTTAATAAAAACTATATTATTACTACAAATAAGCAAAATTTAGAAACAGTTACTTAAAAAGATAAAAATGAAGAATCCAAGTGATTTGTTTTTTTGTTGTTTTTATATTTTTTATTTTAGATGAATTTGTTTTTTTGTTTTTATTTGGCATATGTACATAGATTCATTTGCAAATATATAATGTACATTATAATAACTGATTAGTTTGCTTTTGTTTATTATTTTAATAAATTCTCACATATGCACAATGTATTTGCTGAATAATAAAATCATATGAGTACAAAATTTTCAAATGTGTGCGCATTTGTCTTTTATATATAGGTACATCTCATTTATTATATTAGAAGTTCATTAAACTTTTTTTTTAAGGATAATTATAGATACTCTAACTCTACTATATAAAAATGAATTTGCTAGTCATATGAACAATTCATCTGATTTTTTTTGTTGTGATTTACTTGGTTTTTTATAATAATTATAATTATTATTATATTAGAATTTAAATATAATGTATATTTTGAGTTTTCTAACATTGGATTCCACATAATCAGTTTAGTGCAAAACAGAATCTGTATGCGGTTAGGAGAAATTGTTTTATACTTTTTAGTCTGTTTTAAAAATGTTGTAGCAGTAGGTAGAGCGCTTGCCTTTCAACCGAAAGATGGCAGGTTCGATTCCCGATGAAGTAAAAAAATGCTTTATGGGTTTTTCGACCTGGTCCAGTACCCTTTGTCATTGTGATAAAATAAATGACAACAAATAATTGGGAGTATAATCCGGTAACAAATTAAATAAAATGAAATTATTCTATTAAAGAAGGCTTAGTTCCTGACAATAGCAGTAGTTTTTCACATTTAATAAGTTGATAAACCAGTAATTTGATGAAACAATGCTCGAAAAACATTGTATATATGAATATATGTAGTATAAACTTGCAATACCGTACTTAATTAAGCACGAAAAGAGCTACCTAAGTTATTGTCAAGAACATAAAAAAAAACAATGTATTTAAATATCATTTTGGGGATTCTGAAGAATATGGTGTACTCGCACACGACCTAATGACTACATACCTAGGATGCCTGGTGTCCCTAGCTGTCCAAACATATATATCTTTAATTGCGCGTATTATGCTTTAAGGACGAAACGGACATTTGAAAGTACCCCTGTTGATTTGATAGATATATATATATATATTCGGTTTCTTCATGTAGTAAGATAAAAGCCTCAAGCATATTTCACCATTCATTTCATAATTATTTATTTGATGATCATACATCATAGGTACTGCCGTTATGGAGATATTGGAGGTCAAAGTAGAAAATTTTTGAAAAACAGAATCAATTTAGTTTTTTTCTTTAAAAACCAAACATGTGAAGATTTGGTCCATAAAACATCCCCCCAATATGTATACACAGTTGTAAAGGTCTCTATGTCTTCTGTAACTCGTACATACATACTTTATGTATCTATATCAAATAGTTTAATTCTATTCAAAAATTGTAATTCTACATAAAACTAGGAATGTGGCTTTTGCGAAATAACAATTTTCTGAAGTAAATGTTAGACCAGCGTATGACCACATCATCACTGTGTCTCAAGTTTAATTGGTTTTACCGTTTTTTTTTTAAATATATATCCTTAATAGAGCATTTAGTTTTTTAAGGACAAAACGAACGTTTAAAATTTTTAATTTTAAAATAAATTCTCCTGCCTCTATAAAAAAACTGGTACTGCAACACCCGGTATAATTAAAATAATAAAAATTAAAAATTTCAAAATATGTTGTTTTATATAACAAATAGTTTTTTTTGTATTTAAAATTTTAATTATTTTATTTTACGAGATATTAACAATTGCTTACAAATTCTGTGTTTCGTTCATGTTAAACGCCTATCAAGATGAATCACCAGATATTTGACAAAACACTTTTGTGGTACGACTTTACTGTTCAAAATTACTGGAGGGCTATTACCCTTCTTCAATCTAAATGTTACATAAATTGGCTTGTTTTCATTGACTTTTAGTTTCCAACTGTGAAGCCAGCTTTGAGTTTGATTGATGTTCCGTTGTAGGAGATTTGAGGTCCGTAGCAGTCTGAAGCAATAATTGCTGTATCATCAGTTAAAAGATGCTACTTTCAAATCTGGTGCGATTCCATTGGGATATCTGCCGTATAGATAAGGTAGGATGTGGGTCCAAGAACGCTTTCTTGGGGCACGCGAGATTGAAACTTATGTAAAGTCTTATGTGAAAAAATTGTTATCTTACATAGAACGTACGATTTTCTATTTATACGATAACTTTTCACCAGTTCGTAGAAATCGCACAGCAGATCTGTTTTCAGCTTACATAATAAGCCAAAACGCCAACCGAATGTTTGGCTTGTATCAAAAAATACGTCACAACAATATTTTTTTTTTGCTTCAAGTCAGAAATTCGATGAACTTGTTTTATAATGTCATGTTATGTTTTATCCTAAAACCAAACTTTCTATGAATGACAACATTTCCATGCTGATTCGCAATGCTATGGATATTCAAACTGATTCAGGTAGTTGCCACACATCTAGCTCCTATGAGAAATATTTCAAAAACAAAGGCACTACAGACCTGGATTTTTGTTGTTGGATACCTTTAGAAAAAGAAACAAATACGTTTTTTACCGTTTTCCAAAATTCGAACAGTTCCTGGTAGTTGCGATACAATTCATAACACGCATAAAGAATATTTCAAAAACTATGTGTTATAGACCTTAAAATTTGCTATTCTCAAAGATAATGTTTTTTACCGTTTTGGGTAGTTGGCATATAACTTCCGCCACTAATCAGGAATATTTAAAAAAATATAGGTTACAGACATGATACGGTAATTAGGTACTCTCTCTCACAAATAAACAAACATGTCTTGAAACAAAAAGTAATGGTAACTCTGTCTTGCTGGGTGCTGTCTACTTCCCACACCCTGCTGCGTACAAAATGGAACCTTTTACTAGAGCTTTAGATAAATTTGGTTCTAACTATGAAAGTATACTGATTGGAGGTGATTTAAATATAAACATGTTGGAAAAAGACAGCTTATTGAAAAACATATTTATCAATAAACTACATAATTTTTCTCTTAGCGTAGTTAATAATTTGATACCCACTCGTTATAGTTGTCAACGTGATTCTCTACTAGATATATTTCTTACGTCATCTGAGCAAATAAATAAGACATCTAATTTTGGTCAGTTAACACTACCGGGTATGTCTGATCATGATCTTATTTATATATCTTTAAAAATTAAGCTAAAAAATACCTAATAAAATTATAACTTACAGAGATTATAAACATGTCAATATAACCAATCTTCTTGAATCCGCTGCTAATCTTAACTGGCTTCCTTTATATAATATTGACAATGTTAATGATAAGGTATGTTTCTTCAACAACCTGGTCTTAGATCTATTTAATGAACATGTGCCTCTTAAAACTGTCATTCCCAAAGAAAACTTTATACCGTATTTTAAGCCCTCAATCAAAACTCTTATTTCCGAACGGGATTCTGCTTATGAGGTATGGAAAGAAACAAGGAGTGTTCTGGATAGAGATAAGTTCAAAAAATTACGGAATAATGTTAGCTTAAGAATTAACCAGGCAAAAAAAGAGCATTTCAAAAACATTCTCCAACCTACGAGTAATTCAAAGAATCTATGGAATAATCTGTCCAAACTAGGTATAGGGAAAGAAAAGAATGTTGATAAACTATATAATATTGAAGTTAATGATCTGAATAAAAAAATTTTAGTTTCGCCTAACAGTAGTCATATTTATGTATCTTCTAATTCAGTTAGCAACAATATGCCATGTACTTTCGCCTTTAGGAATGTTTATATTGATGAAGTTTTTAGTGCTATTAATAGTATTAAATCTGATGCCATTGGCCCAGATTTGATACCTCTGAAATTTCTTAAGCTGATTCTTCCAGTGATAGGAACATTTATCACACATATTTTTAACTCTATACTTACCACTGGTTTGTATCCAGCTGTATGGAAATGCGCTAAAATTATTCCTATACCTAAAAAAGATAACCCTACCGTTGATGATTTTAGACCCATTAGTATATTACCAAGTTTATCCAAAGCTTTTGAGTTCATATTACATAATCAAATAATAAATTATGTGAATGTAAATAGTTTGCTAAATAAATTTCAGTCAGGATTCCGAAAACGACACAGTACTTCATCTGCGTTGCTTGAAATCACTGACAACAGTTATATTGAAATTTATAAAAAACAGGCAATTATATTACAGTAAACCATGAACTGCTTCGTCATAAACTAAGAACCCAGTTCAATTTTGATGCATCTGCTGCTTTTCTCTTAAATAATTATTTGATTGATAGAAAGCAATTTGTTTACATTAATGATGTTATGTCCAATTATTTAACTACTAAATGTGGAGTGCCACAAGGATTCTTATTGGCGCCTCTTCTTTTTAGTCTCTTCATTAACGATTTACCACTTTGTTTATCGGAAACCACGTGCAGACTATATGCTGATGATGTTCAATTGTATATTAGTGGATCCATTGCTAATATCAATAGATGCATAGCTAAGATTAATGATGATCTTGATGCAATTTTATTTTGGTCTAGAAATAATGGCTTAAGATTGAATGCATCGAAATCACATGCAATGATCATATTTTCGTGAGGTGTAGATAAATCAAATTTACCTAAAATCAAAATGAATGACGAAGTTATTCAATATGTTGAGAAAGCAAAAAATCTTGGGGTGATCTTCAATAATAATTTAACTTGGCGAGACCACATTAATCATATATCCAATAAGGTCTACTCTAACTTACGCAAATTATGGAAGTTCTCTTTCTATCTAAACGGTTGGATTAAAAAAAAACTAATACAATCACTCATAATACCTCATTTCTTATACTGCGATGTTGTTTACTCTGGCATGAGTGTAGGAGAGTTCAATTCTCTAAAACTTCTATTTAATGCATGTACACGTTTTGTAACGAATAGACGTAAGTACGAGAGTATTAGAGATGTGTCGAAAATTATACTTAGCTTAACATTCGATAGTTTTCTAAAATTTCGTTATCTATGTTTCATGAAAAAAATTATGCTCAATCTACTGCCCGAATACTTAAATGATAAGCTAGTGTTTGGTAGATCACTTCGTAATTCAAACTTACTCATACCACGTCACAAAGGTTGCATCAGACATTTATCGTATTTTGTTCGAGTTGCTACTATGTGGAATATGATGCCGAACTATATTCGTTGTGTTAGTCGGTACAAAAATTTTGTTGAGCTCTGCAGAGAATATTTTAAAAATCAGGCGAAATAATTGAATGGATAATTAATTAATTTAGTTTAAATCAAATCGAACTTTCCTAATTTTTATTTTTTATTTTAAATTTTAATTTTTTAATAATTTTTTTTTTTTTTTTTCTATTATTTTTAATTTTCACTTTTAATTTAATTTTTTTCTATTTTAAATTCCCTAATTGTTTTAATTTTTTTCTCTTTTCTTTTCATTTATGTTTCTCTAATTTTAGTTTTAATTATTAAATTTTTTTCTAGTTTTAAATTTTGATTTGAATTTTATTTTCTTTTTCTCTCTTTTGTTTTTTTTTTTTGTTTTTTTTTTTATTTTAATTTAATATAAAATAAATTTTTTTTTTTTTTTTTTTTCTTTTTTCGTTCTTCTTGTTAACTATAACTTTATGTGTGTGTAAACTAAATTAAACCAAATCAAACTGAATTGAATATTGTAGTTGTATAGTAAAAAGATTAATCGTCTTATTTACAATTTGTATAAATCAAATAAATAAATAAATAAATGTCTTTTAGCATTTTCCGAAACCAACTCAAAAGAAGAAAAGGAATCGGTATTTATTTTACATGGTGTAATACTTTATGACCCACTTGCAGTTACTCGTAATTACCAATTTAACTTAACTACAAACAAGTTTTCGATCCCTTCAACTGACCTCATGTCCATAGGTTCTAGTATGGTTGTGGATTAATTTGTTGTTGGTAGTTTGGATTGTGGTTGTTGATAATTATTATTATAGTAATTGTCCCTTGCGTTATGCCTTGGACTGTCAAGACGTTGTATATTATAAGACTTACTGTTATTTTGTCTGTAATTATTGTAAGTATTAGAGTGTTTTCTGTTAAATTGTAAATTGTTATTGTTATCACTATTTATTTTTGTTGTTACAATTGTTAAAGTTTTTATTATTTTTGAAACATTTTTGGTTTTGTCTGTTCGGAAAATTCATATTGATTGATGTATTTACTAGAATAAATGCATAGCCAGCCTCAAATAAAATATCCTTGGCAGACTTCAATTATTTATTAATTTTTTATTTTATTTATTATTTTTCATTTCATATTTTGCTCTTTACTACAATAAAAATAAATTAGATTAAATTTAAAAATTACAGAAAAATATCAGATATATGTGATAAATTTTATTGTATTTAAATTTTTTTTCGTCTTGCCATCTACATCTTGCTGATGTCCGGAAAATCAAGGTTTAAATATGTTGAAATTAAATTGTTTTCAGTTTAATTAAATATTAAGTAGTTTACCCTGTATTTATATTTCTTAACCTTAAAACTAACTGTATATGCTCTCACTTTAATATTAGTTTTTGTTTGCTTACTTTGTTAATACTCTAATGTTATTATATAACTTAGGATCAGTTTTTGTAATACTCTAATGAAATAAAGACGCGTTGAATAAAACTTGCTGTGTTTTTTTTTTGCTCAACAGGTCAAATTTCCAGTCAAATTTTTTTTGTAAAGTTTTTTTTTTCAATAGAATATTAGTTCGGTAACGTGGGAATAATTGTTAAAATTATAGCGCGAATTTTTTTGAAAAATAAAAAGAATAAATTTTTATTAGTTTTTAAAAAAAAATTATAAAGATTATTATTTAAACTAATAAAGATTGTTGATAGTTGAACTGTATTAATATAATTATAATATACACATACATATACTTTTACAAAAAAAAAAGACTTTAAACACGCGTCTTAACGGCTTTTTGTAAGGTTATAGTAATAAAATAGAAAAAGAACACTAAAATTAAAAAAAAAAAATGGATTGTGATCTAATAAAATTCGAAAAATTACAAAACATTTCACAGTGGTTAATGTGGAAGTTTCAAATCAAAATTTATTTGAAAGCAAGTGAATTGTATGATGTAGTGTCAGGTGAACTTCCGAAGCCAGATGCTAACGATCCTAAATATGCAGAAAAACACGCAGTGTGGTACAAAAAGGATGTTAAAGCTCAAAAGATAATTGTTTCAACAATGAATCAACAGCCATTGTTAAACATTATAAACTGTAAAAGCTCATGTGAAATGTGGAACAGACTTCATGCAGTATATGAACAAAAGTCGAATACAAGTGTTCATTTATTGCAACAACGATTCTACAGTTTTTGTAGGGATCCAGAAGACTCTATAGTTTACAACATATCAAAGTTAGAAGAAATTGTTCAGCAATTAAATGATTTAGGTGAAAGTATTTCAGATTCCATGGTAATAACGAAAATTTTAATGACACTACCGCCGACTTTTAATCATTTTCATAGTGCATGGGAGTCGACTGCAGAGTCAAGCCGCACTTTAGATAATTTAAGATCACGACTTATGATTGAAGAAAGTCGACTGCTATCTCAAGATCAATTGGAATTTAGTGAGGCTTTAATGGCTAAAAAAGGAAATAAAAAGAAATATACAATAAATGTAAGTAAAAATAAAATTAAAATTAAGCCAGGTAAATGTTTTCATTATAATGAGAAAGGACATTGGAAAAAGGATGGTTCAGCATACAAATATAAAATTAACAAAAATAAAAGTGAAGCTGATGCTTTTGTTTGTAACACATGGTCATCAAGTTGTGAGAAAAATTCATGGTTTTTAGATTCTGGTGCAAGTGACCATATGACTGGAAATTTTGAGTGGTTGAATAATTATAAAGAGTTTAAAAATCCAAAATTGGTCAGAGTAGGTAACGGTGAATCAATAACGGCACATGGAAAAGGTACAGTTAACATTTTATCATACAATAATAATGATTGGATAAAAAACACTTGGTTGATGTACTTTATGTACCAGATATTGATTTAAATTTATTTTCTATGGGTAAAACACTAGATAAAGGCTATAAATTATTTTCTGATGAAAATAAATGTGAGTTATTAAAAGATGGAAATATTGTTGCAGTGGGAGCTCGTGAAACAAAATTGTTCAAAATGTTTTTCAAGGTGGTTATTCCAGATAAAAACAATACAGTTTTGGCGAATTTGACTATAAAAGGGGAATCCTTAAAATTATGGCATGAACGTTTATGTCATCAAAATATTAATTATGTCAAACATTTTTTGTCACAACAGAATATAAATTTTTTAGACGACATCGAAGATACACGATGTGAGGCATGCATCTTTGGTAAACATCATAGAACCAGTTTTAAAAAAGGTGAAAGAAAATCTGATAGTTGTGGTCAAATAATTCATGCAGACGTTTGTGGTCCCATGCAGAAAATATCTATTGGTGGATCTAGGTATTTTCTATTATTAAAAGATGATTTTTCTAAATTTCGTTTTGTATATTTTATGAAAAAGAAGTCTGAGGTAGAAAAACATATTAAAAACTTTTTAAAAGGAGTTGAAACTCAAACCGAATTAAAGATTAAAACCTTCAGGACAGATAATGGAACAGAGTTCATCAACAATGGGGTTAAAGAATTATTAAATGATAAAGGAATTTGCCATCAGAAAACTGTTCCATACACACCAGAGCAAAATGGTTCTGCTGAGCGTGAAATGAGAACTATAGTTGAAGCAGCACGAACTATGATCAATTCTCGAAATTTAGATTTGAAATTTTGGGCAGAAGCTGTAAATTCAGCAATTCATGTTCTCAATCTAACTGGTCCGAGCTCTGTTTCGGGAAAAACTCCACATGAATTATGGTCGAACAAAGAATTAGTATCATTAGATAATCTAAAAGTTTTTGGATCAGACTGTTTTATTCATATTCCAAAAGAAAAGAGACGAAAGTGGGATCGAAAAGCTGATAAATGTATTTTTATTGGATATTCTGAAAATATAAAAGGATATAGAGTGTGGAATCAAGATAAGAATATGGTACAAGTTACTAGAGATATTATTTTTGATGAAAATAATAGAGATGCAAATGAAGGTATAATTAAAATCAATGATTTTGAGGAAAGTTTAAACGATTTTAATGAGCCAAAAACTGAAGTTCTGGGTCAAGAATCATCTGAAAATGTTAAAATTGGTCACATAACATCAAAAGTTGTTTCAAAGTTAACTGATCTTACAAATGAGAACATAATTTCTAGTCGTTTACGTCCTAGAAATCAATCAGAAAGTAATATTTGTTTAAAGCAGAAACAAGCTCTTATAGTCAGGTGTGCGTAACCTTTAACAAATTAGGATGCAGTTCACTCTGTTGAGAAGGGTGAATGGATACAAGCAATGAAAGAAGAATATGATTCATTAATTAAAAATGGAACATGGGAATTAGTCAGTTTACCAAAGGATAAAAAGGTTATAGATAACAGATGGATTTATAAAATAAAACAAAAACCTGATGGGTCTATGGACCGCTACAAAGCTCGATTGGTGATTAAAGGATTTACACAAGAGTATGGTATTGATTACCACGAAACTTTCAGTTCAGTAGTCAAGTTTACATCGATTAGGACAATCTAATCGGTCGCTGCGAGTGAAAATTTAAAACTTAGGCAGTTTGACATCAAAACGGCCTTTTTAAATGGAGAACTAAATGAAGAGATTTATATGAAACAACCCGAAGGTTTTAATGACGAAAGTAAAAAGGTATGTAAACTTTCAAAAGGTCTTTATGGCCTTAAACAAGCTTCTCGTTGCTGGAACACAAAATTTACAAGTTTTTTGGTAAAATTTGAATTCAAAATTTGTGAATCGGATCCTTGCGTTTTTATAAAAAACTCTGATGACAAAAAAATAATTTGGCAATATATGTTGATGATGGACTCATTGCAGCAAATAAAAACGAATTAATTGATCCATTACTTACCTATTTGAAGGAAGAATTTGAAGTGAAAGTTTTTGAAGCAGAATGTTTTCTTGGTGTACAAATAGTTCGTGAACCAGATGGTTCAATTTTTATTCATCAAGAAGCTTATGTCAATAAGATATTGGATAGATTCAGAATGTTAGATTGCAATCCCGTTGTCATACCAGCAGATCCAGGTCAAGCTTTAGTAAAAGAACAAGGTTCCAAAAATGTTGATTTTCCATACCGTGAAGCCATCGGTTCGTTAATGTATTTAGCAGTAGCTACAAGACCAGACATAGCCTATGCACTCAACAATGCTAGTCGTTTTATGGAAAATCCTTCTGAATCACACACAAATGCAGTTAAACGAATTTTGAGATACCTAAAGGGCACAAGAAAGCATGGTATTTTTTATAAAAATGTTAAATTAAATTTCTATGGTTTTAGTGATGCTGACTTTGCTGGAGATGTTAACACAAGACGTTCTACTTCTGGTTATTTGTTCATGCTGGGCTCTGGTGCTATTAGTTGGTGTTCAGAAAAGCAAAAATCGGTGTCACTTTCAACAACGGAATCTGAATATATTGCGGCTTCGCATGCGATTAAAGAACTGATTTGGCTAAAACGATTTTTTGTTTAATTTCAAAATAACGGCTCCTTCCCTTCCTAAAAATTTGATACGTATGCTCTGGACACGCGCGGTATATAAATAAATAAAGTATTATATCAGGAATTGAGAACTTTAAATTAGTACATCAAAAGGGGATTAAACGCTGTAATATTATAAACATAATAACCATGATTTTACTTTTTTACAAAAACCATTTAGTAATCTGAGTTTTCTTATGTTAAGCTTCAATTTATTTAACAAACGATATGAAAATATCAAATAGAATTACGCAAAGTAGTAGTTCTAAACTGTGGTACAAGGCACATTATATTGTTGTTAATGTGGCATGATTTCTGCACGTAAGGATAATTTTCATAGGTAATATATTATACTTAATGCTGTCTTCATGTTAATGATGTGTTATTACTTGCACCTAAATCTATAATGTTACTTTTGAATGTGACATGCCAATTTATTTCTATTAGCTCTGGTTTATAGTTTGCTCTTGATAGGGTTAAAGAATGTTGGACCTTTTAACATATTGTTGGAATATTGGATATACTATATTTATTAGATTTATAACCCTTTAAAATTTCTATGGAGGTCTGAGATATCTGGTAATTATTTCAGTGGATCGATTTCTAACGAAGAGGTACTGTTGGTTGCGACATAGTCTTTTATTTTTATTTTTTTTATTATTTATTCATTTTATTTAATTAATATATTTACATAAAAAAATTCTATGTTCAAAATGAATGTGTACATATAAGGCTCTTCTGAAGTAAATGTTGTGCCCGAATAGAATCAAATGACTATAATATCTCAAGTAAACTGTACCTGATGTTTTCAGTTTTCTAAAAATAAATACCTTTAAAGACGAAAAATGCATTTGAAAGCTTCCTTATTGTAATAATGTTTTTGTATATAAAAAACTGATAATATATATATATTTTTTTAAACTTTATCTGCTTTTACGCATTTGACTTTATTATGTACGGCAATTTATGCGAAATTCTGAGTTAGAAGAGATTTTAGAGTTGGATTCAAAATCAAAGTTCTACGCCTTTTACAGAATATTTACATAAATTATTTTTATGTACAGCCGCTGTTCAATGCAGCGAGGATATTTTCCTATTCCAGGATTAGTTTGCCACAATTTTTTGGTTTTTTTTTTGTGGATTTGCTCACTAACCCTACAAAAACTATAAAACTACAACGATGCTTTCTAATGTCTTTTTTTATCAGAGGACAAAATGTGAAATTAATGATATATATTTTTGGCAAGATGGTAATACCAAGCATTTTTGAGATATAGTCTTGCTAAATTTACTTCAGAAACTTCTATTTATAATATAAAAATTCAATAGCATTAAAATTGTTAAGGTTGTTGATTTTATTTTATTATTTATTATATTTTTCTATTTTTGAAACATCTCTCAACCATTTATTTAAACATAATTTTGTCTGTTTCATTCATTAAAATTTCACAAGCTTTCAATTATAATTAAATATTTTCAAATAAATTATTCCTGGACAATATAATAAATATTTTGTAGTACAATATAAGCTAAATATCAACGTCAAAACTTCTCTTTAAGTACTTTATTTTATGTTAATAAAAAAAATTTTGTTGGCTCACTTTTGGTGTTAGGTTTCTTGTTGACTGGCTCTTTTATTCTTTTTTTTATGTCAGCTTGCTTCAGTGTTTTTTTGATATATTTTTTTTATATATTTTTTTTGCACACTGGTAATTAAAAATGTGGCTTAAATAATTTTAACTGTTTATTACCAATTTATCGATGATCAATTTTTTATTTTAGTTATTGTTTTTTTTTTTACTTGGGTAAGTAATAATATACACTATATATTTCACACATTAGGTCGCGCAGTAAGTAGACCACCTGCCTTTCTACCAAAAGGTTCCAGGTTCAATTCTCAACGAAAACAAAAAAAACATGTTTTATGAGTACCTAGTACCCTTTGTTATTGGCATAAAATAAATGACACAATGTCATTGAGAGTATAATCTGGTAACAAACTAAATAAAATGAAGCTATTCTATTTAAGAAAGTAATAGTATACATTTTCTTCCACATTCAATGAGTTGTGAAAGCCAGAAATTCAACAAATAAATAATCTTTAAACATTGTAGTCAAATATCTTATTTGGTAGTACTGTACTTAAGGAAGCAGACTCTTTTACATTTGAGAAATTTTTGTGTCCGAAATTAGTAATAATATACACAATAAGAATGAATTCCATTTGTTTTAAAATTAACAAATTGTGTTTTTACTTTAAGTAGTTATCGGCTTGAATCTAAAATGTGTCGTATTGCTCAATTTCGGAAAAAGTGAAATAATGACTTTCAATTTAAATTTACAAATATTACTTTGCTTGTTTTTATCTACTTCAACAAGCAGAGCGTAGAGTCGGTCTTGAAATTAGCATAGATAAAACCATGGCCATAAGAATAAATAACACCAATACAGACAACATCAAAATAGAAGTAGTCGAATATGTTAAAAGTTATCCAACCTAGGCATTATATTAACAACAAATGGAGGAAGAAAAACAGATGTCAAAAACAGACCACGTGAGGGCAGATCTGCATTTTTTGAACTAAGTCCAATATGAAAGACTGCGCAAATAACCAGGAAAAGCCAAATTAGAATATTCAATAAGCTTGTGTATTGTCGCCTGTATTGCAGCGAAACTTGGATAGCAACAAATACGATAAATTAAAAACTTCAAGTATTCGCGGACAAGTTCCAAAGAAGAATTTCCAACATATTTTGTCCCAACCATCATCAGTAATACTGACTTATGTCAGCTAACAGATGAAGAACCACTAGTGAACCAAATTGGTCACACTCAAATATCAAAAATCAAAATATCAAAAAATCAAAAAATATAACCATAATAGCCCTTGAATGGAACCCGCTAGGCAGTAGGAGAAGACGAAGGCCCAATAGAAGGCCGCTTGACGTCGAATCATAACAGAACAACTGAATTACCTAGTCATGGACGAATTTAGGAGGATATATAAGATCACTGCTGGTCTGGGTTAAGATAAACAGGGTAGACATTGACCGGTCGCTGACCCAATGTTGTAACTGTTTAATTCCTGGTCAAGTGCTTGCAGAACCTCCACGAGATGACCATTGGAAACTAGGTTTCTAATAACCATTAGATTCTTAGGCTAGAACTGCAAGCGCTCAGGTCCTCCTAGTTGGGGGTTGGTCGTACGGCTAACAACCGGACATCGGAAAACAAACATTGTTACGAGATCATCACATGAGCCTCGGATAAGGACTGATTTAAATAGAATAACGACCTGGCAAACGATTATGGATAATGATTTGAATAACGATTTAAAAATTGGAACATGGAACGCAAGAACCATGCTTCAAGCTGGTAAAATGACGGAAGTAGCAAATATAGCTCTTAAATATAGGCTGGACTTATTAGCTCTACAAGAGATCCGATGGAAAGGGAAGGGTATGATAAATAAACATTCCTTCTCCTTGTACTACAGTGGGGATGAAAGAAGAACAGGGAGTTATGGAACGGGTTTCATAGTAAGCAAAAATCTGAAGAAGTGCATATTAGGATTCGCACCAATTAGCGATAGAATAT
The DNA here is from genome assembly GCA_963942445.1 of Argyra leucocephala. Classification (NCBI taxonomy): domain Eukaryota; kingdom Metazoa; phylum Arthropoda; class Insecta; order Diptera; family Dolichopodidae; genus Argyra; species Argyra leucocephala. The sequence continues at coordinate 60,500,860 of OZ012679.1, read as the reverse complement.
GTAGTATTAAGATCCGTGCAAAATTTTATAATATTGCAGTAATATCAGCATACGCGCCCACAGAAGATGCTGATGATGAAGATAAGGACACTTTTTATGACGAACTTGGAGAAATATGCGAAAAAGTCAGCTCCTACGATGCACTAATATTGTTAGGAGATTTTAATGCCAAAGTAGGCAGAGAACAACATATATATGAAATTGCAGGCAAATTCTCCTTACATGAAACAACAAATCAAAATGGACAAAGATTATGCAATTTCGCAAGCGCATCATCAATGAAAATAAAAAGCACGGCATTCGAGAGAAAAAATATACACAAAGCTACATGGAAAGCTCCTGATAATAACATCGCCAATCAAATAGATCATGTACTAATGTCAACCAGAAGATCGTCAATAATAACAAATGTGAAAACCTGCAGAGGAGCAAACTGTGATAGTGATCACTTTCTAATAACAGTGAATATTAGACAAAAAGTATCAAACGCAGGAAAAAGTAGAGGTTTCCGTAGGATAAAATGGGACACAAACAAACTAAACACTGAAACGAATGTTATGCAATATCAATGCAACATACAAAGGAAACTTGAATCGGTACAAGAAAATAATGAAGAGCAATCATATAATGTGAATAGCGAATGGGGAAAAATTGAAGAAGCTATAAATTCAGCGGCCAGAAATACTGTAGGTGTTATACCTCAGCAAAGAAACATAGAATGGTTTGACAGCGAATGCGAAACAGCGATAAAAATTAAAAACAATGCTAAACTAAAAATGCTAGAGATACAAGAACAAATAGAGAAAAAAGAAAATGTGCAAATAAAATATGTAGAACTAAGAAAAAACAAATGCTAAAAAGAAAAATAGAACAAATACAAAACGAACATTATCAAGGTGACATGAAAAAATTCTACAATTGTATTAAAAAACAGACAACAGGCTTCCAACCAAGAGTAAATGCATGCAAAGATAGACAAGGTAATACGCTCTCAGAAAATGACGACATTATGAATAGATGGTATGAATATTTCACTGAACTATTAAATATAAGAAACGAGGAACAACAACGGCAGCAGATTACAATGCATACAGCAGAGCCATTAATTATGACACCTTCATACGAAAAAGTTAAACAAGCTATATATAAATTAAAGAATGGAAGAGCTCCTGGAGAAGATAAGCTAACAGCTGAGCTTCTAAAAAAAGGTGGAGAATTTCTGCATAAAAAGATACATAGCTTAATATGTACAATATAGGTGCAAGAAAATATTCCGGAGAAGTGGAAGGTGGGGCTAATCTGTCCAATTCACAAATAACGAGACAAAATGACAGACAGCAACTACAGGGGGATAACGTTATTAAGCTGTGCTTACAAAATATTGTCCAATGTCATATACTCCAGATTAGCTTACTTTGCTGAAGAAATACTGGGAGAGTACCAATGCGGATTCCGGAGCCTAAGATCAACGATTGGCCAGATATTCGTCATGAAACAAAGCATGGAGAAATGTTATGAACACGACATAGATCTTCACATGCTTTTCATAGATTTCAAGCAAACATTTGACAGCATAAATAGAGACATAATTTTAACAGCTCTAAGACATTTGGGAATACCTCAGAAATTATGAAACCTCGTCATAATGACAATGCATGAATCAAAAGCTAAAATTATAATACAAAACCAAATAACCTGTGAATTTAAAATAGAAACGGGAGTACGGCAAGGAGATGCCTTATCCGCACTATTGTTTAACTTAATACTACATTACGCCATAGGAAAATTAGAAAAGAAAGGCAGTATATTCAATATGACAACCCAAATAGTAGCATATGCGGATGACATAGTAATCATGGCAAAAAATTACAGATATATGACAGAAGTATTTGTACAACTAGAAGCGGAGACACAAAAAGTAGGCTTAAAAATCAACGAAGACAAGACAAAATATCTCAAAATGTCAAGATGTGAACAAATAAGAAATAATCAGAATATAACAATTGGAGAGTACAACTTTAAAGGAGTTACAAGCTTTCCATACCTCGGAGCAACAATAAGAAGTGATAATAGTATGCAATGCTGTATTCATAATAGAATTCAGGCCGGAAATAGATGCTACTATGCAAACAGAAAGTTGCTTCAATCAAAATTAATATCAAGAAAGGCCAAAATGACGATGTATAAAACTCTCATACGACCCATAGTGACGTATGGATGTGAGGTATGGACTATGAACGTGGCCGAGGAGAATAGCCTGCGTATATTTGAAAGAAAAATTCTCCGAAAAATACTCAGCCCAAAAAGATTACAGAATGGAGAATATATAATCAGAAGCAACAGCGAGCTTAATAATATGATCGATAGTGAGGACATTGTACGGTTTGCAAAGGCCTAAAGTCAAAGATGGGCTGGCCACGTAAGTCGAATGCACGAAATTCGAAAGCAAGCAGTGGTGCTGAATAGAAAGCCCGATAGCAGCCGTAGTAGAGGAAGACCAAGAAGCAGATAAGCAGAGAATGTGAAAAACGATGGTCAGGCACAAGACCGAACTTTTTGGAGGAGCATAGTGATAAAGGCCAAAGCTCACCCAAAGCTGTAGCGCTATACGATGATGATGATGATGATATAAGATCACTGCACAAAACAGAAAACAGTGGAGGAGGCAAGTTGAAGTTCTGGGTTCCAATCAAGAGTCTTTGACTGAAAAAAGATTTTGTTTTTTAAAAATTCTGAAAACTATTTTATTATTACAATTTCTTATTATGAAATAAAAAGATTTGAAAAAAATAATTAAAATTTAAATTAGAAGAAAAATTGTCTTTGTATGGGTATTACCGTAACTTTGTAATTGTAATTGAGCACGAAGTCAATTGATTCATTCAACAACTTAAGATTACATCCGAAAGGGTTGCAAATAATAATTTCAACTTCACTATTTGATTATACCAAACTTATTAGATTAACTGAACCAAGTACTTAGCTTGTGTTAACGTGTGCACAATGCATTGTAGATAGTTCAGCAAAACAAGAAGTCATGAGAATATTATTTATTAATAACAGTCAACCAGATTTGGGAGCAGAAGTTTATCAAGGAATTCAGGACGAAATTAATAAAAAATATGGTGATGCTGCGACTATAGGTCGTTGCTTTTTTTTGTCCTCTTTCATTGGTGGACCTCGCCATAAACCAGTTGTTCCCGAGCATGCGTACCTGCTTTTTAAGAGGGGAAGGATGCAATCGATTTCATGATATTTTCGATTTCCGGGAATGACCGGAAATGGGTTTTTTTTGACCGGAAATTCGCCGAAATAGAGATTTTCAAATGGGAAGAAGTACATTTTTATACAAAATTCGGATTCTACGTCAAAAAATAACAAACTTAGTTAAATTAGAAATTTAGTTAATAAATAATTTTTTTATTTTAAAATAACGGTTTCTTACCCTTTTTAAAAGCTGATGATGCGAAGACATTAGTTTCTTGTCTGAGGTGTCTTTGTAATGATGATCTCCAAAGCATAAGAGCAAGTTATCAGTAAAGTTTTTCTCCTGTTTTGTTACTTACTTACTTATTTGTTGTGTGCTACAGACTTTGAAGGGCCTGAAGCAAAATTGACCTCCACTGACTTCGGTCACAAGCGGAATCTCTCCAGTTGATAACTTGAAATCTTTTAATATCTGCCGATACTTCATCTCTCCAATGAAGGTGTGGCCACCCTGGAAAACGCGTTCCCTGGGACTTCGATTCGAAGAGCTTCTTAGCTGAAGCATTTTCATTTATACGCTCTAAATAGTCTAGTCAATGAAGACGTCTTATTCTGACTTTTTTGGTTAGGTCCATATCGTTGTACAGCTGCAATAGTTCGGCATTGCATCTTCTTCTCCACACCCCTTCCTCAGACACAGAACCATAAATGGGACGAAGAATTTTTCTCTCAAAGATACCAAGTGCATGCTCGCTTGCTTTTGGTATCTTTGACCATGATTCAGAGCGATCCAGACTAACACCGGAAAGATTGATTAACTCCTAAACTATCTCAAAATTATATGAGCCGACTGTGATATTGTGTCCTATATGATGTTGTAATGACATTTTATTTGTCGACAGCATATATTTTGTTTTATTCTCATTTTATTTTTATTTTATTCCCCTTTTTAGATACACCAGTTTTTTTCGCACGGACAATTTTATGTCGGAACCCACTGAAAATAGAAATCATTTAAAAACTGTAATCGAAGCCAATAGAACTGTAAAAAAGGTAGTCTCTAATGAAATGTTATTTGATTTAATATTTTAATCTATTAATTTAATTACACAACCTGTCTGCTAGTCAATTTAATGTGGCTAAATTATTACTAGGGGCCCCTGTTGAGTAATTATATTTCAAGTTGAAGTCAAATTTAAAGGTTTTAAAAAAACAGTAATTTACGTACTGACATAGACTTCGCACGATATAGCAGAAACCACTCGTGTTTAATAAAAAGTTTTGTGGTTAGTAAGTTTTATTTAGGACACATAAATACACGTCCCTCATATACTGCTTCGTTTTCGATATATTCCCTATAGTAAGAAGCATTTAGTGATAAAATTACTAAAAATAAAAAGTTTTGTTATTAAAGAGGTATGTATATATATACCTACATAATACATAGTTTTAATAAAAACTATATTATTACTACAAATAACAAAAATTTAGAAACAGTTACTTAAAAAGATAAAAATGAAGAATTCAAGTGACCTACTATATCAAAATGAAGTACTCTAACTCTACTATATAAAAATAAATTTGCTAGTCATATGAACAATTCAACTGATTTTTTTTGTTTTTGCTTTTTTATATTTTTTATTTGAGATGAATTTGTTTCTTTGTTTTTTTTTTGCATATGTACATAGATTCATTCGCAAGCACATAATATAAAATATAATAACTGATTTGTTTACTTTTGTTTATTATTTTCATAAGATCTCACTTATGAATAATGTATTTGCTGAATAATAAAATCATATGAGTACAAAATTTTCAACTGTGTGCACATTTTTGTTTTATATACAATCTTATATATTATATATATTAGAAAATCATTAAGGAGTAGGAGAATCGAAATAAAATAAAAAGGTGTCTACTGCGCAGGACCTTAAATGCTTGTCAATTATAATTATAGATTACTGAATATTGTTAATAATGGGCAAATTTTTTGATTTTCTAATTTATATTGTAGTACAACCTGTTGGTACGCACTACATAACCTGCCTGTTGAAAACGCTCTACATAACCTGAGAAATTTTCTGCGCGATAAAACCCTCAAACCTATTGGCCTTTATCGAAAGGGTTGACTAAGTTGAGGGGTGGAGGAGAGTATAAACATAAGGGGATAAAAGCTTACACGCCGGGCCTGACATAGTAAGAACCATCTTCGTAAGGAAACAAACAGAAAGCAGAAATTTGGATTTTCATCTACATATGACAATAAATAAAGTTACGTATACGCGTTAACCCATTTGGTCCCGCGCCACTTTTTTTCTCAAAATAACGAATAACTTACATTTTCTTACAGAAAACTCAATCAAAAACACAGTCTATACTTTTTTTTCATTTTATTTTCTTGTAGTGAACAAAAAAAATTCAACTAAAATAACTTTAAATTAACAAATAACTTCAATTACCACAAAATAATAAATTAATTAAACGGAAATAAGGGAAAATGAACACGTTTTTAGTTTTTTTCATGAAATTGTATCAAACATTATCTTTCTATACAGAGTGTAATATGGCACTTTATGCAACTCCATCTTGCTCTCTGGGGACACACTGCACAACGCAGTTGTTTCTTCAATTTTTTTGTATAATGACCACCTGGGTCATTCCTAATATTATTTGTGATATTTCTTGACTGTTTGGAGGCCTGACTTTTTGGAAAAGCTCTTCAATAGTGCCTTGTAATATTTCTAATAAAGCTGAGTAAATCCATTTTTCATTACCAACTAAATATACTTTCCACGCGTTTACGACGCTATAGTTATTTACTGCCTGATCCAACAAATCAGCACCTTCCATATGAGCGTTATAATTGCTAAAATGCGAGGCTGCTGAATATTAATTTTTTCTTGTTGTCTCCTTCAACTTCTAGTTTTACATTATCTTGGCGAGCTAAATAGTTATTTCCTTCATTCATAGTAATATCTCGTACTTCATCAACCCATTCTGGTTCAATATCTTTCTGGATCAACATCTTTCTAGCTGGTGGCTCTTCGCACCTTCCCGATTTTAGTAAAAGTGATAGAGGAATATTGTCGTTATCTTCACTGTCAGAGTCACCTTACGAAAAAATTTCAACTTTGCCAGGTAAATCAAAAGGAATAGTATCCGCTTTGATATCATCTTCATCAGTATCCTCTTCATCTGTTTGATAATCAGCTGGAGGAGGTAAGATAACTAAATCTATATTTTGTTCATGCTCTTTAATATCCTCTATTGCTGTTTGTAAATGTAGAAAAGTTCTTCCATAAAAAATTTTCGTATTTACAGATGTAAAATTCATAATTTTCCTAAAAATAAAATATTAATAAAATGACATGTATTGTTCCCATTGTACTCATACGAGTACACTTCAATAGAAATGCATAAAAATATGAACTACACTTATTTGTAAATATATCTGAATTCACCGTTTAAAAATATGAATATCTTACCAATAAAACGCAATGTCAAAGATAAAAAATTTCACTTTAATTATTATTACTTTTAATGAAATTTAACGACTTACACACTAAAACTCTTTTTTTCAAATGTGTCAGATATAATAATATTATATCTCCGTCTATTGAACGTCAAACTGGATGAAATTTTACAAGGGATTTTCCCCAACAATGTAAAATAAGAAATATTTGCAGGGAAGGGTCTTTCGTTCGGTTAATGTATCAAATTTTGACATTTAGATTATGATGTTTTCTGTACTCATATGAGTATAATGGGGTTATATTTAACCCCAAATGGGTTAATATTCTACTATTCAACTACATAGCATACCTACTGCATAATGCACACACAAATTCAAACTCAAAAGCCACATTTTTCTTGTGATGTTTTTTGCTACACAATTCATTCGTTTTTCGTAGACAAAAATAAAAATCGTAAAATCAAAAAAAAAAGACTGAAAACAAAGGCTTATAATTCGACAATAATAGTCTAAAAAAAAATGTATTTCTTATGCTTCCACAAAAAAAAAATGTAAAAACAAAACAAAAAACTCCAAATAACAAAAACAAATTTTAAAGAAATATTCACCATCGCTGTCGTGAAATGTTTTTATGGTCAAAATACCTTGAACAGGTTTGTCAACTCTGTAGTGTACACTACTTTTGTATACTCGTACATACTTGTATTAATATATTTTCTTTTTTCTTTTCCATTTTCTTATTTTTCTGTAAACAAATGACAGGTGCTCGCTCTAGTTAATGCGGGAGAGAATACTGATGATGAACATTAATCGATATAAATGTGACTGATCTTAAAAGTGCATTCAAGAAAAACATAAAAACAAAAATTTTAAATGTGAACACAAACATTAGGTATATTATAGTTTTTTATATGTAGATTACAGTACCTAAATATTCATTATATAAAATTGATCGATAAAATTAATGAAATTTGATCTCATCAGTGTGTAGATACTGTACAAACATACTTATATATTGTATGTATATTTAAGTACTATATTTTTATTTATATCTATATGTAATGTAGATTGTAGGTATGTAAAAAAATTTATTGATTTTACTATGAAATATTTCAAACCAGGCTACATGATCAGTTTAAATTTTAGCGGTTTATGCATAAATACGACTAATGCTTATTGTAGTTTGATGACATATAGTAGTGTCAAGTATATTTATTATACAAAAAGAAGAATAATAATAATAAAAAAAAAAACTTGAGATGTCTGGAGAATTTAATTTTTTTCCTACTTTTTTTCTATTTTACAATTTATTTTGTTTGCTGACAATTATGACGACGATGATTATTATTATACTAGATATTATATACACTACGATGAAGATGATGGTATGGTACATGTATAGTAAATAAATAATGTATTATTCATTATTATATAGTAACTATATCAATATACAATTTAAATCTTCTTAAAATTAAGATCCATTAAAGCTTTAAAATTAATTATAATTCTTTTAACACGTTCTCTATAATGAACATAATACGATATTGTAGAAGATAATGAATTAAGAAAATTGTGGGAAATTATCTCGTTTTGACAGTGATATTTAAAATTTAATTTGATTTAACTAAATTTACGTTGTAACTCCAAGAAGATATGAGATAATAACTATTGTTGAAATCATTTTTTTTTCTGCTTCACTCTCTTTGTTGGCATAGGGCTTCCACAATACCCTTCCATTTGACTCTGTTCTGCACTAGGTGTTTAGTTTAACTCCAAATTGTGTTGTTATTTTCTATGTTGAATTATTTATTTATTTACTAGAGGCTTAATTCAAGCGATTAAATATTAGTTTTTGTTTTTGCCATTTCCCAGACCTCAATGTTTCTAATTATTCTGGGCCACAATATTTTACATATTACTTACCTGCATTTACCTTAAATAATTCTTGTGAAATCAGCCACGTTTCACACATTCTATACGCAAGTATCATATGTACTAAGTTTAGTAGCCCTGATGATAATATGAGGCTATTTCCACACAGCTAATGTCTTACGAAAGCCATTCTGGCTAATTCTAATTGATTTTCCATGTCTGCCTTAGTGCCACTACTTATTGTTTAATTAAATTTAATTTGACATTTCTTATATGCGGCAGGAATTAATCCGAACCGTCAATATTAAGGCTCGCTGCCTTAGACATTTGGGCCATACTTGTTGTTATACCACAAAGTTAACTGAATTCGGCGACATCTTCTATCACTTCGTTGTCGATTGTACTGACGGTGTCTTTAGTTCTTGCGTTATTCTTAAGGCATTTTGTTTTGTTGGTATTTATTTTGTAACCAACTTCTAAGGCAATTTTCTAGGCTATTTATTACATACTGCCTGTAACTATGTGTATAGGGCGAGAAGAACAATGTCATATGCGTTTGCTTCCTCTTCTAGTCTTGTTATTGGAGTCAATTCTTCTTGTTGTGGTTGAAAGTAAGTATGCTTTCTCAAATATCTAACATATATATTTTTATTCCCTAATGTGTGATAACTTATGTACCCAACTACAAATTTTATTACTGTCAGGTTTAATGCTTATACAGGAAGCATATTAGAACTCTATTAAAAAGAAAAGGTTGCTACATTTTAATGGAATATTTACCATATATGTATAACCTGATACTGTTAGAAAATAACAGAGGTTGAATTTTACATTATTTTTGCAACAACAACACTAGCAATAGATCGACAAATTTAAGAATTTCTGAAGATCTCCCCAGCATCAATGAAATAAAAGAGACTATCAGAAGTCTGAAATAAAACAAGTGGGGACATCGAAAATACAGTATTTGAGTTTTATCTACAATCTAGTATTTTACATAACGAACTACATACAATGTAAATAAATGCTTGCATACTGATTTGACTACGCAGAAAGAAATGTTATATTAACATTTTAAAACTAATTATGTGGTATATAGTATGTTATGGAACATATTACATTGCAATTAAAACTGTAATACTGCATTTCCGATGTCACCCAAGGCGGCAGGCGATGATGGCATACCAGCCGCATTATTGCAAGGGGATATACAGACTATAGCTCAACTACTACAGCCCCATATATCATTTATCTGGAGGGAAGGAAGAATTTCACCTTCATGGAAAAAGGGCCTAATTGTGAAACTATCAAAGAAAGACAACCTGACTTACTGCGATAATTGAAAAGGTATTACATTGCTTAGCATAACATACAAGATCATAGCAGCAATAACTCAAATCCGCTTGCAAGAAAAACTGGAAAACACAATTCGTGAAGAACAACCTGGTTTTCGTCATCACCGAAGTTACGTTGATCAAGCAAAAACACTTTGGATCATAGTAGAACAAGCAATTGAGTATACAATAAAGCGTGCGACGATATGGAAATCACTAAGGGACAAAGAAACATCAGAAAAATAGTCCGCGTAATTCAAGCATTATACGAAGATGCCGAACACTCAATAATACATAGTGGACAAAACAATACAAAAGCAGCACAAACAAGGATTTCCGCTCTTACCACTACACTTCACAATCGTCCTAGAAAATATACTACAAACAGCTTGCTCAAAAAGAAAGAAACAACTTGGAGGTTCACACAACAACTTGAAGGCCTCTACTGTGCAGCTGATATCTGTCTTCTCTCGCTTACATTCAGTAATATGAAGATATAATTAAAACACCTGCAACAACTTGCAAAACATGTCCGACTAGAAATCAACCTAGAAAAACCCAAAGATATGAGAATAAATAACAGCAGCCCAGAACATCTAAAGTTAAAAGGTGGAAAAATATAATTTCTGCACAACCTCTGCTACTTGGAAAGTATCATAGCAACTAGTTGTGGGGCTTAAGAAGATGTAGAAAAAACATTAAAGAAAGCAAGAGCAGCATTTGGAAGATTGCAACCGCTATGCAGGAACACCCAAATATCCATAACAACTCAACTTATTTCTGGCCTTGTATAAAATCAATCCTGACATATACGGCAGTGAAACATTGGTAATATCAAAAATCATGTTTAAAGATAATATGCCAAATATTCTGGCCTAACACAATAACCTACAGGGGCCTCTAGATGCTAAGCGGCGAAGAAGCCATATAGAAAAAAATCAGAAGAAGGAAATGGAAATGGATAGACCATACACTCAGAAAGTCGTAAAACAATATTGCGCGAATGAGCTTAGAATGGAACCCACAAGGTACAAGGACAAACAAGAAGACACATTCGTCCAAAGAACACCTGACGGAGGACCATAAAACAAGAGCAAGAAAAAACAAACATAACGTAGGAACAAATGAAAACAACAAGTAGCAATTATCGAGTACGATGAAAATGTCAAGTGGAAGCCCTATGCTTCCAAGAAGAGTAAGAAACAAAAAACAAATATATGTATACATATATATATAATATATATACAATGCATTATGGAAATGAAGCATTAGTTCACATCTCTTGAAAATAAAATAAAGAATGTATTTAGTATTAAAGTATAAAGTACATAAAACGTATTATTAACAAATATTAGAATTGACTACAAGTTTGCTATACTCTGTAGGGTTAAATGCAGTGCGGGAGATCTGAATAATCATGACATCATTGTGCCAGTCAATTGGCTCTTTCAATCTAACAATCAGAACAATTAAGAAAATATTAAACAAAATAATGCCTTAAGTAATCTGTTCCAATAATAATTTGAAGAAGAAAGAAAAACGTTGATTAGGTGGAAAAGGGTGGAAAAACTACATGGGAAACAAAACAAAGCTTACATAAATGGGAAAGGTCTTTTCTCAAAAAGTTCAACTACCTAAATTGGAAATGCTTATAAATGCATCCCCAATTTTACTTTTATTTAAATTATTTTTAATCACTTTACATTTTTTTCCATTGTCAATTTGTATTACGTTCGCGCAAACTACCATCAGTATCATAGATTTTTCGTTAAATTTAAAGAAAATATACAATGTTTATAATCAAACTAGCTTTGAAAATCTAATGAAAAATGCAACATATAAAAAAACAATGTTGAAAATTTGTCGAGTATTTTCGTTGCGAAGTTATGCGTTAACGCCTATGGTACACTTGGCACCTGTACACTTAACAAAATGAACACTTAACATTTGGACATTCTACAATTTTAATTTCGTATATTCTGGAAAGAGCATATAATTCTGATTTTGAATCCAACTCTAAAATCCCTTCTAATTCAGAACTTCACCTACACATGCACATATAAATATTCTGTAAAAGCAGAATAGCCCTGATTTTGTATGTAAGGTAAGAGGGTATGAAACGTGTTCTAAAGTTGTTATGGAGAATACTCGTGGAAGCGTTCGTTGTAGCAAATAGTAGTTTAAATTAGTTCAAAGATAAAAATTGGTAAATGGAACACTACATATTTTTTGTTGTTGACATATTGTTTACTTTACTATCATTTAACAACTCTTTCTCAAAAGCTAAAGTATTTGTAGTTGGAATTAGAAAAAAGTAGTAAAAGGAGCACAAAAATGTAAGTCGACAAAATAAGGCATTGTTTTATTTATTAGTTCTACATGTGATGTTCTACCAACATATTTCCAAATTCAAACATAATACAATTTAATATTATTTAAGTATTTAAGAAACAAAAATTTATGAGAAATCTTTTCAATCTCATTCAAAATGTTGTGAAAAGAATTATTTAAAGAATTATTTACAAAAAAAAATAACAACTTTCTTCTTTAACCATATTACAATTTAGTACACATTTATTTCATATCTTTGCATACATTTAGGAGAATCATTTTATTAATTCCAAATTTATTTAAAATTTTCCCATTATTTTTATTTCCTTTAAATAAAATATTTTTCTTTCATTTACATTTATCTAGATATTTATAAATTATACAAATACAAAAATATGGTATGTATTTTTTGATTTATTTTTATATATTTTTTTTATTTTGTCTGTATTTTATCCCACATATTTTGGCATTTCATCAAGGACATAAAAAGCGAAAGGATATTTGATTTTTATAATTTAAGTTTCTTTTATGTAGTTATTCTTTTTTTTTTTGTTTTTGTTCAAGTAAAAAAATAAATAACGGACAAGTAAATATTAAAAAAAAATTATATAAAAAAAAAAATAAATAAATTAAAAGGACAATGTCTTTTTTACGCGGACAACATTATATGGGAGGATTTAGTCTCGCCACAGCGGACAGAAAATTTATCACTTATGATTTTTTTCTATTAATTTTTTATTTTTAAATTATTGTTTGTAACAACGAATTAACAGTAAATTTACTTATAATGTTAAATTTTACTACTTCCATTTCCACAAATTAACACATATTTAAGAGATCTCAAATTAATTTGATATATAAAACACGCCTTTAACACTATTTTGATTAAATAAATTGATAGTGTTATAGAATAAGATAAATAAGGTTGGATTAGATTAGATTTTATTAGGCCGCTTAAACTCAGTTAATGATAATAATGATGAAAAATGATAATATAATCAAATATAAAACGAATAAACAAAGTTAATAATTAAAAATAGGGAATTCAAAAGCATTATCTTAAAGTTAAGCTTAAAGTTGAAAGTTATAAATGAGAAATTTTAATATACAATACTTACTTAAACTTAAAGTAACGACATAAAATAAAAAACATAGCTGTTGATGAATTTATATTTGGTGTTGATAACCTGTTGTCTTTACGAACTGTAGAATGTGGTCCAGTGCTTCCTCAGTATCTTCTTCAAGGATACTTAAACCCTCCATACCAGGTATTCCTTTTATATTTCTGCAGCGCGGACAGGCCTAACACTGTTGAACACTGATTGGTATCTGACAATCGCAGTTATAAAAATATATATACTTCTGGTCGGTCCGTCAAATAGGTACTTATGCGTATGTAAAGTCGTGTATGTCCTATCCTTAGTCTTGTAATTATACATCCGATTTTCCGGCTTACAAAATCAATAGTTTTCCACTTTTCAATTGATCCTTATTTGCCGGTACCATCTGGCTTCATGTGAATAACTTTGTTATATTCCAGGAACTGCTGTGGGGTAGGGTTGATGTTCGTGGCAGATTTTGCAAGCACATCGACTTGTTCATTTCCCCTGATGCCAGTGTGGCTTGGTAGCCAGAAAAGAACGATTGAGCTTTCTGACTCGTGAACAATGTCTTGGATCCTTATTATCGTACTTACCCTTGTTTTGAGTTATCGCTTGTTTAATTTTATAAAAAACAAACTGATCGAAAAGAGACGACGATAACAAATATGGTAGTTAATTAGATTGGCGAGCAATAAAAGAATACTAACAGAGCTGCAAAACAATTTAAAAAATTACTCAATAATGCTAGAAATGAAGCTATCGAAGAATATCTTGGAAGCATAACACCAACTGAGGCCACAGATTATTCATTGTGGAAAGCTACCAAAAAACAAAGGCAGTCACAACAGTTTAATCCACCAATACGAGCAAATAATCAACATTCTTGGACACGTATAGTAACCAAGAAAAAGAAGAAGCATTCTTAGAGAACGCAGCACATCTTAAAGAAGTATTTAAACAATTTCCTTCGAAAAGCACAAACGAAATATATAACTTCATCAGTACTCCAATCCAAATACACTTACCAATTTTAAAATGGCAGAAATAACCAAAATGATTTCATATAACTTAAAGTCCCAGGCTATAATCTAATTAGCGGTAGAATATTGAAAAAACTGCTGGAAGAAGGTTACAAAATATTGAAGAATGCTGTTCTAACATCTAGTTACTTTCCAGTCCATGTGAAAAATTGCTGAAATAATCCTGATACCAAAACTAAGCAATCCAAGGGAAGAAATTACATCCTACACACCGATTAGCTAATTACCGTACATATCTAAACTACTGGAAAGACTATTCTTGGAAAAATTAAAACCGATTTTTAAAACAAACAAAATTGTTCCAGAGCATCTATCGAACAACTACACAGAATAGCAGATGTAATAAAGTAAAGCCTATAGCAAAATAAATATATTTATTCTGCGGTTTTTTTTATATTAGTCAAGCATTTTATAAGGTGTGGCATGAAGGACTGCTGTACAATAATTCAAATAATTTCTTCCACAGATCTATTATTTATTATTGCGGTCATACATAATCGAAAGGGACTTTTTAGTGAAGCATGAAGGTTACCAACAACAAATAAGACAACATTCGCCACTTTCACTGTGTCCATATTGGCATAGCAAATACGGCCATATTGGCATAGCATAATAACCCAGTGCATGCTGCAGAGGCTCTGCAACACAGCATAAATAAAATGAATTGAGCAAAATCAATATATGTCACTTCTACCCTGAAGAGAATAACTTGTCCGACGGTGGTGCTTAATAACGAAGTAGTTCCACAAAAAGAAACAGTCAAGTACTTGGGCATGCATTTGGATAGAAGACTTACATGAAGAAACCATATCTAAGGTAAAAGAAAACCACTGGGGTTGAAATTAAATAAAATGTATTGGATGCTTAGTCACAATTCACTAATGTCGCTGGAAAGCAAGCTTATGATTTATAGAGCTATTTTAAAGTCGATATGGACTTACGAAATCCAACTGTGGATTGTAACCAGCAAATCTAATATTGAAATATTACAGCGATTCTAATCAAAAATATTAGGACCTATGGTACAGTGCACCATGGTTTACAAGTAACGATATATTACATCAAGACCTACAGATGAAAATCATAAAGCAGGAAATCAGAAGTGCAAGCTGCAAATACAAAATAAGATTAGATTATCATCCAAATACCCTAGCAAACAACTTTTTAGTTACCCAACACATTTAAATTGATGGATTCCTGTTCCTGCTTTTTGCTTTAATTCCCCGAGGCGGAAAGTTTTACAGACATTATTAACGTATTAATATACAAGGGGTCCGTAAATTAGCTAAATCAATCTTCCGTAAATCAGACACAGCACTGTATTTTTCATTAACTAAAGTGGGGCAAGCCATTAATGTTTTGCGAGTATGTATTTATTGTTGAAAGTCGTCGAAAATTTCCTTTTTAATTTTAATGAATATGCTTATCTAACTGATACAGCGTATTTCGTCTACTAGTCTACTACTTACAGAGCTCTTCATTGTTTTGTACTCGATTGAGGAAAGAAATCTAATTTGTCTTATTTATTTTTATTGAATAGGTAGCGATTTCACCTTTACGTAATTGTCCGTTCTTTACTTCCTAACGAAATAGCACTTGTTGTAATAGCAAGAGCTGTTGTATAATATAAATAATTATCATATTGTTATTATTTTAAATATAATTTCCAGCGTTATTAAGACAGGTAAGGGTGATTCTGTTGGCTCTATTACATTTTACTAAACATTTAAACAATGAAGATTATCCTGTGCCTTGGTCTTTATTTAGGAGTGAGCCATTTTTAGTTTTATAAATTTCGATACTTTCAGCTGAGTCTAGTTTCCTGTAATTTACCATTACGGTGTCTTCTTTGGAAATACTATCACTCTTTTGGATGATGCCTTCTGCTACTTTGTATCTGAATTCGGATAAATTCTTCTTCTTAGCTTAGTCATGTTTCTCCAAGTTAGTCCTATATAAACTTTCTTATAGTGACTGCAAGTGATTTTAATTTTATATATTTCTGATTTTTCCGTTTGATCGATTCCACCCTTAGTTGACCGTAGAATAATCTTGAGTTGATTGGTTCTAACCCGTGTTTTGTTAATTTCGCTAGGACTGTGAGAGAAATCTCACTAAACCGCAATGCTATTGTTCTTTTTGCTTTGTTGATTAGTGAGTAGATTAGTTAAGGAATTCCGTTGGAAAGTTCTTCTGCGTTTACTGCTTAAGTCACTGATGGTTTTTTCTAGATATCCGTTTACTCGAATATGTCTTTAGTCTCTTTTAGTAAACCTTTTTGGGAAATGTGAAGGGTTAACATTCAATGGATCATGTGATTGTAAGAGGCCATCTTTTGCTGATAGAAGTAGTTCGAGATATTCTGGATGACAGCATCCGTAGGCTTCCTGTATAAGGGTTATTGTTTTAGTAAAGTTTTAGTTAAGTGAGCAAAGCCAATTCTTCTTTAGGTTTCATTACACGATGGTCTAAGGAATTTTCTGATCCCTACCTCACGAAACATCTTTATGTTACATAATATGTAAGGTCTACCCTTGAATATGCTTCAACTGTGGTCCGCGGACAAAATTGACAAATTCAAATTATCGAATACATACATTAAATTTATTTGCTTACGGAATTTATTAACAATATACAAAAAGTCCAAAAGATTTTCTAGAATTAACACCATCAATGAAAAAAAAATTACAATATTTGACAATAGTTACAATGGCAGTTCATATCAAATGTATTCCATAACCAAACACAACGAATTTCTTGAACAAGAATTTATGAATG
Source organism: Argyra leucocephala (assembly GCA_963942445.1). NCBI lineage: Eukaryota > Metazoa > Arthropoda > Insecta > Diptera > Dolichopodidae > Argyra > Argyra leucocephala. Next base: position 60,483,723 of record OZ012679.1, on the reverse strand, counting down.
CCGTAAAAAATCATGTCAATCAAAGTCTGGCTGACCATCAGGAAAATCATGGTTCAAACCATTTACATAAATTTATCCAATTTTTTTTTTTATATGAGAAGCAAAAACTAAAAAAATAACCTAAAAAATATGCATTTGATACCTATTGCGCATATTGTGAATTAATTATTTATATAAAAGACCAGTTTGTACGTTTGTAAACGGCGCTTTTTGACATTTTAAATTTAAAAAAAAAATATTTTTCTTTTCAATTATTTTTATATGATTTTTTGATTTTTAAATATTTTCCTTTCAATTAAATTGTGAAAAAAAAAACAAATGGATAAAAAATAAAATGGATGGAAAATAAATTATTAATTTGTTTTAAATTATAACAAAAAAGTGTTTTGGAACATAGAAGTTACCATGTAGTTACCATAGGTCTTTCAAGTTCCAAACTAAAGTACCAGGAACATTTATTTCACTTTCACAAAAATGTAACCGTGTAAAAAAATTTCAAGTATTCGCTACCATTTTTGGAACTATAGAAGTTACCATGTAGTTACCATGGGTCTTTAAAGTGCGAAACTAAAGTACCAAGAGTGTTTTCTTCACTTTCACAAAAACGTAACCGTGTACAAAAATTTCAAGTATTCGCTACCATTTTTGGAATTATAGATGTTACCATGTAGTTACCATGGGTCTTTAAAGTTCCAAACTAAAGTACCAAGAGTGTTTTCTTCACTTTCACAAAAACGTAACCATGTACAAAAATTTCAAGTATTCGCTACCATTTTTGGAACTATAGAAGTTACCATGTAGTTACCATGGGTCTTTAAAGTTCCAAACTAAAGTACCAGGAACGTTCTTTTCACTTTCAGAAAAACGTAACCGTTTACAAAAATTTCAAGTAGTCGCTACCATTTTTGGAACTATAGAAGTTACCATGTAGTTACCATAGGTCTTTAAAGTTCCAAACTAAAGTACCAGGAACTTTTTTTTCACTTTCACAAAAAATTTTTCCCCGGCGGGTTGGGGTACGAAATATCCGCAGCAAGGCATACTTGTGGTAAAAGTCCACTAAAATCCTAGAAAAATCCAGAAGCGACTGACCCAGAATGGGCGGCTTTCTGGTCTGCGACTGATCCCAGAGGGACGGCAGGAATAAAAGGTACCGCCTTGTACAAGGGAAATATTATCCTTAGGCTAGGAGATGGAACTCCGAATTAAAACAAAAAAAAAAGTATGCAATGAATAAAACTCAAAGATTGTATACCCCAGGTGGTAATCCAGATCTTCTGGAAAATCCACCCTCTTTCGAGGCAGGTCTCACGGATTCTGGGGGAGACCACTTATTGCAAAACCACGAAAGCAGAGCTGCTTTAATTGACCCATTCAGAAGAAAATCTGGGGTCCAGAGAACACCTCCAGCAGAGTCTCAAAATATCTACGAAAACATGTCCCAAAAAGACAGCTATAGAAAACCCGACGAGGGTAATAATAACGAAAAGGCACTTGAGGCAAAAAATAATCAACTTAATGCCAGAGTTACAGAATTAGAAATCTTATGCCGGGAATTGAAAAATGAACTCTGCATAATTAAAGAAGAAAATGTGAAACTAAAAAATTCACAAAACATGTCTACTAAAAGAGTAGTACTAAAAACTGCTGAAGAATTTCATACAGATGATGAAGAACTAGCTCGAGAAACCGACTGGATCTTTAAAACAAAAAGAATCTGTAAAAAAAGAAAAGCAGAAAAATCACCTACTTTAAGCCCAGAAAATGTTGCGGACAAAGTAGAGAAAAATGTGCAAATAAATGAAGTTGCGAAAAGTAAAAGAAAAGGTAAACCTCCTCCAATTATACTTAGTAATGTAGTGGAATACACTCAAATAAACAAAAAATTAAAATAAAGCAATATTAAATATAAAGTTAATATGCTTAACAATAAACAACTAAAAATTAATGTTGAAGAAGAAAAAGAATATAGAGAGTTGACTAAGGCAATAAATGAAGCCAATATTGAATGGCACACTTATGAAAATAAGAGCACCAGGCCTATTAAAGTAATGGTTAGGTATTTACATCCGTCATGCCAACCTGAAGATATAAAAAATGAATTGAAAGATAGAGGCTTCAAAATTCTAGAAGTCACAAATAAAATAATAAAGAAAAAGGAAAATAACAAAGAATCTACGGTACGTCTTCCTCTCTTTATGCTAACATTCGAAAACTCCGAAGATATAAACAAAATATTCAAAATTGAATTTATCCAGCACATGAGGGTTAAAATGGAGGCTATTCGTAAAACGACTACCATTCCTCAATGTAAGAGATGCCAAAGATTTGGCCATACACAAAAGTTTTGCCAGCGTCTAGCTCAGTGTGTTAAATGTGCTGGTCCCCACTTAACAATTTCTTGTAAAGAAAAAGAAATATTAAGCCTAAATGTGCTAATTGCCTTGAGGCACACCCAGCAAGTTATCGTGGTTGCCAGGTGGCTAGAGAGTTGCAAAAAAGGAAGAAGCTACAAAAAAAATGCCCCAAAACAAATGCAACATAGACAAGAAAAACAAAAGACAAAACCTAGGCAACCTAGTGCACAGAAACAGAATTGCATTGAAACTTTAGAGATACCTAAAACTTTTACGTCGAAAAAAGTCGTAGAAGGCTTATCATATTCACAGGTAACACAAAATAACCTAAGTCAAAAAAGAAACCCGAAAGAACAAAATAAAGTTTCTACACAAAAGTTGACTGAAAATACCATTATACAGATGATGCAAAATATGATAAAAACAATGAATGAAATCTCAACAAGACTATGCACATTAGAAAACAAACATAATGAAATATATATGTATACACCAAAAAATAAATCCGCAAGGCATGGTTAAGAACGCACTTCGTATAGTCACGTGGAATGCCAATGGTATTCTGAACAAGAAAAATAATTTGGAAATTCTATTGAGAACACAAAATATTGATGTATGTCTCTTGACAGAAACACATATGACAGATAAGTCATCGCTTAAAATAAATGACTATATATGCTACAGCGCAAACCATCCGAGTAATACACCCAGAGGTGGTAGCTCAATTTTAATAAAGAAAGATATTAAGCACCACGAGGAAGTTAGTCTAGAAATAGATGAATTCCAACTAATCGTGCTACGAATTATGTCTGTTAAACAAAGCCTTTGTGTCGGTGCATTATACTGTCCACCCAAATACAACATAAAGAATAACATGTTTGAAGAAATTCTTAAACTACTTGGCGAAAGATTTATACTGGGAGGTGACTACAACGCCAAGCACATAGATTGGGGGTCTAGAGTAACCTCTACGAGAGGAAGAGAGCTAAGAAAAGCTATAAAAGAAAAAGGCTGCATTTACCAATCTACCGGTAAGCCTACCTATTGGCCAACTGATAGAAATAAAACTCCTGATCTGCTTGATTTTTATATAACAAAAAAAATTTCACCCAATTATATTAAGCTAGAAGATAACCATGATTTGGACTCAGATCACTCTGCAGTCATACTAAGTCTATATGAAAAGGTTATTAAGAAACAGTCGAAACCTCTGCTAACGAACAAGACAACTGACTGGGCTAGCTTTAAACAAGAAATAGAAAACAAAATAAACATAAAAACAATACTAAGATCCAAATGTGATATAGATTCTGAAGTAGAAAATTTTATTAAAATTATTCAAAATGCTGGATGGAATAATACAAAAAATTGTGAATATAAATCGGTAGGATTCAACTACCCTAGAGAAATATTAAATATGATAAAAATAAAAAGAAGAGCTAGACGCAGATGGCAACAATCGCGTGATCCGGCAGACAAAACTGTGCTAAATAGGTTAACTCAGAATCTTAAAAGAAAAATTAAAGATCTTAAAAATGAAAATTTTGAAAAATATATAAAAAATTTATCAGCTAAAAGAGAAAATAACTACTCGTTGTGGAAAGCAACAAAGAGTACAAAAACCTCGATCTCTCAAATCCCGCCAATCAGAATGAAAAGCGGTGAATGGGCGAGAGATAATAAAAATAAAGCTGAAACATTCGCAGATCATCTTGAAGAAATTTTTTGTCCAGACGAGACAGATTCGGATGATCTCACTGAAGAAAATAATAATTGGCAAGAAAATGTTATATCACCATTTTCAGAGAGTGAAATAGTTGAACAAATTAAAAAACTCAGAGATAAAAAAGCTCCAGGTTTTGATCTAATTACATCGGAAGTCCTGAAAGAACTTCCGAAAAAAGCTATAACAATGCTAACACGCATTATAAACGCTGCTATAAGAATAAGGTATGTGCCGAATATGTGGAAAATAGCAGAGATAATTATGATACCAAAGCCAGGTAAGCCCATAAATGAGGTCAAATCCTACAGACCAATATCATTACTACCAATAGTATCAAAATTATTTGAAAAACTATTATTGATTCGAATGAGACCGATCATAGAAAATAGTAATCTGATTCCAAATTATCAATTTGGCTTTAGATCTAAGCACTCGACAATCGATCAAATTCATAGAATAACAGACATAATAGAAAAAGCTTTAGAGGAAAAGAAAGTATGCTCTACCATATTTCTAGATGTAGCCCAAGCTTTTGATAAAGTATGGCATCGAGGCTTAATAAATAAACTAAACAATATGTTACCTAAACAATACGTAGATATACTCTCATCATATCTAGAAAACAGACTATTCAGAATAAAACAAGACGAAGAGTATTCTACTATTAGAGATATTAAAACGGGTGTGCCTAAAGGTAGTATTCTGGGTCCCATACTGTATTTGCTCTACACCAATGATTTACCAGAAATGGAAAATATAACTGTAGCTACATTCGCTGACGATACTGCATTGATGGCAGTAGGATTAAATATTGACGAGGCTACAATTAAATTGCAAAGAGCAAGCGATAAGCTATACCTCTGGACAAAGAAATGGAAAATTAAACTCAATGAGTTAAAATCAGTACATGTAAATTTTCCAAATAAAAAATTACAAAATCAACCACCATTGGTAAATCTGAATGGGGTCAATATACCCCAAGAAAACAATGCTAAATACCTAGGAATGACATTAGATGTCAAACTTAGATGGAAAGAGCACGTTAAAAAGAAAAAATTTGAGCTTGAAAATAAGTATAGAGAAATGTACTGGCTCTTAGGTCGTAATTCTAAATTACCTATACATAACAAGATTTTGTTATATAATCAGATACTCAAACCGATATGGTTGTACGGCATACAAATATGGGGATGTGCCAAACAAACACATGTACTTTGTATACAAAAATTCCAAAATAAAGCCTTGCGCAACATGGTAAATGCCCCCTGGTATGTTCGCAACAGTGATTTGCACAGAGATCTAAAAATTCCTTGCATAGAAAATGAAATAAAAAGATATGCAACAAAGCATATAGCTTGTCTGGAGGGACATGTTAACGTTGAGGCCACTCAATTGCTAGATAATCAAAATGATGTCAGAAGGCTTAAAAGAACTAAGCCACTAGATTTAATACGATAGAATTTCCTAAACTTTTTCTTTAAGAAAATCAAAATAGCAATAAATTAATGGTTAGTCCGTTGGACTAGTATTAATGGGAGGGGTGTGGTTTAGTCAGTAAAAATCTGGCACACCATGGAAGCTACGGGGCTCATTGTGTCTATGAAGATTCCCACCAATTCACGCAAAAAAAAAAAAAAAAAAACTTTCACAAAAACGTAACCGTATACAAAAATTTCAAGTATTCGCTACCATTTTTGGAACTATAGAAGTTATCATGTAGTTACCATGGGTCTTTAAAGTTCCAAACTAAAGTACCAGGAACGTTCTTTTCACTTTCAGAAAAACGTAACCGTTTACAAAAATTTCAAGTAGTCGCTACCATTTTTGGAACTATAGAAGTTACCATGTAGTTACCATAGGTCTTTAAAGTTCCAAACTAAAGTACCAGGAACGTTCTTTTCACTTTAACAAAAATGTAACCGTGTACAAAAATTTTAAGTATTCGCTACCATTTTTGCAACTAAATAAGTTACCATGTAAACACGACAACTGGTTAGTGGTATTTCAGTAGTTTTTGGAACGTTTTTATAATTTGAAAAAATTATTTATAGTTTCCGTTACAATAACGTAATAAATGTAGTAACTTTTAGATTTCCTATACCGTAACGAAAACCTCGTAGTAATTTATTTGGTCCCAAAAACGTAATTAGGGAATTTTTATTCACCCAATCTAAAAAACAAAGTATTCTGTCACTTTAAATGCTAGTCGGACGCACAATACTTGATTGACATTAATCGAATTGAATCGATTAAATGAAATATTTTACGTTTCGCTTTGAGTAACTTTTCGTGGAATGATCCATTGCTACTATATTTGGTATGATCTATTCCCACCGCCGTCTAAAACTTACAGACAGTGTCCGATTTTCGAGTAATTGCAGATATCTCTTTTATTCACCCATCCTTTCGGGGTTAGTACCTGAAATTATTTGGCTGAAAGAGCCAATCGGAATAATCTCAAAACCGTTGAATTGTTCCACATTCCCCTCCACCCTACTGAATATGGTAGATTTGAAACAGTCACTAGAATGCTCCGCGAAGTAAGTTCTAATTCTAGTTCTTTTGACTGACAACTAAAAGTATTTAAACTGTAAATGAAACGATTGCATTTTAATGTACGTACAACTGAGACTAACTAACAACTTTTGTAGGTTTGATATTTACTAGCTCGGTCTAACTCTTGGAAGTATTTTTAATTAATGTATAGCTATTGAAATAGGTTAACCTATGACTATTAACCTATGACTTTTACTTTTCTACTAACAGCATGTATCTGGTTTAGTTTATTTTTTTTTTTTTTTGATACATGCTATATGGAAGTGATCTTTACAATCTCCATCACATTGAATTGACTTATCTTTTTTAATAATATTTGTATTACACTTGTTACAAATTGTTTTGTTTAGTTTATTTTTTTTTTTTTTTTGATACATGCTATATGGAAGTGATCTTTACAATCTCCATCACATTGAATTGACTTATCTTTTTTAATAATATTTGTATTACACTTGTTACAAATTTTTTTGTTTGACATTTTGAATGACAGCGCTTAAATTTAACATTTTAACATTTTTCTAATCAAAGGTATTTTTACTAACCCTCTTGAATGATGGTATATTTGCACAATCAAATGAAACAAGCTTTCGTCTAGTAACAGGACGTCTGATTTGGTTTGCTCTAAGCATTCATTTGACAGTATTAATAATAAATTTAAGAACGGCAGTAAGTTGACTTTCTCTTTCTCTTTCTACCTCGACGATAAACTGTATATTCCTGTTGTGTTGTACTCTAACGATAAAAAAATAAACTTTTCTAAAAACTAAATCTTATGGAATTTAAAAATTTATTTAATAAAATTTTCACCAAAAAGTTTTGCATATTTTTCTAAACCTTAAATCGAAAGATCTTACAAAATATTAACCAGAAGAAATCAACCAAATTAAAAAGGATATTTGTTTTGAATACTTTACATAATATTAGCTATGTGTGTAGAAGTTTAACAAAATGTTACCAAAAATTTCTGCAGTATGAACAATACATTAATTATGAAAACAAGAAAAAATAAAATAAAAAAATCAAAGTAACTTTGGCATACTCCAAAATAAAAATAAAAAAAATTAAAAACGAAAATTTGGTTATCATCCATGAAAAATAAATGAACAAATTACAAAATTCCATGAATATCCGCAAAAGCGTTTCTTTAAATCTTTAAATATTTCATTTATCTGATTCTATATTCTAAATAAATGTTGTGTATGTGTTTGTCGAAAATAATATGTCTATCGCACAGTTTTATATCTTAAGATAAAATCATAACAAAAATCTAATCCAAGCGTGATGAAATTTAAAAAAAAAATATTCTTTCATGGTAGCGCTATAACATTTTCAACAAAACAAAAACAAGCTATAAAATCTCATTGAATTGTCCAAAACTAAACTTTTGGCCACGTACCAAAATAACAGAAAATGAAAGATTTTTTTTTTATGTTTTTTTCTTAATTTAAATTATTTCAGATTATTATGTCCAAGAAGAAAGATAGTTTTGCATGAAAAATTCACACTGGGGGTGCCAGAACTATATAGAAAAAAAACACAATTGATATTCAAAAAAGTAAATAAATTTTAATAAATGAGGAAAAATGCAGTAGACCTAATATACTCTAAGATACTATCATTTTGATATTCACCTATCAAATTCTTAATTTCGAAATTATTGTAAATTAAGGTCTCGAATTCTATTCTAAAGTTCATAATGAAAAACCAATTTGTAAAATTATTATTTTTTCTCCTAAAATCAATACTGTTATATTTTTATAGATATAGCTTTTCGGTTTAATAAACCATTTTAACCCTTTCAAACCCCAAGCAAACATTTTCTTCAATTGATTCTACGCAATTCTATATAATCCTTGTATCACATATCTAAATATATCTACATAATCAACATAAACAAAATTTACATAAATTTGGGCTTTAAATCAAATTATCAATTTTTACGGAGTATAAAAGCATTTCTTTACATTGTACAATCACTTAAAGTGGGTCTTCAATACAAAATTCACTTAATATTAATTAATTAAGAAAATACAAATTTACAGCCTCACCATCCTTCTTTTGCATATCATGTACCGAATGATCTTTATCTAATATTATTTATATTGGTAGCGCTCAGTGAAATTTAACCGATGGATCTTAAATCCACAGATCCATGGATTTGTTCACTGAACGGTGTGGTAAATGTACCGGTTAATGTATCGCGGTTAATGAAAATGGATCTGAAAAAATTCTAGACATATTAATTTCATGGATCTGACTTTTTATATGTAAAAACAACAACCATTTTTATATTAAGTGTTGTGACATCTACTGTAAGAAATGTTTATATTTTTTATGAAAGTTGTTTTAATTTAAATCGCCATTATTTTTTGAATTAGTGTGAAAATTAAATTCTCGAGGAAAATTTATGTAAATCAAACTTAAATTAAGAGTTATAAAAAATAAATTATATATATGATAATAATTATTATTTCATTAAATTTTAATTTATTTTTAAAATTGCTTATTATATTTTCGGGTGATGTCGCTAGTATTGTCGCTAGTATTGTCGCTAGTATAGGTAAATTTTTGTGGTGAATTGCGTTCAGTGGACAGACACATGGTACATGGATCTAAAATGGATTCCAGATCTACCGGTTAATGCTACTGAACCCACCCATTGTTACTTAAAAATATAACATTTAGCATAGTGCTACAAAACCGTCAGTACCACAATGCAGCGGTAATTGCTACATTGCTACATTTCAGTGCAGTGCTAGATTGTACTGAACGCACCCGTTGTCAAATTATATTACTCTTACATCTACTGTCATAGGAGTATAATCATCTGACATGTTACTAATAAATATTTAGTCTAAGCACAATTATAAACATTATAAATAAGTATTTTAGCATTTTTATTAAGAAGAAAAAAATGCTAATGTAAAATGCTAATTCTAGCAATTGTAAGTTATAAGTAATACAACAAGGAGGCTAAGCTTCCTCTCTATTCACGACCGTAGAAGAATAAAAAAAAAACTTTGTGTTTAATTTGAAGCTTTATATTAAGCTAAGTTAATAATTAAGCTTAGTGTTTCATTTATTCCCCCCAACGAATAACTATATAAATTGGTAGCGGCTTCCCATAAGCCATACCGATTTTATTTGTGTCTTACATTTGAACTATCGTCCGTATACAGATGTTTCCATTTTCCAGACCATTAAGTTATTGTTGTTGTCTTTTATTTTGATATTTTCTAATTGAATTGATCTAATTTAACAAAATAAAAATGAATTACACTCTGTATGAGTTGTAATTGGGCTCTAATAATATGAGAATAAATTTAATTTAATTTTTAAAAAAATTTAAATTAACTTTTATACCTCACAGTTTAAATTAGAAGTCCGGACTATAAGTCCACCATAATTTTCATTCAGTTGATGTCGATTCCAGCACTTGTGATTTGCATTGACCGCAGCTATAAGCGCAGTTTTGAATGTAAATGCTTTTGAAACATGATATAAAAAACACTAGACACCAAAAGTGAAGCATCCTAACTATTTAATTTAAAAAGTCAATCTCAGTTTCCCATAAGACATATTGTATCAGTATTAACAAATGGGCAAATTTTAAAATAAAGCAGGACTACATCTTCCGTTCGAAGTATTTATTCATGGTCAATTATATGTAGCGTTTTTTAGGAGAGTCACAATAAATTCCCAAAATCAAAATCCCCAAAAAAAATCCCAACAAATTTTTTTTCGTTCTTCTTTTTTTTAATTCATTTATTAGCAAAAAAAAAATACTATTTTAAAGTCTTAAATCTATTTACCTTCAAATTACATAAAACAAAATTAGTTTAATATGACTATTATATAAAGATTAAAAAAATTAATTTGTAAACAATAATTTATCAAAATTTATAAAAAATTTAAACAAAATTAAAAAATAGTAAATTCATTAGTCAAATTCAATTTTCTTTTAAAGAATCTAAATTTTCTGCATTTCTGACTTCCACTGGTAAGCGATTAAATAATTGAAGACCTTTATGAAACAAATTATTTTGTGTATTACTCCTTCGAAACAATAGTAACCTGAACAAATTTGCCGATCTCAAACTCTAATAACTTGTTTCTCCAACATATTTTAGTAGATTTCCCAAATAGTCTGGTAGCATATTATTTTTCCGTTTCTTAAGATGACTCGCATCGCCTTGTTCTATAAAATTTGCATCCTATCATTTTCTCTTTCACCACATAAAAACAACATTGATGAACAGTAGTCGAAATAAGGTAATATTAAAACGGAAAAATTACAAGTTTATATTGTAAATCGAGAAATGTGGAAAATTGTATTATATTTAAATTAGTTTTTTGTCTTGGCAGAAGGTTCCGGGTTTGATTCCCGATGAAGCAAAAAAATGCTTTATAGGTTTTGTGATCTGATTCAGTACCTTTTGTTATTGCGGTAAAATAAATGGCAAAAAATATGAGAGTATAATCTGGTAACAACTTAAATAAAGTGGAGTTATTATATTTAAGAAGGCTTAGTTCCGAACAATTAGCAGTATAGTTTTCCATATTTGATGAATTGGTAAGCCAGTAATTTGTTAAATAAATACTCGAAAAATTGTAGATACTGTAATGTAAACTTGCATTATCGTACTTAATTAAACACGAAACGAAAGGGTCATTTTACCTAAATTACTGTCAAGAGCATAAAAAAATAGGTTTGGGCCGCAGTTTATCAAAATAAAATTGATCCTTTTCTATAAATATTTTTTTATACATATATACATATACATATACATATTTTTTAGTAAAACCTTACACTAGTTATACTACTATCTACTACTATTACTACTACTACTACTACTACTACTACTACTACTACTACTACTACTACTACGACTACTACTACTACTACTACTACTACTACTACTACTACTACTACTACTACTACTACTACTACTACTACTACTACTACTACTACTACTACTACTACTACTACTACTACTACTACTACTACTACTACTTCTCCTACTACTACTACTACTACTACTACTACTACTACTACTACTACTACTACTATACTACCACTACTCCTATAGCTATATAACTATTAATATAGCTATATCGAGATAAAGACTTTCAACGATTTTTGTTTTAAATGTCTTTGACGATCAATATTAGAAGAGCAACGATTAATAACGCTATATGTAGCTGTATAACTATTTTTGATTTTTTATTCGTTTTGGACCATCTTTATATTTTTTTATATTCTTACACCGATACATATTTTTAATTTTAAGTAATCAATAAAATTTCGTTGTAGAATTATGTCGTTCCAAAATTATACTGATCACCTATTTTTGACATAAGACTTATTTGTTCTTATAGTGACTTAACGTTATTTAAAGCAATTTGACGATTATACAAGTTCTATAGCCTAGATCAATGTAAGCAGAACTAGTAAGTGTAAGGTCGATTGGTCGAGTCCCAATCCCGCCAAAATCTAGTAGGTTTATCAAGTATTATTTATATGAAAAATAAATTAATTCATATTAAATAAAGCATTCAAAAATTTTATAAAAAAAATTATTAAAACTCATTATCGAATTTTTATAGGGTCTTTAACAATTTATGCAGGCTTCGTTAAGGAATATCTATAAAGAATCCTATAGATATTCTATAAAGAACCACCTCAGATAACTTTATAGAGTTATATATCGTTTTCTTTAAACACAAGAACTAAATTCGATATCGATCTTTAGCACCATCGTAATTATTTTTTATAACGAGCTTCACATAGGCATCTCAATATCGTTGACGAATTATTTATAGCTTTTTTGCTCGGGTACTATTTAATAATTTGATCAAGTTATAGTTTAAGCCCTTTATGTTTTTAAATGTTTAGATTTTCCTTTGTTATTTTTTTTTTCTCATTTTTTAATTGTTAGGTGCCTATTATATATCAATGTTTTCTTCAATATTCTAGTCCATATATTGACAATATATGGACAATAATACTAATGAGCGATTACACATCAATAAAGCACTTTGTTCTTAATATATTGATAATTTCGAAACATATAAATATTGAAAATATAATTTCTGGAGAAATATTTTTGACTTCAATTTAGCTAAATTTAATTTTTTAAATAAATTTTGTGTATAAAAAATAACAAATTATTTTTTTTTCACATATTTTAATAATATATCAGTTGTTTAATTACAAAAATTGATATATGATTATTAAAATTAATATAAAAATTGTTCTTTTAATAAATTGGCATTATAACATTATCTGAACATTCCCTAAAAAGCCATTTTTTTACATCAGCTGATTTATTGATGTGATTATTCATGGGTCAGCTGATTGAATTATTCATGAGAATAGAACCGAAATCAATAATTTTTCATCAATATATGGGCAATATATTGATTATTCATTGATGTGTAAAGGCACCTTAGTTTATAAATAACGAATTTTAGTTACATGCTGAAAAGACTAATCGTCTTATATAGTATGTAGCATAATAAATGAAATAAATATTGTGATTAGTTAGTATAAATTCTACTACTACTTTTTTTTCTTCTAGTTTTGTCTCAGTTAGATGGGTCATAATTTTCAATTGGACTTGTGACCAATTTTTTTGTCAATTTTCATTTTACGCAAAAGATTTGGAATTTTTTATAATTTCCTTTTTAACGCCCTCGTGTAATGAAACCAACAACCATTTACTTCAACAACTGGAAATATGGATATAATTGCATTTCTCAAACCTTTTTTATAATCTAACCGAAAATAGGATGGACAAAATTGAAAAATGTTCGAATTGATAAACTGCAACATGTACGTATAAGCTTCCTCTGACTTGTGTTTTTAATAATATATTTAGGTTGTAGATGAATTGAAAAACCTGTAAAGAAAACAATTAATAAATAGGAGTGAAAAAAAAATATGCGTGTATGTAAAATAAGATGGTGGTCGCGGGGCTTACGCGCGTCGCTTTATGGGTACTACGCGACTGCGTTGCGTTCGCTGCGCACGTTCTAATCTAATAAATGGGGATGCTTTTTTTCATTTATTTTTTTGTTTATTAATTAGGTTTAAAGAATGGTATGATCTTCTCAATAGGTAGACATGTGGAAAATAATCAAACAATAACTTAAAATTATGAAATAAATAATATTGAAATTTCATTTAACAAATGGGACATATGCCTCAGTTGTGTTGGGATTTTTGACCATATTAATGGGTGAATTCCATTTCCATTGGGAGTTTTGACTCACTTTAGTGGGATATAAATTCCATTGGGACTTATAAATCCGGGACTTATTACATGCAACCTTCAAGCACACCAGTTATGAATAATTACAAATATTTAGTGCCAGTTCACTTAATGGTTGGTTGAAATATCCTCGAACTGAACCTTATTGGAGTCCACCATTTTCTGTTCCAATTAAGAGGAAAAATCTTCATTTGATTAATAATATTGATATTTCTAGTGAAAACACTAACAAAATGGTAAAAATTCGTTTAATTTGCGATTCAATAAAAAAAAATGTTTGAATTTAAAAAAAAATCCTTGCGGTAATTTTTACAGGGTGGCGACACTCAAAAAATCTAACCAAATAACCAAATTTGATTTTTTTTTTATTAATTTCGTTTTTTGAAACATAATTGAATGTAGATTCATCAAAAACTATTTTTTTTTAATGGCAGAAATAAAATAAGTAGTAAAAGGGTTAATAAAATTAATTTCTGGTGAATATTTGAGCAAAATACAGCTCTCAAGCTTCGACTAAGCACATAAGCATATAAGCGAAAGTAAATAAAACAAAAAACTTTACTGTTAAAACTGATAATGATGTAAGAAGTTTATATCTATGTTACTTATGAAAAAAATATTCCATGATGCAGCATAATGCTTCACTTAGAAAAAAGTGTTTTTAATTGATCTGAAATTACTATTATTAATCCTTCTCATATTATATTGTAATTTTAAAAATCTCTAAAGTGGTCTTATATAAGGATTTCCAATAAGAGTGATATGATTTCTTTTTAAAAAAAAACACACAAGTACAATCGATACAATTAAGTTCTGAATAAAACGTAATTCAAATGGCCTCCACGACTTCTTCTGCAGGAACGAATTCGATGAATCCAATTTTCGAGCACTTTTTCCACTAAATCCAGTCGTATGTCCTGAATAGCACGTTCAATATTGACTTGTAAAGCTTTAAGAGAGTCTGGTTTATTGCTAAAGAGACTTCAAATAACTCCACAAGAAATAGTCTAATGGTGTTAAATCACAACTTCTTGGAGGCCATTCAATATCACAATTTCTTGAAATAATCGAATTTCCAAATTTTTCTAGCAAGAATTCAATTGTTGCACTTGCTGTGTGGCACGGAGCCTCGTCTTGTTGGAACCAAATGTTGTCAAGATCAACTTCTTCCAATTTCGGCCATAAAAAGTTGGTTATCATCGATCTATACCGCTCTCCATTAACAGTAACGGTACTTCTTTCAAAATGAAGCTGGTACATTTTGAAAGAACTACGGACCGATGATTCCACCAGACCAAAAACCACACCAAACTGTCAATTTAGGTGAATGTAATGGTTTTTCATGAATAATTTGTGTATTTTCTTCGCACCAGAATCAACAGTTTTGTTTATTTACCGCACCACTCAGATGAAAATGAGCCTCATCAGAGAAGATGGTTTTCTTAAAAAAAATCGTTATCATGTTGTTCCAAGGCAAAATCAGGAAATTCACGACGCTTACGGTGAAATTGTAAACATTACTGAATTCAATGAAAAAAAAAATGACAGATCATGACATATCACAAATTGACGAAACGTCACTTCAAAATCATATCAACCCTATTGGAAAACCCCGTAGTATCCAAAAGTAAAGTTTTCGAATTCTTCATTCAAAATAAAAGCCACAATCTTTATTTTTGTTAAGATTCAGTACAGCAGATGCGTACTCACTCTGTACAGAGCGGACATAAATAACAAATAAAATTAAAAATATTTTGAACGAAAAATTAAAACTGTAATACTATTTTAAATATACTGAACCATTTGTAAACGTATTGTAAAAATAAAACAATATTTGATTATGATACTCCTGCCCCGTTATTATGAGGGAGATTTAAAAAAAAACAGTGATTCAACCTTATTCTTTCGCTAAATTTTTTTTTTCTATCAACTTTCTATTTGATATCCTTATGAACAATATATTCGTTGAAGTATAAAAATAATATCCCAGTATATTAAATAAACTCTTCAGTTCATTTAATTTTCCAACACTAATAGGTACTACAAAAGTATTAAAGTTGTACATTTTCTTAATGCGGATAAATTTTGGAGAGAAAAAAAATTCTAAAAAGTTTATTTTTTTACTTTCTACTCTCTTTTTTAATAATGTAGGATTATTATAACCCTTTCTCCCATTAAATATACATATATAAGTAATTTAAATTTTTTGAATTATTTCGTTAGTCTTCAATGCAAATTTATTCAACAATTATTCGAAAAATTTCTAATTTCATTTTATTCTGTGTTTTTTAAAGGAGAATATTTGAAAAAAAAAAAAAAAAATGTTTTCTACTTTTATGACTTTTTGTTTTAATTAGTTCTGGTTGAATTGAAATTGTGATTTTTATATTTAATAAATTAAATTAAATCATTTTAGTTTCCAACCAACAAAAAAAAGGATTGAATACTCGAACTATTTGCAACACGAAAAAATTTTGTATATAAAGTTATTTTTATTTCCTTAGAAACACTGGAGATAATTGTGGGGAGGTTAATTTTCGTCGACTGAGTATTGATATGCCGTATATATTCAAAATTACATGTTGGGAAATCAATGTTAAAGTTTGAATGATTGAAAAAAAAGAACTGGCCAATAGAATTGCCCGAAAATATATATAATGGATAAATGGGAATATTACTGTACATATATTACAAAAATTTCACGTACCGCACTCAGTAAAGACTAGAGTTATTTAATAATTATTGTAATACTAGTATTCTTATATTTTTGTCCATTTGGTTTTAAAAAATTTGAGAATCAAATTAAGAAGTTTCATGGCTTAGCTGACAAAATATTTTGAAAATATAAGTATGTAGTATATAATATGGGTTGGGTACGTTATTTAAAACAAAAATTCCATTTTCATAATACCATTTACACAATTTCAAATCAAAAAAATTCCAAAATTTGCAAAACTCCAAAAGCTTCTTAGATATAAAAAAAAAATAATAAAGGTAAGTATTCTGTAAAAGGGATATATCTCCCTTTTTGCATCCAACAGTGGCTACGCATAAAAATAAGGAAAGTATTCTGGAAAAAGAAAAATCCCTTTGTTTTGTATTTAACAGCGGCTACGCATAAAAATGCAACTTAAGCCCTTGATTTTGAAGCCAACTCTAACAGCATTCATACATGAGTGGAATTTGTGGAATTTTTTTTTCGGAATTTTTTTTTTCATTGTTTGGAATTTCATAACTTAGGAATTATGACACCATCCCATATAATATGCATAAATAAAAAAAATAATATCAGAAAAAACAACAAAATAAGCAAAAGCAAAATATGGAATGTTTCTTTTCATTATTATTTTTGTTATTATAATTGAGTGAATGTCACAATAATTGATGTACCTTTTTATACAGCTTATAATAATGTTAAATAATCATTAACTCAAAATTCCAACTCTGATTTATTTAGATTAGGGGCAGTAAACATGTAAATTTGTGAAGTGGAAAGTTAGTAGCGGAATTTTCCTTATTACTTTTAAGTGACAAACATTTTTCGCTTGCTTTAATGTGAAAAAGAACATTGTACAAAGGTGCATTCCAAATTTAGTTTTGGTTACTAACAATGAAAATGAAAAAGGTGACAATACTGATAATATTAATAAATATTCAGATACAGGTTCTAAATTTGTTGATCACCATATTATTATTGCGAAAGCATTGTTCTTGGATTACAATCAATTTTATTAAAATTTTACTATATCAATGTTTTTTTAATTAATACTACATAATATTGGTAAATATTATTATTAAAAGTTATTAATTTTATTTTATTTTATAAGGTAAAAAAAGAAAAAAATTAAAACTCTCAGTTATCACTCTTCTAACAGGCAGAAAAAAATCAAATCAAGTACAAAAGCAATGGCTATATACACAATACTCATGTATAGATAATATATAGTCATTGCCAAAAGTAAAGAAAAATAATAAGAAAAATTGTACATATAATAAGATGCTTCTATCTTATTAACTCAATTCCGCTTTTTGAACCTATTTGCGTTTGACAGTACCTATTTACGATTTTATTTAAAAATGCTATTTAAAATAATTATTAAGAGTCAAATTAATAATTAATTTTTTAAATAATTAACTAGTAGTTAAATTATAAAAAATATTTATTATAATAAAAAATCAATATTACTATAAGTAATTTGAAAGAAAAAAAAAAAAAAAGTTGAAATGTAAGTAAAATTATTTGTTACACATAAAAATATACATTTATTTCAATATGAAAATTAAAAAAAAAATAAACAATGCAACGATTCAGTATTTCAAACAAAAAAAAAGTAATTCAATATAACATAATTAACTTAAATATTACAACAATGCACATTAAAATAAATAAATAAAAATGCAAAATATTTCATATACATACAAAGTACAAATCACATTTACTACTTCTTAGTTTTGTCATTTTTTATTTGTATGATTTCGGGTACATTATATTGTCCTCTGTTGTTCATTAAAACTGGAGGCACAATTTTGTAGACTATGTCACTGTCTGAATATATTAAATTATCTTCTTTTACAGGCCATCTTCAAAATATGCCAGACATGGTCATGGTTTTCACTCCTCTATTTAATTTATTGTGAAATGTATATATACAAAGAAATTATTTTGGTAATTTATAATGGACGCCTTAATAAAATTTAGGTGGCAAGGCAAGATAGTTCCAGAGATTTTTTAAATTATACAAAATATAATAAAAGTAAAACATACTTAGTTTTGGATGAACTTATTCATTTGGGTTACCGTTAGAGTAAAATTTATCTAATTGTTAAAAATAGTCGAATATTTTCTTTTTAATTTTACTAAATATGCTTATCATACAGATACGGGTATTTCGTCTACTAATAAAAGGAAAATATTCGATTATTTTCAACAATTAAAATATAGTTTTTTCTTTAAATATAAGACTTGGTATGAATTTAGTGTAAATAGCTTACACCTGCATATTTAGTTCGGAATTAGGACATATTGCACGTATTACCGACCCGCTTTTTCATACAAATTTTTATAAAAACTCCAAATTTAATTGTAACAAAAAACACATATGCGAAATTAAATTTATAGGTTGTAATTAGGTCCAGCTTAGTTTTTTTCAATTTCAATTTAAAATCGTCCAGCTGCATCCTTATATAATCAAAAATAGGTGAATAACTTAATTAATTATTTCGATATATCATTTTCCTAATTCCGCCCGGTCGATCGTAAATACGTACAACATAAATTTACGTGTACCTAATTCCCGCTCAAAACTAATTAGCAATTTTAAATATTTTTTATTTACAAATTGAAGAAAGTATGTATTATAATCTATTTAATAATATATCTTTTACAGTTATTTGAATAAAATAAATAAGTGAACATCATAGTTTAATTATTATGGTCTTAACAAAATAAAAAAAATTTTAAACGTTTGAACCAATATTTTCACTAAAATGTCGTCTAACTAGTTTAGTTTTCTATCAATAACTTATTTATTTAATATGAATACAAATGTGCTTTATTTTGTATTACAACAAGGAAATAATTTTTTTTTTTATTTCAAAAATAAATTTGGAATATAAAGATGTATATAAATCAAAAATGCGCACACAGTTGAAAAAGAAAAAAAAAAGAAAAAAACAAATTCATCTAAAATAAAAAATATAAAAACAATAAAAAAACAAATCACTTGAATTCTTCATTTTTACCCTCTTAAGTAACTGTTTCTAAATTTTGCTTATTTGTAGTAATAATATAGTTTTTATTAGAATTATATATTATGTAGGTATATATATACATACCTCTTTAATGACAAAACTTTTTATTTTTAGTAATTTTATCACTAAATGCCACTTACTATAGGGAATATATCGGAAACGAAGCAGTATATGAGGGATGTGTATTTATGTGTCCTAAATAAAACTTACTAACCACGAGTGTAGTAAGTTCTTTTTATTAAACACGAGTGGTTTCTGCTATATCGTGCGAAGTCTATGTCAGTACGTAAATTACTGTTTTTTGAAAAACTTTAAATTTGACTTCAACTTGAAATATAATTACTCAACAGGGGCCCCTAGTATTTATTATAATACAGTTTGGTAATCCTGTCTTAGTTGAATAATATTTGCTTGTGGATTTCAGTTTGTGGATTTAGTCACTAACCCTTTTAGGAAACGAAAAATATAATTTTTCATTTGTAATATTTTTAGCAAAATTTAAAGGCATATAAAGGAAATATATATGCCAAAAAGGCATATTTTTCGGAAAACGAATGAAACTTAGAGAATATGAATTAGACCAAATTATAATATGTTCAGTTTTATGGTGGATAATTTAATAAGCATTGTTTCAAAACTTTGTAAGCAGCACTTGCTACTTATTGCGCAAAGTTTTAGGTTTTTCCTAAACTATAACTGTAAAATTATATGTAATACATAATACAAAAATGTGCAGTACATTTGAATATGTCAGAACATGAAGCAGAACAGAAAAAAACAACCATTTCTTTTCAGACGTACATGCATAGATAAAAGCGTTGAGCACTAAATAAAATCAATGAATATACCGCAACAAAAACAAAACAAATAAATAATATTGGTTGACGTATAGCAATGGTACATGTTCATATGCACAACAATTCAATGGTAAGAAAACATGCAAAATATTTATTAATGAATATACAGCATGCCAAAAATTAAAGTAATCGAAAATTGAGGATATGCGGCACAGCAATACTGAATATCTATGAAACTAATTGAGATACTTACAAACTAATTACATATTTGAAAAGGTGTCATTCAAACATTTATTATTAAGTCCGAAAGTGCAAAAATGGCGGATACGGCATACCAATACTCAGTCGACGATTTATTAAAAAAATAAAATTAAAATAAATATTTTAATAGTTGTCAGGGTTCCGTTCACAAATAATTATTTTAATAATTAATTGAAAATATCGATATTTCTTAAGATTTTTTAATTCCAAAGATCCACAAAGAAGGCAATTAAATAAAACACAAAAGATAAAACACAAAAGTATATAATAGTAATCTTGCTAGTAGTTCTAGATGCTCAACACCCACACCTAGTTTTATTTTCTACTTTTTAGGGGGCTAGTTTGATTTCGATAAAAGTTTATTTTAAAGTTTTTATATTTACATTATTATTTTATTTTATACTTTTTAGTTTTAAGTGAAGCCTATAGGTATTATAATTTCAGAAAGAGTATATAAGTGTAAACTCTTCTGTCTATAACACAATTGGTTTTCGAAATATGCCTGAGACGTGCTAGAAGTTGTTCATCAGTAACCCGAACCAGTCCAAATTTTTGAAATCGGTAGAAAGCGTATTTCTTTAGTTGCAAAAGAGTATCTAAGTTTAAATTTTCATGCCTGTAATACAATTGATTTTCAAATACGCCTGAGAGGTGCTAAGAGTTGTTCGGCAACAACCCGAACCAGTCCAAATTTTCGAAACAGTTGAATTTCTTTATTTATGAAAAAGTATCTAAGTGTAAATTTTCATGCCTGTATTACAATTGGTTTTCAAATATGCCTGAGACGTGCTAGGAGTAGTTCGGCAGCAACCCGACCCAGTCCACATTTTCGAAATAGTTAACAAACGTATTTCTTTATTTGTGAAAAAGAATCTATGTGTAAATTTTCATGCCTGTAATAAAATTGGTTTTTAAATATGCCTGAGACGTGCCAGGAGTTGTTCGGCAGCAACCCGACGCAGTCCACATTTTCGAAATAGTTAGCAGACGCATTTCTTTATTTGTGAAAAAGAATCTATGTGTAAATTTTCATGCCTGTAATAAAATTGGTTTTCAAATATACCTGAGACGTGCTAGGAGTTGTTCGGCAGCAACCCGAACCTGTCATTTGATACCTTTGTAAGGTACCGTGTCTGGTTGCTATTTTTGTCATGAGTAACCGTGCAAAATTTCAGAACTCTATCTTTAAATTTTTTAAACAAAATTATTTTTTTTCTTTTTGCGTTTGGTTTTAATATTAAGATAAAAATTCCAAACTACCTACCAAACATTTAAACATATATATATACATATATACATATATACATATATACATATATACATATATACATATATACATATATACATATATACATATATACATATATACATATATACATATATACATATATACATATATACATATATACATATATACATATATACATATATACATATATACATATATACATATGTTCACAGTTCTTTCTATACACTCGTAGTATACAGATCATTCTTTTACACCGCTTAAAATTTTCATATATAAATTGCATTTAAATTCGTTTTGTGAATCTCTAATTTATAAATAAAGTTCATTGAACTTTGATAATACCTTTTTTAACATTTTTCAATTAATAACGTATTTAACATTCTTTATTTATTTAATCAAATATCAAATAACATTTAGTAATAAAATTTTTAAAGTTTTTCACCACATAGTTATATTTAACATTTTTGTTTTTTTTTTTTAAATAAAACAATAATAATAACATTTTTAATTGAATTTTAACATTTTTGGTTTTTTTTTTTTTTTAATAAAATCTTAATAATAACATTTTAAAATAAAGCTTTTTAACCGCATATAGTGATTTCCAACATTTTTGTTCTCTATAAATTAATTTACATTAAGCATAGCATTTATACAGTAAAGTTTTTCACCACATAGTTATATTTAACATTTTTGTTTTTTTTTTTAATTTTAACATTTTTGGTTTTTTTTTTAATAAAATCTTAATAATAACATTTTAAAATAAAGCTTTTTAACCGCATATAGTGATTTCCAACATTTTTGTTCTCTATAAATTAATTTACATTAAGCATAACATTTATACAGTAAAGTTTTTCACCACATAGTTATATTTAACATTTTTGTTTTTTTTTTTAATTTTAACATTTTTGGTTTTTTTTTTTAATAAAACCTTAATAATAACATTTTAAAATAAAGCTTTTTAACCACTTATAGTGATTTTCAACATTTTTGTTTTCTATAAATAAAATTACAATTATAACATTTTTTTTTTTTTGTGAATCTCAAATTTAAAAATATAGTTCATTGAACTCTGATGTGATAAATATTCAAAAAACAAATAAAAAAAAAAAATAATAATAATAACTTGTTTAACATTTTTGAATTAATAACATTAATAACATTTTTTACATTTTACATTTTTGATTTATTTAATCAAATAACATTTAAAAAAAAAGTTAGATAAATAAAATAAGGAAAAAAACAATTTTTTTTTTTTAAATATTTGCCTTCAATTTAAGCGTACTAAAACTACAAAAATAAACTTCAGAATCGCAGCTTGATATAATGTTTTCATAGCAAGTTATGATTGTAATTACGGAAAAAGCAAATTAGCCGAACTTTTTACCAAATCTCTTAATCTCATCTCAAGAATTCCTAGAATTTCGGCTATTTAATATATAAATTTTATTTAAATAAAATAAGGAAAAAAACAATTTTTTTTTTTAAAATATTTGCCTTCAATTTAAGCGTACTAAAACTACAAAAATAAACTTCAGAATCGCAGCTTGATATAATGTTTTCATAGCAAGTTATGATTGTAATTACGGAAAAAGCAAATTAGCCGAACTTTTTACCAAATCTCTTAATCTCATCTCAAGAATTCCTAGAATTTCGGCTAATTTGCTTTTTCCGTAATTACAATCATAACTTGCTATGAAAACATTATATCAAGCTGCGATTCTAAAGTTTATTTTTGTAGTTTTAGTACGCTTAAATTGTAGGCAAATATTTTTAAAAAAAAAATTGTTTTTTTCCTTATTTTATTTTCGACTTTTTAGTGAAAACATTTTTTTAATGAAAAATAATATATTTTCAAAGAACAACACATATAATCAAATGTCACTAAAATTCACTCTACCGCAATTTGGTTATTATTGCTCATACTTCAAATGTGTAATTATATTTTATATTACTGTAACAAATTTTATAAAAATATGTATATTTTTAAAAAATTTTTGGAGATTTTTGATTAGATACCTTTGAATTTTTTAATTTATGTATTAAAAAATTTTCACCAATAAAAAATTACGCACTTTATAAAAAGAAACCCTGTTAAATACAAAAAATATTTGACGTAAAATCGTAGATTAAATCTGAGAAAAAGTCTGAAATGGAAACACTCATCTACGATAAAATTCGATTTTGTCCGACGTGTAAACGCTGCCTAAGCATAAATTGGCATATAACAAAAGTATAATATATACATGCATAAATCGAAATTGAACTTTTTTTACATGCGAGAAGAGTAATTTCTAACTGAGTGGTAGATAACTGATAGGTTCAAATTTTGTTTTCTTCCATAAATAATGTTTGCATTTTATTTTCAATTAAATCAAGCCATATGATTATGTATGTAACAAATGCAAGTCCTATATGACACATGTACGTACATTTACATATACTTAGTGAGAGAAAAAAAATAATAAAAGAAAGAGATTAATAAAAGAAACCAAATTAAAAACACAAAAAAAATATAATGAAAATGATTATTGAAAATAATTGAAATTGAATAATAATATAAAATGATTGAAATATAATGATAATGATTTGTATTGCACACATTTATTTTGTATTCCTTTTTTTGTTTTTTTTTTTTGCCTCTTTACACCATAGAAATGTCAATAAATACAGTGATTTTAAAGAGAAACCAAATTTTAACTTTATCAAATATCTATATTCCATTATTAATATACACACATATGTAAATTTCACCTTTGTTGAATGCAAAGAATATCTATAATCTATATTAACAAGAACATACACTCCCAGTTTACGTATCCCTAAGACAATTTTTAAGAAATACCAAAACAAGCAAAATATCATTAGTTAAAAGAGTTAAAATTTACATTTACTTATCGTATACCAAATTTATTATGAGAGAGAAAAGGTACAAAACAGATGTTTGCCTTTTGCTCTATACTGTAAAATAATTTTGCGTTCTCATTATTCTCCTTTGGATTTGTTTACGTTTCCTCTCATTATTTATATGAGGCAGGGTGGCAAGAATGTTAGTTCTAATTTAGTTTGTTCCCTTATAAGAGGATTAATTCTGATCTTTTATTATTTTAATATTTTAGTTTTAAACATTATTATTTTCGTATATACCTATTAAAAATATTAAGTTATAATTACATTACAATAATATAAAATATTATTAATATTTTTGTCAGTAATAATTTGGAGTTACGAACATTATTATTTTTTATTAATTATATTAGTAAACCTAAATATTTATTATATTGGTATACGATTATAAAATAATACTGAGGACAACATCTATTTACAAATCACTGAATTTAAACAATATGATAACGCTGTTTTAGTTAGGTCTCCTAAAAATCTTATGCATAGTTGATACAATTTAGAAAATAATATTGTTAAATATTTCAACGAAATTTTTGTCGAAAATTTTTTTCAAAATTATAAACTTTATTTATTTAATTTCAGCCAACTTTTTTTGTTACTCTCTTTTGTTTACTATATTTTTTCTTTTTCTTACACGTAAAATTCTTATTATCGTCTATTTCTGACAAAGCTTATCAAATTTGTATATGAATTTGTGTGCAAACAAATGAATACATACATGAGTTCATACTCTTTTTATGGATATACTTTGGTTAAATGGTTATTGAAATGGGTATTTTGTTGAATTGAAGCAAATTGAAACAAACATATAAAGTCCAAGGCAAGTTAATTAAGGCAAATATAATATAGCAACTTTTAAAAATTTTAACCACGTATAGACATTTTCAACATTTTTGTTTTTCTACAAATAAAATTACAATTAAGTATAACATTTTTGAATACTTTTTAACAGTTTTGGCTTATTTAAATAAAATCCTAATAATAAACATTTTTAAATATTAACATTCTCACTACATGGTTGCAGATATATAAAAAAAAAAAAAAAAATAAACAAAACGATATAAAAACAGGAATAATTATATAAATTTTTTTTTTTTGTTCTTTCTAATTTTAATTTTTTTATTTTTCAAATTCTGAACACTATAATGGCTGTAAATTGTAGTAAATGTAAGGTTCTAATAGTAAATGAACTATTTGTTAAATGCGGTTCTATTTGCGAAAAAATTTACTGCATTAAATGTTCTAACATTACCGATGGTACATTAAAATTAATTAATAAAGGTAATTGTAATCTTTTTTGGAGATGCGATGATTGCTGTACTACATCAGTAAGTAATTTATTAAAGAAACTTGATCACTTGGTCGAACAAATACAATCAATAAAGAGTGAAGTATTGAAAGTTTCTTCTGCTAAATCAGATTTGTCGGAATTACCGGATAGTTTACCAATTTTAAACCCTAGAGTAATTCCTAGTTTCAAGCAAGATGCTTCAATTAAAGATAAAATGATTATTAAACATAATCCAATTAAATCAACAGTTATATTACCATCATTGAATACTAATACGGTTACTGAGTCTAACAATCAAACAGAACTCTTGTCTTCAGTTATTAGTGATCCCGAACTTGTTGTCGTTCAACGACAGAAATGGATACATATATCGAGATTTGGAATAAACACTTCACATGATGCTATCGAACAATATGTTTCACGTAAGCTAAATATTGATCGATCTCTAATTAAATGCTTTAGACTTATTAAAAGAAATGCAGACATCAGTAAGTTAAGAAGCATTTCTTTCAAAATAAATGTTCCACCAGAGTATCATAAAAAATTAAAACTTGTGAATTTCTGGCCAGCTGGTGTAGAGGTGAAAGATTTTCTACTTCAAAAAAACTCACCCATAGTTCACCTGAACTCGATTGATTAATAAACGCACCGCAATCTGACGCTCTAAACGTTAATTCTTCATGTGTTTCTTCTTCAATACATTCATTATTTTTTTCACCACATCCCTCTGAAAGATCAGCCTCATTATCAACATCATCACTTTAATCATTGCACTCTTTTGACACAGCATTATCTTCTTTTTCTGAAGGAAATATATTTTCAACATATTATCAAAATACAAGAGGCTTACGCACTAAAACGCATGAGTTTTATCGCGCTGTTTCAGATAATTCATTTTCTTTGATAGCATGTACAGAAACATTACTACACGATTCCATCTATTCATCTGAATTATTTGACGAGTCTGCTTACTGTGTTTTCCGTAACGACAGAGATTTAATTGCTACAAACAAACATCTTGGTGGTGGAATTCTAATAGCTGTCAAATCATCATTTATTAGTCATCCTATCCCGCTTTTTCATAATAATGGTAATATAGAACAATTGTGTATAAAAGTAAATATTAATAATTCTAGTAATGTTTTTACAAAGAAAAATATATTTTTTATATTAAGTTATATTCCTCCAAGAAGTTCATTTGAAATTTATAGTAAGCATGTTGAAAACATTGAATCAATATTTGAAGCTCACAATAATGATGAGAATATTTTTTGTGTTTTGGGCGATTTTAACTTACCTAGCATATCGTGGAAATATCCAAATGATAATAGAAATAAATTTTTAGTTCCATTTAATCTTAATATAAATGAATCCTTTATAATAGATACATTATTTTCCCTCGACTTAGTTCAAGTCAATAATCTGTTTAATGTTTCAGATCGATTATTAGATCTAGTGTTTGTATCAAAAGATATATCAACTTCTATTTGTGAATGTGAACTTCCATTTGTTAAAAAAGATTTGTATCACCCAGCACTACTATTAAATTTTAAATTTATTGCTGATTTAACAGGAAAAATCATTGACATTCCTCAATTTAATTTTAAAAATTGTGATTTTTCTCTTTTAAACGATTATTTGCTAAATATCAATTGGAATGAAGTATTAAGTGCTGAAATTAGTCTTGATTGTTGTTATAAGAAATTTATAGATTTGTTATTTGGCAGTTTTACTACATCTATTCCTCTGAAAGAACCCACTTCAACTCATCATCCACCGTGGTACAATAAAAGGCTTCTCTCTTTGAAAAATGCGAGAAATAAAGCACATACAAAGTATATAATTAGCTTTTCTTTAGCAGACAAAATTGTATTTCAGAGACTACGCAAGGAATTTGATTTTTTGAGCAAATATCTTTATAATAATTTCATTCTTACCTATGAGTCTAATATAAAATCAAATTCCAAAAACTTTTGGAAATTTATAAATATCCGAAAAAAATCCTGTGGATTTCCTCAAGGCATTTCCTATAAAAATGAAACAGCTACAGATTCAGTCTCAACTTGCAATTTATTCGCTAAGTATTTTGAATCAGTTTTTATAAGACCACAATCAAGAATAAATTTGCAAAGTCACCTACAATCTTTTGTTGATTTAGGACACATGCAATTATCATATTGTGATATTTTCAACAAAATTAATACCTTAGATATTAATCTGAGTTCTGGTCCAGATGCTATCCCTAATTTAGTTTTAAAGAACTGCATTTACAGTTTGACTTATCCTCTTTACTTAATTTTTAACAGATCACTAAATGAAGGAATTTTCTTAGATGACTGGAAATTCTCAAACATTATTCCTATTTTCAAATCAGGGTCTAAAACTGTCGTTGAAAATTATAGACCTATCGCTAAATTATCTTCTATTCCTAAACTTTTCGAAGCTATTGTCACAGATAAAATGTATTTCTTGGTTAAAGAACACATATCTCCAAATCAGCATGGCTTTATGGATGGAAGATCTACATCTACTAACTTAGCAGTTTTTCTTCACACAGTTTTCAATGCAATTGAAAAAGGCTATCAAGTAGATACGATATTCACGGATATTTCTAAAGCTTTTGACAAAGTAGACCACTCTTTACTACTCTCTAAACTTCATACTCTTGGTATTCATGGTACCTTCCTTCTATGGGTTCAATCTTATTTGATTGGTCGTAAACTTTGCGTTAAAATACAAAATTGCACGTCATATAACTTCGAGGCTACGTCTGGTTTTCCACAAGGAACTCATATGAGGCCACTATTATTTTTATTGTTTATGAACGATATCGACTACGATATTAAGTCTTTGATCTTATCATTTGCTGACGATACCAAACTTTTTGCGGTTATTAAGTCGGACGAAGATTGCCATCTCCTGCAGCAGGATCTTGACAAATTCTACTCTTGGTGTAACATTAATGATCTTACCATTAATATTAATAAGTGCAGTTACATGTCATTTTCCAGGAAGCAAACTTTAATTGAATCTTATTATAATATCAACGGTTCTATTATTGAACATGTCCGTGAAACAAAAGACTTGGGTATCATTCTCGATAATAAATTAACTTTTAATGCTCACATAGATCGAATTATTTCTAAAGCTTTTTCCATGTTAGGTTTCATTAAGCGTAATTCACAGCAATTTTCTGATCCTTATACATTCAAAAATTTATATACTGCACTTGTTCGTCCTCACCTCGAATATGCTTGTCCGATCTGGATGCCTTATTATGATAAACATATTAAGAGAATAGAGTCTGTTCAAAAGAATATGATTAGGTTTTGCCTTCGTAAATTCAACTGGCAACCGTATATTACTGGATATTTAGCTAAATGTCAACTTATTAAGCTTTCTACTCTTGAGGCTAGGCGAAATGCTGCATCCGTGATGTTTTCCTATGATATTTTATCTGGCAGAATAAAATGTCCATCTATTCTTCGCTTTTATAATATCTATGCTCCAGTGCGCGATTTCAGAAGCCAAAGATTTTTATATCTTCAAAATCATAGAACGAACTATGGTTTTTCCGAACCTATTGCAAACTCTCAGCGCTTATTTAATAACAGTTTTTCAGTAATTGACTTCAACTACAGTAGATTCGTTTTTAGGAGAAAAATCATCACATTTTTTGAAACATTACAATAATTCTTCTAATTTTAATTAATTATAATTTTATTCTACAAATTTATTAAAATTATTCTCTATTATCATTTGAATGTACTGCATACCTTTATAATTACTATTGCTATTACTATTAATATTTATTTATTACATAAGTCTGAATTTTTCTTTTTTTTTAACTTCTTTTCTTGAATTAATGTTATTTTTAACTTGAAATTGTTAATGCATCTTATTATTAATGTTATTTTATATCTGAAATTATTTTTATATTTACAATTTTTGTTTTCTATTTCTAGTTTTATTTTATTTTAGTTTTAAATATTTTATAAGCAAAATCTGTAAGGGATTACCCAGTAGATTGAAATAAATAAATAAATAAATAAATAAATAAATATATACATATATACATATATAAATTTATACATATATACATATATACATATATACATATATACATATATACATATATACATATATACATATATACATATATACATATATACATATATACATATATACATATATACATATATACATATATACATATATACATATATACATATATACATATATACATATATACATATATACATATATACACATATACATATATACATACATACATATATACATATATACAAATATACATATATACATATATACATATATACATATATACATATATACATATATACATATATACATATATACATATATACATATATACATATATACATATATACATATATACATATATACATATATACATATATACATATATACATATATACATATATACATATATACATATATACATATATACATATATACATATATACATATATACATATATACATATATACATATATACATATACACATGTATACATATATATATACATATATACATATATACATATATACAAACAATAACTCTAATGTCTTCGATTTTCGCATTAGTAAGTCCAAACTAAAGAATCTGCTTTATTCAAACAGGTAATAAGTTTTTGAAGGACATGTAATACATATAGTATAGGTAGTTGTTCACGTTGAATCAGTAGTACTTCATACTTTTAACATGTATACATAAGTGTGAATAAATTATGTTAATTTTTGTTAATTTTTATTATTATTCTTTTTATTTTTGTGTCTTTGACTAATTGCGTTTTGCATGTGTTGTATTTTTATATAAGTATTTATTTTTATTATTTTTTCTTTTTTTTTTAAATTTCTTTAGTTTATAACTAAATAAATTGACTAATGCTTCTTCGGCATAATTTAAAATCGCGAAATTTTGATTTAGCCTATCTTGACATGTTGGAAGATAGTCTAAAACTATGATATAATTTTTATTTTTTTTTTATTGGAGATTTTAAATTGCTTCAACTTTTGACTTGTGAGCATATTGATTATTGATTTTTGTTCTTTGATTTGCCTTGACATGTTGGAAGGCAAATCAAAGTTACTAGATTTTTAATTGTTTTTACCTTTTATGGATTTTATTTTTGTTTGTTTTTAGTATTCTATCAATTTATTACTAATTACTAATTTCCTTAATCGTGTTTACTAATTTCCCCCTTTTTTTGTTTATTTTTTGTTTTGCATGCTTGTTTTAAGCATTTCCTGACCCAATTCTCTCCTTACTAACACATTCTTCATTAAGGGTTATCACGTGCTTGTATTCTTTTTGAATATAATTAAAATATAATATTAAAGTTTAATTAATGAAAGTCCATTGTGAGTATGCTCGTCACAGTATTACATACTGAATAACTTAATTTATTGGAATCTTTCTATGCTTTTAATACGAAGAGTTTTATTCTTCCAAGCACTGTGATGACCTTGTATACGACACTCCTAGTCATATGCTAAATGATATTAATAATGAGAATGGTGACTCCCCGCGTGCGCGGCACGGGAGGGGTAATTGGTTGTTGGGACATTATTATTATTATTATATATACATATATACATATACACATATACACATATATACATATATACATATATACATATAGACACTGGCAAGTTAATATAAACTTCACTTACTTAATGTCACTTTTTTCCTGTTTTTTGAGTCATCAGTATACCGAAGCTCTTGGAGGTAAGGCTTTTATTAATCACTTGACTTACAAATTTCAATTTAAAAAAGCGATTTCATGAACTATATAGATACACAGTTACTATTTCGATTCCTTCCAAAGTTATGGAAATTATAATTAAAGATAAACTTTTTAAATAGCTATCTTGAGAGCAAGAATAACCTCATTTTTTTTGTCTTTACAGAAATGCAACATTTTATTTGAATCCTTATCAAAAATAATTTTATTTTTTTTTTATTTTTATTTTAAAAAATTTATTTCATTTTTTATTCAATATTAAAATACATATTTATTATATTATTGATGATAAGAATAGCTATTGTTGTACTTGTACTATTGCAAGCAGTACCTCTTGCTAAAATATAGTGCTAATAGTAATATCCCAACAAAATAAATGTTAAGTGCAATGTTAATTATTCTATTTTGAAACATTCCCACCTAATGTGTTGTACTATAAAAAAAAATCAATATAATCCGAATTAAATATACAAAATTTTAATTAATCAATGTAATATTATATAACCTATAAAAAGGACTATCCAAATTTTTTTGACTTTAACTTATATCATTACATAAGATGCACGTTCATAAATACAATTGATAAAAGATTGCCGGAATTAAATCTACTTAACAGTTTCAAGTGAACCGTTAAAAATTTATTACTAAAAAAGAATATTATTTTATAATAATGCTTTATTGTATAAAACAAAAGGACAAAGCAAAAAAGGACTTTTATATAGGTATATAAAATCTGTGTCTATACACAAAAACAAAATAGCCTTTAGCTTTAGACATTTCCAGTACCAGATTTTATTGGATTAAAATTTTACTTTAAAACAAGAATTAAAATTTCACTACACCATAGTCGAATTTTATTATTTTTTTTAATATACCCAGATGAAGAAGACCAGAGAAAAATAAATATTTTAATTTTTGTCTTTTCTTCCTATTATAGTCCTGAAAAAAATATCTCAAGTTAAAATGTTCTAGTTATCACATTTTGTACTCATGCCGTGCATATTAATTACTCTACTTATAATTATAATATTATTATTATGTGCATTTGTTTTCCAATAAACTTTGGAAACGAACCGAAACGAAATTTTACATAACGGTAGCTGACGATGTCCCAAATATTTCATAGAAGACCATTTTTGGCGACAAGTTTTGGCATTTTATAGTGTTTTATTTAAAATTGACCACTGGGTTATCTCATTCGCTAGTCAGTGCAATTTACCTGTATAAAAATGTCATACAAACTACTGAATGTCTCCTTCAGAGACAGATTGTAATGTTTCATTGGGAAATAAAACAAAAAGATATATATAGGTGAGAATCAAAGACAAACTATCCCAAAAACACGATTACAATAACAAAAATAATCTGTATTAAAAATGGGACAAATTGTTATTTTCAAGTTGTTTCTATGTCTAACAATTTCTGAGAAAACGTAGTTTTTAATATGCATATTTTAGCAAAATCAATCTATCCCACGAGTACGGTGAACACAAAACAAAACTATTCTACCTAAAAACATGTTGAAACAAAACCAGCCTATTTCTATGTACCGCTTATAACCATGTTTGAAAATTGTATCAAAACAAATCAATTCCAATTTTTTTGGCGCCAAAAATTTTTTGTGTCAAAATTAGATTTATTTCCTCTCAGTTAGAGTTAGTATTCCTCGCAAGTTAGAATTCAACAAGCAAAGTACTGCAAAAGTAAGTACATAAATATTTTTTATTTTAATAAAAGAATTATAGAAGTTTTACTTAATTTAGAATAGAAAATTAAATCTTTAGAATTTCCCGCCTTAACAGAGATCATCCACGGGAAGAAAATCAACACTTCAAATCATAAAAGAACAAAAGATAAATTAAGCAGATATAATATTTCATGCCAAAATGTCAGCACAGCACAAAAACTAACTTCAAATGTGGGAAAATAAAAATTTGCGACACAACATATTTCTCTGATGCTTTCTATATGATTTTTTTTTTTACACTCTACAGTAACTTTGGTAGTAATCACCTTTTCGTGCTTAACGGTACTGCAATTTTACACTACAATCTTTCGAGTATTTATTTAACAAATTACTGGCTTATCAACTCATTAAATGTGAAAAACTTTTTCGAACATTTTAAAAATAACAAAAGCAAGAGCATACCATGTTTGTCGCCAACACAGGGAAACAGGAAAATTACCTTTGAAAAACGAGATGGGGAGAACAAAAAGGAAAAGGAGGGTGTTTTTTTCAGAGTGATAGAACTTTAAATTGAAATAGAACACATTTATATTAAGATTGAAGAGACATTTTTTTTTATTTGAAAGATAATTTTATGCCATTTAGGTTTTAAAAATAATTTCCGGCATATGTCCACCACGACTAGCTCTGAGGAACCAGGCCTTATTTCATCAACTGCACGGGTTATGTTGGCTTCCAAAGCATCTATTGTTTCTGGTTTATCAGCATAAACCAATGACTTCACATAACCCCAAAGAAAATAATCCAGTGGTGTTATGTCGCATGATCTTGGAGGCCAATTAATTGGACCATTTCTCGAAATAATGTTATCACCAAATCATTCTTTCAATAAATCAATGGTTGCCGTAGCAGTATGAGGTGTTGCACCATCTTGTTGAAACCAAAACACTTCCGGGTTGATACCATTCAAATTTCGAAACAGAAAATCATTGATCATTGATCTGTAACGAGCACAATTCACTGTAAAATTTGCTCCAGCATCGTTTTTAAAGAAATATGGACCAATGATACCTCCAGCGTGTAAACCACACAATACGGTGCATTTTTCAGGATGCAATGAAACCTGCAGAATTTCTTGAGGATTGTTTTCACTCCATATACGGCAATTTTGCTTGTTTACGTAGCCGTTCTACCAAAAATGAGCTTCATCACTAAACACAATTGTTCGATAAAAAAGTGCATCAACTTGAAGCTGTTCATGGGCCCAATCAGCAAACAAACGACGCTTATTATGGTCAAGTGGCTTTAGTTCTTGAACCAGTTGAATCTAATATGGGTGTAGACCAAGATCTTTACGTAAAATTTTTCATGTGGTGGTTGCACATAGTCCAACTTGTTGTGAACGTCGACGAATAGATAAATTTGGATCTTCATCAATACTAGCTCTTACAGCACCGATATTTTCTTCTGTACGAACAGTTCTTTGTCTTGTTGTTGTTATTGCATCGAGTAGAGAAAATGTTGTCCGAAATCTATCGATAGTTCGACGAATAATCTGCTCTGATGGACGATTATGTAAACCATAAATTTCACGAAGTGCTCTTTGAGTTTGGCGGATAGAACACTAATTTTCAAAATAAATTTCAACAATTTGTAAACGTTGTTGCGGCGTGAGTCTTTCCATGATAATTTGTCAATTCATACTGAACAGAAATGTCAAAACTATATGGCTTCTATCTTCTGTCAAATCACAGTTATCCCTATCAAAAGTTCTATCATTCTAAAAAAAACACCCGTTATGAAAAAAGAAGAAAATGCGTTATTTAATTTATAAAATTGTTCAAAACTGTAGAAATTCATTACTGCCGCAATCAGATTTCAAAACGTCGATATCACTTTTAAAAAAAATTTGTATACAGTTTTTTAAAAACACATTCAACATCAATTTTAAGATTGAATTTAAGATGCCTTCAACAGACATGTGTTCCATTTGCCTCTACTTTAGAAAGCATAGAATAAAAGGTGAAAGCGTCTACTAAAAAGAATATACTTCAAATACAATTTCTTGTTGAGCCAAATGATTTTTTGAATTACTACGCAAGCAACAAAAAGGCCTACATTAAATTTCGTTTGACATCCAAAGAAGCATGCCTGGTACCCAAAGTACCAGATCAAGCAGCTTATTTATACTTATTTGCGATAGTAGAAAGAACTTCCAAGGTTTTTCTTACAAAAGATAACACTTTTTTGTATTTTTGGACAGTAAATTGACATGTAAAAGGCTCCAATGAAATTGCAACTGCAGTTTTTAATTATTTGAGTACTAGAAGTATGGAAGGCATAAGCAAAATTCGTTTAATGGCCGACGGATGTATAGGACAAAACAAAAACTCTACGATGATTGGTATGTGGCAATTTTGGTTCGTTATTAAAGCTCCCTGCAATTATACTTCAATTTGCAGGACATTCGTTTTTACCTGCATATAGAGTTTTTGAACAGATTAAAAAAAAAGTCAAAGCAATGAAAAGTATCATAAACGTAGACGAATATTTAAAAATATATAACCAGCATTGTATAACAATTAATTTAGTAAGCAACCAATGTCCAGTATACAACTTAGAAAAGTAAAATTAGGGCTCCGGGCAACTGGCATTTTAAATTTAATGAATCAAAACGATTCTGCATAACTAAAAATAGAAAAGGCACCACGCTAGTTAGAGGTAAGCCTTTCTATAAATCTGATATTAGAGAGTGTAAATCAACCATTCAGTAGGACCAAAATTTGCAGCAATTTGAATTAAAAAAGTTGCCCAATGGTATCCTAAAATTTCTTGAATTTGTAGAAAATCTTCTCTCGAAACATTTTGGAAAGGGTTGGAAAAGTATTGGGAGCTAAATTTTTGCAAAAATATAATAAATTAAAACCAAACATTCTACTTTAAGTACGATGGAGATCTCATTTATGGGCATCAGAATCCAGAAAATTGAGCTACGACTAAATAACAAAAAAATAAAAACAGCAACAACTGTTTGCATTAAAATGCTTAGGAGTTTAGAATAAAATTTTAATTTACTGGATACCCGCCCGCTACATCGTAGAGTTGAGCAATAAAATTAATAAATTTGCAAAAAAAGACTCAAGAAACAATTACCCTGAGGAATCAGTGGTAGGACTGTCAATTCCGACCATGAAAACACATACAATGAAATGGTAAAAAAATTTCCAACAGAATGCCTGTAGAAACTCGGAAGAAGCAATCCAAACGAAAAGTTTCTAGGGAGTACTCAATGCTATATTATGTAGGTTGCATATAACCTGCAAGAATGAACTTAATAGAAAACAATCTATGCATATGATTGGAAGAAGAGTTGAAAACGATGCTTCACGTACTTTGCATATACCCAAGCCAACGCAGAGAACAAGAATATTTACTTACTTACTTGCTGGGCGTTACAGACCTTAAAAAGCTTGGCGCAAAATTGTCCTCCACTGATTTCGGTCACGAGCGGAATCTCTCCAGTTGGTGATTTGAAGTTTTTTCATATCTGCCGATACTCCATCTCTCCAACGTTTCCTAGCCGGAGCATTTTTATCCATACGCTCTACATGGCCTAGCCAATGAAGCCGTACAAAGCCGAAGAAGAGAACGAGAATATCGGAAATGAAATGGAGAAAAGTGTTGTTAATAGTCGTCTCAAACCGAATGTTCTAACTATAAGTGTGAGCTTTACTCGAGCTTTGGCCGTACATATGCTTTATAGATTTTTAAGAGGAGATGAAAAATAAGCTTTGGATATTATGCCAAATTTGTACCCAACAAACTAAAAATACTTGAAAATTGTATCTAGTTTTTTTTTACCCAAAAATTATAATTTTAATTTTTGTTTTTTGTTCCTATAAAAGGCAATTAGTTTTAAGAAACAATTTTTGTTTTACGAATTTGCCTTTCAGGCTACTGAAATTATCATAATTTTTCATTTTAAATGTTATATAAAAAAAAAAAATATTTATAAAAATTCAAAATAAAGGATAATAATAAAAATAGGAACAAAAATGAAATTTTTGTTTTTTTATAATATTTAAAGTGTACAATGGCATAAAAAATAAATAGTCATACATTTATGTACACATAGAAATAAAAAAACAATTTATATAAAAAAAAAACAAAAAACTATATATCAAAAGAGGAGCGAAATTTTTGCTAGACACTCATAAATCTAATTACATACGGTTGTTTGCAGCCACCGACGCCAGTTTGCAAAATTACAAAACTATTTCAGTCATCTTAGAGACCTTAGTATATTTATACTACACGCATGTACGAAAAAAAATACTAAACATTAAATAATATTATTGGCCTTCTAACTGCGTTTAAAAACAAATATTTTTTTTTTGTTTTAATCAAAAAAAATGGAAAACTTATAACAAAGAATAAAGTAAAGCGGGCTAGCAATAATATTTTATAATATATTTATATTTTTTGAGCTAACATAAAAAAATAACACTAGGGAACATATTATAATAATGATAAATGAGGTGAATATTAAATGCATCTCCTTAAGAATGAATAAGGGTAATATATACATATATATAAAAAAGTTATATGAAGTTAATTTCACAAAGATTATAAAATAGGAAAATTCTCAAAAAATATTAAATAAAATTAATTTTGATTTTCCTGTACTTTACTTTTACATTGATTTTCCTGTACCAAAGACAACTAAACAAATATTTGTAAATAAAAAAAACAACAATAACTAAATAAAAAGAAAATTAAAATTTTATTTTAAAAGGTTAATTTGGAAAAAGAAATTTGGATGACGATAACAAACGTTTTTAAAGCTGTATTTTAAGATTAGAGTTTTCATTTAAATAATCTGATAATAATCGTAACGTAAATTAATTTTGATCAAAATCCAATTTTGATGCAATATCCACCAAGTTATATATTATACTAGCAACGTAAGCCGAACACAAAACCCGTAAACTCGAACCGGTCGAACACAAAATGTATAGAATTTACTTCAATGAAGTTTGATTTATGAATCCAATTGAACAAAATTGGTTTATCAAAAATATTCTAATATATTGTTTGCCACTACGATAACAAAATTAACAATACTACAACTTAAACTATACTCATATTAAAATTATTTTTTTATAAACAATATTTCGGGCTTTTTCTGATGTTGTATAAACAAACACGTTCCTTGCTATTGCTACCAGTGAACATCGTACATATAGTTGTCCATAACAGCAACATTAACGTTTTAGAGTGTTTGTTAATGAACAAAAAATGAGCAGTATACTTGGATCAGCAAAGGATAAAAAGTAGATGCAAGAACTGAACGGCATATATAAAATATCATGCCACAACTGTTCAAAAGCATAAGGCAAGCAAAACTGTTAATTACGGTGAGACTCCAGGAACACTTAAGGAAAGATGAATTAGCAAGAATAAGAGGTACTACCAATTTTAGACAAATGCTAAACACATATTTGATAAAACCAATTTATCATCAATAAAGGAGATACACAAAATAAGCAAGCTAGACACATACGACATACAGTTTAGCAATTTCGAGGGTACAGGTAGACGACATATTGAATAATGATTTGGGGAATGAATACTCACCGCTATTTAAAATAATTTGAAAAAGTACGGGTAAAATAGATATTTAGGACAGAGGGAATAGGATATAAAAAGGGAAAAAATTAATTAATATATACAGCTAATCACAAGCACTGATGAAGGAAGTATCTTAATTCCGAAATATCCCTATTGGCAATCAAATATTTAAAAAATTATTAGTGAACGGAAACCTGACAACAATTAAATTATTTAATGGCAAAACTCGCAC
Source organism: Argyra leucocephala (assembly GCA_963942445.1). Classification (NCBI taxonomy): domain Eukaryota; kingdom Metazoa; phylum Arthropoda; class Insecta; order Diptera; family Dolichopodidae; genus Argyra; species Argyra leucocephala. The sequence goes on along the minus strand of OZ012679.1, from coordinate 60,444,219 downwards.
TGAAAATTGTAACCGTTTAAGCTCGTACGGTATTTCTAATGATATTAGCGGTATTCTTGAGATAAAGATATGTTCGCTTTTTTCACAATCAATTTAAATTTATGTTCAATGAAATGAGAGTGCAATGTTCTTATTATTAATCTAGTACCATAGTTTTGGGTGTTTCAAATTTCGTAAATTCAATATTAGAGCTGCTACTTTGAATTTCGATTGATGAGGAGGAAATTGTGTCAAATCCAACGAGTAAAGAAATTCTGTTCGGTAGTTAATGTTTTGGTAATGTTCGGTACTTAATTACATGGTTAAAATTGGTAACTGTATCTATCGATTTGTATACATGGAATACTCTGTAGTAGATTCTGATTAATAAAACGAACTGTCAAACTTTTTTGAGCTAATCCACTGCACATAGCTATGTAAAATTTGTATACTCATTCCTAAAATACGGAAATACTTTTTCAGTCAATTTATCAATACTATGCATGGTTGTACTGATCGTTGCTATTTCAATATGGTAACCAAGACATACGATTCCCGGATTTAAATCTATATGAATTATATACGATTCCCGGATTTAAATCGTAAGTCCTGCAAATAAATATAAAAAAATCTTAACGCATTCCTCAGGACATAATTTTCTTAGTTTATTATATTTAGTTTATAATTGTTCGGAATTAAAATATCATAGATTTTTCATTTTATTCATTTAATTAATATAAAAATAAAAAAAAAAATAACAATAAAATAAAATTATTATTCTTTTAATTTTTTATTACAAGAAATAAACTTAATAAAAATAAACTAATATTGATAAAAAGATCTCTAGTTTAATCAAAAAAGGTGAACATGACGCTGAAACAGTTTACAAATATTATGATATGTTCCAACAATTATGTGTTAAGAACATTTTTAAGTTTTAGATCATTTTCCTAAAACAACCTTCTTCTCGTTTTGCATTAATGAAGCTATCGTTACAGATTATTTAATTAAATTAGGTAATAACACATCTCCTGGTTCAGATGGTCCGGAATACCGGAATACCGGTTATCCAGAAAAATTGTTCAAATTCTTTGGCCCCAACGCTCTCGGGAATCTTTAATTTATCCATTTCTACTGGATCTTTGCCTTCTATTTGGAAAAAAGCCTTTATTAGACCAGTGCATAAGAAGAACTCTAAAAAAGAAATTAGCAATTATCGTCCAATCGCCAAACTTTCCTCTATTCCCAAACTGTTTGAACTAATCATCTTTGATCAAATTTACGATTAATGCAATTGCCTTTTAATACCAAACCAACATGGATTCGTTAAGAACAAATCCACAGTTACGAGCTTGGTTGAGTGTACTTCTGAGTTTATTCTCAATATGGAGACAGGATTTCAAACTGATGTCATATACACTAACTTTAGTAAGGTTTTGACCTTCTACCCTATTGCATCATACTATTGAAATTATCTAAACTTGGATTTCCCTCCTTTTTCGTCAGTTGGGTCGAATCTTATCTGACAAATCGGAGTTACATCGTGCAGTTTAGAACAGCCTCTTCATCATCGTTTGAAGCCAATTCAGGAGTCCCTCAAGGCAGCCATTTAGGCCCACTCTTATTTATAATTTCTATCAATGATGTAACTTCGGTAATCAAAAACAGTCAAGTTAAAATTTATGCTGATGACATGAAAATCTTCAAAAAAATTACATCTTCACTAGACTCAACCCTTCTTCAAGAAGATCTAGATAACTTTTTCTTATGGTGCAAAACTAATAACCTTCAGTTAAATATAAACAAATGTGCCACAATGAGTTATCATAGGCGAATTAACTGCCTCTCATATACTTATTCACTTAATGAATAAGCCTTAGAAAAAGTTAAGTCTATCAAAGACTTGGGAGTTACTTTCGATGAAAAATTTACTTTCAATATGCACTACAATAACATCATCAATAAAGCTAACTCATTGTTAGGATTCATAAATCCTTATTCATCTAACTTCATTAAAAAATAGACGTGAGATCGTGGATGTGCTCTTTATCACGCAAGTAGTTACCGGAAATATCGTATCGTCATTTATATCTGAATCTGCTAAAATTAACACTTGTACCCGATTTCGTTCGTCTAATCTTTTCACCCTAGTGTTTCATCGTACTAATTATGGTATGAATGAACCTATCCATCGAATGATGATCATTGCCAATAAGTACAACGATGTACTTGATTTAACCCTCTCAAAAGAGGCGCTAAGGAAGCGTTTATATTTATGTCACCAAACTAATAATTCTTTTTAGTAATAAATTGTTTTTTTTTTTTTTTTTTCTTAACTAATCCAATTTACTATATAAACCATGACAAGCCTAACCATGATAATCCAACTAACTCATACCTGTTTATACTAATGAATTTTATAAAATTTTGAAAATTGTAAATCTCTATATTATAATTTACTCTTGATTCATTGTTTTTCTATGTTTTTAAATTTTTTGATTTTTTTTGTTTTTATTCCTTTTTCTTTCTTATTAATTATGTTAAAATTATATTTTTAAAAATCTTGTAATTTGTTTGATTTAAACGAAGTAAATAAATAAAAAAAAAAAAAAAAACAAAGAAATTTGAACAGGAAGATATAAAATTGGGTGAAGACCAAGTACAAGTCGAAATAGATGAATGCCATCTATTTAAAAATAAATATCACAGGGGAAGAACATTAGCATTTGAATCAATATGGATTTTTGGAATAATAGAACAAAGTACAAAAAAATTAATAGTACAACGTATTGATAGTAGAGATGCTAGAGCTTTATATAATGTCTTTGCACATTATGTTTTAACAGGAACCATAGTTTATGGTGATGAATGGGAGGATACTCACTAATAGCCCACAGGAATATAATCTGTTAACAGTGATATATAAACATTATGTTGTGGATCCTGATAACAGATCTACATATACTAATAATATAGAACGGGCATGAAGGTCTTTAAAATCATCATTACGCGGTGTTGGAATGCAGAATATAGATAGTCATCTTAAATTATTTATGTTCAGGAGAATTTATCTCAGTGGAAATTTTTACGCTTTTTCAATATAAATTAAATATTATTTAATTTTTTTATTATATTATATTTTTTTTAAATTATTTTTTAAATTTTATTTTTATTTGTCCATTATCATGGGTTCGAATCCTTTATATTCAATCGGGGCGAACATTTGAGGGGGTTACCAGATGTACCATACGGGACACTTTCCGGGACAATTTTCAATGCAGGACATACGATTTAAATCCGGGGACTTAAATCCTGAGGAATGCGTTAAGCTTTTTTTATATTTATTTGAACTGGTCCCAGATTTCAGCATAAAGTATATGGTCACTTTACATTTAAGTCTTCGTAAATTTGGCCTTCACCAAGCTGTGTTGAATTTATTAGCGTATTGCAAATGTTATTTATACGAAATCGGTAACAGTCGTATTTCTTTACTTTTGACAGAGTATCTAAGTCTAAATTTTCATGTCTGTAACACAATTGGTTTTTGAAATATTCCTGAGACGTGCTAGGAGTGTTGTACGATAGCAACCCGAACTAGTCTAAATTTTTGAAATCGGTAGAAGCCGTAGTTCTTTATTTTTGAAAAAGTATGTGAGTGTAAATTTTCATACCAGTAGCACAATCGGTTTTAAAATATTTCTGATAGGTCCTAGGAGTTGTATGGCACCGACTCGAATTTGTCTAAATTTTCGAAATCGGTAATGGTCGTATTTCTGGATTTGTGAAAGAGTATCTAAGAGTAAATTTTCATGTGTGTAACACAATTGGTTTTTAAAATATTTGTGAAAGGTCCTCTGAGTTGTATGGCTGCTACCCAAACCTGTCACTTGATAGCTTTGTAAGATACCGCGTCCGATTCCTTTTTTGATCTTTAACGCTGTGGGCGTATATAACGAACAAATAAACAAACAAACTTTTCCCTTTATAAGTACTAGTCGAACGTGTACCCATGCTCACGTACAGTTTAATCATTTAAATAAATTTTATCACAAAATTATATTTTAACTTTTTTAAACCAATTCTCTTTGATAAAAGAAATGGTAGAATTATCATAGAGAATAAAGAGATAATAGATCGCGCGGTGATCGAATGTGTTCACATTGAATTGCAATTGCAGTTAACAAAATCTGTTGTAAAATCCATCTCTCAGCGTTTAGATTATGTGATAAATTGCAATTACATCTTCATATTGGCGTGTAAATGTTATCATTCTAATTTTTTCGTCGGTTCATCGTCGATTCATCATCGGTTTGAACTCTATGCCCTTAGGATATCAAAAGCAAAATAAATGTATGTAAAGAAATACAAAAAAAAATTTCTATTTTGGACAATTAAAAAAATTTATTTTGAAGTAGATATAGAAAAAAAATATTTATTTTCTCAAATAATTTGCTAACGTTGCTAATTCGGTTTATCCAAACAACTGGGTTCTTGGCTCCTATCCCAATCTTCCGGTGCTGCTATATGGTTCTGAATCGTGGACATTAGCAAAAACTAGCGAGCATCCACTTGGTATATTTGAGAGCAAAATTCTTCTTTGCATTTATGGTCTTGCGTCTGACGAACGGGTTTAGGGAAGAAGATACAACGCCGAACTATACCAGTTGTTCAACGACATGGATCTAGCCAAAAAAAAGTCAGAATAAGACGTCTTCATTGGCTAGGTCAGGTTTAAGCTTATAGTTTTATCACCCATATCTCAGAAAATGCCAAAGGATCAACCAACCGATAATATTTCATGAAACATGGCAACAAACGGTAGGTCACTAAGAGGTAATCTCGATGAAATCACAGTGAATCCTCCTACAGCCTCGGTTGTAGCAAACCGCACATCGGATTTGGTGGTGCGGCATATTTTATGTGGTGGTGTCGAGCGGAACACCGAGATAACAAAATCGGAAATAAATTATAGAAATCGTCTCGTACGCGCGGAAAATACATTCGATTATAGAACGACGAACAATTTTATCCGCCCTATTCCTCACGGATGGGGTTGCAGGACATTGATGATGATGATGATGATGATGATGAAGTATGACTCTTCGACATGGCTGGACCATTCAATGTTGGGAAGATTAAAATCTCCACACAGAATGATTTCACTATAGATTGCTCCGAATTAACATCATTTAAAAAGACAAATTGTTTTCTGTTAGTTAAGTAACTATATGATATAAGCCTTACCGCAGAAGAGTGAAAATTAAAAGCAGATTTAAGTTTTAAATCTGCTATTATGGTTGACGCAATCAAAGGCCTTACTAAAATCAAGCAGAAGTATAATAACAGTATGTTTCTTATCTATTTCGTTGTAATTGCTATCAGTGATGTCAAGAAGTGCAGGCGTAATGCTGTGTTGCTTATAAAAATTAGACTCAAATTCGTATAGCAAGTTATTAGCGCCTAGGTAGTCATTTATTTGTGCATAAAGTAGCCCTTCAAAAGACCTCGAAATACATATTAAATATGATATTTTCAAATTGAAATCAACTGCAAAAAAATTATTATTAACTTAAAACTGGCAAATAAATATGAAAAACTTTTCATTCATTCTTAAAAAAAAAACAAATTAAATCAATATTGGTCTTCTCTAAATAAATCTTAAAACTCAATTGAATTTTTATAGTAAAAAACTAGTTATTTCAATAACTAGAATTTATTTATTTTTACAATAACTATAATATCTCCTCAATATAACTTCATATTTCAAAATTATACATACCAGTATCTCTTAGTCCTGGAACAGTAAAATTATTATTTAATAAAAAAAAATCCTATCATCATAATTCATAAATACCTACTTACATATGTATGTAAGTATTTTTAAAATTAAGTCCATTAAATAAAATTAAATCAATATTGACAACCACTCATAAATTCTGCATGTGAAAGAGTAAAAAAAAAAAAATTTGAACCCAATGTCAATTTTAGAGACTTTAACTTCAACATACCTGCCTTATTTATTATGTAAGGTATGAAGTCATAATTCATTGATATTGTCAGCCTTACAAATTTATAAATTATTCGATTTATTCGATTCGAATAATAATAAAAAAAAAAAAAAAATTAAAAAGAGAAATATAACTTCATTCATAAAAATGAAGAAAAATGAGATGACATATTGTAGTGCAATCATATTATAAAGATTCATCATAGCCATTCAGAATTTTAATGTTCACTTAATAAAATTGAACTGAAAAACATAGTAAATGAAAAACTGAACCATTTTTTCTTTTATTTATTTTTTTTTTTTTTTTAATTTAGTTTAACAATATTTTATTAATGAACTATACATATACATATCTTAATAAATTTTAAATCGCATTGATTGATATTTTGATATTTTATATGATAAAAAGATTCATAAAAACAAAAATAATATAAAGAAAGTAATGTAACCCATGCAAGAAAGTAAACCCATGTCATTTCAAATACGATTTTCCAATCAATTTTAAAAATTATTGCTTTTTAATAATTTCAATTGAAATGCATATATAAATATATATATATATGTATGTACATACATTTAACATCCTGCTTTTGTTTTTAAAATTTTGAATTATTTTAAAATTCATAATTTGTATTTTGTATAAGATTAAAATCTTTAGGCCTGAAACGTTTCAATCTTATTGTATCAACGGTATTCAGCAAATGATGACCTACCAATTAATTTAGATGAAGCTGTAATCGTTCGTAGTATCTTGTTTTTGTCATCATTTCTTTCACGGAGAACATGTTTAAATTCATTCTTATATTATTGACTAAAAACTTCAACTTAGATCAATCACGCTGTCTTGGGGTACACATACGTAATCGGCCATCATTAACATAAATATGTTAATTATTTCGGTTTTTCCATATTTTTTGTATGCAGAATTTTTTGACAAAAATAAGTGATTTTTATGTTTTTATGATTATTTTTGTATGTGAATTACTGTTATTTTTATGTTTGCTCTTATTACCTGTGAATATCTATCCTCTAAGATATTTTTTTGGAAATACCGGTATTTTAGAAAAAGAAAGTGCTACTGGGGACTTCCGTTTGTTACAAGGTACTTATAACAGAGTTAATCAGTGTATCTATTTCAGTGAAATAAAAAAAAAATTAAATAAAATATATATATTTTGGAAAGATTATTTATTGAATTTTCAATATTTACAATAATATGGAAGAGTTTAACATTTTATGTGCCGTTCAGGTAGGCAGGTAATTAAATTTTGTAATTTTTAGTATAAGTGCAAAAAACACAAAAATTGAGTGTTTTTCTTCAAAAAACCCATTTTTTAAATTTCCAATATTTTGGTGTAAATATTAATAAATTTCTTTGGAATCAAGCAAAACTATTCAAAATATATGAAATTAAAAAAAAAATGCCGTTATAGGTACATGACACTTTTTTTTCATTGAGTTTTACCATAGAAAAAGTAGTATAATAGAAGTCCAGCGCAGAACAAATTTTTCTGACAATTTTTTTCAATAGCCTGCCTCGCCACTCTCTTACTTTTTATTTTTTCTCTCGATACTGTTATTATAATTTAGTAAACAAAATTTCTTAGGTACTGTAAGCTGTTATTTTATTATAGAAGCAAAAACAAAAAATAATATTTTTTATTAGAAGTCAAATAACAATGAGAATGTTATGAGATTGTTTTTGGTTTTATTATATTATTATTATTGTATATGTGTAATTTGAAATTTTTTTGAATTAATATCTACCAAAATTTCAAATATGGTTATCATTTTTATCGAGTAGCCTAAGCAGTGCTGCCGAAGTACTGCAATTGCAGTATTTGTGCTGCAATCTTAACAGCTGTACTCCGTACTGCAATCTTATTCTAAATATCAAGAAAGTACTGCAATACTCAATTAAATAATTTTTTGAAATTATTAATTTTATTTTATTTTTTGTATACTAAATGTTTAGTAATTTTGTGTAGATTTTTTGATTACACAATAGGTAAAATAAAGAACAAATTTCTAGCTACTAACAAATTTTGATTGTTATTTTGATTGGTATTGAAAATTTGAATTGAAAAAAAAAATGGTATAAATAAAGAAAATATGATATATAGGCGTCGCTGCTAATAATACGTCTGTCATGATGAAAGCTAAAAGTGCAGTAAAAGCATTATTTAAAAAACATAATCCTAATCTTTATTCTATGGGATGTATTTGTTACTCAATCAATTTGTGTTCTGTTGCTGCTTCAAAAAAACTGGCGAATAATTTAGAAAAACTGGTTCGAAATATTTATTACTTTTTTCTCACAGTCCGAAACGCCAAGGAGAATTCCGTGACCTTCAAGGAAATTTTGATACCAAACCTGTGAAAATTCTGAGACTGGCTGAAACTCGATGGCTTTCCTTAGAAAAAATAATAACAAGAATACTATCTCAATGGAATAACTTACATCATTATTTTTTACTTCAAAACTTTGAGCACAACTCAGATTTAGTAAGAGACGTTCTTGAAAATCTAAATATAAATAATAAAATTTACTATAGTATTTTAGAAAATATTTTAAATATTACCAACAAAATGAACTTAGAGTTTCAGTCAGAATCGGCAAGAAGGCATATATTATTTTCAGTCTTTAAAGGAAATTTTTTAACCTGAATATGTAAATAATGAAAAATTTACAAATGATAGTTTTTCAAATTCAAATTTATTTTTGAATGTTTCTTATATATATATAGGAGTAAAAGATCAGCTTCTTATTAACTCTTCTAAGTTAACTTGTGACGCAATTCTTAATATTAAGCAATACTGTGTGGAATTTTATAAAGAATTTTGTAAGCAAATTTGGCAAAGTTGTTTTTCAAGATGTAAAACTTTTGGCATTACAATGTTTGGATCTGAAAAATATGGGAGATTTCTTGAAGGTACTATCTGCATTTCCAAGTATAAATGATGATGAAAATAACCTCGAAGAAGTAAACCAAGAATGGAGAAGTTTATCAGTTTTACATGCTTATCGAAAGATTTAGATTTTGAAGAATATTAGTATCAAGTTTTTTGTATTAAAATTTTTTTAAATCATTGAAACAATTTGTTGGAAATGTTTCAAGTTTGCCTCATAGTAGTGCAGCAGCTGAGAGGGCTTTTTCATTATTAAAATTAATTAAAAATGATAAAAGGAATTCACTAAAATTTATTTTATTGAAGCTTTAGCTAAATGATAATTTTTCTTTTTTAAATTTTGTAGCAAATAGTTAAAAAATATCTCAACCTTTTTTTTTATAATTTCTCCTTTACTGTTACTTTTACATTATGCACTGCAAAGTACTGCAATATTTAACAACTTCGTGCTGCCTTCAGTATATTTAAAACGGCTATTGAAAAAAATTAGGCAGGCTATTGAAAAAAATTGCCAGAAAAAATTTTTCTAAGCTGGAGACTTCTATTATACTACTTTTTCTATGGTTTTACTATGAGAAACACAAAAAATAAAAATAAAACAAAAATGCACACAAAAGATGCAAACAAATTATTTTTACAGGTTATCGTTTGAGGAAAAACAAGCATATTTCTCTAGATTGTTGGAACATGTGCTAGATGATGAACATGCTGATGTAGGACCATCGGAAGAAATAGTATTTAAACCAGTTGCCGGTCCCTCAAGAGTCGAAAGTTATGATAATGATGACAAAGATGAAAATGAAGATTATCGTATTTCGCAAAATTAAAATGAAGAATCAGATGCTCAAAGAATGCATTTAAGATGTAAGTGATGGTCATGATACTGAGAATGAGTCACTAGATAATGAATCAGAATTACAAGAAGAAAATAATCACATTGTTGATTCAAATCAATAATTTATTGGAAAGAATGACACAAAGTGGAATAAAATTCCATCAACATATCAAAGGGCCAGACAACAAAATATTTTCCGACAAAACTCGATAGGTCCGCTATCCATTAACAAAAAGTTTAACTGATTGTGAAATATTCGCCGCAATTTTCAATACATCAATGGTTGACATAAATTTTTAATTTCACTTCGTAACAGAATTTTTATTTTTTATAACATACCAAAAATAAAATTCAAAACAAAATTTTTTTTCAAAAAACCTGTGGCGCTTTATTTGCTTTATGTATTAAAATAAATTAATTTTAGTATATTTCTGTTTCAATTTAAAATATTTCAGAACCTTTTATCTTATTTTTCAACTCTTATCGAAATAATTACAAAAATTTTATAGAATACCAACGTTTTGTATGAGTAAAAAAAATATTAACATATGTTAATCTTGCGCAACAAAGAAGAAAAAAAATTAAATTGACGAAAAATCGGGCATAGACACGTTTTTCCAAACCTTTCTTTATATATTCAATATCTACTCAAAAGATTAGGCACTGATCTCTGATTTCATTAAAATCGGCCAAATAATAGGGCTCTCAGACGTCCCGGAAAACCGGAATTATCCCGGTTTTGAACAATTTGTCCCGGCGTCCCGGTCGCAAGGTTTTTGTTCTGGTTTCGAGATAAAAAATCTAATTCTAATTCAAAATTTCTGTCCAAAAATTATTGCTCAATAGGAAGACAAGAGCCATCTATGAATTTGAAACCAATATTATGTTACTTGTTCTTGTTCTATTGAACACCAGATATGTAATAATCAAACCAAATATCTTTACGAAATCATTATTGGATTATAACGGTCTATAACTTTTAAAATTTGTAAGTCAAATCATTTTTATTCGAATATGCATTCATTTTAACGTCAATAAATAAAAGTCTTTTATTTATTGGTAAAGTAAAGTTGATATTTATCATTTTGAAATTGCGTTTGAATTTATAAAAGTTATTGAGGTATTTTATTAATTTTGGTTAAATTGAGGTTCATTTAATATTGTAAAATAATTATTTAGGTGAAATAATACCCGTAAAATGTCAAAACAGAAGAGATCCTGTAAATTTCTAGTATGCTGAAGGATACTCTTTGTTTATGAAAAGAGGTAGAACAGAAACTGAAGGACTGTAGTCATTGTAAGTCCTATTTGAGTATTTCTCATGGTGGTATATCCGATATAAAAGCACATATAATGACTACAAAACACGTCTGTGCAGTATATGTACCGAATACTGTACCGAATACAACCGAAGCAGATCAAGTAAATTGCAGCTGAATTATCCTTTTCGTATCACATTATTAAACATCATCAATCATTCGTATCTGCAAGTTGCACAAATAAGTTGTTTCCAAAAATATTTTCTAATTCAAAAATTTCAAAAAAATATGCCTCTGGCGCCACAAAATCTACATGCATGATCACAAAAGTTCTGGCACCATACTCAGTTTCACTAGCTGTTAATAAAATTAATTCTAGCTTTTTTTATAGTTTAAGTACAATCATCTATTAGAAAAAAGTTTTCCATTACTAGTTCAATACTTTACATTACCAGGAACTAAAGTTAAACTTCTAAAGCTCGGAAATTTAAAAGGAGAAACTGCAAATCTCGTGGCTAATTTTTGTATCCAGTCCCTAGAAGATTTAAATTTAGAATTGAAAAATTGTGTTGCATTTAGTGGAGATAACGCAAATGTTAATTTCGGTGGCCTGAGAACAGGTACGAATCACATTTATACAAAGTTGAAGGGAGCCATAGGTGGCCAAATTGAAGGAATTGGATGTCCTGCACATGTTGTATACAACACTTTGGAGACAGCATGTGATCAATTGTCATGTGATGCTGGTATGATTGTTTTCAAACTTTTTAATTATTTTTGTATCTATACGGTAAGAACAGAACGATTAAAAGACTTTTGTGCTTTTGTTTCTGTTGAATTCAAAAAACTATTATCTTACACAAAACGTTGGTTTATTTCTATTTTCGGACAAACGTTTTAGAATAGTTTCGAGTAAATCGAGTTTAAAGTTTGAAGTTTAATAAAAAAAAAACTGCCCGATAAAAGTTTATTTTAAATTTGGGTAATATTTGTATATTTTCAAACTATAAAAATAAAACTATCATTACTGTTTGCGCCCAAGATTCGAGGAGATAGATCTGAAAAACTGAACCCACCTTTTTTGCTGTTGACTATATATCCCATGGAGAGTTAAGAAATTTGTTAACATTGTATGAAGTGTCCGAATTTTGCTTGGATATGTCCGATTCTAGCACAATTTTTTTTTTCACTAAAGTGGTGTAAAGTAGATAAGTCTATAAAAAAAATAGGTTAAAACTGAATAAAATAAGAGAAAAACGGTATTAAAACTGCCTCTATTTTTGAAGAAAAATTAATTCAATGTTTTATAATCAATATTAAAAAAGCTTCTAGATTCGGGACTAATCACACACCAAGATATTGCAAAATTTAAAAAAGAAGTAATATATTTTTATGAAACATTTTGTGATTATTTAAAGAAGTGGGTTAAACCATTAGAACATTTTGAAATATTTTCCTGGATGCTGCTGAAGTTTCCTTCACCTGAATGGAAAGATGTTGAATTTGTATTGGATTATTTTAAAGAAAAGGAAATTGAAATAAATGATACACTTTTATTCAATCAAATTCAAATAGTGCTCGCAATAGTTGACTCCGAATCAAAGGAAAATCTTGATTCGAAATTTAAAATAGCTTCGGAAAAGTGGGTTTATGTTTTACAAAAAATGGACAAAAACTTTCCTGAACAATATATTGATCTATTAAAAATTTGTGAATACGTTGTTGCTATTCCGGCACACAACGCAAATGTTGAGCGTATTTTTTCTCTAATGGGAATTCAATGGACGGATGAAATAAATTCACTATCTAGTAGCACAGTTGAAGCTATATTACAATACATAACTAACTTCGATCTAAACTGTAGTGAAATGTATGACTATATATTATGTAAAAAAGAATTACTAAAAGCGGCTAAATCTAGTAATAAATACTTATAAATGTAAGAAACAAAAAAAAACATTTTTTTTTAAATTTTGTTGTTTTTCTTCTTGATGGAAATCTGAGAGCCTGCCCAAAAGAAAGTTAAAATGTTTGAAAAAGTTAAAGCCTAGGCCTACAATAATAACAGCCATCTAATTGATCATTGAGAAAATGCTGAATATTAAGCTTCAAATATTTTATATTTTTATTTATTCCGAACTTAAATCAAGAAAGTTAGAATATACCGGAGGTTTAAGAGCATGCGTATCAGCTAAATCGAATGTGCTCTATTTATAATTTCTGGAAAAAACCCCAAATATAGGTTTTTTAAGCCAGAAATTCGCCGAAATTACAGAAATCGATTCTACGTCAAAAAATAAAAAACCTTGTCAATTTTTGTTTTTGGTTTGAATTTTGAGAGGTACCCAAAAATGGTATAAAAAAATATAATATAAAAAACAAGTTTAATTGTTTATAATAAATGGAAATAAAGGCAAATATGAAGTACTTTTGTTTTATTAATATTTATTTATTATGCATTAATTTCCCTGTACGATTTTTCTTATTTAAAATTTCAATAATTAAGAGCTTATATATACCAATGTATTTTTACCTATGACTTTTATCCTAGACTAACCTGAACTTTTTCTATATTAATAATACACCTACTTACTTACTTACTTGTTGAGCGCTACAGACCTTGAAGGTCCTGGGTCTGACGCAAAATTATCCTCCACTGACTTCGGTCACGAGCGGAATCTCTTCAGTTGATGACTTGAAGTTTTTTCATATCTGCCGATACTTCATCTCTCAGGTGTGGCCTCTTTCGACGACGCGTTCTCTGGGGCTTGGATTAGAATTTCCTAGCTGGAGCATTTTCATTCATACGCTCTACAAGGCCTAGCCAATGAAGACGTCTTATTCTGACTTTTTTGGTTAGGTCCATGTCGTTGAACAGCTGGTATAGTTTGGCATTGTGTCTCTTCTCCAAACACCTTCGTCAGGCACAAAACCGTAAATGCAACGAAGAATTTTTCTCTCAAAGATACCAAGTGCATGCTCGAATGCTGTTGATAATGTGCACGATTTAGAACCATATAGCAGCAATGGAAGGATTAGTGTTTTGTATAATTGTGCCGTGATATTTCGGAAGAGAAGCTTTGAACCCAGTTGTTTGGTAAAAACCGAAGAAGCAACGGTTTGCTAGGGTAATTCCTCGCCTTACTTCAACATCGATGTTATTGATGGAGTTGTTGTTGGTTCCAAGGTAGATAAACTCCTGAACTACCTCAAAATTATATGAGCCGACTGTGATGTTGGGTCCTATATGATGTTGTGATGATACTTTATTTGTCGACAGCATATATTTTGTTTTATTCTCATTTTTGAGAAAACCCGCTTTACCTGGTTCCTCTTCAATCTGTGTAAAGGCTTCGATGACTGCTCGTCACGATGTTCCGATAATATCGATGGTATCAGCGAACCCCAGGAGCTGCACCAATTTGTGAAATATAGTGCCTTGTGTTTTCACACCGGAACGTCGTACTATATGCTAAAACACCAGATTAAAAAAATTACATGACAGCGTATCCCCTTGTCGAAATCCGGAGGCAGTTGTTGATTTATAAAATTTCCCGAATCATTCCTAAGCAGGTGCGTACGGGGCTTGACCAGCTGCAATCTGTTTGGATTTTTTATAAAAGTTCCGTACCTTGCCTCTGTTTCCCTTTGATTCTATATCCAAAAGTTGAGACTTTTAGAATAAACGTTTTTGGCGCCTTATTATTTTCTTCTCGTCTCTTCCTTTCGCTTTATACTCTTCCTGAGGTGCTCTTTGCTCTACCGTCTTTGCTAAACATTCATCGTCATACCATGGGTTTCTCACGTATAGGGTTTGAAAACCCACGGTATGTGTAGCAACCATCGTGATTATGTTTGCGCATTATTGTTTCCATTTTTCGTTGACGGAGATATTATGTCGCAGGTGACTGAAATCTTCGAATGTTAGATTTCTTATTTTGGCTGGTGCGTCAATTTTTAACATTGAATATTTGTGCTCTGAACTGGCCCACGACTAGGATGTGGTCAGAGTCGCGATGTAGCATGTCGGTCGTCAATCATAATGTGGTCAATTTTATTCGCTGTATATCCATCGGGAGGTAGCCAAGTTAGTTTGTGGATATTTTTATGGGGAAAATTTGTTCTACTTAAAACCATATTACGACCGGCTTCATTTTTTTTTTTATAAAACTTAAAACATCAATAACATAAAACGAATTTTTTTTTAATAATTTGTTAGGAAGAAAGTCATCTGTGACAGAATTTGAATTTTTCAAGTACAAAATAATTTTATGATTTGCTGATATTGGTTCAAAAAAGAAACTTAAGATGAGATTGATTTAAGATATCATTAGAGGTATGTTGACTATTATTAGAAATTTGATTTGAAGTTAATTCAGATTCTATAGAACAAATATAATCACTAACACAGTTAGCTATATCTAGTGAATTCGAAATAGTAACACCATTTACATCTAAAGATATACTAGAAGTAGGAACAGACTTATTTAAAATATTAGTAACAATTTTCCATTCAGCTTTGGAGTTACCCCTATGTTTGTGAAATAGGATAATATAATATTTATCTTTGCATAATTTAGTTTTAGTTAAAATATCTTTACAAAGCTTTTTTGTAATAGTTCTTCAACTTCCCATTATTGAGTCACTTCCAATTATTCATTATTTGTTTTCACCTTTATCCTTAATTTGTTTTTTTTATTATAAACTTAAGAAGACTATTAGTCATCCATGGTGTAATTTTTGAGCAGTATTAGAAATGCGATTAGAAGTATAAGAATTTGAAACATAATATTTTAAAATACAACAAAAATTAGAACAAGCTTCAGGAGGATTGACTGCACTATAGACACTATTCCAGGACTCAAAGAGTAGAGCACTTGTTGGGAGTTGATCAAAGTTAATTTTATTAAAACTATTAAAAATGTTATGATTAGTTTTATTAAGATTATTTAAAATAAAACGTAAAGATATAATAATCTTACAGTGATCAGTGATTCCTAGATCAAAGACATCGCTAGCGTACTCGTGATAGATGTCTCTGTGAAATCTAACAAATGCATGATCTAAACAAGTACTAGAGATTGAACGTGTAGGTTCTGAAATTATTCATATAATAATCCATAAAAAGAAAATAACATTAAATAATCATCTACATATGTACTTCAGTAGACCTCGATAAGGTGTTGATATTAAAGTCCCCTAATATAACTAAATTTTTTGACTTCGTTGCCATCAGAAACTCTGAAAATTCGAGAAGAAATTCATTTTTACTAAATTTATGAAATCGATATTCACAAACAAAACAATATTCGACTCTATCTCAACAAAAATCTTAATTAAATCACAGCATTTCAGATTAAAACTAAAAGTATGTACCACATTTCAAATCATTTTTATAATTTGGGATAACAAAACCATCGACTTCATAGTCAAAAATCCAGATTTCAGAAAGATTATATCAGGTAGAGTTTGAAGAGAATATAAATAAGAGACTAAGGGAATATAATTTTTTCTCAAACTTCTGATATTTTGATGCAAAATCAAAAATCCAGAAACATAATTAAATTTTATCAGAACAATTATTTAGAGTAAAGGAAGATGAAAGTTTTGGGCGTTGAGAATTATTAATAGACATTAAGTGAAAATAATGTAATAATGAACATGATAAACGATCGATAGTGTGTCTAATTTCAAATTAGATTCTTACCACAAGCTATTTAAGTTAATAAGGTTAAGTCTTATCCCACTATCTTGATACTGAATCATATTTTAACAAAACAAAACATTTTAAAGAGAAATCGAACATTTATAAACATGTGTAGTGTGACTGATTTGGATCTTAACTAGAAGCATAAATAAAACATAATTTTGTTAGCATGCTTATAATAAAGTTATCCCAGTCGACGGTACAAACTAAAATAATTAAATTTATACAAAAAGATAATATACAATTCAACATGTTACCAAAACTTACATATATAAAATAATATACATATAGACAACGAATTAAAATTAAATGGAAGTGGCTATCCATACAAAAAAGTGTCCAATGTTTTGGGTATATTCCTCTCTTTCTTTGGTATTTTTTATGTCAAAAAACAGAAATAGACGAATATATTCGTTCAATCAACGAATTAGAATTAAATGGAAGTGGCTATCCATACAAAAAAGTGTCCAATGTTTTGGGTATATTCCTCTCTTTCTTTGGTATTTTTTATGTCAAAAAACAGAAATAGACGAATATATTCGTTCAATCAACGAATTAGAATTAAATGGAAGTGACTATCCATACAAAAAAGTGTCCAATGTTTTGGGTATATTCCTTTCTTTGGTATTTCTTATTGTCAAAAAACAGAAATAGACGAATATATTCGTTCAATATATTTTCTCTATTTTAAAAATTCAAAAGATGTAAAATATAATACTTACATATGTAAAGACACGTAATTTTCTTTTTCCAAATGAGACTTACAGCCTGGAATAATACAAATCTTCTTTTTACGTTCCATTTTTCCTTAAAATTTGTAATTTTTTAACAATTTATAATAAAAATCAAAAATTTTATTGACTTTTTTTAATATTTATTTGACAATAACAAATTTTATTTTTGCCTACTTCATTGCTAGTGTTCGTACTTTTTGAAAATTTCATATATCCATATATTACACACTACTGCTACATTTTCAATATTTCAGAAACATGAATGATTTTTTTTTTTTTTCAAATAATTTAACAGCAAGACTTTTCTGTGTAATAATAGAATACGGTAATAACGTAAAAGAAAGTTTAAATTGAAAAAACATTGTTATTTTTATTAAGATTATATTTTGATACCTTTTATTTTATTCATACTCAAAGATTTTACTAATTTTCTATTTAAAAAAACTATATTGGCCTAGTACTAAAAAAAATTTTTTTTTTACATAAAGAAACCAAACAGAAAGAGAAGTATGTACTAAAAAAATATGGACAAAATGTTTGTATTTTTGTATGGGATACTTATTTCCATTTAATTTTAATTCGTTGCATATAGATATACTCTTTTTCATTCAAGTTCAACATTTTGTCAAACAATTTTGTTTGAACAAATGTTGAATTTGATTAAAACAAATGTTGAATTTATTTGAAAAAATGTTGAATTTGAATGAAAAAAGTATATATGTACTAATTAATTTTTTTTCAATGAACATTCAAATCCTTTTCTATTCTATTCATTCAAGTAACGGTTAGAAAATGTCCAATTAAAAAACACCAAAAACTGAAGACTCAATTGACTTCAAAAAAAACCTTCAAAATACAAAATTCAAAAACCAAGCCACATGTTTATTATATTACATTTTATTACACTTTGTATATTAAAATAAAGAGGTTGTATCCAAAACTCTCAATTGGATAAAAAGTATGGATTTTTAACGCAGTCTTAATTTAATTATTTACTACTATAATAACCAGGGTTGCCAGATTGGGCTACTTGTAGCCAATTGGGCTACATTTTTCTTGATTTGGCTACTTCTTAATTTTGGGTTAGATTGGGCTACAGTTGTTTAAAAATTTTAAGTTTTCATTTTTCTTTAAAATTTATTACATAAATGATATAAATGAATATTTCAAAAGTCAATGAATAAATATTTCAAAATTTTTATCGAGTACATACTCAAGTTCCAGCTCTATTTTATTAATACTATGTACCAGCACTAAAACTTAATATGTCAAATTGTCAACGGTGAAGTAAGAATTCATAATTTAAATTTAATTATTATTACGTTATAAAACAATAGATATACAAGGAATATTTATTTGAGAATTAAAAATATGGGAAAGTGGGGAAAGTATGAAAAAAAATACAGAAAAGAATGGAAGAATCTTCCAGAATTTTGAAATGTGTGAAATGTGTGAAAGAATGAAATTGAAATTTTAATTAAATGTTTGTTAATAAAAATCATTAAAACTGATTCAAATAATAGTATAAATAATGATATTAATGTAAGTTTGGAAAGTATTTATGACGACGATAACTTAAAATTTCATGAAGAAACCGATCTTGGATTTGAATTTCAAAACAAATTAGAGGAAATTGAACTAGAAAAATCTTGCCTTTTGAACATCAAAAAAATAATATTAAAATTTATTGTAGAACTACTAAAAGAAATAAATAAACGACTTTCTGATAATACTAATATTTTAAAAACAATAAATTACTTTGCACCAGCAATTTGTTTAAACCAAATACGTCCAAAATTTGAAAATGTACCACTTGTATTGTATAGCAGTTCGACTTCTAAAGATATTTTGATACTTGAAGATCAGTGGAATAAACTTTTATGGTTCGATTGGACTACAGTGTTTCCCCTAACGAAATACCAACAAATTCTACAGAGTTTGGGATTAATGTATCGCAAGTGACAAATGCAATAGGCGAGCCTAGATTCCACGAATTATCAAAGTGTGCACTAAATTTACTTTCTCTACCAGTAAGTAAGGCTATTGTAGAAAGAGCATTTTCTTTTATGAATGCAATAAAAACTAAACCCCGGAATAAAATGCAAATTGAATGTTTTAATACTCTAATGAGAATTCGAATAAATAAAACAATAGACAAAAAATATTGCTGTAATAATTTTTCACCTTCACAAAAAATGCTAAGTATGTTCAATTCGAAAATTTATGAAAATACTGCAGAGACTGATACAGAAGACTTAACAAATTTAATTATAGAATTTAATGATAATAATGCAATATCTCTTTAAGTTTATATTTTTTTTTTATTTGTTTGTTTTTTCATATGAATTTTTATATGAATTTGTAATGTATTATAAATGGATTTCTTCTTTTTAATTTATTTTTGTTAAAATGAAATTATTATAAAAAAAATTTGTTTTTATTTATTTTCAATATTTTTTAATATCGGCTACTTTGGGCTACTTTTGTTTAAAATTTAGGCTACTTGCCTGAGTAAAAATCTGGCAACCCTGATAATAACTAATAAGTTCTGTGGTTTTACAACGAAAGATGATAACTGCATTTTTGGCATTTCTTGTAAATCGCAATTGAAAAAATTTAGTATAGAATTTGCTATACTTTTCTAGTTATTTTTGATTTTTAAAAAATATTCAATAATTTTTTAATTTTCGTAAAATTTTTACCTTTTTTTTTAATTTTTAAATAACTTATTCATTTTCGTTACATAAAAGTTATTGCTGAAGAACATGATAACTTCAGTTATTCAGTTTACACAAAAAAAAAAAAAATGTATAATAACTACACAGTAAAATTTTTCAAGATACATGGAAATATCTTAACAATCATTTTTTTTTGTTTTGTACTTTTCGCTGTGTTGCCTCCATAACTGCATAAGTGAAGTTATATGCTTATGTTAAAAATATTTTCAACGGCAGTTGTTAGTTAGTTTGAATTCGTAAATTACTTAATATTATTAAATTTTTTTTTTTTTATTTGAAAGAGCTTAAAATTTTATATAAAATGGCATTCATAACTAAAATTCGACAAAATTGCAGTTATCATCTTTCGTTGTAAAACCACAGAGTTAATAACCTAAATATACTAGTATTTTGCCAAATTTAAATTAGTTGATGTGTAACAGAAAATTGTAGAACAAATACTCGCAAAATATTATTCGTTTCGCTTTATACACGTATTAAATCGCATTACCGTATTGCATTGGTAATTATGTAGTATAAAAAAATATACCAAATAATTTTAGTTTTTTAAGGATGCATTTCAGTTGTTTTTGATAATCAGATTTGTTTTTAGTGATATGTTTAGATTTATGGAATAAAAGTCGAGTTTCCTTTCACTAATCATTTGTATTTATTTTGCAAATATCGATATTTCGGAAGCAACTTACTTCCTTCATCAGTGCTTTGCGACTAATTAATATTTACACTAATCCTTACATATAATTATATAATTCCGAAATATCGATATTTGCAAAATAAATACAAATGATTAGTGAAAGGAAACTCGACTTTTATTCCATAAATGCATTTCAGTCTTAGAATTACTTTAAGGAACTAAATATACATAAAATAAAACAACAAACTTTTTTTTCAATTTCATATTACGTATTATTCATATATTTTTTCAATTTTTTTTTAGATTTTTTTTTTGTATAATTTTTTTTTTCTTTGTTTTATGTTTTTATTGTTATAATTTTAAATTATTTGTTTTTGTTTTTTGGGAAAACGGCAGAATTTTCTTTTTAATTTTCTTCAAATTTATTTTTCTTTTTTTTTATTTTGTTTCTTTGTTTTTTTTTTTTTAATTGCCATTTAAGTTAATAAGGTTGTATCGTATTTATTTTGTTTTTTTTTTTATTTTTTGTTTATTTTTTTTGTTTTTTTTTTTTTTGGATTATTTTGTATAGTTTATCTTTATAATTTATACTTGAATTTATTTTTATAATATAATTTGTTTTATTTTTTTTTTTATTATATAAATAGATTTTTTTAGTGCCAATATGTTTTATATGTATATAAGCAATTTTAATTTATATATTTTATAATAATTTAGGTTTCCTTTTTTTTTTACTGCATTTTCTGAATACATTTTTATTCTATAATTAAATAATTTCATTTTTTTGTTTTTTTTTTTTAATGTTTCGTTTCAGTTTTATTGCTATTGAAGTTTTTAAATCTTGAAATATTTACTCAGCTACTAAACCTAAAAATAAGTCAAAAAAAAAAACAATCAAATGTGAATAATACAGATAAAAATTTGTAACTTACCAGCAATACGTGGGGAACGAAATAGTGGAGAAAATCCTTTACCTTGGGGACCTCTAGGAGCACGTATTACAATTAAACGTGGACTTGAATCATCTACCGAATTCAACTTCAAACGAGAAATTAAGCGATCTGGTCGTTCGTTTATTTTAATTACATTACAAGCCGATGATTTTCCATTTCGCTGTATAAAAAAATACATAAGCATATAATTTATAGTTTCATTGTAAAATATAAAGTATTTAAATAATATATAACTATTTTAAGATACAAATTTTTATTTGATTTCAAATTTTTGTCAAACCTCACGTTTTTTATTTTAATAAAAAAAATTTAAATTGTATATCAAGATTTAGGAGCATCCATATTTTATTGTAATTCAATGTTTGTACAAAATATTTTAAAAATACGAGAATGATATCAAAGTGGGTTAGAAAAAACCAAAGTCTTAAATCAAATACTTAAATTTAATGTGCTGATTTTATATCGCAATTTGGTTGACTTTTGCTGAGATGGAGCTAGATCGCAAAATATTTTAGTATACAGAATCATTTAACTAAAAAAATTTCAAATTAAATTTCAAATTAATTACTCATTCTAGTATAAAATAAAAAAAAAACGGGTAGTTTGAATTCATATGAAACGTTGTAATTAATTTGAAGGTATGCATTTCATTTTGAATCAAGACAGTGTTTGTTTTATGAAACGTCAAATAGATTTAAAAAATTGTATTGTATTATATAATATATATACAGATATCCCTGTATTTTTTTAAATTTTGTTAGTTTATTTTTAGATAAAGAACATTTAGCACGTTATTAAAGGACTTCGGTCCCGAATTCTGGAATAACGGAATTCATACTAAAAAAATTGTTTAGTTTTTTTTATATCTAGCCCGTAGAAATATTGCAATTAGCAAGTTATTAAGACTTCGTTATCAACTTAAATTTATGATACCATTTTTCTTGACCCCAGTAAAATGTTAATTTTAATACTCTGGATTCTGTCATTCTGATTTTTTTTAAAATTTAAATTATTGGATTATGAAACATCTGGATTTGCAAGCGATGCCAATTTTAATAATATAATGAAAAATAATGAATTAATTAAAAATAAATGCATTGTCGTATAAATCTTAATATCTTATGATATTTTTTTTCTCTGATCTCATTAAATTTGTAAAGATTGGAGTGTAACTTCAATTTCTAACGTATGTAGACGTAAAGAAAGTGAGATTATTTAAATAGAAAACTGTTAAATTAGAAAAGAAAAATGGATATAAAAACAATGTCAAATTTAAATTTTTGTAATATACCTGATTAGTGACAACAGAAAATTCAACAGTATCACCCTGATGTAAGGCAGCTGTATTCCCTTGAACTTCGGACATATGAAAAAATAATTTTTTACCTTCCTCAATTTCATAACTTAAAAAACCAAATTGGCCTTTAATAGAATCAACCGTGGCACGTTTCTTTTGACGTACAGCTGTTATTTCTGCAGCACGTCCAGTTACATCAACTTTGAATGTTACCAAATCACCTTGTTGTAATAGATCACGTTTATTTATTAAACTAGTTATACCAAATTCATTTGTATTGATACAAATTTTTTGATCATTCCACATTTCAACTAAACCAGAATATTCTTGTTGATCTGGATTAATACAACGTAAAGGTCTTGCAACAACACCATTATAAATTAAATCTAATACAGCTGGTATTGGTATTGAATTTTTTGGTAATGTTTTAACATTTTCAGCTGGTAAACAATTGCCAGATGTTGATGTACTACTACCCAATGGTGCCAATGTATATTCAACCTCTTGCCCCAACTCTAACCAACTTGGATTACCATTATAATTACTAAAATGAAAGAAAACTTCTTCATCATGAGAAAGAGTTTCAATAAACCCAAAATTTTCTTTTAAAACTGCTATGAAGCCTCTGTAAACTTTTCCAGTAGTATTTGTCATATTATTATTATCATATTTATTATGGTCTTCAATTTTCATATTTCCATAATCGTTATGTTTGCCACCATTTGGTGAGCAACTAATTCCATTACTTAATTGTTGTTGCGGTGCTGAAGAATTATGTGTTTGTTGATGAATTTGAGGATGTTGTATTTCCTGATGATTTAAATTATTTGTGGAATGAGTTATGTCAACAACATTAACGGCAATTAGTTCCTTATTTCGTTTTACCTAAAAAAAAAAACGTAAAAACAATTTTAAAAATTAATAAATAATATTTTGCAATTTACTAAATATTATAAAACATTTACCAAACATATATCAAATCTCACACGGCTACCAACTCTTGGTGTTTTCTCGCAGTCTTTAAGAAAATACATGATAGTTTTTTTTGTATCATTTTGATCATAGCTGATGACACCCCCTTCAACACGATCTTGTGATTTAACAGGGCTTTTTGGAGCTTCACGTGTTATAACACCTAGAAGCAAAATGAATTTAAAATAAAACCAAAATCTATTATTACAATATATAATATACCTTCAATATTACTGACAACCAATGTTTCAAATTGAACAGTTCCATTTGGAAGGTGTTTTATTCGAATAGGGCATAGTCTTGAACTGTTGTAAGTTGAACCAGGCTCCTGAATAACCGTGAATTCTGCTTCGTCTCCAACGCATAATTCTCGGCTCTATCAAATTAATAACGTGAAATTAGAATTGAAAAATTAAACTTTTAATATGTATACACTTACTGGATCCAAGACTTCAGTAAAATGAAAGAATAATCTAACGTTTCTTTCAACACAACGTAAGAATCCAAAACCATCTTTTAACGCAGAAACAACTCCTTGTTCACGTTTTTCTCCTGAAACTTTAAATGTTTCATCGGACAATGCAATCGCTGTGGCACGTTGCAACTGATCCCGTCTATCAGTAGCCAATAAAAATTGTACCCAATCGCCATGACGTAAAGTGAAATCACCCTTCTAATAACAAAATATTGATCTAAGTAAAAATAAAAATTGCATTAAAATGTTTTTGTATATTTTACCTGATCTTTATCTCCAAAAGGTACTTCAACCTCCGAATGATCCGGTGCTCTATAACGAATTCTTCCTGGAAGTGGATCGTTAGTCGGACGCTGAGGATTGTTGTGATCTAAAGGTTTTAAAACTTGTCCTTTGAATATAACTGTATCAACGTCTTCGAATATTACAGAACCAGGTGGCAAACGAGAAATATTGCAAGCATATTCACGACCCTACAAGATTATCAAAAAAATATTTTTATATTAATTGTCCAAATAAAATTAAAAAAAAAAATTTTGAGCTAACTAACATTTCTAGTTTGAATTGTAAATTCAACATCATCTCCTGGTCGTAGTTCAATAGATCCGTCAGCTTCAGAGAAATGAAAGAAAATCTCTTTAACAACATCAGCTCGTTCAATAAAACCAAATGATTCTTTCATTGAACAAACAACGCCACGATATTTAACAGGTTGAGCTGGATTTTCTAAACGAATATGGCAGGCACCTAAATTACCTCTATAAATTTTTATAAAAAAAAAAAATTTTAATAATTTTTTATAAAATGTAATAAAATTAATTATTTTTATTTACCTTTGGTTAGTTGCTATTTGGAAGCTCACTTTATCGCCAGACCTTAAGTTAACATTACCTTCCACATCATCTTTGGTATATGGGAGAAAGAAACATTCTCCGCGATTTTCATAGCTAATACGACCCGTTGTTTCGTTCGACAAAACATTAGAGGAACATGAAAGTTCAGTTGTTACGGTGCCAGTTACACGTTCTTCAGATAAAACCTAAATTATATATAATTTTATTACTTATTTTTATAAATTACAAAATAAAATTTTACTTACAACTTCAGGAGCAATTTTAGTAACTTGACTTGCGATTGGTTTTCCAGTGCGACGATCATATGTCATTTCAAATTCAACTGGATCGCCAATTTTTAAGTGATCAATATTTCCACTAAATTGTGAAAAATGGAAAAACAACCGTGCCTGACGTTCACAACATTGTATAAATCCATAAGAATGCTAAAAAAAAAATATGAAAAGAAATGTGTGTTTAAATTGAAATCTGACATTGACTAAATTAACATAGAAGAGCAACATTATACAGGGACGTAAGTAAATAACAATAACATTGAACAACCACTACTGATTTACAAATAAATTATAAAACTGAAATATACATTCAAAGAACAAATTTTCAAAAATCGACAATAATTGGAACGGCAGCAAGCGATAACAAAATACACTGGGATTGAAAAATATTAACAGTTAATTTAAAAATTAAAAAGAAAATAATATAAACTATTTTAAAATTGTTGAAAATAATCGAATATTTTCCTTTTAATTTTACTAAATTTACTTATCATACAGATACACGTATTTCGTCTACTACTTGCAGAGTTCTTCAGTATTTTTTACTAGACTGAGGAAAAAAATCTAAAATCGTCTAATGTATCTTTACTTGACAGATAATAGTTTGACCTTCTTCGTAGTTGGTTGGTTGTTTACTTTTCAATAAATAGCCCTGGTCGAGGGTTACATAATCATATTGATATTTATAATATAATTTTTAACGTTAGACTGACAGGTAGGGGTGGTTAAAAAAAAAAATTCATAATGCTGACAATAAAAATAACACTCTGCCAGAAAAAGAAAGAAGAAATAATCGTCTAAAAATTAAGACACTACATGATTTGATAAATAGATTTTAAGTTTCCACATAACTTCGAGATAATATAAGTATATAAATAAATTTAAGAAATAAAATACTGTAATGATTCTATAGTTTTTTATATTAAGACAGTTAAAGAAAAAAACAAAAATGAGATTGAGTAATGTTCTTCAGATCAACATCTTAAAATATATTACCAATAATTTTTCAATTATTCCTGTCTCTCGTGTTGTTTGGCTGGAATCATTATTGGCATTATTATGATTTTGTTGTCCTCCACTGCCAGTAATTGAGACATGACTGTTATTTGAGTTATTAGTAATTGAATTTTGTCCAATAATATTATTGCCACCACCACCGCCGCCGCCACCTCCTCCGCCACCACCATTTCCACTCAAATTCAAATTATTAATGCCATTTGTTAAAATTGAATTCGATGAAAAAATTCTTGCAGCGTCATCATTTTCAAATATATTATGATTATGATGATTATTGGTCAATTGTTGAACTGGTGTTGGTGGTGCTAAATTAACAGTTTCCAATGAAAATGTTCCAATAGGAGGAAATGTATTCGAAACGTTTATATTACGAATAGTATTCAAATTATAAAATTCATCACATGATATATTACCATAAATATCTAAAAAAAACAAAAAACAAAATTTTAATTTATTTATAAAAGTGATTAACATTTTTTTTTAAATATAAAAATATCTACTAAAATACATTGTATTATGTACACTAATTTACTATTAATGTTAAAAAATAGTTATTTAATACTTTACATTTCGACAAAATACATTTTGGTACATTTTTCGAAAAAAAAGTCTGACATGATATCAAAATGTAAAATTTTTTTTCTAAAATCTCAAATGATACCAAAATGTGTTATTTATCGTACACTCATAATTTTTTTAGTCTATTATTATAGAAGTGTATATATTTCAAATAAAATTTAATTTAAAAGTTACCTTCGCCATTGCGAAAATTTTTCGACTGGCTCATGCTTTGTTATTTGTCCCCTTATAAAAGTTTTTAATTCCTCAAAATCTCTCGTTCTATCGGTTTAAGTCTTGGCCACAATTTTTTCTCCGTACTTTTATTAGCAAAATAATTTTTTCAAATCAAATTATGTTTAGTTTTTCTTTTTATTGTTTTTAATATAATATATTTAAAAAAAAAAAATTAAAATTAAAATTGTAAATGTTTATTGAATAGCCAATTCTAAAATATAGTCGTTTAATAGAGATACTATAGTTTAATTTAATTTCACTTTATTTCATTTAGGTAAGTTCAAAAATATAAATAAAAAAAAAAAAATGTCACAAAATTCTTAGTTTTTATTCTATATTTCAATTTTTTCAAATATTTAATATAATTATATAAATATTCGTAATAGTTTTAATGTATAGTGATTTTCTTAGTTATAAATTTTTAGTCACTGGTTTCTTTTTATTATTTTTAATAATACAAGAGTAAATTTTATTTTTATGAATTATGATATATATATATATATAATTTATATAACACTATTTGATTTCCTGTTTTACGTTACTCAAATTGTTTTTTTTTTTTTTAAATAAAATAAAAAAATTGTCTTCAATTAAATAAAAAATATTCCAGTCACTGGATAAATTTTCGAAAAAGTGAAAATTTTCTTTTCCTAATTTTATTATTTTATTTATTTATTTTTTATTAATTTAATTTTTTTAATAGTTTCTAAGCGAATTCATTGAAAATTTTGATTATTCATTTATTAATTTAACGTTGACAAGAGCTCGAGACGGACACAGAAATTTTATTTATATTTTATAGGTAAATGTTAAATTTTATTAATTTATTATTTAGTTTAATTTTTATTAATTTAATTTAAAGAGAAGAGAAAATATTTTTTTTTTAATTGCAAGTTATTATTATTATTTAAGTTAAGACTTTTAATATTCTTCATTAATTAATATAATTCGATACAATATATTTGTATTTTTGATAAATTCTTGATTTTAAAAATTTGAAATTATAAATCTCAATTTAGATCATTTTTTAATATAGAAATATTATTCTATGAATTTATAAATTTAAAAAAAAAAAAAGTTAAAAAATTAAGCTAATAAAAAATTGTTTTTTTTTTTTATTTGTATAAGTATTCAGTTTTTTTTTATATTACGAGTCAACTTTTTAATTAAATTCAAATAAACCTTAATATTAAATTCAGCGCTGTAAGTTTCGTAGTTAATTACTTGTATTTTTATAATAATGTATTTTTTAATGTAAATTTTTTCTTGAATAATGTATATATATATACGTAAAATAAAGAAAAACTTATGCAAAAATAATATTTATTTATAATTAATTTTTTTTTTATAATTAAATATATATATATGCATACATATATATATAGTTTATTTTAATATTGTTTTCACTGATTCACTAATTTATAGAATTTTTTGTTTTATATTATTTTTATTACTATGTATTAATAATAAATTTTTAAATTTTTTATTCTAGAAAGGATTAAATTTTATATATATATATATATAGGTATATATATATATATATATATTTTTTTTTTTAATTGTTTCTTTTTTTATTATTATAATTATTATATATATATATTTTAATTTTAAATAATTTTAAAGGTTACATTTCCAAGTCTTTTCTTTACTTATAAAATGTACTTTGAAGTCCTTTATAATATCACGTGATTGGTTGCCTTCTTAAATATGTGTTCTTTTAATATATAAATAATTTTTTTTTTATTTTTTTTTTTTTTTTGTTATTTTTAATTTAGTATTTCCTTGTTTTTCATAATTACAAATTAAAATTAAAAAAAAAATGAAATTACAATATTATCACAGGTGTAGATTTTCTTATCAATTATTAATAATTTTTTTTTTTTTTATAATATAGATTTTGTTTTTTTTATTTTTATTTAATCTTTCTTATATATATATTTTTCATGTTTCCTTTGTAAAGCTGTAAAAGTATTATTATTAGTTTCAATTTTTTTTTTAAAATGCTTTTTACTTTTTAAATTTTTAAACTTAATTTTTTTTTTTATTTTTAACTAATAGTAACACACGCAATTTTTATAATTGTATAAAATAATTTTTTTTAAAAATTATTTTTCTTTTTAAAATTTTATATTAAGTCTTTCTGTTTTTATTTTTTTTTATTATAATTTTAAATTGTTTATTTTATATAATTTTTTTTTTTGTTGCATTCAGAATGCAATTCTGGTATATTTGCTTAATATTTTGTACTTTTTATTTTTAAATTTATAATTTTTCTTTTTTAAGAAATTGTTCTTATATTATATCGTAACAATTAAATGTTTGTTTTATAAGTTCATTTAATTTTTTTAGTTCCAATTAAAATATTATATATTTTTATTTTAACTATTTGACGAATAATTTAATCATTAGTATTTTTTATTATTGTATTTTATTTTGCTATTAAAAGATTTTGGTAATAGATTCACAGCATTTATGATTCCTAAAACAAAAAAAAAATATATATTAATATAATTATATTATTAATATGAATTAATATAATAATGAAAAAATATTCAATATTCTGTGATAGTTCTAATATGTTCCACATTATTTTATGTTATGTTATGTAGGTATGGATTATAAATATTTACAATTCAATTTTATAAATAAAAATAATACACAAGCGTAGAACTGATGAGTGAACTGCTATAAACCATTGTTTTCAGAGCTTCATTAGTAGTTAAAAATTTTGTTAGAAACGATCCACACCAATGATTTCGAAGATATTAGAACTTAAAAACATTTGATTTCAACCAAATTACTCGTGTTTTAAATTAAAAAAAGGGGTAAAGTCCATTGAATTTTTTTTAAAAGTATGAAGATTATGAAGAGTAGGTAATTATTTTTAATAAGTATCTAATTGCAAATTTCTGAGATTTTCCAAAACTTGGTAACTTTGGTTTAATCTATTTAATTTAGTACACTATTGATCAAGCATGGCTTTTACCGTTTGAAATTATTTTTTTTTTTAGCTCGTAAACTAACAATCAATATTATTTCTCCAATCTTCAATTAAGATTTAAAAGTGAAAAATTAATTAAATTTTTAGAGTAATTAAAAAAAACAATATAGATGTTTATAATGTTCATTTAAAAGCAAATTTTTTTTACAGTTTTTGTTCAAAGTATGTAATTATTTAAAAAATATTTTTGTTAGTAATTTTACTTAAAAAAAGAATATTATGTTTTCTGTTTCTACATTGTTATTATTTTATTATTACTTTATTAAACTAATATTTAAAAATTGTAAATTTAAAGCATAATTGCTAGCACACAATAGTCGGTGTCGCGAGAATCAATTTTGAATTGGCTTTCAATCAAAGTCGACTAAATCTTCGGTATCGTAAGAATCAATTATTTGATTTTTTTTTAAATTTTTTTTTACTTTCAAAAATCAATGCAATCAAAATTATTATGTACAAATATAAATAGTCAGCCACTACTTGACCGATATCGAATTTTTGTTATTAATACATCTGTTATTTCTGCTTTAATTTAACTTTTTTCTTTAAATACTATTTAAAATATGTATGACTTTTGCATTAAAACGTTACGCATTACGCTAATTCTTTCAAATCATATAAAACTACAGAAATCTTTTTTAAGCATATGAGATGAACACAACAGAACAACAAAGCTTAGAATAGTAAATAAAAATATTCTGACACACATACTTAGATTTCACAACAGATCTCTTTGAAGGGTTTCGATGTTACATAGAATCTAGTCTAATATTTAAAAAACAAAAATACATAATAAATAAATTAATATCGTTTGAAATTATCCGACCCAATAGCACAGAGGCATAATACAATTCTGTGGTTTTACAACGAAAGATGATGACTGCATTTTTGGCATTTCTTGTAAATCGCAATTGAATAAAATTTAGTATAGAATTTGCTATACTTTTCTAGTTATTTTTGCAAGATTTGCAATATTTTTAATGAAAATCTTTTGAAAATCTTTAAAAAGATATGATCTTTGAAATCATTGAAATAATTTTTTAATTTTCGTAAAATTTTTACCTTTTTTTTAATTTTTAAATAACTTATTCATTTTTGTTACATAAAAGTTATTGCTGAAGAACATGATAACTTCTGTTATTCAGTTTATACAAAAAAAAAACATGTATAATTTGAAGTAAAATTTTTCAAGATACATGGAAATATCTTAACATATCATTTTTTTTTGTTTTGTACTTTTCGGTAAGTGTTGCCTCCATAACTGCATAAGGGAAGTTATATGCTTATGTTAGAAATATTTTCAACGGCAGTTGTTAGTTATTCAGTTTTAAATTCATAAATTACTTAATATTATTAAATTTTTTTTTTTATTTGAAAGAGCTTAAAATTTTATATAAAATGGCATTCATAACTAAAATTCGACAAAATCGCAGTTATCATCTTTCGTTGTAAAACCACAGAATTTATTATTAATCTTTATATATGAATATGTATCCTTTGCAAAAGTTCATAACTACGTACTTGTCATAATATTAATTATTTTTGATAATCAGATTTGTTTTTACTGATAATTTCCTTTCACTAGTAATTTAGATTAGCTACAAGCACTGATGAAGAAAGTAAATTGTGTTCGCAATATCGATATTTGAGTAATGAAAATAAATTATTAGTGAAAGGAAATTCAATTTTTGTCGAAATTCTTCTACTGTGTTTTCTAATAGTTATTACAGTAAAAGTAATTTGCCCAATAATTTGTTACTCTTAACATTTTGGAAAGAAAAACATTTTTTATCGCCAATAATTTTTGAATAACCTAAAATAAGATTTTAAAAATGATCAATATTATAAAATTAAACTTTTACCTAATATTTTGTCTTATGTTTCCTCTTTTTTTTGTTTTGTTTTATTTTATTTTAACTAAGCAGTATATTATATTTACTTTTATATTAATTTAGTAATTAATAAAAATTATTTTTTTTAAATTGTGTGCTGTTTCATATGTTGCGACTGGTTTGTTGTTCCTCTATGATTTACTGCAAATTTATTGCAATTCTATAATTCAATACATGTATTAATTACTTCATATATTCCTTAAATTATATATAAATATATTTACATATATATGCATGTAAATATGGCTCCTTCTTATTTTTATTTTTTTTATGAAAATGAGAATTATAAAAAAAGTTCAATTCTTTTAAACTCAAAAAAAAAAAAAAAAAATTTAATTAAATTGAAGAATGGTTTGATTGGCCCACTAAATAACTTAAGATTTCTGTTTAAAAATTTATTTATTATGAATTATTCCAGGAAATAAATTAATTAAATGATTGTTTTTTTTCTTTTTTTTGTTAAACAAGTTTTTATGTTTTGTATTAGTTTGTCAACAAAATATAATATTATATTACGATTTCTTAATATTAATTGTATTTAATATTGGATTATTAATATATAAAGTGAAAGAAATAGAAATTAATTTTTATTTTTTTTTTTTTTATCCTTATCCGAATATATCACTTATTATTGTTTCTGTTGCTTCATATTGATGAAAATTAAAATATTAAAAAGTCCATTCTTATATATAATAATATATATATATATATATATATATATTTATATATATATATATATAAACGTATTTATATAATACAATTGATTTTTTTTAATTTTTTTTTTTTTTTTTTGATTTTTTGGTTATTTTATTTTAGTTTTTTTTGTAGGTAATGCGTTGCAATTTAGTTTTCCTTTTAAAAAGTGTTGTTGTTGCAGTTTTCGTTTGTTATTTTGGAATTATTACACATTTTTTTTTTAAAGAAAATGTTCGTTTGAATATAAAAAAAAGAAACAATATAATAAGTTTGGTTTAAGATAATTATAATAAAATCGTTAAATTTAATTAAAGATCAAAAAAACTGTTTTAATATATAGTTTTAAAACATAAACTAAATTAAAAAGTAAAATTTTTGTATTTTGATTTTGCTTTTTGTTTGTAACTTTTTTTTTGTTTTTGATTTTTAATTTGAATCTTTGATATTTTTAAAGATTTCTTCAGAAAAATTTGAAGAAAAATTTACAGTTTCTATGTTTAATGTTTTTTTTTTATTTATTTATTCATTATTATTATTATTATCATTTTTTTTTACAAATTTATTTTCTGAATTATTGGTAAATCGGTGAATTTTGGTAATTTGACAAATCTTGTTGGTTGTTATTAAATTTTTATTAAAGTTATATTTTGTGTGATGTTATATAAGCAGAGATTCAGTTATACAAGCTGAAATTAGAAAAATAAATAATTTATAATGAATAGAATATTTTAATATATGTATTATGTATTAAAAATAAAAATAAGTTGATGTTCATATTATTTAATGCTACCTAAATGAAGAATACATAGTATTTTTATTTAATTTCTATTTTAAAAAATATTATTTAAATAGGTATGGCATTTGTTTCCCAAATTCATTAACAACAATTGAATTTAAACTTATCTCCCCCATATTATTTTTCTTTCAATGAAGTTATCTAATAAACCAATTCAATTTTTCAATTTCAATTAGTTCAATTGATTAAATTACAATTATTATTTAGTTATTGAATTTGTTTAAATATTTTAATTGGAATATACTTCAGTTTTAAGATTCAACAATTCAAAAAAATTTGTAAACAACTTTTATTTTCAAATGTTCAAAACACATAATTGTATACAAATATTTCAAATTTAATTAAAATAATAAAAAAAAATACTCAATATTTCTAAGCTAAGTTAACTATAGTTTATTTGAAATATACACATATATGCATACATATATCTATCAATTTCAACTCTCAAATTTTTATAACTTTCTCCTCTATTATTGTCTAGTAAGATCAATAAACTAAGTTGCCTGTAACGTAATAAAAGTTACAAATACTAAAATAAGAAAAAAACTATCTGGAAATATTCTCATTTTACTTTTACAATATAGTTAATATTTATAATTTTTATATAAAAATAAAAAAATTAAAAAAATTTTCCATAATTGCAGTAAGTAATATATGCATGTAGTTTTAAAATTAGATCTAGAGTTCCTATCAGAAAAAAAAATAGAACCTTCAATTTTTGTCAATTTTATTACGCAAAATCATCATAAATTTATTTTCATACTGATAAAGTGTATGCTTGCAATTCTTTTATAAATTAATTTAACAAAATCTCTTTAATTTTTATCTCATAATAATAAAATATAAAAAAAAGATTACAAACCAAAAATAGAAACATTTAAAAAAAAAAATGTAAAAATTTCCTAAACAATACTAATATGTATATTATTTGCGATAAACCTGTGTATCAATAATTATTGTTCTCCTACTAGACAAATATTAACCCATAGGGGAAAAAATTGTTTAAAAACTGAAGTATGGCTATTGGTAGACATCTTTTTTCTTGTAAAAATATTTTTTTTGAAAATTTTCTAACAATTCTTTTACATATATTAATATTTAATCAAATAAATTAAAAAATATCTTTTATACACATATAAACTATTATGATTATTTCTTTAAAACTTTATTTTAATTCATTAAATTTACAAGAAAAAATTATTTTATATTTCACCCGGAAAGTGAAAATTTTTATTGTATGAAATTTAGATGATGTGTCTATGATCAACTTATTTATAATTTTAAAACAAAATTAGCAATTTATTATTTGTCACATTGATAAAATATAAAATTCTGTTTAAATAATGATAAATATTTTAATTTATAACTTTTAATTTTATTTTTTATTTAAAATATTCAATTAACGAAAAAAAAAAGTTTCATACCAACTTCAAACAGAACAGCAACACTATTTTTGTTTCATTCGGATATTATGGAATAAAACGAGAAAGTATATATTAAAATAAAAATAAAAAAAAGTATACAATTTACCAAGTTTCAATTGAAATTTTATACTTGAAAAAAAACGAGAAAGAAAATATTTCTTATTTTGATTTGTGTTTGACATTTTAATTTATAAAACATATTTCAATAGTACTGCCATTGTTATAAAAAACCGAAATTATTTTTTTTTTGTTTTAAAAATTATCTTTGATTATCTTATTAAAATAAAAAAAAAATATTATAAAAAATATTGCCAAATAATTTAAAACTAACATGAAATGAGAAATCAAATGAATTTTTTACATATGGAATGTTGTTAAAATTTTAATGTTTATCAATTTAAAATTTTCTATTCACTTTAAATTAATAGTAGATTAGAGAGTATTTTGTGATGGATGTAATAAATCATTCTTGCAGTAGCAGAGTAGGTGTAGCACACTTTTCATCAAAGCTTCAAAAATAATCAAACGTCAAAATCCACAACCACATCTAAATGCCAAGTAACGTCGTTTTTTTTCATAAGAAATTTTTTAGTCCATTTTACGTGATTCAGAATGAAATTTTCTGTAAACCTCAAATAAATAATCTAAAATTATTAATAAAAATGAAAATAAAATGTAAATTAAAATTAATATATAATTTAAGTATAAAAATCTATTGATATTTTATTTAAATAGAATTATAATTTTCAAATGTTATTATGTGAATATATTTTATTAAAATATAATAAAATGAAAATTTTTTTCATTTTCAAATCTATTGTTTTGTGAGTGCTTGGTGAATCTTCATAAAACAAAAAAAAAAAGTAAAAAAAAAAAAAAATTAGTCAAAAGATTTTATTGAAATCTGGGTGCTTTTGAATTTAAAGAAAACTTCAGCATTATTTTTGGTTCTTTTCATTAAATTATGAAGAATATAATTAACGCGGCGGTGTATATTATTTACATTGCAAAAAATAATCATTTTATATTATTTATCTCTTAAAAATTAACAACAGTGTATAATAAATAACAATTTAAAAATAATTTCAAAATATATAAATGAATAAAAACAATTTCTGTTTTATTTAATATAAATATGATCTAATAAATATAACATAAATTTTTATATTGGAAAAATATATCCATAAATTTATTAAGCACCCTTAAAAGTTTCTTAATGGAAATAAAAAGAAAAAATTTTTTTTTTTTAGTTCATAATCGATAAACAACGAAAAAAGAAAATGAAATGAAAAAGTAAAAAATATGTAATTAAGAAGGAGCCCACTCAAGAAGTCAGCCTAAAAAAAAAAATTTTTCCATTAAGAAAAATGAAAACGTTTTTTTGTTTTAAATCTGTGCAAAATATGAAAAAATTTAATTTTGTTATTTTCAATATTCATATATCATAATATAAATGTGTAACTTCATAGTATTATGTATTATTATGTATACAAAATAAAAAGGGAAAAAAAAAACAATACTAAAATTTTAGAAATTGTGTTTTGTTTTAATTTTTTTTAAATAACAATCAGAAATGTGTAAAATATTTTCATTTAATGTGGTCTTTTGACGTGTTAAATAAAATAAATAATTCGGATACATTTTACAAAAAAAAAAAAAAATAATTTTTAAATTAAAATAAATTGTGAAAAAATGTAACAAATTATAAAATTTCTTAAAAAAAATATGTGTGCATTTGATGTTTTTTAATATAAAATTAAATATGTGTTTTTAAATTGTGTTTTCATTTAACTATGTAAATGTTATTTTTTTTTTTTAACAAAATTTATTAAATATTTTGGATAAACCTGCCTAAAATTTACAGATTTATTTTATTTTATTTAAAAAAGGGTAAGAAAATTATTTTACAAATATCAAATTTATTAATTTTCAATTTTGTTATGTTCTACAAAAAAAAAAAAAAATATTGATTATT
Source organism: Argyra leucocephala (assembly GCA_963942445.1). Classification (NCBI taxonomy): domain Eukaryota; kingdom Metazoa; phylum Arthropoda; class Insecta; order Diptera; family Dolichopodidae; genus Argyra; species Argyra leucocephala. The sequence goes on along the minus strand of OZ012679.1, from coordinate 60,406,994 downwards.
TGTAAGAAAATGTTGACGAGAAAATATGAGTAGGTTTAAAAAATTGTTTGTTTGTTTAAATGTAATGAAGAACTAATCAAAAACACTATTAAGTATAGAATATGATATAAATTTAGAAAATTATATAAATTTTAGAGTAACATTTAAAAAAGATTTATCTGTATATACATGATGCAAGTTTTTTCTAGTAAATAAACGAAAACTAAGTAGTTATTACTTAAATTAATTTATATTATATAAGTTTTATACTTCAGTAACTATTTCAGAATATGCGAAAAATGTAAATTAAGTTAAAATTACATTAAATATATAGGATAGTTATATCTACCTAACTACTTAATTTATTTATTTCATACCCTTATAAATGTTCAACAAAATATTTTGAAACGAATTTGCTTAAAACCATTTTTATATTAAAATAAACAAAACCTAACTTTTGTTTATGAATTAAAATGCATCATCATAATTTATTTAAGACAATATTGAAAAATCATTATGCTGCGTACAGACAGAAGATATAACAGAAAAACATAAAGTAGAGCTTACACGGTACAATATTGTATCAATTAAGATTGAATCAATATGGTTGCAATATTGCATGACAGTATTTACATAAAACAATTTTCATTACAATACTTATTGATTCAATATTGTTGTGAAAGCATTTACACCATTCAATATTGATATTACCATTCAATATTGATACAATATTTTACCGTGTAAAACCTGCTTAACATAATTTGGTACCATTAACCCAGATAGTGCCATGATAGCTTGAAGTAAGCTTCAACATCATGTTGTTATACGTTAGTTTCTTTAAATCAGCTTCACTCTCAAGTCATTAAAAAAAATTTACTTATTTGACTTGAAAATTTCAATTGAATACGCAGCTTAAGAGCTTGAGTTGACATTTAATAATGTCAAAAATTTACGAAGTTTTGTTTAATGTTTAGAGTGAATTTAAAAAAAGTAGATTTAAAAGAGTAAATAAATAAAAAAAAAATTTTATAATTTTTTAAAATTAAAAATTTTAGGCGATAAATTTATGTTACCAAAAATACATATTTAGCAGGCTTTACGTGGTACAATATTGTATCAATATTGTGGTACAATATTGTATCAATTGTTGCGTGTAAATGCTTTTGTTCAATATTGAACCAATATTGCCTGATTGAATGGTCTTAAATTTCACAATATTGTATCAATATTGCTTCATGTAGACGCATACATAAATATTGAATCAATTTCTGTCGTTAGCAACGCACTACATAATAATATAAATTTTTTCTGCTCAATTAAATCATACATGTTCATGAAAATCTCATTGAATAAAAAATTGTTTATTATAAATTGTATTGTGTAAGTATATATGCTTTCACAACAATATTGAATCAATATTGTATTGTGTTATGTAAATGTAAAATTGCTTCATGTAAATGCTGTCATGCAATATTGCAACAATAATTGATTCAATAGAAATTGATACAATATTGATTCAATATTGTACCGTTTAAAGCATGTTTTATGTCAAACTCAAGCTATTTTCAAGTACTCAAGCTATCATTACGTAATACATGATGGTCCATGAAAGCATGAATAAAGCTATCAGTGGATAGTGCCTATCCTAATGTAATCTAGTTTGTAACATAAAAAAAAATCAAAACTAATATTTTTTCGTCAATTTTTGTTCTAGCAATAAAAAAATAATAATATTTAGGTTTCTGAGTAAACTATATGTACATCATATACTTATACTTGAACCATATATATAAATAAATAAACATATAAACTACTTATAGTTAACTATTTATTTGTTTTTTAAATTAAGGAAAAATATAGCGACCAAGTATCTTACAGGAAGTATTTTTCAATTCCATAAATATTTTCAATTATTTTGTGAATTTGAATAAGGCTAAAAAAATTTTAATTAAAAAATGTAAAAATGAATAACAATATTTAAATACTTATGTAAATTACATACAATTATTAAACTATATACTTACCAAAGCAAAAAAAAAATATTTTCTCTTTTAATAAGGTGAATAAGTACATACTAACCTACATAGTTATAAAAACAAAAATTTTAAACTTTTTACATCCATACAAAATATTGTTGTTTCAACCAGTTGCATGTGAAAAAAAAACTTATTTGCTTGATAACAATTAAATAAATCTTGTCCTTTTTTGTTATTTAATTTACACCAATTATTTTATTAAGTACCTAACTATATAATATTTTAAGTATTTATTTTAATTAAGTCCTTTTCTTCAACTTAAGTTTCATCTCAACTTAAAAATGAACCATTGTTGTAATGCAATTAAATGAAGAGATGAATTTAGTTGTTTTGGGCGTTTGTTTTTAATACAAATAAATTGTTACTTAAAAATTCAATGTTATCATAATACGTCAGTAAACATAAGTTTAAGTATGATAATAGTCGTACCTATATATATACAAATGCTAGTCGTGTGGTGCGAATTGCCGATTATTATACATTTTATTCATATGTTAGGGCCCTATTACACATCAATCATTCGTCAATCTTTCATCCATATATTGTCAATATATGGATGAATGATTGATGAGAAATGATTGATGGCGGTTCTATTCTCATCAATCATTCGTCAATCATGCAAGCAAAATTCCCATCAATCATGTCATCAATCATTTTTGACAAGTTCAGCTGAGGCAAAAAAAAATTGCTTTTTGGGGAATGTTCAGATAAGGTTATAATATTAATTTGTGATGTAATTCAAAAAGAATAATTTTTATATTAATTTTAATAATTATAGCAATTATTGTAAAAAAACGATTGATATATTATTCAAATGTGCAAAAAAATAATTTGTTGTTTCTTATACCCTTTACTTTACTTTAAAAATTCAATTTAAATTGAAGTTAAAAACATTCCCCTAAAAATTTTATTTTCAATATTCATATATGTTTCGAAATTATCAATATATTCAGAACACTTCCACAATATGTCATTGCAAAATGTCAAAATATGAGTAAAAAGATTGATGAGTGCATGATTGATGTGTAATCGGTCATCATTCTTTTCATCCAAATATTGACAATATATGGATGAATGATTGATGAAAAGAATGATGTGTAATAGGCACCTTATAAACATTTCTGAATAAAATCTTAAATTTAATATAAGTAACTATGTAACAATTCTTGTTTATAAGCAAGAAAATATACTTAATTATTACATACATACTTAATATTAATCTAATCGATTTTTTTATTCTTTAATATTTTTCAGGTTTAGGTTACGATATTATTACGATTTTATTTCCAACTGAATTTTATTTGGAATCTCGAATATTACAAATTATATAAAATAAAAATAAAACAAAAGAAAAATTCATAATTATTAAGCATAACTATAGTTATCATCATTAACATTATATTACTTAACTTTAAAAACATCACTATTTATACACTAAAACTCTTACTTACGTTTGAATGAATTGGAGGAATTGAATTATTGAAGTACCAAAAAAAAAAAAAAAAACAAAGCAATTAATTACTTGGAAATTATATACATATACAATATACATATATATATATATATATAAGAAGAATAACATAATAAAAGGAAAATGGAACGAGCCAGAGATATTTTATCATTATTACAAGAACGTATTGTGTATTTAAGTGGTGGTCGTGATCGTAGAGGTGGACCATTATTATTATTTCCGGCAAATCCACGTAGAGAAAGATTAAAACCGGAAGATCTTAGACGTTTACTTAGCTACTTAACTATGATTCCAAGGTAAGAATCAGGATATTAATAATTTATAAATATATATATACATTATCTAATTACATAAATATAATATAATCTTAGTATTTTCTTAATTACATATATACGTATATGTCCACATATTTATATTTAATTGATTGAATAGAAATGTATCTTTACTAATTACAATACACACATGTACATATTCCAAATCAATTTGAAAATCTTCTATATTTTAATAATAATCAGAAAAAGAAGTCAAAAGAAATAAATCGAAATAGAAATTAATAATATAAATTACATATGATACTTTATTAGCCATTTGTCACGTTTCTCTTTTGCTATTTGGACAATCAATGTTTTTCTTCAGTATTTTATTTTATTTATTATTATTATTTTGTCTGCATATAGTTATTAGAATTCTTTTATAACTATTCAATTAAATTGATTCTAAAATAGGTATAAAAAAATGAATCAGAAAAAGAGAAAAAAAAAACTTATAGAATGTGCTTTCTGTCGCCAATGAGCTTTGACAATTTTACAGCCTTTTGTTGAGCCTAATATTTATTTTAGCTTGATTTAAAATAAAAAATTAAATTAAGTAAGTATGACTGTTTTTTTTTTTATTCTGTTTTTTAATCAATTCGTATTTAAATTTCAGTTTCACATTAAGTAATATTATAAATAAGTATACGTGTATGTATTTTGCTTTGTTGTTGTTCATGAAATTAAAATTAAAATAGTGCATAAATACTTATTAATAGCATCCAACAATCCAATTCAATTATTTATGATACATTATGACTCAGAGACATTTAAATAAAACTGATTTGATGCTAATTAACCTGTCAAGGCTCTATAAAAGTAATTTTCATTTTTTGAATTGAAAGCTATAGACATTATGTAGTTAGTTGTACTTTAAAGGAATTTCATAATATATTATTTTATATGTATATATATATATATATACTGTCAGATATTGCTTAGAGCAAGTAAATCAGGTATTGAGCTATTACAATATGATAATTATAATCGGCTCAATCAAAATTGGGAGCTGGTCTCTGTGTCAAAAAAAATTATTTTTCAATGTAACAAAATTGGCCAGATATAACATTGACAATAAAAAAGCTGATTATACAATTTCAGTGTTGTCGCCTATGTTTTGTATTTTTACTACTTATTTACTTATTTGTGCTTAGAAACTATTTATATTTAAAATTTGTTAAATTTAGAAATCGCTACATCGTCTATCAAAATATTACAGTGTATTCCGTTTTTCCAAAATATTTATTCAAGTTGAATTAGGAGAGACTTTAGAGTTGGATTCAAAATGAGGGTATTCTTCTTTTCCAGAATATTTATGTAGATTATTCGGCACTGAATTTGTCTTTTATATCAATTGTGATTACTCGTGTTTGCTAGTGCTAGTTAGTCCTCTGAGTCGTTAAGGATATCTGGTTTCGTGATCACACTCAGGATATTCTTAAATGGTATGCTGTATATCTCTCATTGTTCGGGGAATGCTGTTTCCAAGTGGCGAACTCTGCTACGAGTGATCCCTTCACATTGACTAAACAGATGATCAATAGATTCTTCCACAATTTCACATATTTTACATAAGTTGCTTTCGGTTAGACTCGTTTTATAAAGATCTTTCTTTATTAGGCAGTGGACTATTATTATTTCTGTCAAGAAATCCCGTACCTATTTCCCATTGAAATTTAGAAGAGTTTTGGTATTCTTGAGCGAACGTTGAGGCATAAGCATTTTTGATTGACGATTTCCAGGAAAGTTGTCCCAGAAATCCTCAGCTTTTTACTCCACCTAATTAAAGCTTTTAATTGCATCTTAGCTGTTCTCAGGAGAATCCCATTGAACGGACTTGGCCCTATGAAAAGCGTATCCAACTTTTCTTCCTAGATAGTCTGCAGCTTCATTTCCTGTTATGTCAGAATTCCATGATACCCACATTAATGTGACATTATTTGTTTTTGTCAGAGTTTTAGGTTTTTCTAAACAATTCCATAGTAACTTTGATGTGATGGTATATGAACTAATAGCTGTAGTCGGCTAGTGCTAGTTGACTTCTTAAATTTTGCAATATTTTATTTTTCAACATTTTGCCCTATTCGACATTTTAATTTTACCATACCCTTAAAATTAATATCTTAGTAAGTAAGTGCAGTTCACTGTATAAAATCTTAGAAAATGTTTGGCAATCAAAAATAGATCTAAAAACTTCTTTGCTCTAATTTAACATATGGTAGAGTTAAACTTTTTAATGGTACATAAAGAATTGTGGGGGGATTGGGGGAACGCAGTGAAAACATTTTAAGGTTTAAAATATTATTTTTTTATTTTATCTGCCATATTATACAAAACTACTTCTTCTGCCGAGAACATATCTCAATCATTTTTATTAATTTTCAGTTGTTAAAAGCAAAATTTTAAGTTTGAACAGCTATTATTCAGAAACGGTAAGTCTGATACTCATCCAACACATACCGTTAATTAGGTGTATTAATTGAAAAAAAATTATGAAGCTTCGAAACTGTAGTTAATAATGTTTAGACATAATTTTTCTAATCCGATTTTCTTTAATCCTCTGTAGTCCACGTTAAATTTAAAGATAGACCCCTCGTTTAGAACAATTTTTTTTACTAAAATACTCCAAGAAATCACTCTTTAAAATATTTTTGCTCTAAACAGGGTGGTCCCTATATAAATTATAAATTATAGTTAGTTATGAAATATTTTTTGAAGTTTTGAAGTTTGAAATTTTCATTCGTTACTTGCTAATTTTAGCAATAGAATGATTACTATTCTTATTTTATTTTTCTAAATACTAAATTCTCTTAGTATTTTGATTATATTGTGTTTTATTTTATAAGTTTGATTTTATTATAATATCCATTTTGTTATATATATTGCATGTGCAACATAATATATATTATTACTTATAAAATTAAGTTACAAAAGAAAAAACTGAAAAAAATTTTAATATTAAAAGAATTAAATAAGGTACCGGAAGAAATCAGAATTTCGGAAAGAAACATAGCCTATAACCTTCCCATCTATTTCAATAATATATATTCATAAAAATTGGTTCCGTAATTATTATATATGATCACAATACTTCTGGATTAATAAATTTTTCAATTGTATTTGACAAGTCGACTATCAATGCCACATCATTTATTTATTACCACTAAGTACTAAGTATTAAAAATTTTGACCAACCAATATTTTTAAAAGGACTGACATACTTAATATTATCTGAGAGAAATTATAAATATTGATTTGTCTGCAAATAGGTTAACAAAAAAAAAAACTAGTTTTGAGCAACAAAAAAAAAAGTAATCAAACAGAAAGAAGAAAAAATCTACCACAAACATTATCTGCGGATCATTTTATCGAAAGAAATTGTTGTTTTCTTGATAGCTATACTAAATATAATTTTCTATTGGTTTTATTCGTTTTTTCTCATGTTAGTTACTAATTTTATAATTAAACCATTCTTATTTCTGTTTTTATTTTTTTTTTTTTTTTTATTTGAAAACAAAAATAAAATTGTAATCGATATAACTTAAAATAAGCTAGGCAAGCAGTAGCCGGTCTTATGTATTAGCCTAGAAAATAAAACAAAAAAAAATTTGGAAATTTATTTGAATGCCAAGGTCTTAATAGTTTACACACAAAACCATATAGCTATATGCCTACTTTATAACTATATATATATAACTAATATGTAACGACTACTAGTATGTATTTATATGGTAATAATAATATATAACAAATGGAATGTTGTAACGTATATATATATAATTATGTAAGGTCAAATGGGGAAAATGTGGAACATAATAAAAATGTAAAAATGTATGAATTATGTAGTTTGACGTAAGTACTTATAACAAAATCAAATAAATATTTTTAAATTAATTGATAAAAGATTAGTAGCAACTTTTTTTAAATTAAATAGTTACAAATTCCAATCACAATAATAGATTCCTATATGATAAAACAAGAACGAAAAATCTTTAACGATTTGTTGTACATTTAAATTATACTAACAAAATCACCCGACGTTGTCTATGTCCAATACAAAATGTACATAAAATTTACTTGAATCAAAATATGTAGTAGGTTTGAATTTGCGGTTTCAATAAAATGCAATAACAATATAATACAATGTTCTCATTATTAATCTAGTGCCATTGCAACAGTTTTGGATGTTTGAAGACACTACAGTTTTGGATTAAGGAATAAAATTTATGAAAAACATCAAATTCAACAAATTTAAAAAATTCTGTTGGTAATTTAACATTATTTGTGACTACTGATAATCCAATCCAATTGCACAACATCATATGTGTCTACTAATAATCCATTCAATTGTACCATTTAAATATTCCACCAAGTTGTAGTAAATTCCAATCTAGTAGATAAGATTTCAGTTCACTACAAATTCTTGCTCGCATATTAGTTTCAAACTTAAAAATTTGAATGTTGTGCCACATGGAAGAAAATATGCTAAAAAATTACCACCTTTCATTCCTCTGCATATAACTGGCAAGACTTGAACAATTAGAATTTTAGAAAACGGTAAAAGACATTAGCGCTCGTCACGCATTTCGTATCTTCGTATTTCGTAAATTTACGAATGTCAATTTTGCGTGAAGAGTAAATTTGTAAATTTTGTATTTTTCATTTCGTAAATTCGTAATAACAGCTGATATCTGATGTCTGTTTAAATTTGATTTCCAATTTTAATTATGGTTGTGTTGTTATTAGAATTTAATTATTTTTAATTCGTAATTTTTTGTGATTTAAATATAACTATTTTCAATTTGTAATTTTTTGTGATATGGAACAACATAAATTAACACGCGTAAGATGCGTAATAAAAATATGGTCCTTGACGAAAGAATCCATGCTTCTAGAAAACACCTCAAAAGCAAATACAAATGTTTATTTTAATTTATTTTTTATTTCTATTTTTTATAAAAATTTCACTTACACATTTAAATTTATTTTTATTCAACCCATTTTTTTACAACAAATGAATTTGATTAATAGTTTATTGATAGTATGTATTTATTTTTGTTTATTATTAATATTTGCCATTAACTGTCAACAATACGAAGATACGAAATGAAAATTAAATAGCTCAGAGGCTTCCTATTTTTCTTTCGTAAATTTACGATTTCGTATTTTATCATCCGTTCGTTTACAAAGCTTTGTATGAAAGGGTAGCAAACTTTTTTGGTTTTTAGTATGAAGTGTAGCAAACTAGCGATCTAAAAGAACCAAAATAATACGAATCGTAAATTTACGAAATTACGTGACAGGCACTATTATTTTTGAGACATTACTTAGTTGTCGATATTCATATTTGTAATTCTTTTGATTTTTGAAATATTACTGTTAGCTGTTTGGAATCGTATGATGTCTATATAAGAACTTGGAATTTGTTTGATCGAATTGTCACGATTAGTATGATCGAATGTAAACGGAACCAACAACCACAATACTTGACAAAAAAATTAAGCAAATTTAGTAATGAAATTTTATTTAAAAAAAAAACTAAAGACACACAACCGTCCCCAAACACTGGACCCGACACCATATAAATATACATAATGTAAAATGTAGTTTTATACACGAATTCAAAACAAAAAAAATAATGCAAAAATAAAAGTCGGGCAACAATGGAGATAAGAAATGGCTCGTATTTTGATAAAAAAAAAGCAAGGGGAAATAAGTCTACATAACATCAACTCCACATGGGAATTTATTTCACATCAGTGAGAAATAAATCCACCAAATTAAAGTGGAAATTTAATTCTCATTACAGTGGGAAATAAAATCATTTTTAATTTTTATGAACTTATTCCCATTGAACATAGTAGAGGAGTGCAAACGGGTCATATCCCTTTAAAAATCCGTAAAGTTATTATCTTCTTTAGGAAGGCTCTGAAATAATATCAGTATGCTCAATTAAATTTGCGCACTTAATTAATGCGTACTTAATTCACAATGCCTATTGCAATACGATAAATTACGACGGTTCGAACAAAGAATTCAATGAGAAGGTGTACCGGGTGTTTCAGACCATGCGTATCAGCTTTTTAAGAGGGGAAGGAGTCGTTATTTTAAAACTAGATAACAATTTTATTAACTAAATCGATGTTTTCAATTTCCGGGATGGAAGGGAAATCGATCTTTTAAGACCAAAAATTGCCGAAATTGACCGAAATCGAGATTTTTTAATGGAAAGTTGTACTTTTTTAGGTAAATTCTGATTCTACGTCAAAAAATAAGAAACTTTTAAGTAAAGTAAAATAATTTTTTTTTAGTTTTAACTACTTATGTAGGTACCCAAAACTAAGATATATGAAAAATAATATGAAAAACAAATTTATCTATAAAAATTATTATTACTAATTTTAGTTTACCAAAGGAAAACTTGGAGGATGTTTATTTTATTTTTATTAATTTTACAGAGAAATACGTACTTAATCCGAATTTGTATAAAAAAGTACCCCTTCCTTTAAAAAACCGATTGTTGTCTTTCCCGGAAGTTGAAAATATCACAAATCGATAGATTTTAATTAAAATAACGGTTTAAATTTTAAAATAACGGCTCTTTTCCCTCTTAAAAAGCTGATACGCATGCTCTGACACACCCGGTATTTGTGTGTCACAATGCCCACGGTCATAATGTCCATTTTTCAGAAGTCTTAAGTAAAACAAATTGTAATAAAGCCAAAATAGTTTAGTTAAAAGGGGATATAACTCCTTATTTTGGAATTAATTCATTCTGGCGTTACTCATACAGCGTAGGTGGTACTTACTCACAACATAAAATCAAATCAAAAGAGCAATAAAAATAATACAGTTTAACTTTCACCATTATAAATTTTTGAAAATGGTCATAATGTTCATTATGACGCCAGTGAGAGTATTTTGACGATATTCTTGTAAAATAATTTCTGAATATGAATTTATTAAGTGAAATTATTTCCCATTTATTCATTTTGAATGTGAAGTTGTTACTCAACATAAAGTTTACTGATTTCCCACTTTAGTACGAATTAAATCCACCTCAATTTAATGGATTTATTTCTGTGTGTTCACTGATGTGGAATAAATTGCCATGAGGAGTTAATGTTATGTAGACTGATTGCCCCTTCCCAAAAAAAAATATACCGACAAAAAATTTCATTACAACTCAGATTTCGACCTATTAGTAGTAGACCTATAGCCAGATAAGCTATAAATAACCAGTGAAATATTTTTTTGTTTTATGGGGGATTCTATGTAAACACGATTTCTTCAGATCTATTATACTTTCCCGTTTATTATCTTAGACTTGCTATGTCTTTGATTAACGATATTATTGTTTTGATGTCAATTTCAGAATTAGGCGGTGGATATTCTTGGAAATATTAATTTATCTTGCAAGCTATGGCGTTGCAAAGAAATAGAATATGATAGGAGGATTCCTCTTCTTCTAAGCAGAATCTGCTTCTGTCTGTGTTCGATTTACCAATTTTAAACATATGTTGGACCATGACCTGTGATAAACCATATCAGTGCTCTGACACTGGATCTAGTCTTCGTAATTATTGGATTTAATCAGTGAATACTGAGTTTAAAAAAAACTTCAGACTGTGTAAGTCCTTGGCAATTTTCTCATGTGTCTTGGGTTTCTGTAGTTTCCCACTTGGATTGGAAACAATTCTTTGTAGGTAGGCGTTTGAACGAGCAATGAAATATTTATGTATTTATTTATTTTCGATTTACATATTGGATAGATAAGTACTTTCTTGTATATACATATATATATATATGCTAACATAGATGGGTCATGGCAAACCGTTATTATAGTTTAATAAATTTAAGTATTATACAAGAGTGTAGTTACTAACCTTGTGTTTCTAGCATCAATTTTGAATTAACTAACTAACTGAAAAATCTTTTATTGTTGTAACTAAAATACTTAAGTACTTACTTGAAATTTAAATATTCTTTGTCATAATTCGGCTTCTAGAATTGCAGAAACAATTTTCACAAAAATAAAAAAAATCTACCAAAACGTATAGTTCTTGTTGGGTGATAAAAACAGCCATTTTTTTTAATCATTTCCATAATGACTAGGACCACAATCACCCTATATAATATATTATACTTAGTTATGCAGTCATAAATTTTCAATAACTACTATTTTGATTTGAATAATAATAATAATACCTATTTTATTTTTTTATTATTACAAACTACCTATCTATGTAAGTAATTTATTCATTCAACGCATCATTGAAACCGTAAAAGTATTTTTAAAATAAAATGAAATAAAATTAGCGAAAAACTTATGATGTGCATTGAAATAAAACTTAGGGTATTGCATTTAGATTTATTTTGCAATACTATTTATATAAATATATAAGTATGTGTAATTAAATTATCAATATTTTTAAGTATATTGAATTATATATCGTATTATTCTTTTAGGGGACATTGGCATCATAAATTTCTCTTGTATAATATACGTATTTTTTTAAGCTTGTGAAAAAGATCTATCATTCAATAACGTAGTTTTCTAAATCTTAGATTGAATTATAACTATTAATGCGATTTCCTAAAAATTAATACTACCTCATTTCATCATTTTATATTCATAGACAGATAGTTGTAACTAATCAGTTCAATTGATCTTTAGTTGATCGAAAGTTTGAATTAAAGAGGTGAATCCCAGAAGTATATTGAAATAGAATTTTTTCTACCAATAGAAAAAAATCTATTTGGCGTAATCTCAGAAGTTTATTGGATTGGGCATTTTTTTATTAATGGAATTTCAAAGTCGACGACATTTTCTTGATAGACTTTGACTTAAAATAGACTGTGACCAAAATTAAAAAATATTTTTTTGGTCACAGAATTTTACTTTTATAAAGAACTAGCAGACCCGGTGCGCTTTGCTACACCCAGTTGATAAAAATGTCCGTATTACACGCAGAACAGTGATACCTTCATATAGTAGGAACTGGATTAAAGTAAACTTTATTTGCATAGAAATTCATTGTAATGTATACGGGTCATTTTTTTTTTTTTGCACATTTGCTGTCCTGGACTTAATTACCTTATAATTTTCTAAATAAACAAAATACAGAAAAATCAATAATTAATATTAATTTTAAAAACAATTCTCTGTTTGTCACATTTGATTTGAAAATTTTATCTTAAACAATTTTTCTTAAAAATAAAAAAAACTTATACTGCCTACCCCAAAATCCTATGTCCCCAGCTCAACTTTTTTGACTTTGAAATTGATTTTTTCTCTTTTTAAGTGGCTTTGGGCTTACTTGGAAAATCAAAGCTTTAAATTATACTAATTATAATTTCAATGTTTACTTTTTAAAAGCAGTACAATGTATTTTAACCATTTTATTAGCAAAATAAAAGATGTCCCTATATTTTTGTCCACTGTGTTACCGATGCTTTATTTTTCAAATTAAAACCGTTTTTTTCTTCAAGTGTTTTGGCGCGCTTTTGTAATTTGTTCAAAATTATTTAATATGTTTATTCAGTTGACTAAAGTTTTTCAAGTGAATAGGTCGTAACTGAAAAAAATAAATTTTCCAAAACCTGTAAGTATGTATTTTTATTAATTGTCTACTATGTTACCAATTTTATTCGAAGCTAAAAATGAATTGAGTTATTTAATTATATAAAATAGTGAATAATGTAAAGGGAAATTTTAGAAAAAACTTATTTTAATATTGTTTGGTCAATAAATTAAGGTTTTTCTCAAAAATTCAGTAAAATTGTCCACTGCGTTACCTGTCCACTATGTTACGTAGAACACGGTAACACAGTGGACAAGTTAGTAACGCAGTGGACTAATTGGTAACAAAGTGGTACTTTTCATAAGGGTAGTATTAGAATATAATTTTTTGTTAATAGGAAATGCCACCCAAGGCAAAAAAATCTTTAACTCCTGCTGAAAAGCAGAGAAGGTATCGAGAAAAAAGAAAGCTTGACTTGGAAAGAGAAAATGAATATAAAAAAAAGGCGTGTGAAAGATACCATAAAACCAAAACATTAATTGAAAATCAAATACCTCGCGAAAAAAGACAGACACGCAAAAACTGGCGGACAAACAAAAAAAATCAACGTAAATCTAAAAAAAATCTCCAAACTGTAGTTGAAAACACTCCGCCATCTACGCCAACCACTGCAAACATCTTAAATGCGGAAAACAACAGGTCGCGGGGTAGGAAAAAGGTACTGCTACACAGAACTAAATTATTTAGAAAGAATATAGAACTTAATGAAAAAATTAATGAATTGAAAAAAAAAGTCGAAAAATATAAAAAACAAGCTGTTAGAAACAAACAAAAAAACAAGAAGCTGCTGGAACAAAACTTTTCCCCAATTGCAAAAACTAATAGCCTAATTGAAGAATGTTTTTCTAATTCAAGATCTGCACCAGCTCACAAAATTAAGAGAGTGCTATTCAACTACAACATTTTAACCCATTCTCTGAAAGCTAAATACTCAGAGTTAAACAAAACGTCTGAAAAAAAAACATTTAAGTCTGTCGTTGTGTGTAAGTTACTACGAAAATATAGAGTTCTTCGGCAAGTTGGTTATGAGGCTCTTGCCATTCAAGCAGGACGTGAAAGAGCACATAAACCAAAAGAATTGCCTGAAATTGGAAAGTGCATTCATAAATTCTTTTTAAGGGATGATGTCAGTTGTGCGACCGCTGGCAAAAAAGAAACAATAACCAAAAATAAAGTTAAGGAACAAAAAAGATACATGCTTGATACTTTGATGAATCTTCATAAAAAATATAATAGTGAAGCAGAAAACTATGTATCATACTCATATTTTACATTAAATCGTCCATTTTATGTTGTTCAACCAACAATTCAATCCCGCGATACATGTGCTTGCAAGCTACATTGCAATATAATGCTGAAAACATGTACATTGAAAAAACTTAACGTTATTTCTACGGTAAGTTTGCCTCTTCTACTTCAGATGGCTGTCTGCGACACACAATCAATAGAATGCATGTATAACAAATGTACTTCCTGTAAAAATCAGACAGTCCCATTAAATTTTGAAGATTCTAACCTCGATGTTCATTGGATGGAGTGGTTACGAATGGAGGAAATTTATGAAAAGGATGGCAATACAAATAAAATTTTTAAAACTGTAAAGGAATTGATTAAAGGGAAAATTTCAACACTAATCAAAAAATTTAATGAAGAGATGATACTTCTGAAGAAACATCATTTTAATATTAAAACACAATATCAAGCTTACCGGAACTGCATCGATAATTTAACAGAAAATGAAGCGGCAATTCATGTAGATTTTAGTGAAAACTACAACTGCAAATACACTGAAGAGATCCAATCGCATCATTTCGGAGGGTCCAGAAAACAAATAACTCTTCACACAGGTATCTCTATTTTAATAATAATTCTTTGGTTATTCCAAATTTATTTATATCGTAGGTGTAATATATTTATTCGATAATGATACGGTATCATTCTGCACAATTTCACCAAGTAATGAACACAGCCCAAGTGCAATTTGGGCTCATTTGGATCCGGTTCTTAAAATGATTCAAAAAAATAAACCAGGAATAGATACACTTCATTTTTTTTCAGATGGTCCGTGCACTCAGTATCGACAAAAACAAAATTTTTATTTATTTAGTCACAAAATTTTTGAAAAAAAATATAAAAGTGGAACATGGTCATTTTTTGAATCAGGGCATGGGAAAGGAGCGGCTGACGGAATTGGTGGTACTGTAAAAAGAATTGCAGATAGGATTGTCGCACACGGAAAAGATATTACTAACGCCACCGATTTTTTTGAACTTATGCAGAATGAAACTTCCGTTAAGTTATTCATGATTGAGACTGAAGCTATTGAAGATGTGCGGAAATCTCTACCAAAGCTTATTCCTATCTTGCCGGGTACAATGCGGTTGCATCAACTAATAACAGAAGATTCAGGTTTACTGAAATATAGGGATTTAAGTTGTTTTTCCTGTGTCAAAAGAGGATTTTGTGCTTGTTTCAATCCCAAATTATACGTAGCCTCACTTGCAAATTCCCCTAAGCCGCGAGCCGAGGTCTACGATTTAGTATATACTCCAACAAGCAGCGAGAATGAGTTTGAATCTGACATCGAATCCTTGCCTGAAAGAGATGATTCAGTCACTGATGGATCAAAAATTAAAACCGGGACCTTTATATTTTTAAAAATGTATGTAGAAAAAAAAGAACGTAAAACTGAGTATAAATATGTAGCCGTTATTCAGAAACTAGAAGAAGCAGATGAAATAGAAGTTATGTTTTTAAAATCTATGGATGAAACGAAAAAAATATTTAAGACACAAGACAATGATATTTCATATGTAAACATGAATCAAATAATTAAAATATTGCCCAATCCAAACATAAAAATGAAAGGAGATCGTCTTTTTTATGAGTTTGGAAACAGAATTGATGTTTGCGAAAAATAATTCAATATTTTGGTATTTGTAAACATTTTATTTATGCATAATTTTATATTAATTTCCCCTAAGTTACTTTTTGGTCCACTATGTTACTTTTTGTCCCTAGTCACGAAGACTTTATTTTTATTTTTATTTAATTTTAAGATATTTTATTTAAGTTTTGTTAATTGAAGTGATATATAAATAATATTTGTATTATAATGTGATATATAATAAACTATACGTTCCTGCTGTAACAGCGAAATTAAATTTTATTTGATAATAAATTAATAAAAAGTAACGCAGTGGACTAAAATTTGTTAATTTCTTTTATTTATATTATCTTTTTTATTATTTTTTCAATAGAGGTTTTTTATTTGCAATAAATGAAATATAAAAAAATTATTAATGTTTTTCATATTTAGTTTTTTTAAATTTAAATAACATTAAACATTCAGGTAACGCAGGAGACAAATTGACTGATTACAATTCACTGATTTTGTTATAAAATTTGCAATTTTTAAAAAAGTGTACGATTAATTTCAGAATATAGTAACGAAAACTTGCAACTTCCTGAATTAAATACCTTGGTTCATATAAAAAAAAAATTATTTAAAATTTAAAAATTGTGAAATGTGCAACAAAAAAAATAATGACCCACACATAATAATAACTTTATATTTTGAATTTTAAATGATTACAAAGTTTGAAATCTTAAAATTTACTATTCTATTGCAATGCTCTTTGGTAAACATTATTTTTGTATTTTCTTCGTGTGCAAATATAAATAATGCCGAAGGTTTACCAACACGTGAAGATCCTATACGTAAAATTGGCCATGTGAGAATCATTCATTTTTAAGATTTAATCCACATCCTTGTAGTGATTGGCCTTACGATTTATTTATTGTCATTGCAAATGCTAAACGAATTGGAAAAGTTAATACGCTTAAATTGAAATGGCATATCTGATAGAATGATTGGTATTCGTGGAATTGATACAATTTCTCCAGTGTGTTTGCTTATAAAGTTGCCTCGATGATATTAACTACTACTAATTTTGTCATGAATATCACTATATATAACAGTGGTTGATTTAACTTTCGTAACATAATTATGGGCATACCAATTTTTAATTTCAGCATATGTTTTGGAGTTCCTGGTAAATCAAGTGCATTTAAAAATTCAATTGGGTAATTCAACTTAGGTAAACAACTTCATCAGGATCCATAACGTAATAGATTGACTTATTTTTTTCATTGACATCTTTATTTCTAGACATCATAGACATCTTTTCTCAACCACTAATAATTTGTATAATTACATACAAACAATATTAGGATATATACACTTGGTATTAGGTCTACTTCTGATTCATTTAAATTGTGAGGCAATGTTATTAGTTCTGTTGTATTGTTAATTGTTATATTGCCATTTCCCATGTCTAATAACTGATATATAAATGGGCAGCTGCATCACTTTGTATGTTTACATTGAGTGATAATATGTTAACAAATCTCCACAAATGTATGATGATTTTCAATATGCGTTTAATTCATCTGTTTGTGTTGATCGGGTGATAACAAGTAAAGTTTGTCTGACATCACCTGTTTATAATATAAGAGCATCTCTAAAAGGTTGTAAGTTGTGTCAAATATTGATTTTTTTTTATATACCATTGTGCATTCATACCAAATAATAATCTTACATTGTCGAAGGTACTACGCCATTCCAGATGATCTAGAAATATTCCATGTTGGAGTTTATATTATTTGCATATTCAAAGGTAATTTTGATGTCGAATGTGTCATTCGTCCACCATCTAATGAAGTAGCTGCAATTCCAGAGGAGGTTATTGTCAATGTCATATTGCTGTGTAACAGTAATTTTTACCAAAATTAAGGAAATCAAGTATGTATTTCCAGTATCTTCTGGCGTGTCAAGCAAATAGATTCCACTATATAACCCATTCATTGTAAAATAAATACTTAGTTAAAAAAAATTTTGCTACATTTTGGAATACCGTTTTGACTATATAATTTTGTATGCTTTTGTATTGAAATCGATAATAATTTGACTTTTTGTTAATACTTCGATAAATTTACTTTTGGTTTATCTTTCGTTACATACAAATTAATGTTGCCAGATTTTGATAGATCATCACACACGGCGGAAAAATATATTTTATTAACATATTTTGCTACAATTTGAAAATTGTATATTAATCTATAATTGGTTTGTTCAGTAAAGTGTTCTAGAACTATCTAGACTTATAAAAAAAAAAAAACACTTTTTTGTGTTCAGTAGTTTCCGTTAGTTGAACTTTTTCCGTTAGTTGAACTTGTTAGTCGAAAAGTGATCTGATCGGTGTTCAGTAGATTGTCAATAGTTCTAATTGATTTGAATTTTTTTTAGAACAATTTTGGAAAACTATTTTTGTTTTTTCTTTAAATTTTGACAGTTAAGCAAAGCAATTTGAGAGTAAACAAAAATTCAAAACAAAGATTCTAGTTCAAAAAGGTTAAAAAAGTTAGTTCAGTGAATTTTTCTGTTCTAAGTACATAATCCTAAAGTACATAACGTAAATGTACCAATTTCCGCCCCCTTAAGGAAAAATTAGTTTAAGTTGACAAAATAAGCAAAATATACTTAATCTTTTTTTAATTTTTTTTTTTCAAATTACAATAATTAGTATTTTTTAATTAAAAGAAAAATATTTTCATCTAATTATAATTTAATTTTTTCTAAATAAATAATAAAATATTATAACTGCCAAAAAAATTTTGATTGTACGTATTTCCGCTCGACAATTTCAATCTGAACTAATTCCGTCCTTATATGAACTCAATTCTGCTTTTTGAACCTATTTGCGATTCACAGTACCTATTAACGATTTTATTTAAAAAATCTATTTAAAATAATTATTAAGATTAACATTAATAGTTAATTTTTTAAATAATTAATAATCGTACTTAGTTAAATTATAAAAAATATTTATTATAATAAAAATCAATATTACTTACTATAATTTGAATAAAAAAAAAAAAAAAAAAATATGTATAGTTATAATGTAAGTAAAATTATTTGTTACACATAAAAATATACATTTATTTCAATATGAAAATTTAAAAAAATTAAACAATGCAACGATTCAGTATTTCAAACAAAAAAAAAATAATTAAATATAACATAATTAACTTAAATATTATAACAATGCATATTTAAAATAAATAAATAAAAATACAAAATATTTCATATACATATAAAGTAAAAATCACATTTACTTCTTCTTAGTTTTGACATTTTTTATTTGTATGATTTCATCAGGTACATTATATTGTCCTCTGCTGTTCATTAAAACTGGAGGCTCAATTTTGCAAACTATGTTACTGTCTGAATATATTAGAATATCTTCTTTTACAGGCCATCTCAAAAATGTCCCAGACATGGTCATGGTTTTCACTTCTCTATTTAACGTATTGTGAAATGTATACAAAGAAATTATTTTGGTAATTTATTATGGACGAAGATTTTTTAAATTATACAAAATATAATATAAGTAAAACATAATTTTCGAAAAAGTTATTCTTTAGGGTTAGTAAAATTGTTAAAAATAGTATAATATTTTCCTTTTAATTTTACTAAATATGCTTATCATACAGATGTACACGTATTTATTCTACTAATAAAAGGAAAATATTCGGTTATTTTCAACAATTAACGTTGAAAACACAACCACGACAAATTATTCGCGACGAACAAATTTTTGTTTTTGAAATTTCAAAATTTGTTTATAAAAAAAATGGAGGAACAATTTTTAAAAAATTAATTTAAAAAAAATTATATTTGAATTTGAATTTTAAAAATGATTTATTAACGCCATTTTGACCAATTTATGTTGGTATCAATGAATGTCATTCGCATTCGTCGACGAGTAAAATAGAAATAGATCTATTTTTTGAACGCGAAATTTTGGTCATTCGTCACGATTTACATATCATGTATTTGAAAGCGATATCGATCTCATGTATTTGAAAGCGAAAAATTCGTCATTCGTCATGATTGTGTTTTCGACATAAAATATAGTTTTTTCTTTAATATAAGACTTGGTATGAATTTAGTGCAAATAGCTTACACCTGCATATTTAACTCGGAATTAGGACAAATTGCACGTATTACCGACCCGCTTTTTCATACAAATTTTTGTAATAACTCAAAATTTAGTTGTAACAAAAAACACATATGCGAAATTAAATTTATAGGTCGTAATTAGGTCCAGCTTAGTTTGTTGAATTTCAATTTAAAATTGTCCAGCTGCATCCTTATATAATCAAAAATAGGTGAAATAATGTTCTTTTTTTATTTCAAAAATAAATTTGGAATATAAAGCGTGGGAGTTTTGTATTTACAAAAAAGGGTTTGGGCGGCATAATGTACTAGGGCAGTGATAGGTACATTTATAGTAAAAGTGGGTAATCGTGACCTAGTGGGGATTTGTGATCTAGTCAGCCTAAAATTGATTTAAAATGTATTTCGTAGAAGAATATTTTTTGGGAATTTATTTAAAAAATTTAATTATTTAATTCTACTATACTTGTACTAGTACTTTAATATCATAATAGAAAATTTCGTGTCAAAAAACCAATTTGTCATTAAGCACCTTACTTTTTCTCGTAATTTCAGTTTTCATCAAGGTTTTGAAGTGAGAAATTGATAAAAATGTTTTTAATTTATAGCAAAAGGTTGGTATTGTTATAAAATTAAATACATGCCTAATAATAAAGTTCTAGAGATTTTTTAACGTAAAATGATCGAAAAATGTGATTATTTTGTAAATAAGGTGAGTAATTAAATAATTAAAAGCGGTCCGAATTATAAGCTATAATTTTTTTCTGTTGAGGTATTTGTGACCTATAGATCACAATTAGAGTTTTGAAGTCAGTTTTCGTAAAACCAAATAGTTAACTCTTTATTACTTTTTATAAATTTAAATTACTTTATTTGGAAAGTATTAAGTTAAATTAAATAAGGAATCATCGCTCATTTTGTGGCCTACACAAAATTTAATAAAATAAGCTGAAAATCATTAAACATCTCAGTGGTCATAATTATATTTAAAACGGTCACAAATATGCCACCTATATTTTTATATAAAACAATAGTAAACATAAGTAGTAGGTACTTATAGTATATTAATTTTATCATTTGAAAAGTCTCTATTATTTTGGCCCACAAGTCATGAAGATAAAAAAAACGAAAAAGCAACAAATGACTTAAAGAAAATTTTCCATCTGTAGCTAGAAGTGATTCGTAAATTGCTTATTACAAAAAAAAAGGATGAAGAAAAGAATAAAGCTTTGGATAAAACATAGAACAACCACAAATGAAATAACGACAACAAAAACTCAAAATGGTTTTATTTGAAAAGAAGGGTAGAAAATAAACATAACGAAAGTTCTTCAATAGAATCAGAATCCAAGATTAAAGTTAATTCATACGTCATTGTGATTGTGTAATACGAAGATGAATATTTCCCCGGTGATGTTTTAGAAACAAAAAACAATGAGTATCAAGCCAAAGCTATGGTCATGAGTGGTCATAAGTGGAAGTGGCCAGAACAAGATAATATAATGTGGCATAATATTGGGGACATTGTTAATAAAAATGTCGAATCAGTTTTAGTCAATGCAAAAGGAATCCACTTCGTTAAGGAAAATATATCTTCGCAGATCAATGAAAAAACTAATAATAAGGTAGAGGCACCATTTACCGACGTACCCATCTACCGACGAAATTAATTTATTTCTAAAAAAAAACAAGGAAAATTGACGTTTTTTTAAAAAAATTACTTTTGTTTCTTCAAAAGTAAACAATTCTGAACATGTTTGATCTGGTCATTTTACATATTATCAATAAAATATAACTAAAAAACATCAAACATGTGCATGCCGCCAAGTGATGAAGTAATATTTTTTCTTACTAAGGCTTTTTTCAAGAAAGAGTAAGAATATTTAAACTTGTTTTAAGATTAAATTAATTATGCAATCAATACAATAACATTAATATATTTAAATTACTTTTTTGTTCAAATTAAAAAAAATTATGTAACATTAATGATAAAAATGTGTTTTAACTTTTGTCGGTAATTGGATATTGTGTCTTTTTCGGTTCTCCATCTACCGACAAAATTGTTTTTAATATGGTTTTATATAACTGACTTTTAATCAATTATTATGTCCTTTTTTTGCTACCAATATCACTTTGATTTAAAATTCATTTATTTAAGTTTATAATAAGTCGAATTACCGGAACTTAATGCTGTTAGGTAAGCTACTACAATGAAAATTGAATTGGGCTGTCGATAGTAGTATTAAACCACGTTTTTTATTGTTATTTTTTAATTATTAGAAATTTTTTCAATGAATAATGATTAAAAACTGATCAGTTAAAAATGTGAACTTCAAAGTTTTTTGCAAATAAATTGACTTATGTAGAAAAAACCAACTTTACTACGTATGTCGGTAGAAGGAGCAACTGTCGGTAAAATGGTACTCTTATTTTTTTTTTGCTTTTATTTCGTTTTCGGTTTTGCAGAATAAATAAAGATGTATCCGCGAAAAAGTTACAATACTCAAAAGAAAATCTAAATAAATCTATTGAGGCTGTAAATCAGGGAATCAGCATATTCAAGGTCAGTAAATTATTTTCCATTCCACTTATGACTATCTATACGATAAAATATCAAAGAGGTTTGACTCTAATGGGAAACCTAGACCGCAAAGTATTTTAACAGACAAATTGGCTAACTGGGGGCTCCCATAACAAAAAGTCAACTTCTTGACTCAGTAGCTAAGCTAGTCAAGAAACTAAAGAAACCGAATCATTTTAGTTCAGGTAGGCCACATAATATCACAGATTTTGCCTGCATCTAGGGCGAATTTAACCGAGAAGAATATTCGGAAATGGTTTAGTGATATTAAAGAATAATTTTATTTGAAATATTCATAAAACATTAGGAATATCAGCTTGTCGGTAGTTGGATCAACTGTTGTCGGTATTTGGGTACAGCAAAAATTTAGTGTCGGTAAATGGATACCGAACAATAATTTAAAAAATAATTTTATTTATGTTACATGTTATATTTTTTAATTGTTTTTTTCATAATTAAACAAGTAATTGTTAATATTTTTAAATAATAATTAGAAAAATTCATTTCTAGTGAAACTTTTTTACTAAACTGTTGTTGAAGTTACTAAACTGACGGTAGATGGTGCTCTTACCTTATCAAAAGTAGATATATAAGAATATTATTTTCTGTTATGAACTTGTATTCATTTTTTGTTTAATTCTTTTTATAATTAAATATTATTAACTATTATTAATTCTAATTATTTTTTTATGATTTTAACTAATTGAATTTATGAAATAATATATAATACATTATGTTTTATTAATTGATAAACATAGCTATTAAAGTTTTGAGTTCAAATAGTCACAATTTGGAGCACCCTAGGTCACAAATTGGTGCGAGGCTGAGTTTTTAAGTTTTTATGGAATTTAATTTTTTTTTAGAAACTATTAATAAAAAGTCAAATAAATTACATTTTATTCGAAAAGAATTAAATAAAGTAAATTAAAATGATAGTTTAAGAAAATTATCTTGAAAATTGGATTTTTAGCGCATCGCACATAGGTCACCAATACCCACTTTTACTATACGTTATTTGATATTTAATTGTCATTGTCCAAAACAATTCTGTTCGATTCTGTTCTAAATTTATTAAATAAACTTAATTCAATTAATTCTGGTAACTTTATCTTTACACAGTCTGTTATTATTTTACGTTTCTACTACGTTAACATTTTAGACATTTAACATTTTGGAATAGTGTAGGTACAAAGCCAAAAGCTTTTGATATACATTTTGGAAGATGCTACATTGTACATTTTATGGTTTCACTGCATTTTGCACTGCAAATAACGGAATTCAAAATAATAAATTAAGATCTGACCACATACTACCTCCATTTCTATTTACTTAATATTGATTAATCCAATCACCGCCATGCTGAAATGTTATAATAATTTTAAGTATACATAAAAAGTAGAATCAATTGCGTACGTGAAAAACCAAAATGTTGTTTTCAAGTGGGTACCTAAAAAAAAATTTTTTTACAATGTAAAATGTATGAAATCTTACGTTGTTACATTAAAAATGATTCTAATTGTTTATATTACTTCAATATCTCCCCAAGTATATACTTAACTAAATATTTAGTTTTTAATTTGTTCTGTGATCGTGATTATAAAATTAACTCACATAGTTAACTACTTATTAAATAGTTAAAAATTTTGTGTAATTCGAATTCAAACTTCTTAATTTAATTTTGTACTTCAACTATATTATATTTTATATTTCCTCGTCGCAAGTACTACTTGGTTTCAATCTATGATAACATAATAATAAAATTATAAACAAAGGATTGATTGTTGCCATTAAATATAAAAAAATCACAATAAATTAATCTGATTTACTTGAACCTTTCATATTCATTAAACTTATCATGCGTTTTTAATACGATGCTAGATGTGTTTGTAAAATAATATTTGAATATGTAAGGTAACACCGCCAATTACCGTCGTATAGCCTAACTATTACCGGAAAATTATTTTTAAATATTAAAAATAAGCAAACGGACAGTCAAATTTGACAGGAAATGTTTTATTCTTTTTTTTATTATTATTAAATTTTATATAATTACATAACTAAAATACTAAAATTTATAATACTAAAGTATATATTTTAGTGTAGTGAATGTTTCCAACCTGAAAAGAATTGTGGGTTTTCATTTAATAAAAGCTCTGTAAAATTTACAAATTCCTATTACCCGCATATATTAACGGTAATAAAATTGTTTTATATTATACAAATTTATATATAAGTTATATAACTAACTAACTATATAGTTATGTATTATGCAAATTACACGCCGGGTGGCGCAGTTGGTAAACCTTTCAATCGAAAGGTCCCAGATTCGATTCCCGATGAAGCAAAAAAAATGCTTTATTATTTTTTCGACCTGGTCTAGTACCCTTTGTCATTGGGATGTAATAAATGACTAAAAAAAAAAATGAGAGTATCATCTGGTAACGAATTAAATAAAATGAAACTATTATATTTAAGAAGACTTACTTCTTGACAATAGCAGTAGTTTTTCACATTTAATTAGCAAGCCAGTTTGTTAAATAAATACTCGAAATTTTTGTAGATATTGTAGTATAAACTTACAATACCGTACTTAATTAAGCACGACAAGGTGATTCTACCTAAGTTACTGTCATGACCATAATATAGTTATACAAATATATTTGAATATAAAATATTAGTCTTTTTTAATAACGGTTTTAAAATGAGTATTCCGTTTTACTAGTTAAAATGTAATTTTTGTTATAAATCTATAATTACAGTAACTCTTTTTTTAAATTATTATAATTTTATAATAGGAATAGGTAAAATGTCTCAATCGACAGCAAAAGAGATTGGACAAATGGGATTTCCACTTACAAAATACTAATTTGTTCACAGTGTTGCTACTTTGGTTAAAAAGTTGGAAAGGCCAAACAATTTTAAAATTCGAATTCCAGGAGCAAAATAGTTTACCAATTTTCAAAAATGTTACCCAGAGCTGACTCAAAGACTTTCGCAAAATTTATCAAAAAGCAGCTCTTCTTTGACTAAATGCGCAATTAGAAATTGATTTGTAACTGTTGAAATTATTTAATAGAGCAAAACTAGCTGGACCTAATTAAGAATCTGGGACGAATTTTTAATTGTGAGCTTTTTTTATGTGTCCAATGGGAAAGTGTGTTTTATTTAAAAAAAAGGTTCTAAGCAAGTAACTATACAATAGAATAGCCAATGATGATCACAGCACAGTAATCACAGCAAATTCATTATAAGACAAGTGCGGATGGTAAAATACCCCCTCCATTTATTTTATACTCATATAAGAGATTGCAAGCACAAATATTAGCAAAAATGCCGTAAGATTGCAATTTTGGTCGATCGGAGGGTGGAAATATGACTTCAGAAACTTTCTATGAATTTAACACAATGGCAACGTTCCCCGTTCGCGTCCACCCGCCTGATCCGTTTACTTAATAAATTCGTTGTATTTTTGGTTTTTACCGCTCAAATGATTTTTTTTTTCAATGCATAAATAATATTATTGTTCATCATCTCTTGTTAAAAAATTATAACTTTACGACTAATAGTTTATTTGTAGTCCGAAATTTTATGTCAGCAGGGGGGGATTTTATGTTTTAATTTTTAATGCAAAAATAGCTCAAAAGTAAAAAAAATTGTTTCTTTCGATTTTTAAGAAATTAGAAGGCAGTTACAGACAACTTTAATAGTCTTTTTTAATAAACCACATTTTACCTTACTACGAAAATGCACTTTTCAACTCAATTATTTTGAAAACTTAATTTATATTGGCAATATAAAAGTGGGCGGAATCAGGGAACTGTTCAATTAATGAAGTGTCTGATTCCGTCCATGCGTTATTATACTAGTTTTGATATTTATTACCTTAATATATATATATATATATTATAAATATAAGAAATGTATTTTATTTTCCAATAAATCATTTACGACGGAAATTGGAATAGAATCACCGTTAATAGAATTTTTTGAAATTTAATGCGCCGGTATTAGAACATAATGACCTATTTATTGCAATTTAATAAATATTAAAAAATATTATCTTTTAATTAACAATTTGTATTACGAATATGTTCTTAAATGTTCAATCTGTAATAAAACGCAATGTTTACTTAAAATATAGATTAAAATTAAATTTTATAGAGAAATTTAAGTAAAAAAACTCTTTAACATACTTACCAGTAATAGAGTACCTTATATATATTTAATTTATTTTTAAGCTTAAAGTTTGGCAGAAAATATAGAAAGAAAAAAACTACATAAAAAGATGATCTGAATTAAAATGAAAATAACACTTTTACCTAGAAGATCATTGTTGAAATAGAAATCGTAAAATTAAATAAAACTTTTCTAGGATATTTAAATAAGGTAAGTGGCTATAATACTGACAGTGGATGTAATACTGACATATGAAACGATATTTTCATTTATTAAGCAAATTATTCATATAAAACAACCGTTTATTTTTTTAAAATTAAATTCAAGTATTCAAGATTCATATTTTGTTTAAATCAGCCCGAAATAGAAGTACAAAATAGAAGAAATATCACTTATAATTCAAAAGTGGTCGTGGCAATACGTGTTGTTACAAAGATTCGTTAAAATTTATGCTTAAATTTTAAAATTCCTTTATTTTGTAATATTTTCTATGTAAGTTTAAAATAATAACTAATTTTTAAAGAAATACATTGTTTTGTTATTCAGTTTGAATTACTGAGATGTATTTATATTAAAAAAGTGAAATTAATTATTAATTTTAATTAAAATAGTTTTGTCAGAATTAGGAGCAAGCGAATATACATGGGTAGTTCTCCGATAAACGTACACTTTAAAGTCACAACTTCTAAAAAGCATTTAAATATATATTGTACTTAAATATTTAATAAATATTAGATAAATAAAAATTAGTTTTTTAAAATAAAATACAAAATTTTTGAATTTTTAAAAAATTTTTAAGAAAAAAATCGCTTTAAAATACTAAAAAAGCATTCTCCTGCCTGTCACAACACTATTTTTGTTTAAACTTTTTCTTTTTATTCGAAAATGTGGTTATTTTTTTAAAAAAAGAAATAATTATGTTACTCTAAGTAATGTAATGTGTTCTGTAAACATATTCAAAAGATGTTCAAAAGTTTTATAAATGCATTTTACAAAGCCTAAAGTCTGTCTATCATTTTACACTACCAACTGAGTAGTGTTTTTTCTATGTATTAGAAATTCTCAAAATTCGGCATAACAAGTATGTAACAAGTTTGATTAAAGAGAATATTAAATTATTAATCTTCTCAGTTATTAAACAAATGTGAAAAGTGAATCAAGTAAAGTGTAAGGTATAAAAGATTGTGGGAATTTTACGAAGAACGCGAGTGTCGATTATTCTCCTGGTAAGCTTTTTTATTAAATTTAATTATATATTTCCTCATATAAGAAAACAAATCAAATCAAAAAAGAAAACAAATCAAATCAGAAAAAAAAAGGTCACGGCAAAGGAGCTCCTGATGGTATTGGTGGACTCTGCAAAACGAACAGCTGATAGATTGGTAGAAGAGGAAAATATCGTATCGATTTCAACACGATCTATGAAAGTTCACCAAGTAGTGGGAAATGTTTATTCTCCAGAATTACATATGAGGAAGTTAAGTTGATTTCAATGTTCTGGTGAATGTTATCACTTTGAAATAGGATTCCAGTGTTATACAAAAACCGTTGAAGAATAAGGTAACATAAACAACCATCTACATACACTGGACGATATCACTAATTTTACTTCTACAGTGAATGAACAAATTTATTCAAATAGATACGCTGCAGATTGACAAATCAAGAAGTTACAAAAGATGGAGAAATTAAGATAATGTGCTTAAAAATTACCAATGAGGATAAAACTAATTTTAAGGCTACCTAAAAAGATATTTCCTTCGTAACTCCAAACCATATACTAATGATTTTGCCCTAATCCAATAACTAAACACAAAGGAGAAAGAGAATTTTATTTCTTTAAAAATAAACTAAATATAAAAGAAATCTTGTGATATTATGTCGCATATAATGAAATATTGGGATTTATTTTAAGTGTTATGAAATAAAACACATTTTTATTTTTTTTAATTTAATATTATTATAACTATTGTTGCCAAAAGCTAATAAATTTGATTAAATTTAGTGTGTTTTGTTTAAAACTACGATATCAAAAACATTCTCCTGTCATTTAAAAAACATTCTCCTGTTACCAATCTATTTTTGCTCTTTAGTGTATCCTACATTATCCAAATAGTACATCATTTAGCCTTAATGTGTTTATATAATTTTTTTAGATTTTTATACTTATAAGGATCTAGTAATTTTATAGGAAAATTTAGGTTTTTAATGAAATTTGTATTTTAAAAACATTCTCCTGGAATTTTCAAACATTCTCCTGTTACCAATTTTTTTTTAAATGCGTTTATTTCTTAGATTGAAAGTACAAATTAAGTGTTCCAACTGTTAATCCATTGTACAAGTATAGACTCGTTATTCTAGAGCAACAAAATGATAAATTTTGATCTAATAACGATTTGCCACTTTTTGTATTCAAACTGTACGTTTACCGGAGAACTACCCACATACTGTTCTTAATACTGACACATATATGTCAGTATTGGGAAAAGGAATATTAATTATTAAAAGCTTATTACAAATTAAATATTTAATATTTTTTTGAAATTCTTTTTACTTTCATTAGATATTTATTGTATTATTTTATTGTCCTAATTCTGACACAGGTATTTCATAATAATTATCACATAAATTAAGAAACATAAAGACTGTCAGAATTATGTCCACATATTAGCTCAGTATTAGACTCTTAATATGTCAGTATTAAGGTTTTAGATTTTCAAATTATTTTTGTAAAATTTAAACTGTTTAATATGATTTTAAATACTTTCTGTATAATTTAGTTAATGTAAAATCAGTTAAATATATGTGGATTTAAATATGACTGTAAGTTTTAGGATTAGTTCATTACAATAATAGGCCTTAAAGTTGGGTGTCAGCATTGTATACAAATATATGTCAGTAAAGCAAAGAACATTTTGTGTTAGCGTATAAAAGTGAAAAAGCCGTGATGACGAACAATGACGAAAAGTAGTGTCTTACAACACTTGTTGTACGAAATGCTGCTGGGGATATTTCACCGCCAATGGTTGTCTACAAATATAAAAGAATTTCCTTTGCGTTACGAAAAGAAAAATGCCTAAAGAGGAATGGGGTTTTCCGACTCTTGATGACTGGCGAAGTATTTTATGAATACATAGCAAATGAATTTTTATCCTTATTTAAATGGTGCTCAATTTCCTGTAATTCTATTCTTAGATGCATGTTTCTCACTTATCATTAGCGTTAAGTGACTTTTGCAAGGAGAAAAGAACATTGATTGCTCTTTAAACCAGTGCAACTCACATTTTGCACTCACTTGTTGTTGTTGTTGGTATTTTTCGTCCTCTTAAGTTAGAATGGAAGAAAGCTGTTCATAAATGGAAACTGGAAAACGATAGAAAAAAATTAATGAATTTTTAAATTATTCTTAGAAAATTTTATCCATTATTCTTATTCCACATTTCTTAGAAAAAGCTCTAAGAAATGAAGCTAACGAAACCACAATATTATTTTCGAACATGCGGTGTATATTTATTTTCAGCTCTGATCCTTCTTTTTACGCTCTTGACAGTAACTTAGGTAGAATCACCTTTTCGTGCTTAACTAAGTACGGTACTGCAATTTTACACTACAATAACTACAATATTTCGAGTATTTATTTAACAAATTACTGGCTCTACTCATTAAATGTGAAAAACTACTGCTATTGCCAGGAACTAAGCCTTTTTAAATAGAATAGTTTCATTGTATTTAATTTTTTACCAGATTATACTCTCAATTATTTTTTGTCATTTATAATGTTCCAATGACAAAAGGTACTAGACCAGGTCGAAAAACCAATTAAGCATTTTTTGCTTTATCGGGAATCGAACCTGGGACCTTTCGGTTGAAAAGCAGGCGCTCTACCTACTGCGTCACCTAACGTGTAAATTACACCAATTCCTGTGAATTACCAATTGCCTAAGACCAGTTGCACTTTTGATTTTATTTCATCAAATATATTTAATATTCATTTAATACATTTAATATATACTTAAATACTTAGTCGTTTTATTTGTCATCTATATTTATTATCTATAACGCTATTAGAAGTTGCATTACTATGCATATGTCAGTATTAGGAACCAAAACTGTCAGTAATAGACTCAACAATTTTTACGCATGTCAGTATTAGGGACAAAAATTTCTTGTTGCTAATTTTATAAAATCATGAATTAAAAATGTTTTAAATTTAATTTATGTCTTAACCAAATTACTCCTAAATATCCAAATTTTCTGATAAAACTATTTGTTTTGGAAAATAATTATAATTTATATAAAAAAACTTAATTTAAAGTTGAATTTGTCGCGTACACTGTCAGTATTATATCCACTTACCTTAATTGGCAGAAAATAATCGGCACCTGTTGATTAATATTACTAAAAATTGTTTTTATAAATTCCGTTTCAACTTTCTACAGTTTTTACTAAAATAAAAAGAATAAGAAGATGTATATATATATACTAATTAGAATATGTGGGTAAAATAAAAAAATATTTCAGTTTGTAAGTTAGCTAGTGATGTGCGATATCCAGAAAACAAATCGATATATCGATCGAAAGGCATCAAAAGAAAATATATCGATTTAAATTGAGAAAATAAAAATTCTAATTTTGAGTTCAGGATTGCGATATAGATATATATATATATAGTTATATGCGATTTATTATCGTTATATAAATTTAAAAGTTATTAGAAAATAAAACCTTTTTTGACTTTTTATCAATCTAATTTTATTCACACTTATTTTTATTTTCAAGAGACACGCTAGCCAAGGCAATATTGAAAAATTTAAAATGGATACGAAGCAATTGATTTAAAATTTGTGTTTTCTTGTAAAAGTACAATGCAAAGCAAACTACAAAACAATGTACATTTATTTTGCTAACAAAGTGCAACAAACATAATAAATCTGTACAGTTAAATAATATCGATGTACTCAAACATGGCTAACAAAAATATCTAGTTTAATTATCGATATAATATAAGCAAAATATCGATTATATTGAGAACTTGATACATATTGCACATCACTAAAGTTAGGATTAAGCTGAATTCTTAAACACTGTGGTAGTTATGTACACATAGTATGTAATAATGTACTTTTGTCTGCATGTTATCTTCGTTTTTCTCTGGAGAAACATCGATTTACAATATTATTTAAAATTACACTACACAACTAACTATAGTTACTTACTTACTTATTAATGTATTTTCAAATATTTTATTATGGAATTAATGTACATTATGTAAATAGATAAATACTTAAGTAGTTAACGTTGATTTAAAACTGAAGTTTTCTATTTAACGTTAACTCTAAGTGCTCTCTTTTGTTTTCCTAGTATTATAAATAATTTTTTTATATATATTAAAAATTATTTGTTTTAATCGCTTCTTTATGAAACCATTTTTTGTTTTTCTTTTTGATTTTATCTTCCGAAGTTCCTGAAAATTTTTCAATTTAATTTTATTCAAACGATTTCGCAATTTTACATCATTTTATGTATATATATATATACATATATATGTATCTATAGTTAACACAATTATATCATATAATAATTATGTACAATTATTTATGTTGAAAAAAATGTCAAAATCAGAATTTCAATCTGTAATTGTGGTTATTTACGAGTAGATACATTGATTTTATTATTTCAAAACATCAATATGTATATATATTATATATACATATATATAACTATATAACTGAATTTTAATTCTATTTAAATAGCTTTTATCAGTCTCTTAGAGTAGTCATTTTAAGCGATTACAGCAGCAGGGTATTATAGAAGATATTTGTGTGTGTATCATTTATTGATCGTTATTAATACTGCAATTTGTAATAAAGACATTTTTCTTATTTACATATGTATTGACATTTTCATTTTAATTATACTATTAATTTATAATAATTTATTAATCTATATTTTTTTTCTTCTTATTTTCAGTGATTCAGCTAAAAATTTAGGATTTACTATTATAATAGATATGCGTGGTAATGGCAATTGTGCTACTAATGTAAAGACAATACTCAAAGTGCTACAAGAACATTTTAGTGCTAATATTAATAATGTAGTTATAATAAAACCAGATAATTTTTGGCAAAAACAACGCGCCTCCGTTTCTAGTCATAAATATAAGTTTGAAACACAAACGATATCAATAGATGCCCTTAATAAAATTGTTGAAATACCACAACTAACATCAGATTTTGATGGTACACAATTATATGATAATCAACAATGGATTGAAGCACGTTTAGCAATTGAAGATTTCTTTTGGCAAGCCAGTGATATGGTTGATCGTATTGATGATTTACAAGAAGATCTAACTAGAAATGATTTTGCTGAAGATGTTAATGGTGCTAAACATAGTTTAGATCATCACAACGAAATGAAAAAGAAAATTTGTAAATTACCAGTTGATGATATCAAAATTCAAGGTCAACAATTAATTTCAAAACTAAATACAATAACGTCACATCATCATCATCATCAACCGCAGCAGCAGCAGCAGCAACAACAACCAACACAACAGCCGCAACAACCACAACAACCATCACAAACTGCAATTTGTGATGATGGTTCACATTCATCATCATCATCACCAGCAGGTTATAATCGTTCATCAAATCAACAGCAAATACAATCAACTAATCATCATCAACAATCAAATTCAACACATCCACAAAGTGGTGGTGTACAAGCAACAGTAGCAAATCCAGATATGTCAGCAGCAATAAAAGTTGCAATGCGTCAAATCGAACTAATACATAATGGTCAACAACATTTACTAACAATGTGGCAACATAAAAAAACAAAATTGGATCAGTGCTTTCAATGGCGTTTATTTGAGCAAGATTGTGAAAAAATGTTCGATTGGATATTACATAATCGTGATGTATTTCAAATGAGTTACGTTGAAATTGGACATAATTATTCTGTTGCAAAAAGTTTACAAGATGAACATCAAAAATTTGCTGTTGCTTCAATGAATGTTTCTGTAAATATTGACAGAATTTTGGCAGTTGCTGCACGCCTTATAGAAAGTAATCATTATGCTGCACAGCATATTAAAACATTAGCAACACGTTTAGATAGAACATGGAAAGATTTTGCTGCCGGATTAGATGAACGAACTTCTGTTTTACAATTGAGTGTTCTATTTCATCATAAAGCTGAACAATATTGTAATAGTGTTTCATCGTGGGCAGCTGCATGTCAAGCATCACAGCCATTACCATCTGATATTCAAAGTTTAGAAACAGCAATTAGAACTCATCAATCATTATATGAGGCAATGTGTCAGGCTTATACAGAAGTTCATTCAACTAGTAAAAAATTATTATATCAATTGGATCATTTAGTTCAGGTATGCAATCAGCCACCACCACCTGGTGTACCAGATCATCGAAAAAATTCAAGTTATAATAAATATGAAAGACAAAATCCAGCTGCCGATTATAGTGAGGGTGCTTCACATGTTTTAGCTGTGATACATCAAATACTCGGTCATCATCGTTCATTAGAAGCGAAATGGCATCAAGAAAAAATTAGATTACACCAAACATTAGCTCTAAGATTATTTCAGGAAGATGTAAAACAAGTATTAGATTGGTTAAAAAATCATGGTGAAGTATTTTTACGTAAAAATACTGGAATTGGTAGAAATTTACAAAAAGCAAGAGTATATCAAAAAAGTCATGAACATTTTGAAAATGTTGCCCAAAACACTTATAGTAATGCAGAAAAATTGTTATCAGGTAAACAATAAAAAAAAATTTTTAATTTATTTTAAAAAGAAATTGCTATAATAGATATATATATATGTGTACATGTAATAATTATCTTTTAAACTATTCACAATTAATTTGAAAATTCCCAGTCAAAGTTTGACATCCTATGTTATTTTCATTTCCGTTTGAGTTATATTGAACTCCACATTTTCATTTTGATTAATTTGAATATTATATTGTTAAAAAAAATTAAATATCTATTTCTGCACCTCTGGCATAATGAGTAAATATATTAGTAAAATGATTAGCAACGTATTCAACATTTTTTAAATTACATATCTTGTGGTCTCAGTTACAAAAAACAATATGATTAAAATTACACCTGCACTAATTTAAAAATAAAATCATTATTCAATTCTCTTCAACTATTTGTAAATGTTTTTTTATGTACCAGAACATAAAAACAATAAAATAAATATGTTTCTATGATAATATACTTTGCCCCTTTTAAATTAAATTTTTGATTTGGACAGAACTGATCTGTACTGTATATGCCTATTAATTGAAAATTTCAGCTATTATCCACTCAGATCTTCCGCATAAAACACTTAATTTAAATAAAATAAAAAATGACGCTTTAAAATTTTATATAAAAAAATTGTATTTTTCATGCCACTTAAAAATAGTTTTCTATCGTCACCTGGTTAGAATATGATCGCTCAAATATGTAAATTTCTGAAGCTTCAAATAGCTCAACTATTATGTTAAAGTAGAATTTTAGTACATTAGTAGAATTTAGTTATTTCAATCAAAGGAAAGCATGTATAAATGTATTTGTTCCAATTTAAAACTGATTTTTTATTACCTCCATTGAAATTTTGGGATTATAAAATATTTATTAACTATTAATTATCGATAAAAAAAAAAATAATATCTATTTATTTTTATATTTTTTGAATATGCCAGCTGCTGATGATCTTGCACGTTCAGGCGAAGCTGATCCTAATGAAATATACTCGGTTGCACGAGAATTAGAATTACAAGTGGCATCATTTGCAGAAAGAGTTGAACAACGTCGTCGACGTTTAGATATGGCTGTTATATTTTATACACATGAAAAAGAAGTAACTGCATGGATAGATCAGTTGCGGACGGAAGTATCAACAGATGAAACTGTACTATCACAAGAGAATCTCGAAGGAATTGAACGTGTTATGCAACAATATCAAGATCAACAAGATAGTACATTAAATGGTTGTATGCAAACAATAGCACAAGGTGAAGCATTATTACAAGAAATGCGCTCATTAGAATATGTTGACAATACTGGATCCATAGCGGCTTTGGAAACAACATTAGAAAAATTAACAAAACAAAAAATAGAATTAGAAGAATTATGGTCAGCTCGTAAATTTCGTGCTGACTTAATATTACGTCTAAGATATTTTGAACGTGATGCCTTAGAAGTTTCATCACAATTAGAATTATGGTATGAAGAATTACAACATGCTGAATTATCCAGAGATTATCAGAAAGCTGAACAATTATTGAGAATGCATAATGAATCTGTTTCACATATACAAAATACAACGTATGAAGTATTACAACAAGGTCAAGATTTGCATGCAATGTTTGAATCAGCTGGTTTTATTGCAATGGCTGATTCAACGCATACTGCACAAGCACGAATTCAACATTTATTAGACTTTTTACATCAGAGAGAAATGGAATTAGAGGATTCATCAGAATTGAAACGATCACAATTAGAACAAGCCGTACAATTGTGTCAATTTCAAAATGATGCAAATCAAGTTATTTCATGGATTCGTAATGGTGAAGCAATGTTAGTGGCAAGTTTTGTTACACCAAATAGTTTAACAGAAGCAGAACAATTGAGAAAAGAACATGAACAATTTCAGGTACATTATTCTAAAATTTTATTTCCTTCAAAATCTAAGTTTAAATTTTTTGAATTTATTTTTAGGTTGCTATTGAAAAAACACATACATCAGCTGTTCAAGTGAAATATCGTGCAGATGCTTTAATCAATGCAAGTCATTATGATCCTCAATCGATACGTGAAATATCAGATGATGTTACGAAAAAATGGCAACAATTGGTGACGTGTGCTGAAGAACGTCATAAATTGGTTACAGCCTCTATTAATTTTTATAAAACTGCTGAACAAGTTTGCAGTGTCTTAGATAGTTTAGAGCGTGAATATCGTCGTGAAGATGATTGGTGTGGAGGTGGTGGTTCTAGTGATAGAGCACAAGCCATTGTTCAACTTATTTCAAAACATCAAGAACAAAAAGAAGCTTTTTTGAAAGCATGTACATTAGCTAGGCGTACTGCAGAGACTTTTCTGAAGTATGCAGGACGTTCCCAGCAATACTATAAGTATCAACCGCAGGGTAATTGTGAACAACGTGTTAAAGAAATTTTAGATAAATTATTAGCACAAGAAAATCAAGTATTGGAATTTTGGACACAACGCAAAAAGAGCTTAGATCAATGCCAACAATTTGTATTATTTGAACGTTCAGCTAAACAGGCTATTGAATGGATTCATAATACTGGTGAAGCATATTTATCTTCTAGAACAAATCTTGTTGGTAAATCTCGTGAAGAAACTGAAGGTTTTCTTAAAGAACATAATGAATTTAGGAGTACTGCTAAAGAAACAAGAGAGCGAGTCAAATTATTAATACAATTAGCTGATAGTTTGGTGGAGAAAGGACATGCTCATGCTAGTTCTATTAAACAATGGGTTGCAGCTGTAGATAATCGGTGAGTTTTTTTTCTCTTAGTTATTATAAGTTACATAAAAATTTGATTAAATAATTTGATTTATCAATCGATAAAACCTGGTTCATAATCAGATTATAATTTGGATGAGATATTTCAAATTTTATTATTAATATTAAAATATTTTTCATATTTTGTGTAAGTAAAACACACCCGGTAATTATTATATTCGATAATTTTTTTCACGATATTCGTTAAAATTCTCTTGTTTTTATTTTCATCTTGTCTCCTACTAATAAATTTAAGCTCTTCTTATTTTATACCTCACCTAACTTCAGTTTACTACAGTTTGTTCTTTTGTATTAATTTACAACAGTAAAAACCCATCGGCGTAAGAAATCATTCTTTGCCAAAAATCAGTTCTCTATTTTTATATCCAAAGTGACTAGTGAGACGTGTTTGAATTGTTTTTGTTTTTATTTGAATTAAATATTAAATTTTATATTATCACTTATGCCGCTACCTGAAGTAGACTATAATAATTATTTTGTTTTCAAAATAAAATATTAACACAGAAAAAAAACATTCTATTAAAAAAAAATTTCTAAGATTTGAAATATTTGATAAAATTTGAAATAATACAATATTAAATAAATACATAATAATATGTATATGAAATTAAGGTTAGTCGAAGAATTTACTTCTAACCAATATGATTGGATTCAAAAGTAAGTTTTATAAAACAACGCTGATTAATAAATTTTTGTTTTGGAATATGTGAATTTTTAAAATTAATTTAATGTCAATGTAAAAATAATATTTTTTTTTTAAAATTATTTTTAGATATAAAGATTTTAGTAATCGTATGGATACATACCGAGAGCAATTGGAAAAATCACTTGGTTTATCAGTTCCAGCTGTAACACAAGACGAGACAAGTTCGAATTTGAGTTCAACCTCAGGTATTATAAAATTATAAAGTATTTATTTTCAAACTTAAAATTTAGCGAATAATTTTTCATCGAGATTTTGTACCTACAATAATTTAAAAAAAATTATGATTTACATTTTCATTATGCAATCAAGTTTCTTAAACAATTTTATAAACTCTTACAAGTATGTACATATTAACAATGCTCTATATTTCAAACATTTACAAATGTTTAATGTGATTTCGAAGTTTTATTAGTTGAAAAAAAAAATAATAATAATAATTTGTTGCAGCCTCCAGGTATATTTAAAAACTGAATGTTTTTAGTCAATCTAAATAATTTATTTAGAATTAATTTATTTTTTTTATCTAATTAAATTGGGAGTTCTAGAATCTCGAGTTTTTAGTTATTTATATATTCCGAAACAATGGATTTTATTTTTATTTTTGCTATGTAATTAATTGATTATAATTTGCAACATAAGACTTATATTTCTTATAAAAATACATAAATTTTAATATGTACATTATCACATATTCCTACATAATTTGACTTTAAAAATTTGTCATAATTTATTAATTTATTTATATAAATAAAATTCTTAACTTTATTTAAATGTGTCTTGAATAATTTAAAAAACAACAGCAGTAAAAATATTTAATAAAAAAAATTATTAACGATAATTTTATGAAATGTTTTAATATTTTAAATTTTTATTTTTAGGATCATCAGGTGATCGTCATTCAGATCCATCATTAGAAGCTAAACTTGGTCAGACAAGCGCTTCAAAAGAAATTAATGAAGAAAAGCGAAAATCAGCACGACGTAAAGAATTTATAATGGCGGAATTAATGCAAACCGAACGCACTTATGTAAAGGATTTAGAAATATGTATAAAACATTTCTTAAAAGAATTTCGTAATGGTCAAAATGTACCACAACAACTATTAGGAAAAGAAGATATATTATTCGGTAATATTGAAGAAATTTTCAATTTTCATGAGAAAATTTTCTTAAAAGAATTAGAAAAATATGAAACTATGCCAGAAGATGTTGGACATTGTTTTGTAACTTGGGCTTCCAAATTTGATATGTACGTCCATTATTGTAAAAATAAACCAATATCAAATAATTTATTAGTACAACATGGTGGTACATATTTTGAAGAATTACAACGTAAAAATAAAATAGAGCATCCATTGCCAGCATTTTTAATAAAACCAGTTCAAAG
Organism: Argyra leucocephala; assembly: GCA_963942445.1. Lineage (NCBI taxonomy): Eukaryota > Metazoa > Arthropoda > Insecta > Diptera > Dolichopodidae > Argyra > Argyra leucocephala. The sequence continues at coordinate 60,367,167 of OZ012679.1, read as the reverse complement.
AATAACAAAATATCAATTATTATTGAAGGATTTGTTATCATGCTGTGAAGAGAGTCATGGTGAAATAAAAGAAGGTCTAGAAGTTATGTTAAATGTACCAAAAAAAGCAAATGATGCAATGCATTTATCATTATTAGAAAATTGTGATGTATCTATTGATAGTTTGGGGGAAGTTGTATTACAGGATTCATTTTTAGTATGGGACAATAAACAAATAATTCGTAAAGGACGTGATCGTAGAGTTTTTCTATTTGAATTATATTTATTATTTGCAAAAGAAGTTAAAGATTCTAGTGGTTCCGTTAAGTATCAATTTAAGAGTAAACTGATGACCACCGGTAAATTTATTAATAATAAATTATGAAAAAACTAAAACTAATATTGAAAAATAATATTAATCTATTTTAGAATTAGGAATTACTGAGCATATAGAAGGTGATGAAACTAAATTTGCTGTATGGACTGGCCGAGCACCTATGCTCTCTGATTGTAGAATAGTTTTAAAAGCAAATAGTCTTGAAATTAAACAGGTAAATATGAAAATATAATCTAATACTTAGAATTAATTTAAAAAAAAAATTAAATACATTATTAATGTTATTATTAATTAATTTTTAATTTATAATATTAATTAATTCTATTTTCAATTAGTATTTTTTTATTATAAATATCTTAAAAAGAACTAGATAGCTCCTACGTATTATTTGTATTTACTAGATTAATTTAAATTCAAGCAAATAATTTCAATGAGAGTAGTATTAAAAAATCGGTAAAATTTTAAATTACATGTAAATTACTCATTGTACATTTAATAATCTGATTTGTTTTTAGTGATATATTTAATTTAATAATTATTAAAAGTTGAATTTCCTTTGACTAATAATTTATTTATATTGTATAAATATCACATCAAGCACTGATGAAGGAATTAAGTTCCTTCAGAAATATCGATATTTTTAATATTAATTTGTATTTAAAAAATTTTTTTTCGGAAATTAAGTCATGAGTATTGGTCTCATAATTAAATTTAATGATTTGAAAGTATATCTATTTAACGCAAAAAATAATATAAACTAATATATTATATATGGATTGATTATATTATTTTTGGCAATACTGAAATACAAAAATACAATAGTAAATTACAAGATAGTTATTTATAAACGATTGAAGTACCTATGATTAATTATTTAAATTTAACAGTTTAATGTAAAGTAAAATAATAATGCCAAATTAATGATAAGAATGTAAAAAAAAACATTTTACAATTTTTTTTAATATCAGATTTTTTTTAGTGATGTATTAGTCTTATAAATTAAAAGTCGAACTTACATTTTTCATCAGTGCTTGTGATTTCAAAGATTGTGACTAATAAGTATTGCTTTCAAAATATCGATGTTATTGTATAATAAAATTAATTTTAATGGGAAATGGAATTCAATTTTTAATTGTCAAACGTATATGAAGTTAATTATGATATTTCTAAATTAAACATGTACATGATAAAGTTAAAAAATTAATTAAACTCAAATTGCAGCCTATAACAGTTTATAAAGACTTCAATATTATTAATTTGTTTTATTTTCGTTAACACTTAATTGTAGCGCTATAAGCAATTGAAAAGGCAATCATTATTTTCAATTTCAATTTTGAACAGGCTTGGTAGTAGAAATTGAATCTGTTTCTCATGTTTTGATTTTGGAGGTCAATGTTTCTATTTAAAATGATGTTGGGTTTGATTAAGTTGTTGATAATATTGAAAACCCATCATATATAGCTTTTGTTTACTAATAATCAAGAGGCTCAGACACCTCTATTATAAGTTGGTGGAATTTGGTTGAAGTTGAAGTGAATGTATTTATTAAATTTTTTGCTTAGGGTATCAAGTATATAAGAGTTTGGGACACTCGATTCCAAATAGGGTTGAGATACCGATTATTAGATAAGAATATAATTATAAATAGAGCAATTTTTTTTAGATAGTCGGAGTCTTTTTATTAAAAATGTATACGGAGTCATATTTTTTATTATGAATTGTCGGTCCATTCGATATCGATAATTGAACCTAAATAAATAAAATTTTACTCTTCAACTGAAGTTCTACATATTCCCTATATTATTTTACATACACATTCATTCGATTTAAACGTGGAAAATTTGGATCTTAAATTTGTTTTAATTATCAAAATATGAAATAAAAAGATTTAAAATAAACATACATATGTAATGTACATATACTTAAAAAAACTACAAAATGTGATTAATTAATTCAGTGTCAGGTTAAGCAGCTAAAGTTTAATTAAACCAAAGAAAACTAGAGAAAAAATAAAAATAAAATAAAAAAAAAATAATTTTTCTAAACATTCGATTTATAAATATTTGATCTGCACACTTTTTTCTTCAAAATTTTATCTTAAATTTCCTAAAATAAATTATTAACAAAGAACGGAAATACAAATTCTACAAAATATAATTTAAATACTAAAAAACAAATAATTTCTTTTAAATACAGTTATATTAAAAATACATTAAAAAAATAATGGTGATTTCCAATTGAAAGATTGAAGTTCATAATAAAAAATCTACGTTGTTGTGTTCCTTGGTCTTCGTCGTGCATTTGAAACTTTAGATCATCAAATATTATTAACGGAAATGAGAAGTTGTTGGATTCGAGAAAAAGAACATGAATGAATCCAATCGTACTTAAGTAAAAGACAGCAAAAAACATAAATTAGTAAATAATTTTATCTCTTAAAAATTACCTTGCCTGTTGGAGTACCGCAGGTTACTGTTCTTGGAGTTATTTTATTTTTATTATAATATTAATGACATACCTAGAAAAGTCCACAAAATTTTCTAAAATTTTCTCCTTTTTGTGGAATTCGCATTATTATAATATTAGTGGTGAATCTGCGGAAGAATATGTTAGAAAAATAAATTAAGACTTGCAGAAACTCAGTCTTGGCTTCATATCAAATAAATTATAGCTAAATATTGAAAAAAATGAAGGTGATGTTGATAAATGGAGAGTATATAAATATTAGAAATATATAGAAATAACGATGTTAAAGTTAATGATATTAGATTAGAAACAATAAAAGAAATAAAATATTTGGGTCTTATCATTGATGATGAATTAAACTTCAAAAGTCTTAAACCAAATTTTGAATATGAAAAAATATTTAAAAAAAACTAAATTTAATAAAGCAATTAACGTTTTGTAGCTCAATCCATGTATTTAATACCATTATAAAATCGCACTTTGAATATTGTTCGACAGTAATTGCTTTCTCTTCCAATGAAATGATAGATAGATTGCAGAATCTTCGGAATAGAGGAATGAGAATAATTTTAAAATGTGTATCAATAAACTTTATTCTAGAAACATTAATATTAAGGTTACCTATAAAAAAAAGATTTAGTTTTTTTTTTTTTTTAAATTACTAAGAATGTGACGATGTATAATGGACTAAAATTATATAATAAATTTCCTATTAATATTAAAGCTGAAAATATTCAATTTCTTAAAATTAATTTAATTTACTGATTTTTATTTTACTTTGTTAAATTTCATTTTTTTTTTAATTTTCATTTCTTATTCATATTTTTAATTTATTTTTTAATTTTAATATTACAGCTTTTTTTTTTGTTCTTTTGTTTTTTCTTAAATAATCAATCATTGTGTTGTAAATATCAGTATAAATATTATATTATAAAATTTATGAATGAATTATAACCTCTCTATATTTGTTATTAATTTAAATAGCAAAAATCCCAAATAAAATAAATAAAAAAAACAAATCTAAATTCATTTATGCAAGACTATTTCAATCTGGATTTTCCAAACATAAGAGTTCTAGAATTTAACTATTTCGTAGTGTACATTTTTCTTTCAACTAAAATCCAGCTATCTTAACTCTAAATGAAACTCATGTATTTTGCAAACGCCGACACAAAAATAATAATTTAGTATAGCAAATTCGGTAAAATCAAATGGGATGGCTTAAATTGTTTTTTATAAAGATTTTTTGATTCGAATAAAAATTTTCGTCTTAGAAATGCTAATTTTGAAATTTCTAACATTATATTACTTGGAATACACTTTTTCATTTCAAGCAAATTTTTATTTGTTGAACCAACTCAAAAATGTAATTGGTTCAATAACATAAGTAAACAAACAATTAAAAAAATAGCTTTTCATTTGTACAAGAACACTCCAAGTGAACCCGACCGTATAGCTTTCAAGTAAGCTGCTAATGGCTGTAAACGAGTACTGAAACAGGAACCACTTCTACTTAATAGTTGTCTAAGACAAAAAATAATTCTTTGTCCAAAAGACACCAAAAATGTTGGGTCATTTGCTAAAATAATAAAACAAAATGTTTCATCATCAGGAACAGTTTTGATGATTAATAATAATGCTGTTATTAATAGATCCGTAACTTAAGACAGACCTGCTCACAAAAATGTACGGAGCTAACTCTACATTACCAACAACAACAACAACCCTTCCCCTATAAATATTACAAAAATTCTAAAAGATCTAAATTCAAACAAATCTTTCGTACCTGACAATATCTCAACAGTAGTTTCTAAAAATTGGACAAACATCATAGCTATCATTTAATGAGTTGGTAAAACACAAATTTGATAAATAAATACATTGTAGTAAAATATTTAGTAAAAACTTGCAGTACACGAAGAGGTAATTCTATCTAAGCTACTGTCAAGAATATAAAAAAAAAAGATAGTCATACAACTGAGCAAACTTTTTAATACATAATACATTTCTCTTGTATTGACACAGCTCACGTACAATCAATCCCAAAAAATGGTGCCCCAAGCAATTACTCTAATTATCGCCAAAATGCTTTGTATTTTCAGTATTATCAGTATAAGTTTAAGTTTAAATCTTCAAAAATATCTAGATAGTCTTAACAGTTTTCTAAATGATTGTCAATATGACTTTATTATCAACACATTTTTTATTATATAAATTTTTTAAGTTATTAAATCTATCAAACTCAGACATGTTGCGGAGAATTGTTCAAAGCCGTATTTTTCTTAGTTAATTTTTGATTTGACATTAAAAAACAACTATTTACTTTTTATAAAAGCACTTGTTTTCTAGCGTTAGAGTAAAATTTTGGTATATTAGTGAAAATAGTCGAATATTTTCCTTTTAATTTTGCTGATATGCTTATCATACAGATACGCGTATTTCGTCTACTACTTGCAGACTTCTTCAGTGTTTTGTACTCGACTGAGCAAAACTATTTACTGGTGTGTACTCGTGTTTACAGTATTTTATTAAAGTTTCAAATATTGTTTTAATTTTTTTTTGAGATAATCATATTGTAATTTTTGTACACCTTAAATTATTGGGTTGTTGTGTAGTTTTAAGTTTCTTTTTATTTAGTTATTTTTATCAGCGCACTTGCAGATAAATCTATAGGCCAACTTCAGGTTCTTTCCCCTTTCAGTTTCTTTTTATTCGGTTATTTTTAACATAATGTATTTGAGCTAACTGGCTTAAAATTCTAAAGTCACTTATTTTTAATAAGTACATATTTTTTTTTGTCGTAATGATTAGTTGACGGGTCTGTCATACAAGTCAAAGAAAAATTTCTTTGTTTTGTGAAGGCTAAGCATTTAACTAGATCTATTTATTTTTATTAGTATAATTTCTATATTCAAGTTTTTTTTATACATTAATTATAATGAAGTTTTATTCTTTCATTACTAATTTATTATTTTTATGTTTAATATAGATTTGGGTTAAACGCTTACGTGAAGTTATACAAGAAACATGCTTTTCTGGTACTTCACTTACGTTACCAAAATCTCCAGCCAAAGGTTCAGCGTCTGGATCCTCGCAAAGATCATCACGTGATCTTGACGAACAATTAACAGAAAATGATCATGATAGGTGCTCTCTAGCAAGTTTTGGTTCCGGTAATACAACTGATAGTGATAATAAGGTAAGTTATATAATATTTTTTTTAATAATTTAACAATAAACATGGTCATTTAAAATTTGTATTATAACAAGGTGCGGAACTAAAGTTCTAGCATTTTTCTTGTGTAAATAATAATAAGTTAATGTGAAGGAGTACAGATTCAAACCCCGTGAGAACCGAAACTGTTTTTCAAATGATGATAATTGGTGAAAGTAAATTTTAAAATACAATCACATCGATAGAATAATATAATAGAATAATTACGCTTAATTGTCGTACCGTCAAAATTTTCGCGCTGCGCGTCGGTAGCATGAATATCGAGTAAATCGCTTAGAGTCGATTGCAATTCTTTTTTTTTTTTGCGGTGTTTAGCGGTTGCATTTTCTTGATCGACAGCCAATCAGCCATGTTAAAGAGTAAGTTTTGATTAAATTCAGCCATTTAAGTATTTTTTGTTTTTTCGTTTGTAATTTTTTTTTAAATAATAACATAACTATTTTTAAAAAAATAGGCCTTGAAGGCGGTTTTTCAATTAAAACAAATATTTATAAAAAATTTTGTTCTTTTATGAAACAACTTTCAATTGCAAATGTTTTAATTCATTTTCACCTTACTTTATAATTGCAATTAATTTATTAAAATTCACTTTTTTTCTTAATATTCCTACTTCACTTCTATACATTTAAAAATATTCAAATATTCAACTTTCTATGTATATGTCAAGCCCTATAAAATTACAAAAAAAAAACGAATTCCAAATGGAACACTTTTTTTCTCAGTCGATTGAGATTCATGGTATCGACAGTCGATTGCAATCGTTACAGTTTTCTTTTAGCGTCCAAATTACGAATTATCGATCAGAATAAGAGCAAATTATAAAATATATACCAATTACTGAGATGGGAATTTTGAATTATAATTTCGTAATTATTAATTAGATACAATGCATTATTTTTGAATGTAATGCATTATTTTAATGAATTATTTTGAATCATATTTTCAAAATAATTCATTAAAATAATGCATTATATAATATAATGTACTACAAAAAATAATTCATATTAATTGAAATACTTTTGAATTAAAAAATAATTCAAGTAATTTAATGAATTATTATTTTTTAATTCAAAAGTAATTCAAATAATTCAATGAATTACTTTTTGAATTCAAAAATATTTGACCAAAATACAGTTCAGGTATTACACTGACACAAAATAATTTTAAAAATTTGATGTTGTAAAATTTGGTTAAAATAATTCAAAAGTAATTCAATTAATTTGAATTATTTTTTTTAGTGCATTATATGTAATGCATTATTTTAATGAATTATTTTGAAAATATAATTTGAAATAATTATTTTAATGCATTATTTTAATTCATGTAAAAATAATGATAATGAAGACGTAATGCGTTAGTTCCAGCTCTGATACCAAATAATTACTAATTACTACAAATAATAATCCTTATTCTGAAAAGAGAAAAAAAGCTGTAGTTGGACTACACATTTATATGCACATCGCACTGGTATATAAAAAAATAAATAATAATGAATTTAAAACTTTCTAAATTTCCTTCTTTTAATTATTATTTATATTAAAGACAGTTTAATTCTTAATTCAAATTTTTATATTCAACATCAAAATTAAAATTAAAGTTCTCTCTTGTTGCAGAGGACCACTTGTAAATATAAAACAATTTGTACGGTACATTAAAATATTATGTAAATGTTTTCTAAATAACATTATATTATGTTCTTATTTAAATTTCAATCCTAATAATTAAAACTTTATATTAGAAAGCATATAAATTCTAATATTATGACTAATGCGATGTTTTATAAAATTGCATTTAAGTTGGCGCCAATTAATGATAATTTCCAACAATTTCAATCATAATTGAAAATTAACTTATAATAATACTTAATTATGTGATAAAAAAAATCATAAATATGATTTGAATATACAAGTATTAAAAATTTCGTAATTCAACTTTTTATATGCTATCGAATTTTATCGAAATTTAAATGTACATGTTTTGTTTTTCCATTATTTTACAATTTCTGCAAGTAAAATTGATAATAAAAATTGCATTCTCTTTAAGGATTATAAAAATAATGCGTCATAATTCATTTGTCGATGAAACTGATGATGTATAAATAAATTGTCTAGACTAAATAAGATTTTAAATTTATTTCAGAAAAAAAATTCTTTGTATAATAAATTAAAAATTTACAAGATGTAGTAGACCTTAGAGTAAAAATTAAATTAATTAAAATATTAAAATTTAAATTAGTTTAAACCAATTTCTTATAATGCATTGAATAAATTTTATATTATACTAGCCAACCCGGCACATTTTGTCCTGCCAAAATTTTGTCCTGACTCGAAAATTCTGATTTAGTGTAAAACTTGAATAGCATAATAAATTATTATTTTTATATTTTAAAATAATTATTTTTATCATTTCAATGCTAAATCATGAACAATATTGTTGGCGACCCATCAAGTGCATCAACGAAAAGATGCGATAGTTTTTCAACTCGTGAACACATATTTAATTGGGCGTAAAAAAAATACGGATTTTCTAGATCCAATCCGCATGTCTTCTTTGTTTGCCCTTGAACTGAAAAGTCATTGGGTATCATTGGAATCATCGTTAAAACATTTGTCCTTCGAAATATCCATTCAATTCTGTTACGCCATTTAGGTTAGGTTTCTTTAATGACTCTGATTTAATTGAGCTGTTAAGGGATCTGATAATGTCTTTTTGTATTGAAACGAGGCTAGTTAATCATCAGTTCGCTCAGCTATGGAATGTGCTGAGAGGCAGAGGTGAAATTGCTCAACGGTCTAAGTGCATAGGAAATAAGACAAATGATTTGAATCTTCTTATTTCTATCGCATTGACCAACCAACCAATCATCAAGTTGTGATATGAAAAAATGTGTTTCTAACTTTTCAATTATATTATGTTGATTTTAAACTATGATTGACACTTGAATGTGTTTTGCTTTCCAAAATATTTTTATATTGATCAAGCTTGTGGTATGTAGTTTAAAGTAGATTTTTCACTGTTTACTGGTCTAAGGTACACTATTTTTCAATGTTGGGAATTTTAGCAACATATGATTCGATGGAAATAATACTAATGATATATAATGTATTTCTACTACTTTTCTTTATTTTGTTTTTAAGTGGAGATAATATCTGTGTGTGTTTGTAAAATTTGATTGAGTTGTTAAAATTGTTTTGTAAAAAAAAAAAACCTCCATCAATCGAATTTTATCATCTAGTATCTACCGAATTGATTTTTGTAGCTTTGTAGTGGCTATTAAGAAATAAAAAGCAATAGTTAAGTTTTACAATTCAATTGTGGACACTACTATTTTGTTATCAAAATTTTTCTGAAACATTTTAGCGCCCTAAATTTTAAAGTGTGAAAACAAAAAAAAGAAAGACAAAAATGAAATGAAAACAGCCACCCAAATAAAAAATTTTTTTTTTAACCATAACTAAAAATAAAGTATGGAAAAGCTTTGAAATTTTGTTTTTTTTTTGGTCTCTATTTTTAGATGTCCATCATTTTATTTGAAAATAAGTGTGTTTTTATTTTGAAATTTTTCATATTTTCATTTGTTTTCATTTCGATTTTGTATTTTTTTTTCTCGTTTTTTTTTCTTTTTTTTTTTTGTCGTAATTATAGATAGGTAAAAATATTTGATCTATAACAAAACAGATTTCAAAACACATGTGTGAATATATACATATATGCATGTATATACATATTATTTATATTTATGTTGATATTGAAAATGGAAAAAAAAATCGTAAAGAATTCTACTTAACTAATAAGATTAAGATGAATAGGAGAAGTGCAAAGTTTTAAATAGGAAAATTATAAGAAAATTTTATTTATTTATTTTCAGATAGTCTATTCTTTAATGTTTTTTATACTTTTTGACGAATGAATCATAGTTTATATGTGTGATGTAGGTTGCAGGAAATATATAAATTGAAAATCTGTGTTTTCTGTTCTTATATTGTTTTTTTTTATAACTTGTTGTTCTACGTAATTTTTTTTATATATTTATTTGTTATTTTTAAATTAATTTTTTTTTTCTTTATTAATTAAAAAAAAAACGAACAATATTGTGTAGTTGTAAAAAGATATACATATATGTATTACATATAACTGAAATTATATAAAAACACAGTTAGAAATTCTTATTTACACAAAACTACCGCTACCTTTAATAATAAGAAGTATAATAGAAGAATAATAAGAAGAAAGAAGACAAAACATATTAAAACATTTTATGTATACAGTGAAACCCGGATAAATGAACATTTCGGAAAAATTCAAGCAATAAATCGGGTAAAGTAATTATCCGAGCCTGCTTATTGCCGCCTTATTGAAAAACTTATCTGAACCCTTTTTGTAACCCAAATCAGGCTAGAGGAAATATTGCAAATTTTGTCCTTTCTCCCACGCAATTAATTGTTTTTTTAATAATGATTTGTCGATAATTTGAATGGAAAGATGTGATAACTCTTTAGTCGTGTTGCAATATTGTAGTTGTATTTGGTGGCAGAAACTGATAATTTATATTTTGTGACTTTACTGTACCCTTATGACATGCCACATTGTCGATGACAAATTATTTTATGATTTATTTTATCATTTCATTGTGAATTTCGGAAATTTTTTGTATTCATATGGAGTATTTCTAAGGCATAATACGGAATAGGAATGTGTAAATTTTTAAAACTATGTTGTTTTTTTATTTGCGAATAGTAAACGTCTTTTTATATATTCCAGCCGAATTATGTGGCGATATCTTTAGCTGTTTGCTTTACTCAATATCTTAGCTGTGATCAGGGGAATGAATACCACAGAACAGACTTGATCCTATGAAAGGCTTATCCGATTCTTTTCTTGCTAGATAATCTGCAGTTTCGTTTCCTGCTATGCCAGAATGCTTTGGTACCTATATTATTGTGACTGATAATGCACCATTAGGTAATGTCTTATAAAAAAATTAACGGGTTAAACGCAATAACAGGTGAATAATTTTATGATTCTGTTCTGAACACAGTCATCAGGTTTTTTATAATCACCATTATTATACTCTTACCATGTATATTTTAAATTTGATTTATGTTACTAATATTTAATTGAACAATTAATTTCGCTGCCTTATTTGAAAGTATTGACCTAGATATTACATTTTGTATCCATGATTGATCAAATCATTTGATTAGTGCTTCCTCTATTTCTTTAAAATTGCTTGTTCGCTACGGTTTGCTTTGTAAATATTTATTAGCTCTAACAATTTCATAAATTTTGTCTGCATTTATCTGATTGTTAAAATATCGTATTTGTACTGCTTTGATAACTTATTTTTTTTTCTTTTTCCCATCGTTAAATTCTTCAAGTGAACGTAATTTTTCTTTTACAAATAATCGGGTTAAAGTTCTTTTATTCGTTCCTTAAACTCATAGTTCATTTTTATAATTTTTTTCAATTACATACCTATGTAACAAATTTGCTAACTTAATTTTTGGTAAATTAATTATTTTAAAAGAAAGTTATACTTTTAATATATATAGTACTGTATATTGTATTGCGTTGGAGAAAGGACAAAATTTTGCAATATTTCGGATAATTGTAATCTCGGATAATTGCTTTACCCGATTTATTTATTTATTTATTTTTAACAGTTGATCTTACAGATAAATCTGTAGGCCAACTTTATAGGTCCTTTTCCCTTTCGAAACGTGGGCTTTTTTTTATTAAACTATATTAATTATTTGGTATATTTTTGTATATTATATATTTATATTATTTTATTTTGTTAGTTATATTATATCTTTATTAATTATTAAATTATATTTGAACCGATTTATTGCTCGAATTTTTCCGACATTTTCATTTATCCGAGTTTATTACCATATATTAATTTGAAAATAACAATGATTTTTCTCTTGTAAAATTTTCATGTTTGAGCTATTTACATTTTAAAACACATGTTTTGTGGTTTTTGTCTAAGGTATTTAATTGAGTAAAAATTGAGCAATTAGACCTAGAATTTAAAAAAAAATTATTAAAGAGGGTTGGGCATTCCAACGAAAATTAATAAAGATGGCAGGTTTCGGCAAAAATAGTACTAAAAATTTTCAGTTTACAATTTTAAGGCAACAAAGCAAGAAAAGATGGTTATCCGGATTTACTGTTATTTATAAAGCAAAAAGAAAACAAAATTAATAATTTCAGACAGTTGAAAAAACAATTATTTTGCTGATTTATTTGTTTTAAATAGACTTAAACAAAAATTCGCCTTTTTGTAGTTCTAGTTCTGGATACCTACTCTACTTTCCTATATTCAATATGAGAATATATTAATTATTGTATATGTGATTATATATTCATAATTCCTTATAACTATGTTATGAAAACTCAAGTATTAATTATTCATTATAAAGTTTGTCGTTAGGAAACATGAAAATAATTTACTTTATTTTTGTTTAAAATGTTTAAGCGGTCCAAGATAATTTGGGATGTTCGGGTCCATATTGCATTAAGATACACTATGTTTGGCAATATGTAGGAGCAAAAAATGGAATAAAGCATTCTGACCGACAAATAGTTTCGAAATCTCTTTAATATAAATTTAAATACATACTTTTGGTTTTATATTAACCATTAGACCCAAGTAGTTAAAGTCTTCGTTATGTTAATAGCATTATAAAAGAGCTGTTATTAATTTTTTTTATTTTCAAATATTATAATATTTTTTACTTATATTCAGACAAATACAATTTTTTGAATTTTGATACATATGATATTTGTTCAAGATGTGCAACATTATTTTTTAAGACTGCGATTATAGTGAACAGTAAAAACAAACAAATTCAGTACCAAATTTCAACATTGGTAAGCTTAATATTTCAAATTAAATCAATTTAACCACTTTATGGATGTTTTTACAAAACAAATGAAACAAAATTATTTTAGTGACGTTAAGAATAATTTTTTCACTGTTTCATTTGATCAGAAGAAAAATTCTAATGTAATTTAACCGAAATGACAACCTATAGCTATCACTTCCATTCCATCCAAAACAATAGAAATCTTAATCAACAAGAAGCTACTGAAATATCTTAATGACAATGGTATAATACATAATCGTCAAAATGGCTTCCGAGCCCACCTTTCTTATGATTTGCCTTTGCGAAAGGCTAAACATCAGCTTATATAAATGTGGTGAGGTTGTTGTTATGGCCTTAGATATTTCAAAAACTTTTGATCCAATATGACATAGTGTTCTAATAGCAAAATGTGATGCTGTAATTTTATGTCCAATTTTCACTTAAGGGGTTGAAAGTTTTCTTTCGAATCGGTTATTCGTTTCACTTGATCTTTCGTCGGTTTATTTTGATCAACTTCAAATTAATGCTGGTGTTTCACAGGGTTTTCTCCAACTCTCTTTCTAATTTTTATTAATTATCGCCTCCAAACAACTTTCAACCAGATCCATAGTTTTGCAGATGACAGCACTTTTGTAGCGTCCTAACACCTCCAAAACTCATAGCTGTATAGTTATGCGAAAAATAACGCCATTCGAACCTATTTACCTATTACCGACTAGACAACTTAAATATTCTCGGATAGCGAACAAACCAAAATATGCTCTGGAATGACCATATATTCAATATTGCGAAAAGCGCCTCAAAATGTTTGGATTTGTTAAGTCGGTGTAAGGCATATTTTTCACACAAAGGTCTGCTTAATATCTATAAAGCGTACGTACAACCCAAGATGGAGCATAATTCGCAATTTATGAGCGGTCGCCTCAAAAACTGCTCTAAGCTTTCTTGATAGTTTCTTGAATGTTTCATCAACACTTGCTCCACTTGGTCATCCTCGTATGGTTGGAGTACCAAGTCTTATTTATAGATATCTATAGAAATCACTACTTCCGCCTCTTAACCAATTCCGTCGAGGAACGTGACAGGCTGCAAATGCCCACCTCTACACCGTAAAAATACTAAGATACCTTTTCTTTTCCAAAAGCCAACGGTACGAAAGTATAAAGGTTTTTTTGATCTAAGTTTTTACAAATAATATAAAACAAAAAACAAGTTTTACTGAAACAATTTTTCAGATCGTTATAACCGTCTCAGAGTAAAAACAAAATAATCAATATATGTATTTTTACTGTTTAATTTGTATACATCCATTTTATTGTTTGCTATAATTTCATTGCAGCCTAAACTTATATAAAGTAAATAATTACCTAGGCGGACGAACCCTCCTCGTAATTCAAGGAAGTTTGTTAAAAAAAATCATACTCAATTTGATTATAAATTATTGTTTTCCATCATTTCAATTTATTCATGGTACTATATTTTATTTTTTAATTGATTTTACTTAGACAATAACCGCATACGTAATAAGTTATTTAAAAAAAAAACAAAAATTAAAATGTTTGTATGTTAAAGAAACTTATATATAGGGTGAAATTTTAAATTGAAATTTCTAATTGAAAATAAAAAAAAATTTAAAAAAAAATATTTGATTTCGCCACGTCTAATTTTAAATGTCTATTATTTAAAAGAATAATAATTAAAATCAGTTTTGTAATAGATCAGATATTTGTACCGTACTTTTTTTAATTTACAGATTAAATATAATGATGCCCCTTACTACTATTTCGAATACTACTTCAATTATATAAGATATGATAATTAATACTATAGTAGCTTGATTTAGGTTCTTTCTTGATTTCCTATTCTTTATCAACTGACTCATGAAATATTTATAACATTTTATTAAATCTTATTCTATTTTCGATATAACTGTGAAATTAACAAAAATTATAAATTAGGGTTGGCATTTATATACATACATATTTAATTTAATGTGACACTACATTCCTCCCCTTTCAGTGTTAACCTTATAGTAAAAGAAAAATACTATTTTATTTTAACGAACAACTTTTTTGATTTGTTTGTTGCTAAGAATCGCGTATCGGTGCCAATTTTAATGGGTCCATTCTACCGAGATTGATATATTTTTTTATTAAAAAATGTTTTCGAAGTATTTTCACGACACAGTAAGGCCCTTCGTACGGTGGACATAACCCAGCTTTAACCTTATAAATTTTCACGAAAACATGAGTACAATTGTCCAGGTCTTTTGGAACAAAAGAGGAATATCCTGTGTTGGACCTCACTGGCGATGTTTTCAATCTTAGCATGTAACTTCTTAATCGGTTGATAAATCTATTTTCTTTATCAACAACAAATACTTAACCCGAGTTATCCCGAGTTTAACCCGTGGTATCCCGGCTTAATCCGAGTATCAATAAACACTTGCCCCGTCTAAGTCTAAGCTTTTGACCGTATAGCATTTCGGCGACAATTTAAATCCACATTGGTGGTCGTTCTTATACCTAATAAAATTAGTGGCAACTCTTCGCCCCAATGTTCTTTGGAGGCACTTGTGCACTTGGCGTAAATGCGCGTCTCTATCATTCCGATTGCCTGGGAACGCTAGACTGTTGTTCGTATCCGGTATGCTCTTAGCATCTTATTTAACTGGCTGAATAATTTCGACTCGAATCGAGAACTTTGTTATTGTTGCGAATACTAGAAATCGAACTAAACTTAAATGTATAATATAGAAATAATTTTCTCTTAACTTGTGTGTCCAAATGATCAGTTGAATTGGTTGAATGATCATTGTCAACATCAATTTCCTCTAAATTACATTTTTCAAATGTTTTCTATTATATTTCCTGGATTCAATATTTGAAAATTTTTGTTTGCTATTGAATCACGTGACTGTTGTTACTGTTTCTATTGAATTTCGTTTTATTTAAATTTCATTAGTTTCTTCACAATAAGATTTAATGATACTGTTCTGATATTACGTTAATACATTCTACGTTAAGCGAACAAATACATTTTTTTTTTTTTTCTTTTTTAAAAGTTAAATGTATCTTATCAATATTAAACTTAAATAATAATTAATTGATATTAATATTCTATATTCAATTAAATATTCATTAATTCGTTTATAATACACACATATAATAAATTTCATATAAATGTATTCAACAAAGAGAAACTTCGTTAATTTTAACTCCTTCCTTTATATAATGATATGTTGTTGTTGTTGTTTTTGGTACAAATAACTCTTGTATTAAATGCTTACCTAAATATTTCATTTCATTTTTTATTAAATTTTTATTGTTTTTTGTTTTATTTGGTTTAATATACGTAGATATAGTACAATACAATACAATGTAGGTTTCTGTTACATGAAAAGCTCAATAATGTTTAACGAAATAGAACTCTGCTGAACCACCTACCCCTTAAAACAAAATTTAAGGAAATAAATAGTAGCAAAGCTTAAAATAAAATTTTTATAGCTTTTGAATGTAATTCAAATAAGAAATTTATTATATGTCATGCGCATATCCTTTTATATCCTTTATTCTTTTACTTTTTTTTTTAATTTTTTTTTTTTACTTTTTATTGTAATTATACAATATTCGAGTTGTCTTATAATGAAATAAAATTTGTATGTTGAATTAATGAAAGTAGATATGTGTAGATTTATGTGTGTGCGTAATATCTTCTATAAAGGATTTTCATTTAAATTAGAAAATTATTTACTTTGTTTTATTTCTTTTTTTTTAATTAAATTATTATTTAGTTATTTAAATTCACACAGTAAATAAGAATATTTCAAAATTTTCAATTTGAATAAATTAGGAATAGAATCTTATTTTAATAATGAAAGTTTTAATACTATATTGAATGTCTATTTATTATGAATCATCGAGATGTAATTATTTAATCTTGATCAAATAAGGTGAAACTCGTTATTTATAAAGCTCGCTTTTAACTTTTAATAATATGTACTCGTACTTCAAAAAAAAATTACTTAAGAAATATAACCTAAACAATTTTGGTACGATCTTGACAAATGTTTTGGATATTGATAAATATTTTACATTTTGAGTAACACTTTAAATTTTAAACAGAAAATACAACTCTTTTGAGATATAATTTCATTAACAGTATGTATTTCGAAATTGACTTAAGGCCTTTTCACAAATGCATAATGCAATACATTAATCTTGTCATGTGTTCATAAATGATTTATACATTTGTATACAGTTGATAAACTACATCGCAACAATCATAACATAAAATTCAAACAAAATGAGCTACGCATTATGAATTTTTATACTGCACAAAAATTTTTTTCTTATCAGTTTTGTTTTTAGAGACAGATTAGTTTAAATTTCTAAAATTGCTGAGGGGAAGGACAAGTTGGATAAGGTGTTATCAAAATAAATTGCTCCATTTTTTTTGTAGTTATTATTTATATTATTTAAATTTGCAACAAAATTAGTTTAAAATTGTAAACAAAATTAAACTCAATAAAAACTAAATTTTAAAATGCGTGTTCATAACGTCAATAAATTTGACGATTTTTCTCTTAAAATTTAATCTACTATAATTAAAATCACTTCAAGAATAAAAATGATTAAAAAGGTTTAACTATAGGTCCTCAAAGACCATAGTTTGTTCTATGTACATCGAGATACAAAAATCGGGAGCACACCGAAATCCATAAAAATTAAGTCCGTAATACATAAAATCCATAAACATTTAAAAATCCGTTATAACAAAATCCGTAAAAATCAAAATCCATAATTTCAAAATCTGTAAATCACAAATGCCGTAAAATAAGACAACAGATGGCAGTGAATATTTAATATTAAATTTTCAGCACTTTCACATAATTTGTATATTGTTATGTCTGTTTCGGACATATTTCTGAATTTTCCCGTTTTTAAAGGCAACAAATAGCGTGGATTTTGAAAAATGGTCTTTTGTCGTATTTGGATTTTGTTTATTTGGAATTCTGGATTTTGTCGCTTGGATTTAGTCCATTTGGTTTTTAACATTAGGAGTTTCGTAGCTATTCCATCCACAAGCTGTTTTTGAGAATTTTCCATATTCCACATTATCGATTATTAGACTAATAAATTCAGTCATTTTTTCAATTATGCATTGTTATCGAAAATTTGCTAATAAAGATTTTTGTTGAAGTTCTGACAACCTTATGTTATTCTTACTGTTCTTGAAAGTTTAAAGTATATTACATAGCAGTTTTTTCGCCAGTTTTTACGGATTTTGACGGATTTTGTAAGTTTGGATTTTAATTTTTACGGATTTTGATTTTTACGGATTGTAAAATTAGGGATTTTGATTTATGGATTTCAATACCAACCCACAAAAATCTCGTAGCTCTAAAGTTGCGGATTGGAGTATAAATATTAAACAAATTTAAGAGATATGAACAATTTATTTTGGCTGATAAAATGTCATAAGAGAACATTACTGCTGCAACATTACGCATAGTTTAAAGAGTATCAAATCTTAATAAGCTTGCATTTTGATACATACAAAACTTGAAAACATATTTTTTTTTTAAACAAAACTTAATCATATATTTTTTTTAACGGATTCAATTCTTTTAATATGCTTAGCATAAAAAGGCATCCAAATAGGCGACACATATTCAAGATGAGGCCGAACTTAAGAACTATATAACGCTTTAAATGTGTAAGGGTCAGAAAAATGTTGAGAGTTTCGTTTGATGAAAATCTTTTCAAATGAGGAGTAAAAGTTAAATTATTATCTAAGATAACTAATTAATATTCAAATTCAAATAAGCTGTAAAACATTAAAATTTACGATTTTCAATATCATAAATCAGAAATTAAATTTTAACACATTTTAAAATTAAAAAATTTAAAATAGAATTTTCAATTTCTTTACCTTATCATGTAAGACCTGCTTGCTTAGATAAGTATTTGTATTCAGGTACTAAGAACTTATCCTACCTTCAGATTTATTTCGATTATAGTTCCTGAACAGCTTAACTTAACTGCAAATCGAATATTATTTTGGGGTTCTACTTTCTATTTTGTCGCAACATTACCACATATATTGTCACACTATTTGAATTTTAATTTTACAAACTTAACAAAAATAATCGAAACGCATACAGATATGACGTTTTAAAAAAATAAATTCCCACTAAATATTTAACGTTTAGATTTATAACAAAAAAAAAAAAAAGTCAAAAAACATGTGTATATCTTATTTTCAATTATTGATTAATAATAGACTAATAAATTCAGTCATTATTTTTCAAGTATTGTTATCAAAAATTTGTAAATATAATTTATGTACTGTTATTAATTTTATCTTTTCAATGCAGCCGTAATTTTAAAAGTTAAAATGTATGATTCTTAGAATTGATTTTGCATAAAACGTCCTACTATCGCGATCTGATTTGAAGATTTATCGAAAAGTATAACGACAATGATAATGAGCTATACATTATCAGATTATATTGCTAGTTATTTTATTGACAAACCTATATTTCATTCAAAAACCTTAGGGCTAGATATTAAAAGCGATTTATAATTGTATTTTCATAACGAATTTCAAATGATTTTGAATTTTTTTATAATTTTAAAGTAATACTAGTTGACCCCTGTGCCATTTTACAGTGGTGATTTAAAAATCTTAATTAACAACATTATTATTGATTTATATGTTTTTATATAATTAGAAATAAGTTCTATATATGCATTTAAAAATAAAATTTTGAATTAAATAAGTTACCGCTAAAATCCTAAACTAAAAAATTAAAAAAGAAAAAAAAAAAGAAATAGAAAAAAAAACTAACACGAATTTTTAATTTGCCAAATAAACTATAAATTAATAATTTTTTCTATATATTTTCAATATTATGTTTTTAAATTTAATTCTTATTTTATAGATATTAAATTTTTATATTCTATTCCTATTTAATGTAAATCCTGATATCACTATTTAGTAGAATTGAAAACTTATATATTAAAAAGGTATATGTACCCTACCTATATATAAATTTATTTTTTCTTTTGCAAACGAAACAGCGCCAAACTATGCAATAAATAGATAGATACACACATAAGTATACTGTATACTGTAAAAATAATATTATATCACTATATGAGTACAGTACATTGACACTTCACAAATGAACATTTGGTCTTTGGACATTTGGCAAACAAACATTTGGCAAAATGGACACTCAGCAAAAGCAAATTTTTAGGAGCAAGAACTGTAGTCTCGAAGTCGTGTTCATTTAATTGAAAACTTAGTTTCTACTAGAACAGGAAAGAAAAACGGAAAAACACAAAACTCTTTAGAAATGTACTTTTGTGCCTTAAAATCTTATAATTCAATATCTCGTTTTTAATTCTGTGAGAAGCTTATTTACTTGTTTTTGTAGACTTCAGGTAAAGCTAATATTCCGGATAAAGAGAATATCCTCATTTTGCATCCAACTCCAAAATTTCTATGCATGGTGGTTATATATATTGTCCTCTACTTTTCGTAGAACAATCTTAGTGGGGCGAGATGTTCTCTCGCTCCGGTATGTTTTAATATCCCATTTTAACGCTGTTTGGTGTTGTTGTTGTTAAGAATGTAATTAGGCAAAAGCCAGTTTTTTCAACTTTATTTCTTTTTTTTGAAGGCCCTGAAAGCAACAACGTGTTGATCCGCCAACTCATGTAGGATTTCTTCTTTTGTTAAATATGTGAAGTCCAAACACCTTTGATGTGAAGTCCGAACAGTTTAGGCTTGTGTGTTTCAGTACTTTAAAATTGTAGGTTTCGTATTCCTATAATTTAATGATTTTATCTGTTTTGGCAGTGTTATTATATCTTCTCCACAACTTTGTGATGACAAAATCCAGCATTCATACCATCTTTTCGGAGGGGTTTCTAATATATTTTATTAAATATGCTGTAGACTCTCGGTGAAACAATTTTAATAATAAAAATTTAAAACTAAGCCTTCTGATGATAATGCAATAACCGAAATCCGTCAAAATTTCTTTTCATTAAACTTGTGTAGTTTTAATAGATAATTATAGGTGGAATTGTCTGTCATAATTAGAGATTTTGTAATTAAATTTTAAATTACTATTTTATTTTATATGGTGTTGTGATTCATGATATAGCATCCATACTCTTATATTTTCGTACATTTTATGATCTTTACTAAATGGTAATGTAATCAAAATCATTTACTTCCATTCGTTAACTGTAATATTTGTTGTCCTCAATTTCGTCCAGTCATCTGGGTCTTGGTGCTCTCGTTTTAATATTGTACTGTGTATAACACTCTTTAGCACTCTTAATCATTCAACCTCGCAGTTAAGCAAAACGAATAGATTTGGCTGATCAGTATTAGAATCTCTCTACTCCATTAATTGCCGCCCATTTTCGTCGAATTTCTTTTAACAGAAGTTTTTTAGATTTATGGAATAAAAGTCGAGTTTCCTTTCACTAATCATTTGTATTTATTTTGCAAATATCGATATTTCGGAAATTTAAAATAATACCGAACTTTGTAGTGAATCAATCTAAGGCAGTCTTCTCTGTAGAAGAAATGCACCTTTTAAATAAAGGTTTAAACTACGCTTTAAAAAGTAGAGTTCCCCGGGAAGAGATAATTGTAGACATTGAATCAAATATAAAATATTTGAATGAAGAATACAAAAATGACATTAGGGGAGAAATTAAAAAGATCATCAAAAGTGAATGTCAAACAACAGATAGGAAAACTTGTAAAGAACAACAAATATTGAAATCTCTAAAAGAAAAACCAGTCCATTACTTAAAAGCAGACAAAGGAAACAAAATAGTCATTAAGGATAAAGAGGAGTATGAAAATCTGGTAGAAGAAAAACTTAAATCCGGGAACTTTTTCGAACTTAGAAAGAATCCCTTGCCAGATTCAGTAAGAAGAGTAGAAAAAATTCTAAAAGAATGTAAGGGTAGCATAGAAAAGATAACAAACTTAAGAATGCCGAACCCTTCATTGCCTAGAATTAGATGCCAACCAAAAATTCACAAAGATGGAAATGAAATGAGGGAAATAATTGCAGATTCCAACTCACCAACATACAACATAGCAAAATGGTTAGTAGCAGAGTTCAAAAACCTAGGAAGAGAAATGAGCACAAGAGCTATAAAAAATACAGCTGAACTGATCGAAGCAATAAAGGATACCGAAATAGGGGAAAGTGAAGAGCTAGTATCATTTGATGTCAAATCACTTTTCCCTAGCATACCAGTTAAAGAAGCCATTATAAAACTAGAGGAATGGCTCAACAAAATGGATGATTCGAGGGAATGGAAACAAAAAACCAAATGCTACATAAAATTGGCAGCCCTTTGTATGAATGAAAACTATTTCATGTTTAGAGGGAAGTATTACAAAACCACAAAAGGCACAGCTATGGGAAATCCACTATCCCCTATATTGAGCGAAATCTTCATGAATTTTATAGAAGAAAGGATAGTAGAAGAAGGAATTATGCCCAGGATCTGGATGCGATATGTAGATGATATTATCGCAGTAGGGGAAAAAACCAAAATGGAAAGTTTACTTGTTAAACTCAATAACATCCATAACAACATAACTTTCACAATGGAAAATGAAAAAAATGGCGAAATTCCGTTCCTAGATATCAAATTAATTAGAAGGGTTGATATCTATAGGAAAATTACGACAACTAAAAGAACTATCACTTCCGATTCAAACCACCCCCATGGACAAAAGATGGCAGCATATCATACAATGATTAACAGACTACTGACCACACCTTTATCAGAAGAAAACTTCAAAAAGGAAAAATTATATATTGAGGACACAGCAGAAGTAAATGGATTTATGAAAGAAAATGTTGAGAAAATAATAAAGAAGAAGATCCATAGAACTGAAATGGAAAATCTCTCAACTTTATTCGAACAAAACAAAAATATGGAGAAGCCAAAACGAATCTGTGTAGCACATTCCGCATACACAAAAAAATTTAGCAATATATTTAAGAAATACAACTTAAATGTAGTCACTACTAGCAGAAATCTCAAATTATGTAATCTGTTAGGATCTGCTAAAGATAAGAAAAGCATAGAAGAAGTAAGTGGTATATACAAAATATCATGCCAAGATTGCACAAAAACTTACATAGGACAATCCAAGAGGTTAATTACAGTTAGATTCCAGGAACATATGAGGGAAGCACAATTGGCGAGGAAAAGAAACTACACGAATTTTAGGTCAGCTGTAGCGCAACATATAGTTGAAGAAGAACATCATATAAATAAGAATAGTTTAAAATTAATAAAAGAGGTAAACAAAAATAATAAACTAGATATGTATGAAAGCCTGGCAATATCTAGAGAACCTGTTAACAACAGACTTAATAATGATGTAGGTAGTGGATTCTCGCCATTATTTAGATTACTTTAAAATTAAAAATCAGGTTCAGGTAGAATTAAGATCATAAATACTAGAATAAGGGTTATTGTGTAAGACTAGTTTAAATGCAATAAATAATAATTATACAAAAAAAAAAAAAAAAAAAAAATTTAATAAATAAAACACTATAGATTAGGTAACACTATTAAGGAATTACTATTGTTAACAAAATGAGCATATTATTGAGGGTTCAAATTATATAATTATATGTAAGGATTAGTGTAAATATTAATTAGTCGCAAAGCACTGATGAAGGAAGTAAGTTGCTTCCGAAATATCGATATTTGCAAAATAAATACAAATGATTAGTGAAAGGAAACTCGACTTTTATTCCATAAATCTAAACATATCACTAAAAACAAATCTGATTATCAAAAACAAAGAAGTTTTTTGCCTGCTTCAACTTTAAATAGGTTATATTTCAAAATTGCCATGTTCTGACATTATTGTCTAATAGTTGATGACAGCACAATTATTTACATTGATACCTAGTACACCAATAAATACTGTTGTTATGTTGAGCGAGAATCTTACTTATGAAGATGGAGGTTCCTTGGTCAAATTATAGAAATAACTTAGATTGCTTAGTTTGTTGTTTAATTAATTTATCAACTAACCTAAACCGTTATCAAGGCGTATATTTCATAATTCAGTGTTCTACGGGGCTCCAAATTTTAGTTTACTTTATAATTTTCAACCCTCCTACATTCATTTGATTTCGATATTTTTTGTATCGTATCCGTTACAAAATAAAATATGAACACAAAAGAAAATTAATTATGGCTAATCAGTAGAACGGAGTAATTTTGTTTTGCATAATTTAATAGGAAAAGCGTAAAAAAATACTGTGAAATTATCGATAAAAAAACTGATTTTTATAGAAGTTATCAATTAAGCAAATTAATTTATCAAAATATACTTAAATATAGATAAGAAATTAGAAATTAATTCTAAATTTTTTTTTGAATCAAATTTTTTTTTTATCTATAATAATATCAGTAAAAAATAAATGTATAAGAAGGTATTTTTTTATATCTGTTTATATAACGATAGTTTTAAGTGAAATAAATCTCCTCCAGAATGATTTTAGAATGCACTTGCCATTTATTCGATAAAAAATTTTTTTATTTTGAAATTTGTAGATTGAATTGCTCCTTTGAATTTTATGTAATAAAATAACATAGAGTTCGTTGCACTCTGGGTTGAATTTGAAAAAAAGGAGAACGACTGTTACCGATTTAAAAATTTGGAAGGATTCGGGTCGGTCCTATACAACTAGCACCTTTTTTTTTTTGGGGAGTTCTATGTAATCACGACCAAAAAAAAGTTATCATAAAAGTTTGAATGAAAATTTTTATTTATTGGAAATTTAAATACAATACTTAAGATCTGTTGTACTTCCCTGCTTATCTCAAAATTGTAGTTCCATGTCCTTAATAAACGCTAATATTGCTATGATTTCAATTTCAGAATCAGGCAATGTGTATTTCTGGAGCAATGACGTCGCAAACAAATCGAATGTGAGAGGAGACATCTTCCTCTTCTAATCAGAATCTTCATCGATACGATTTACAAATCTTGAACAGATGCTTGTTGAGTGGGCTTGCTGAATATAATAAACCATGTAAGCATTATGACATTGGATCTAGTCTCCTTGATTATCTGATTCAATATTTAGATACCTAGCTTGAAAAAGGATCTAGACTGCGTAAGTCCTTGGCAACTATTCCATATGTTTTGGGTTTCTGTAGTTTCCCACTTGGAAACAATTTTTTGTAGGTAGGTGTTTGAACGAGTAATACTTTGCTCTGGTCCTAAGAATTAACTCTTCGCACCCGATTTTGACAAGGACATTTGTCTCTTCATTGCCTTGTATTCCTTCATGCCCGATTTGTTGTCGATCGCAAGAATTAAGACTCACAAGAATTAAGACTCGCGGGGAAAATTTTAGCCCAAAGATTATGGCATACACTCGAACAAGGCCCAGCTGATGTACGAATTAGAACCACGAGACCATCATATGCGTCGTTCTTGAGCTTATTAAGCTATAGTACAATTGGAAGCTGATCCCGTTATTTTACTTTAAAATTATGTCTACTGGTGAGGTTCATTTTTGGTTAAATGGTTTCGTTGACAAAACTGCCTTTAATGGAATAAGACTTCATTATATCCAGAAAAATGTGCCGTTTCCAACGGTTTATTTCATTAAAAATAAGAATAGCACTAACGTTACGATCCGTGGAGATTGATGCCGCACCATGATAGTGATTTTTTTTTCTGTAAATGTGGATGATATTGATCCGAAAGAAATATGATTTGAAAGAGTGTGTGGAAAGAAATGCGCTACCATATGGCGATCACAACCATCGACTTATTGGAAGCAAAATTTTATGTTAAGTTGATTTCGAGAAATTTACCTATCAGTTGGTTCTCGACCAATCAATTGGACCAACCTGTCAATTAGACTCACGATGCGATTTGACACCTCTCTTTTGATTCCTGTGGAACTACGTAAATATACTGATAAACCAACGATAATTGACGCATTGGAGGCAATATTGTTTCTGCTATTTGTTACATATATGATCAGAAGTGGTCCGAGAAAATGGCTCAAAATTCGGCGTCTAGAATTCGCTTCGTCAAGAACGCCGCGGTTGTTCAAATGCCCGAAATCATCTTTATGTATTTAAATTTCCAATAAATAAAAATTTTCATTCAAACTTTTATGATAACTTTTTGACAAGTTTTATGGGACTAAAAAACCACCCGATATATTTTTTGTTTCAAAATTTTCATTGTTCTTCTAAAACTGTTACATTTAAATAAAGTTTTTTTTCATTTTGAAAACATTGCACTTTCGAATAAAATAAACTACCTAAACAAATTTGAATTGTATTTATGTAATTTGGTATATAAGTAAATAAGTAAAATATGTAATAAATAATATAAATAAGATCTAAGGAAAAAAAAACATAATAATCTGCACAAATATATAAACATGTAAAAATACTATTCACAAAGATATTTTTGTATATAAAGTTCAAGTTCTCAAATTGTCAAGTTCTTTAATAACAAAAATAAAAAAAAAAACAAATCAAAGTTTTTTCAACCTTCAAAAAAGAAAAACAAAAAATGACAATAAAAATTTCATAATATAAAATAAAAGTTTTGTTATAATATAAATATGCAGATGGAAATTTATAGATACATAATATAGTTGTGTAGTTGAGTATGCAACAGAAAAAATATCATAGAAAAAAAAAATATATCTAAAATATTTCCTTCTCTTTCGTTCTCTAAAAATTTTCTAATTCTTTTTTATTTTATTTTTCTTAACCCTCCCTTACATAAAATGTTAATTTTCACTTCTCTCGCATCACATCCTTGTCAATGGTTAGAAAAAAGCATTGTTTTTTTTACATATTTACTTGCATGTGTCAAAAACTACATATATGTAAGTATATATAGTTAAATGAAAATATTGGTTACTAAAATAAAATAAAACTATTACTTAAAGATAACGATTTTTTTTTTTCAATGTTTTTTTTTTATATATAATGATTCTAAGTACAAACTTGTTTACATATTATGTGAATTCTTGGGACATTATATTACATATATCTATATAGATATAATAAATAGATCTTTATATATTATTATATAGATGCATATATGAATTTATGTGTAGTGGTCCTTTACCCTCTGTATTGTTAAACTAGGGTTGTGTGGCTCCATTTGACCATGTCATTATACTTGAAAATGAAAATTTGTGTGGTTCTAGGGGAAGGTTTATTATACCTAAAGTTGGCTTGTCGTGTCATCACATATATTATATACATATATAAAAATAAACATAAACATTTATATATGCGATTTGTTATTTCAATGATTGCGTATGTATTTAAAATAAAGCTTCAACATAAAATAACATAAATATAAATAAAACACACTTGGAGAGTAAACATTTCACCTAGTACACATAATTTTTTATTATCCTAAACACGACACGATAATGCGGTTTCTATTTATTATTATTTTTTATTATTATTTGTTTTGTTTTTCCAAAATAAAACAATTTTTATGTTGTTCAGGTCTCTATATCTTCAGCTTTTTCATAAAAAATGTAGGTATCCTATTGAAATATTTTGTTTTTTTTTTGTTTATGTACTCCTAGAAAATATGTTGCTCACTATGTCAGTGTGTATTCAGCAAATTTTTCTTTTGCTGAAATGTGACTTAAAGTTTAACAAAATAAAGTATGTATTTATGTATACAAAATGTACGTAGTCGTTATAATAACCTTACCATACATACTTACTTATTGCTTATATACTATCAGAATGCATGTTCTCCGATAAAAAAAAAATGATAAGATTGAAAGCTTTTTGGTTTTTATTTTTTTCTATGAGAGAATACTTTTTTATGGTTAGAAGAATTTTGCTAATGAACAATTTATCTTTGAAATTTTTTATATATTTAGATATATTTATTTATTTTTACTGAAATAAGTACGGTTACACATCTGTGTTAATATATTTTATAACCATTAATGAATTTATCTTTTGAGCACTTAATAAACATTTTGTTTAATTAGATAATTTCTGTGTTTTAATTTTTGTTTTTTAATTCCATTTATTCTCAACCTGTTTAGTGAATTTCTGAATGGAAATATTTTAGTGAAAATTATGGTTGATTTATTGATTCGATGTCTAAGGAATTAATTATTCAAAATTAATTAGTCAAAATTCAAATAGATCATGAATAATTTTTTAGACAATTTAAACAAATTTACAATTTTTTACACACTCAGGCACCACATTGTATTTCATACTTAATTAGTTTTTAGTAGAGGAAAATATTTCATTTCTATGATACTAAATATATAGTTCAATGATTGGGTCTATTCTATCCTATTGTCATTAAATTAATGTCAGTTGAAGTCAATTCGAATATGACATATAGATAAATGGCGATGTCACATTTACTTACAGCTAAACTGAGCTATAGAATAGGAAAATAATTCATTATAACGTTATTTTATACACAATATACAATAGTTGACAGAAACGTGATGAATTTAAAAGCATTAGGAAGCAAAGTAACAACAATTGAATTGTAAATTACATCCCATTATATATGCAAGTTTTAGCAAAGTCACAATCCAAACTAAAAAATGTACTCTACCTGCGTCTTCGATGTGGTAAAGAAATACTCAAATGCGAAATGAAAGTTAATGCACGAAAAGGTAATTCTACCTAATCTACTGTCAAGAGCAAAAAAAAAAAAATAATATATGTATTAATTTATATTTTTTAAACAAAAATCAATCATTTTCATCATAAAAATATATAAAACTAATATAATGCCACTGCTAATCAGCTGTAATAAAGTTTGAGTGCAATTTAAAAAAGTAGTTGTAAAGGGATATCGTGTATGTAAAGGTTTCCATCTTAATTTATAGATATGATTATTAGAAGTAAAAACAATAATAAAAATAAATTTATAACTTTGCTATATGTCTCACTCATTACTAATTTAATTACTAACTCAAAATACCAACAAAAATTTAAAGTAAATATGTATCATCTCTCATCATAATGCATTAATACTTCTTACTACGTTCTGCATTCTAACTACTTACTTATTTTTCATTCATAACAAACTTATCTCTTTTTTATTATTATTGCTGTTATAAATATTATATCATAAATACGGACGGTTGTTACGAATATAAATCCAAGCTAAGTGCGGTAAGATATACGGTAGCATGTACGGTAACTAAGGCCTCAGACAGAAAAATTAGTATATATTCTTAAAAATATATAAAATACTGTATTTACGATACAAAACAAAGTTAAATTCGGAAATGCATAACATTGTCAATCATGATGCGTGATCAATATTGTATCAGCATAAAATTTATGATTCTGCAATGATATTTTTATATTGACATTTTAATGTTGCATTTTAGAATATTGAACTTTTATGATGCGTGATGCTAATGCATTTCTGAATTTACTACAATTTAAACAAACAATCACATTTCGAAAAAAAACAAAAAATGTAATGCAGACCCTAGCAGTAATTGCAAACATGCTTTTTAGAAAATTACATACTTAAATTTTAAATTTATTTCTATTCATGGGTTTAACAAGTGTTTTTTTAAAAACTCATTTTATATTTATTTTCCAACATGTTAAATATAAAATTAAAAAGTGATAATATTATATGTATATATGTCTCACTAGTAATATATAACTACAAAGTTTTTCCTATAATAAAATTTAGCGCTTTTTTGTAAATAGTGCAAATCTAAAAAGTACTAATCTTTAATAGTGGCTATAATTGAATTAAAATAAAAATTAACTACAAAAATATAATATAAAAATATATATTTTTTTTAATTTGTTTAGTTTACGATCTTAATAGCTAATTTTATTAGAATTTTCTTATTTCTTCTTACATACCTATATAATCTATTTTATAGAATTTTATGAAATAATATTTTGTATTTAAAAAATATTTATTATTTGTACACGTTCACACTAGACTTCGAGAGTACATACCATATATCGCGTGGGGATACTGTTGGTTCACGAGGGAAAGAAAAAAATATTTTTTACAAAAAATGATTTTTTGTAGTCTTTTACTGATTAAGGAAAATATAATCACATATTTTTATTTTTTTCATGACATATTTCACTTTAAATATTACTTGATTTTTAAACTACTCACATACTACTTTAAATTCAAACACATATAACGTCGCTTGTCAAAGTACTTTTTATCTCTTTCGCAACAAATTAAAAATGAAAATATTAACACACACACAGAAAGTTTCGACAGTTTACAAAACTAAGCTGTCAAAATAATATTTAGTACAATTTTAAACAGAAATGTAGTAGAAAAGTGTAAATCGTGAATACTAATGTGTATTATGGTATTGTTATTATTCCCATTTAGTCCAACTTTAGTATAACTTCGTATTAACTTCAAAATAATTCTGCATATTATATATGTCTTATAAGAAATTTGGAAATGTCAGTTAATAAAAGAGTAAATATGTAGTTAAGGAATAAATACACATTAAAGAATAAATATTTTAACAAATTTTTACAAGAAATCTACACGAAATAAATCATATAAATTCAATAATTAATGTTGTTAACGAAAAATGTTAATTAAAACCAGTACTGTGCAATTGCACAGTGGTCTACTAGTATATGTAAATAATTGTAAGAAATTAATTTGTAAGTAAACATATTTTATTTTTTTATTTATATATTTATTTATTTATTTATTTCGGTTTAATTGTATTTATTTATATATATGTATGTGGGAACTCAATGGGATTCAGTTTATATTAAGATATTAAGTCTTGGTTACAATTAGTATTTAATAAATTTTAATAAATCCGTTATTAAATTTTAATAATGAGTTCTTTATGGAATTACAAGCTTAAATTATTACAATACAAATTAATAAAGTTTTATCAATTTATAAGCAATAAAGCGCGTTCGTACCGTATCCGTTGCCCATATCAAAATGACTGACTCTCCGTATTTCTTATTAGTATGTGTATCAACTACTCTTCGTATTTCGGAAGTAAGTGAATTAACTAGTGTTAAACTCCCACATCTCGGTCATCCTGGAATTCGTCTCGAAATCCAGACGAGTTTGAATAACCTTCATTATCCTAAAATATGTTGCTTGAGTTGATATCGACCCATGGCTTCACAAAATCGGCAGAAGAAAAGTTACAAATTGGATTTTCATGATTACCAACGCGTTCAACTGCATATCGATCGCAACTTTTATTTTTTTAAGTTGATATGCCCAAGTATGCTTTCTTTAACTTGTTCTGGCATTTTTTCTCTTCCATTTTCGAAACTTTCAAGCATAGTATTTTCAATTTGTTCGGCTAGTTCCAGATCTTACTTACTTCTCATTTTAACTCCGTTATCAATTGGGTTTAAATATCCTTCTTGTTTCCCATATTTTCTACATACGAGATTTATATCTACATCTATTTTAGCTTATTACGATATTTTATTTTTAACATTCCGTTAACAAGGCTAAACGTTAAAGTGGCTAGACAAAACCTTAATAATTTTTTAGAAAACTTATTCAAATTTAACCTATAACTAAAACTACAGTTATCCTAGCTTTATATATAATCGCTGCAATGGGCGGATTTTCTGAATAATGACAATTTTTTAAAAGCGCATAAAAACGTGAAGCATAACGAGCAGTATCATCTTCATAAAACCTTAATTCACAGTTTGTTGGTTTCGGTAGATTTGAGATAAAAATAGTATATAATAATGGAGAAAATAAGGAACCCTGTGGGACCCTGCTTTGATTGTTTTTTGGTAGTTGACGCTTCAGAACCGATTTTAACGAAGAAATATCTATTTTTTTAGAAGCGTTCCATAACCTTCGTTAAGTAAATGGAAATATTCAATGTCATAAGCTTAAGGGTCAAAAACCATTATTTCATACTGCGTCAAAAGCTTTTTTTAACATCGAGTGTTAGCGTCCCTACTGAATGCGTTTTTTTAACTCTACAAGCTTGAATATTGGCTCCTGAAATAGAACTGCTCATTTGGTTAGCATTAGCGTTAGCAATTTCAATAAAATTCTTGAACCTAGTTTTAACGAGTCTTTAAAATGGTTTTCCAATTGTGTCTAAGAGTAAAAAAAACTCAGTTTCAACCACTTATTAAAGATAATTTAGAAAATTTTGTAACTTATCCTGGATCAGCTTGTAAGTACTATACATTTGGTATTTTATTTATTTTATAAATAATTTCTTTCATTCATATAATAAAGAAGATAAATATGAAGAGAATTGTATTAATTTGCTTTGAGTTTTAATGTTTTTGGTCAGTTTTATATGTCTAGTAAGTTGTTCAGGTAAGCTAAACGTTGGTTAGAATGAAACAACAGGACAAAGGTGTCATAAGCAAAATTTGTAGTGAAACAAAACGTTCTATGATGCTGGTAGATAATGTGAAAAGTGTTGATGATCATGTTGGGATGTAAATGTGATGTTCATCTAATGTGAAAAATTAAAAAGTTTGTTGTGATATTTCAAAGAAAATAAAGAGGATCGGAATGAACCTATAACAGCAGTATTAGAAATGAAATTGGGAAATATTTATTTGTTCTTCACATTTAATTTTGACAGAAGTATCTCAAACAGCAATCATTAATAACCTATCAAATTCTAATACATATATTATAAATTTAAGTCAACTAACAATGATCAGGTCTTCATACTAGAATGATAAGGTCTTCAACTAGAATAATTAGGTCTTCATACAAATTATATTGATGTGCTCTTATTGTAAACATTTTAAGACCATGTTCTTCAAAATAATCGATCAATGAAGATCAAAGACACTTCTGCAAAATACCATTTTTTGATATGTATTATATATGTACTATAATGGCCAGTGTGTAATAAAATATTGTAATATAAAACAGTCTAAATTAAATATTTTTTCAGTTTACATAATTCTTCAAGTACTCAAAATTTTTAAATACTTTCTAATTGTTCCAATTTGGTTTAGAAGAGTTTCGTAAACAAACGAGTTCATGTATTTATTTTAGTTTGAACTTTTCTTATGCAACATTTTAACAAAACCTAATTTATTTAAATAAATTCATATTTGTTCTAAAAATATTACAAAACAAAAACCGATAAAATAAAAAGAAATTTTTAAAAAGCTAAAAACAATTAAACCTCTTAAAAATTTAGTAAAATGTTCTGCGGTCATAAAACTTTACGCCAGAATAATAATGTTCAGTTGAATATTTTACAAATTTATTTTAAATTTAAATACAATTTTACAAATTTGTTTTATATTGTCAGATGCTGGCACAAATTTCCAGAAGTAAATAATTTGATTGACAGAAATACCCGTCTTACCTACATGAAATTATCACAGTTTTCGGTTATAAAGTGTGTTTTATTCTTAGAGACGTCGTACTTTAAGTTGAATAAATTACAGAATACTGTTATATCCAATTAACTTTATTTGACAGGTAATTTTACGGCATTAATGTTTAAAATATTTTCGGGCATGTGATCAATATGCCGGGTTAATGGGTGCGGGTACGTACATGGCATAATCTGGAGATCCATTTTTTTACACATTTTCCGCAGAAATCAAGCTGTATTTCGGCAATAACGTGTCAAATATTGGGTTTCAAGAGCTCAATTATTTCTGGTATATCGGCGTTGACATACGACTTTACATATCCCCCAGAGAAAGTAATCGTATAGCGTTAAATCGCACGAACGAGGTGGCCAGTTAATGGGTTTATTTCGTAAAATTAATCCTTTGGCAAATTTTTCTTTCAAGTAAGTTAATTGTATTGTGCGCTGTATGTGGCGTTCTGCTGATCGATTCTGAAGTTAGTAATCATGTCTCTGTGCCGCCTACTGTTGACTGTATCGTTCTGATCATTATCATTCCACCGGTCTATAGAGCGCAGGAAACGCGTATAACGAACAAACAAACAAACAGACTTTTCCTTTTACTAGTGTAGATGATCTTTGAATGTTCTTTTTCGAAAAAAAACCAAATTTAAAAAAAAAATCTTAATTTTGCAGTTTAGTTTTCTGGTTCAGATGTACTGTTTTTTTTTTTTTGTATTATTTATTTCTTTATTTATTTATATATTTATTAAAATTTATTATTACTGTGTGTATTCTGGGTTGGGGTCGAAATCTTATTTGATCAAAATCTTATTTTGAATTTTTTGGTTTTTTTTTTTTAAATAGGAGCACATAATAACGCATATGGCACAGTTTTAGTAAAAAAATGTGTTTAAAAAATTGCTTTATTTTCAAAGTCGGGGTCTGCCGCCCCCACACTCTCGCTACTCATTTATTGGAACCCTGTTTTTGCCGACTGCAAGTAAACGCATACGGCACAGCCTTAGTAAAAAATGTTTTTAAAAAAAATATTTGATTTTCAAAGTCGGGGGCTGCTGCCCCGAAAAAATAAGATTTTGAAAAAATAAGATTTTCAAAAATAATATTTCGTCACTATCCGATGTATTCTATATTCAATGAGACGATTAGCCTCTACAATTTGTATAATTTGTATAAGTGTATAGAATATGATAACAAAAGTTAATAAAATTCAAAAATAAAAGCAAAATAAATTAAATTCATAAATTATAATAAAACAACAACTAAAATCAAATACTAAATACTTAAACTATGAGAATGAAACTCAACTTGTCAAAACAAATTACAGCTATTTTCAATATCTACAAACTCGTAAAATACTCGAAGCATAGTCTACTAAATGATCGGTACATTGGAGCACGCCTTATAGCAATAGGAAGGGATTCCCACAAGCATATTATTCTAACAAAAAAGTACAAATGTCTTAATCTACTTTGATTTTTTTTTTCTTTTTTTATACGCAGGAATCTTCAAAAGACACAATGAGCTCCGTAGCTTGACATTGTATGTGGGATTCTTACCCACTAAACCACACCCTTTCTATATTGCGATCTAGTCCTACAGGACAAATGAGCAATTTTTTTCTTCGCTTTATTTTATTTTTCAATGTAGACTACATCCAGCGATGTCTATCTAACTTTTCCTTTGACGTATTCATCCATACCCTTGAAAATCCATCGCATCACCGACGAAAAACCAACCAGCTCTCCAAACGAATTAATAATTATGGAAAACTTGTGAAAAACCTCGTTTCGTTGGCAGTCAACATAACAAAATTCTTCACAAATCCCGTAAAAATAAATCTATCAAAACGTGGGAACGGGTCAACCTCCGATCACACACGTGACGAGTCCTCAAGAATGTGGGTGATTATTGCTGCACTAACTTAAAAGGTTTTACTCTTTTGAGTCGTCTGGTTATATTTCAATTGTCCAGGAGTCTACTTCGATGACGAAGAATATTTATTGAGAGAAATCTCAGAGATCTACGAAAATTGAATTTGTTGTAAATATAAAAAGGAGGCCCAGTATATATTACATTAAACAAAAAGCAGCTAAATTTAAAATTTAAATAGTTATTGAATGTTCAGTCTAGTATACACTTAGAGACATCAGAAATCCTATCATATCTGCGACGATTTGTGACATACCTGGTACATGAATTGAAAATAATATTAAGTTTAACAACATCGTTAGCGCTCATCGAAGACTAAACTACATCGCAATACAAAAAATGTGTCGAACATGAGAGGCTTAACTAATCCGCACTTAGCTCTTAATGAAATAAGAATAGAAAACTTCCAAAGTTAACTTATATATGATACACTCGGTTTGCAATGTGATCGGACCAACCTAATGTTTTATTAAATACAAAACACCCAAAATTTTTATCACAATGGCTTGTAACTTGACTTTAGAATATATTATCACAATGGCTTGTAACTTAGCGGGATTCAGCATGAGTTGATTAACTGCAGCCCATTGAGAAGCAGTTTCCAGTTCAACATTCAGTTTGGCTATATAATTTGTAAGCTGAGCAATGGGGACAAGTAATATAAATCTGTCCAGTATCAGCATTGATAAATACACTGAATAGAAGGGGCCCTAATATGAAGCCTTGGGGGACACCACATCCAACTTCAAGTTGATCAGAAGTAGATTTATTGTGATACACAAATTGAGAGCGATTAGAAAGATACGTTTAGGAACAGCAGATGAGTGAAATCCAGATTGATGATTGACAGAGTTTTAGCCAATTTCCATACTTTTGGTTATAAAGTCGAAGTTAAAACAGAATTGAAGATATGGGTTATGTATGGCGGGACAAGAGGTAGGGTAGTATTTTGATAAATTTTAGGGGAATAAGATCAAGTTTCTAGAACTGCTTTTTTTATTTATACAAATAATACGACCTTGTCTACATCTTTCTGAAAAGAAATCGTATAGATTTTACAAACACTTTTACTCACTGCATTCATTTCAATTATGTACAATAATCAAATTAACTATTATGTATAATTAGGAGACATAGTGTTTTATCTGCAAAAATTGCAAATTGCTATTCATATTGACTTTCGAGTTTAATATTTTTTAATTCATTTCTAATTAATACAATGGCTTAAAATACTTAGAATGCAGATAAATTGTTATCATAATCATTTAATCATATTACATAGCAAAAATAAAAATAATATAATACACCTACTTATATATATGTACATACTTACATACATATATAATTGAAATATCATGTGTTAAGGTGCTACATTTTTTTGTTCAGCACTTTTTTAAATACTTATATCTACAGATAACAGATTTCTTGCGATAGTTTTAGTTTTTTTTTTTTTTAAGAATTTATTCTTTTAGTTATTCCATCTTTAGATTAGAAGAGTCTACTACACATTTTTATTTACATAAAATTCATCAATAAAACAATATATCATACATTATTATAATACATGCACATAAATATTTATGCATAAAGTCCTAAAACATATGTACATAACGGATGTATATGTTGACTATTTATGAGATTCAATTAATGTTCATGACCATATGTACATTTTGTTGAGTACCGCTCGAAATTTATTACTTTAGGAATAGTATAATAGGGACAAAATTATATTATGATATATATATTGGACTTGAGATAGGTATAAAAGTATTTATTATAGTATGCGTAAATATCTTAACAAATTATGGCATAGGAATTTTTATAAAATAGAAAAAGCTTATTTATTCTTTTTATTTATGTTAACCAACAACCCTCATCATATGGACGTTACCAGTTGAAAAAATATTTTCAATCAAATACATTATAATAATATTACATACACATATTCACATACTATATAATAATATTTTGTTGTTGGTGCTTAATATTTTGTATACATAGTACTTTTTATTATTATTATTATTATTATTATTATTTTTTTGTATAACAAAATATTTTTTCTCTTTTACGATATTTTGTGTATCGTTCAAATACAAATTTTCTATAATTCTATGCATATGTATGTAGATAACATATTATATTATAGATACATTATTATGTATATATAGATACGAATCAAATCTGAATACGTATATTGTAATCAAAAAAAAAAAAAAAAAAAAAATTGGTTAAGGAATGGAAAAAGCTTTGAAACAATTTTGCTGAAAATATACACAAAACATCTACAACAGAGCGCTGATGATGATGTCGGAATATTCGCGATTTAACTAAAAAAAATAAATAATAATAATAAAAAAATCAACAACAACAATAATAATAATAATTATTATTATCATAATATAAAAAAAAAACAAATTCTTTCTGTGGTTTTCTTTTATTATTTTTATAATTTTACTGTTTCTTTTTTTTAATTTAATCCTTATAACGGTTTAGAAAAAAAAAGCAAAAAAATCGGTGGTGTGTATTTTATTCTTGTTATCCTATTTTTGTCTTGTTTATTTTTCCTGTGCTCTTTCGACTAAGCACAGAAAGAAAAGAAAAACATCAAAATAACTAAACTAAAAAAAAAAATCATAAAATAGACCAAAAAAAAAATCTTTATCTTCTGTACCACAAAAAGAAAAATCGATTCTTTTCACAAAATTTTCACTGAAAATAATTAAGAAAATAAATATTCTTTTTTAGTACAAAAAAATACAAAAAAAAAAAAATAATAATAAATAAATAAACCAAAAACAAACCAAAGTGAAAGAAAATGTTAATGCGAATTATTTTTAATAAATATTAAATAATAAATTATAAATTAAATTTAAGTGAATTTTATTTAAACAAAAAAAAAAAAAAAAAAAAAAAAAGAGGATGTCGAAAAATTTTAAACAGAATAAATTTCATTTTCTTATATTAGAAAATATCTAATTTTATTTCATATATTTTTATTTAAAAACGCTTATAACTGTAAATAATTTGACAAAATATATACAAGTTTTATTAACATTTAATCAAATATTAAAAGTGATATTTAGTTTTAAATTTATTAAAAAAAAAAAAAAAAATAACAAAAATAAAAATTTAGTGAAATAGTTAAGAAAATTGTTAAAATGTGAGAAAAATTAATATGTTTCTATATGTGTATATCCATCTATGTATAATTCATTCCATACATCTGTATATTTAAATGTTTGCGGCAATTAACTCTATATACTTATATCATATTCATACGCATATATATTATCTACATATATATATATATACGTAAATAATTATTCATAAAGCGATGAAATTTAAATAATTAACTTTTATAATTATAAATACTACTTTATTAGACAAAGGACCAAAAAAGGAAAATATTTATTATAAAATATCCTAAAAAAAAAAAAAAAAAAAAATTAAAACAAATTTTTACAATTTAAATTATAGAAACCTTTCTTAATCATCAATAAAGTTTCAAATTAAATATTAATAAAAATTTTAAAATTAAAAAAAAAAATTAATAAAATTCTAATTAAATATTTAATTTTTAATTATTTACCTTTAAAAATTCATTTTTAAATTCATCGGTCAAATATTTCATAGAATCTAGCTACATAATGTACCTACATATAATAATTAAATAGAGATAAAATAAAGTTTATTAAATTTTTATCAATTTAAGTAGACACAAGTGAACATATTTTAATTTTCTTTTAATAATTATAAATATTATTAATTGAATAATATAAAAACAAAAATTACAGAAAATATTATCAAAATATTATTTTTATATAAAAAATTTTCCTTATTCTGTTTTTTCTTTACACACAAATTAGTTGTCAAATTTTTATTAAACAATCGCAGCAAATATGAAAAAAAAAAAAATGAAAATGAATGAAAAATAAAAAAGAAAAAGAGAAGAAAATCTGAAAAAAAAACTATATTTCTATATGTATACCTACATACAATTATTATTTATAAAAATTGAATTTAGAGAGAATATACCTATGGATATAACATAATTAGTTTGTTTTAAAACAAAACAATTTTTTTAACATTTTATTTTATTATTTCTATATTCTATTTGTCTGTCTGTCTATTGATCTATACTTGTATCTTATCTATGCTTAAAATATTTAATTATTTTTTTTTTTAAATAAATTAATTTTATAATTGAATTTTGAAAACTATACCAAATGTTTAAAACAAAATTTTAATAATATCCTCGCAAAGAAATACAAATTATCGGAACAGAAAACGAAAAAGTAGATAATAATTTGTTATATGCATTTTATTTATTTATATGTATATAAATAACATATACTTGTATTGATCAACACTAATTAAAAATTAAAATTAAAAATGTTTTTTATACCTTAAAAGTATTTTCATGCTTCACACATTATCAGTAACTCAGAATAGTTTAGTTTTACTAATTACTAAATCATAATATATAAAACATTTTATTAAAACATATTGAGATTCGAAGTGAAGTCGGTTTATATCTTCTCAGATGTTATAACTCTAGTAATCATATAGCAGAGAATTTATCAAAGTTTTCTTTCAACAAGAATACAATTTATTTTTTCCGAAAAGGATTCATTTATACAGAATTATTAAAGGTTCGTCGGGTAGGAGGAAAAGATTATGAGTAAAATAGGATGATAGGAAAGAATTGGTTGGATACTAATCTGAACAGACTCATTTTGAAAATTTATAAATTGTAAAATGTAGCTTTTCTATCGTAGAGGAACACTACAAGATGGAAACGTGTTAAAAATTTTAGTAATTTTTACAATAAATAAATTTCTGAGACCATTTTGAGTTTTAGCTGGTAGTATAAAAATTTCATTGTTTAAACTGTTATATTAGTAACTAAATAAATGTCTTATATCTAACCAAAACATATTGCAATATAATTTAGGTCGGTGGTATACAATATTTATCAAAAAAAAAAAAAAAATCCATCCTGAGTTTTGGATGATCAGCTAGATATTTCAACGATGTAGAAATGAGCTCTTGCAATCTTCCTAGTGCTACACTGAAATTTTTTGATTGATTTTTAGATCAAATAGAACAAGTGTCATTTCCAACAATTGCCTATTTCTTGGATTATTATTTTTTTTATTATTGTGTTTTACAGTTTTGAACGTTTTTGTTTTAATTGCCGTATCTAAATATATATTCAAATGAATTATTTGAAAATTACATTAATAAATTTGTACATAACAACACTTCAATTCTACACTTTTTTTATTGCAGTCAGTCATGTTAGCTTTGTTTTCTCTTACTTTAGTTCGTTTTTTTAATGATGTTCTTCACACTACTTAGATAGATTCTCACCTTTTCGTACCTTAAGTGTGGTACTTCATATTTTA
Organism: Argyra leucocephala; assembly: GCA_963942445.1. NCBI lineage: Eukaryota > Metazoa > Arthropoda > Insecta > Diptera > Dolichopodidae > Argyra > Argyra leucocephala. The sequence continues at coordinate 60,326,504 of OZ012679.1, read as the reverse complement.
CTACATAAGGCTAATATTTTTCTAGTGTTTGTTTATCTTTAATGGTTCAATTTCTGACATCATTAAATGTGGAAAACTACTGCTATTGTCAGAAACTATTCCCTTCCATTATAGCCCTTCTTAAATAAGGTAGTTCCATTTTATTTGTTACAAACTATATTCTCAGTATTTTTTTATCTCAATGACAAGGAGTACTGGACCACGTAAAAAAAATATAAAGCATGTACAGCATTATTCACCTTCATCGGGAATCAAACCTGGGACCTTTTGGCTAACCTTTTGGCAGGAGCTTTACTTATCGAGCCACCCAACGGTTAGCCATAACTTGCATTATTATCCATGTCATTGTTTTTAATATGAATTTATAATATAGTTAATTTAAAATCAGTAAATGTATACATTGAAACAAATAGGCGTGGAAATCCGACAGAGGGAATGGCGTTGGATAGAGCATACTCTGAGGAAACCTGACAACAACATTCGCGAAACAATGTTTCGAATGGAACCCTTAGGGTACACGTCGCATTGGAAGGCCGAAAAAGAACACGGAGAATAACAGTCTTAACCTATGCAAGTACATAACAAAAAATTGAATTGCCACAATTGAAGAGGTTAGTGGCTGATAGGAGCCGATTGAAAGATTTTATTTCCGCCCTATACTCCATGGATGGGGTTATAAGACAACGATGATGATATTTTTGATATGTATTGTTTAGTTTGGAAATTGATGAATTAAGGTAGAAGCTTTTCAATTCAAATTTGTTAGTCATAAAGCCATTTCGGTTTTGTTTCGCTCGGTTTTAATTCAAAAAATTAAAATAATGGCATGACATAAAAAATGGTATTCGGATAGTCACTTCATAAAAATGAGAATGACCTTTTCGGATTTCGATAGTAGCAAAAAATGATATTGTAATGAACCGGCGGGACTTTTTATTATTCTCTCATATTTTTTTGTTTATCTTTATCTTTTGTTAATGTGTTTCAATATTTTTTGTTTAACAAATGACATCTGAGTTCAAAAGCAAATATATGTATTTATTGGTGGAAAATAAAAATAAAAGTAAATAGTTACGAATTAAGGTTGATTTTAGCTGGTGAACATTTTAATGTGTGAATATTTTTATTGGCGCTAAAAAGGGCTAAAGATAGCTTATTGAATTTTCACATAAGAAAAAAATAGATCACTTCATAGAATTTCCTTAATTTTTTATTTGGGAAATTTATTCTATACACAATGAAACATTGTTAAACTGTCAAAATGAATGTGTTTAGACTATGATTCTTGACTCATGAGATTTGAAGTACCGACCTTTAGACTTTAAATCACGAAATTGATTCTCTTTTACATGGATGTGTAAATATTTTTTAAATGCGTGTAAGAAAAAAATAATTGCGGTCTGCGAAATATTTATATTTTTAATAGTCTTGTGTTTTATCGCATTGCAATTAGTTTAAAAAAAATATAAAAAATTACATTTAATAAATTACATTTCCTTAATTTTAGTTATTATTTCAGTTATATTAGCAGATATTATTAATATTTGTATTCATATTAAATTATAAAAAGAAAAAAAAAACTTTTATGTATGCCACAAAAGAAACATCCAAACCCAAAAGAAATATTTTATTGCATTTTTCTATGTGTTAGGTAAACCATCATAAATGGAAACCATTATAAACAGAAAAATAATTTTGTCGAAAATTCTCTCTGAGTCAAGAAAATCCTCTCCGCAAAATTAGTTCGTAGGTAAAGGGATATCAAATGTTTGCTATCAATTGACACACGACTCACGAGTCGAAGTCTAAACACAGGCAATCATCCTTCGATTCGCAAAGCTAAAACGGGTTATTGTTATGAAACCACTCCAGCCTTAGGAAAAAGACCCGTATTAAATATGGAGCAAGAAAAAGAGTTATCGAACCATTTGATTACGTTACCCCAAATGTTTTATGGACTCCAACCAATCGAGCTTAGAAAACTTGCATTTGATTATGCAGAATCAAATAAGATTCCACAAAATTTCTCAAAAGATAAAAAACTAGCTGGATCCGATTGGTATCGGGCATTTCTGCTAAAATAAAATTAAAAAAACAAATATTTTTTCGTATAAATATATGCGCACAGTTACCCTAATTTATGCGCACACTTCCACTATGTGATGCGCACAGTTAACCTTGACTGTGGGTATTTTTCAAACTATAGGGTGAAAAATATCTCAATGTCAAAGATAAATATCCCCAGTAAATTATATTTACTGTTCTTGTTGTACTCATATAAAAGAAAACAATTTCATGTTATCTCCCTCTTTAGAACCAACAAAATATTATCGCCCTTAAAGTGTTGACTAGCTAAAACCCACCTTTAGTAAAAAAATATTAAAATTTTAAAGTTTGGAAAATATTATAAAAAGGTTGAAAAATATAAAATAAAATGTAAAATAAATAAAAACTATTTGTTTTTATTTGGTTTTCTATAAAACAAATATTAAAATTAATTTGTTGAAGCCATTTTGTTTTTTTTTTAAGTATTTTATAACCAAAACAAATATGTAGTCATTTAGCAAGTTTAAAATGATAATAATTTTACATTTTTCCGGGGATACCCATAAAAAGTGACTATCAAAATTGGATTGTTTTAATTTTATATGATTACTGTTAGTCTTTATTATATTTATTTATTTTATAACTTTATTCATTTATGATTTTCTTAAGACTAACTTACATATCAATTATAAATACTTATACAATACAATTTACTTCAAACTAACATTGTTATTATTTGAACGGGGTGGTGACCCGTGACCAACAATTATACTTTTATTTTTTACGACTATCAAAATTGAAAAATTTCTGTTTTATAAAAAACGACAATGGGAGAAATATGAGTCAATATAAATTCTCAGTTACTTTTCTGTGCAGATATAAATGCAGATATTTCTGTTCATAAGTAAACACTGTTTTTTTCTATTTACAAATATCAGAGTAAAATATTTAGCGGTAAATAATAACGTTATTTTTTCTGAATTTTTTAAACTTACCTTTTGAAAACGAAAACTCTAATTTTTTCTAGTTTTTGAACGCTGTCACATGTAATTCTTCGAAATTTTATAAATCTAACCATGTCCGCAATTTTAATTAATAAATTCTTTATTTTTTGCACTTATTTTGAAGAAATTATAAATTAAATTTTCTATTCGAATATTTGAAAGATTATTTAAATCATTCACAATAATTTTAATTAATAAAAATAAATAAAAACACTAATATTCGCCTGCTCCTCAAAATTTGATAAGGTAGTTTGATAAAAAAAAATCGTACTCAATATTTAACTATGAACTGTTTTTCATCACTTCAATTTATCATGGACACTATATAATTGTTTTTTATTGATTTATCTTAAACAACAACCGCATAATTTATTTAAAAAAATTAAACTTAAATTTAAATCGGGAGTATTGTTCCGGCAAATTTGATAAATTAAAATTTTTGTATATTAAAAAAGGGGCTAAATTTTAAATTGATATTTCTGAAACTGAAAATTAAAATTTTTTGAACAAAATATTTGATTTCGCCACATCTCCTTTTAAATATCTATTATTTAAATGAATAATAATGAAAATCAGTTGTGAATAGTTCAGATGTTTGTACCGTACTGTTCTCAATTTACAGATTAAATATAATGAATTATATGTATGAGCAATTATGTTTTGGAAAATGAATTTGGAAAATGAAAATTCTTAAAGCAATTAAATAATTTGAAATATCACAAGATAGGTTTAGCTATAAGTACTATACAAAAAATTCGTTTTTGTTCATATGTCAACCGTTCACCAACCTTTGAACTAAAAACATTAACTGAAATAAGATGTTTAGTACTTTTATTGAATTTTTATAGCCGTTCACCCAACCAATGGGACTATTTCCACGAATCAACATGATGACGGATTTAACATACACTTCATACCCTCTTTCCAACAAACACAATTTGTGGAGGGGATTTTCTGTCATCACGTGAGAGAGAATTTTAAACAAAAAAAAATCTGTTACTGATAACAAATGAAAATTTTGAGTAGGGGAATACAAAAATTTTATGTGTTCGTGATATTTATTCTTGTTTGAATAACTTTTTATTTAGAAATTAATGAAATTTTTACACACACATATGTAGATAAAAAACATAATCGAAGTGATGACAAGTAGAAACGAAAAGTGATGGCGTGAAGGATCATCATGTCGGAAACAGACCCTGCCCTGCTTAAGGAAAATTTGCAACCAAACCAAAAGTGAACTCCTTCTTGCTAATTCAATCATTTAAAGACAGTGTGAATACAAATTTAAAAACTAAAATGCAATTTCAATTAAGAAAATATTTATGTCCTTGCAAGAAAAATTATAATCTATAATTAAAAAATTTTTTTTTAAAGTATATTACACTTTTTTTTTCTAAATTTCTAAATTTCTAGGAAGAAATTTACAATTTCACATTAATACAGATTGATACAGAGAGAGAGAGACTGTCAACCATATGTGATTATGTATGCAATTAATTCTACGACCAGAGCTACTGTTATCGTCTAAAACAATAAAAAAATTATATTTATTTATAATATTAACCTTATAATTGAGCCAAAAATGATAAAAACAATAATAAAAGAATAGAAAAAAAATCATGTTTCTTTTCATGATGATGTTTTTGATATAAGAATATTATATCGATATATACATTTATATTAAATATTTTGTATAAGTATGTAAAAATATATTTATAAATTTTAATTTATCAATATTATATACAACTTTTCTCTATGTACAATAAAACATATAATGTATATACATAGATTACATACTTATATATTATATTTTAAAGCATAAAAATAAATCATTTTTATTAATATAAATATTAAATTGTGTGAAAAAAATGATGAAGCTTTTTCATTATATATATATATATAAAATATAATATTTTAGTGTATTTATGTACCTATATTTAAATATATTAAAATAAAATAATTTTATTATATATAAATTATTTTTATTTTACATATTTTTTTCTTAATTCTATTAAAAACAATAATATTTAAAAAAAAAAAATTTATGAAAGTAAAAGAAAAATTTAAATTACAAGAAAATAAAGTAAAATAAAAAGATTTGGAGGTATGAAAAACAATAACAACAATTTGATTGGATATAAATTTAGATACTATGTTTTAGAAAACAAAAAGAAAATTTGTTTTATTTTTCTGATAATTAATAAAAAAAAATAATTTTTAAATTTTCTTTATACGTATATATATATACATATATATAAACACATATACATAATATAATTTAGATTGTTACAAAATGGGTAAATAATTAAGATTGCTTTTTTCCCTTTTTTCTTCTCTTTTGTTATAAAAATATCAGTAAAATTAATTAAAAAATTATAAAAACATTTTTATTAGTAAAGATTTTATTCAAATTAATTTTTAGATATCTCATATATGTATATTAGCTCTAATTGAAGCACATATCTCTCATAATTTTTTTTTTTTTTTGTTATTTGTACAATTTTATAAATACAAACAAAATATTTTTTGCAATTTATTAGAATTTTTAAGAAAATACTGAAACGTCATAAAATAGATACAGGACATACGCATTTCATATTTAAAGTTTGAAAAAGATTTTAACCAAACAAAAATATAAAGTTTTTGAGAACCTACTTTTCTAAATCTGTTGTAATATATTACAAATCATATCTTTCCTACTTCTATACTACAAATGTATTGTCAATCTGTTACAGTGACTTCTTGTTTTGAATTTGGTGAAATTTAAACGATTATATAAGGTTTTTTGATTTATATTAGTAGGTATTATAAAAATTAATTTTTAGAATTGTTAAATATTTTTGCACTCACACATAGTTTAGTTTTGTTTTATAAATTTACTTTAGAAATATGCAAAACTCTATACGAGCTTGTTAGCTCTGTTGAGCACTAAATAAATTAATAAATAAAAATAAATAAAAAACATAAAATCTGTGGCAACAAATCATAACCACTTATGTCTGAAATTGATGTTTTGAGTAAAATTAATTTTAAAGTTTAAATAAGATTTTCAAATTATTCTAACGGGACTGTAACAGATTTTGGTTTTTTAAAATCGCTTAAATAATGTAATGATTTGATATCCAAAAATTTGATTTCTGTGAAAAAAAATTTTTAAGTTAAAGCTTAAATTAAAAATTAAGAATTAACGCTTATCTTGAAAAATTCTAAGATGTTAATATTAATAAATAAAATTTTATAAAAATCGCTTAAGTAAAATAGACCAATTTAAACACTTATGTGAAAATTTGAAAATGATATTCCAAATTTGTTAAAAACACTATCGCTAGAAAATAATATTATGACTAAAATATTTTTAATTCATTATGTACCCTATCAAAACATGTGACTTATAATTGTCAGAATCAAAACAATTTGTACAGGAAATATTTCCGAAACTTCGGAAAATATGTTGGTTATTTTATTTCGATTCATTTTTCTTATGTTGACATAAACAGTTCTGATTTGTTGGCACAAAAATAAAATATTAAGTATTTAATTAAAATGTAATCTGAAGTTTCTCACAAACCAATAATTCGAAATTTAGGTTTCTTTACTGAATCTTTGTTGAAAAATATGCTTGGCTCAACCATAAAATTAGAACAATACATATTATATGATGTAATTATGGATTTTATAAAAAGTTTATTATATGATTGAAAGATGATTGGAGCAAAAATAATTTATAGTCCATACAATATTATTATATTCACAAACATTTGAATGTTGCAACAATATGATTTATAATTGAAACAAAAATAATTATGTTTGGAGTAAACATATTATAGTTTTTTTTTTCATTTTTATTAATTCATTATTATACATTTTAGTATTGTTTCATCGCCTGATTCTCATTATTGAAACATTATATACAATCGAGTTCAAATTTAATTCTTATATCCAAATAAATTCAAGGTAACATTTATAGTAAAATTAATGTACATAAGTATGTATACAGAATTAAGTATATGTATATACTACTGTTTATGAAATTAAAATATGTACTACAAAAATTTGATAAGATTCACTATAAAATAAAAATAAAATTTATAAAAATTTATAGTTAGATAGATAATTACAAAATTTAAATTCAGATATATAATCAAAATCAAATTAAATAAAATAATCATTAAATTCACTAAAAAAAACGTTAAATATACAATTCAAGTAATAACATACAATTCAAGTAATAAAATCCAAATAACCAATAAATATTGTTTTAATTCCCATGTGAAAAACCTTATGTTTGACAAATCTTTAATTCTTCGTGGCAGAGAGTTGTATAACCTTGAACCAGATACGGAGATTCTCTGAGACGATAGTAGAGATTGACCACCCACAATCCTAATATCATTTCCGTTCCTGGTGTTAAAATTATGACCGTGACGCTGTATAGAAGTAATATTAGAGTGATCAACTTTATTAATAATTTTAATATATTTTCAAAATCTGCTGATACTGAGATATTCCTTTAATAGGTAGAATTCGATTATCTGAGTATAATCTATAAATACTGTGTAGCAATGGCAAGTTGAAAATATTCTTTAATAACTTATTTTTAGTATTTGCAAATATTAGTTACTTTCTACATGATGGAATGTTAAGGGGTTTCATAAACTAGCAATATTGGCAATAAGTATTTTGTTCGCAAACAAATTGTTGCAAATGAAAATTGTTCATAAATATTTCTAATTTAGCAGGAAAATTGCAAAATTATAGTAGATACAGAATGATAATCAGTTGTCTTATGCACATGACACAAAACTGCAAAAGTAAAATTTTAATTTTAGAATTCAAATTTACAACAATTCTGTTAAAAATCATTTTTTTTTCTACAGTATTTTTTTGTGAAAAGTCCTATTGTTACTATAAAAATAAATTTATGTAATTATAAATTTAATTAGAAATAAACTAAAATTTCTATCGAATTTTATTTTTAAAATAAAAATTATATATTTTTATACATATTTTTTAAATTACATAAACTAAAATAAAAATACATATTTTTAAATTACATAAACTCTTTTTTATAGTATAGTAGATTTTACAATGAAATTTTGCTCGATTTTTATAACTCGCAGATGTATTAATAATATTTGTATAGTTAATAACATTTGGATATTTAATAAGTTATAAAATCAATAAAAATGCAAATCAGTAGTTGTATAATGTAGTCTAAAACTATAAATATCTACTGTTGGGTTCAAGTAATGTAATGATGAACAAAACAACTCCTAAAAATAATTATTATTATAATATTGTTGTTTTAAATATGATTCACTAATACATTATGTATGTTAAAAATAAATATAATATGGTTGAATGAAAAATATTTATGGTATATAATATTATTCTCATAAACTTGATATAAAAACACAATATAATTAATTTCTATATAGGCTTTTTATTTGTATTATTATTTCTTTATTTACTATATATAATTAAAATTACAATATAAGTCAGTATTAGCTACCGGGACTATTGGCTTCTCTATCAATTATAATATGGTTATTTTAAATGTATATTTGCAACGAATAAATTCCAATGTGTTCCAATAAAATAATAAATTGGGCGAATTGATGCTTCCTTCTTTAAATCGGAATTAATAACACTACTTTTAACTGTTTAAAAATTGAAAAAAAATAACATATTTAATAGTTAAAATTACCCATAAAATCTTTTCCTAAGTTATTTTTATTCTTTTTTGTTATTATTTTTAATAAATTTATTTCAACCTATATTGAAATATTTTCACTGCCAATCCTTTATCCAGTTAAATAAAAAATACCTCCATTTCTACTAAAATCTAGATAAAATTTAGTGGTTAATTAATAATAAATATTAATAATGTTATGGAAAAATATATATAAGTAAGCAAACACTTACCAATTTATATCCATTTGCAAAGAATTTTTATTTTTCGCTTGCATTTTTAAGCCCGTTTTGATTTCGCAAAGAATAACAGAAGATTTTTTATTTTTGAAGTATTTTATTTTAACGCCGGCTAAATATGGTTGTTACGATCATAATGTGATTTACCATGATGACTTCAATCATAATATGATTATTTCAACCATAATATAATTATTTCAAACTGTAGTATGATAAAACTTCAATCATATAAAATGATTACTACAACCATAATATGATTACTTTAATTATAAGACAAATAATATTTTTGCTTTGATCATGCTTGTGTATGTGTATATGATTTATTTAATCAAAATATGTTTGGTACAACTACTAGAGTATAGTTAGTCTTCTTAATCATATTATGATATCCGCAGCCATAATGTAATATCGTATCAATAATATTTTTTTGAAAGAATACAATATTTATAACTTGGTCATATTGTTTTTTAAATATAGTTGTAACAACCTTAATTTACTAAAACTAATTTTTTTCTCTCTTAAGAAAGAAAAATTTAAAACTAATTTTTTTCTCTCTGTATTTATTGAATCTTTCGAAAATAAAATTACAATAATTTCTAACAAATGTGACCTTTATGGTTTATTCAAATCTTAAAAATCTAAAAATGTTGGAAGGTCTAGTCCATTGATTTGACCCTTCATATTTGCTCGTTAATTCCAATGTTGTGCCTTTTATTACTGATAGTGATTTTTTTTTTTAACCTGCTGGTTATTGGAATGTTGTGTAGATCTCTCGCCAAAGGGTTAGGGTGCTGGATTATTCTGGCATATCTGTTTTTGCATTTTTCAAGTTCTTCATTAACTAAGGGTATAATCAAATCATTATGTAGATTGATATTTCTAATGTACCAAGGGGCCTGAGTTATGGTACGTAAAATTTTTGATGCATCCTTTGAATTGTTTCGATGTTACTATTAGAAGCAGTTCTCCATAACTGACACCCATAGGACCAGATTGGTTTCAAAATGGCTTTGTATAGCAACACTTTATATTCCAGATCTAATATGGAATTTTTCCCAATAAGCCAATAAATGCTGTTCGTCTTGAGTCTTAGCTGCTCTTTTTTTTTGCGCTGATGTGCTTCTTTCAAGTCAGACTTTCGTCAACACGTATTACAACGCGTTGACAAATTACAACATATAGGTATATACTTATTTTGTTTGACTACAGTAAGACCTGTCTAAAACGCTGCTTTTTTACAAATTATATTCTCTTCAATTTGAATATCTGAATTCAATTTTCACAACTTGTTGGTATGTTTTACCGTTTAAAATATTTTGTAACTCAACATCATCTTCAGTCATAACCTCCTTATCAATATTCACATATTTTGCAGCCGAAATACTATCTACATTTGAATTAAGGCCAAAGGTAATAACTCGTTAGAATTAACATTATTATTTTCCAAAGTATAGTCCCTATATAGGAAAACCTGCTTTTTTAAAACAATTTGCAGCACATGAAATTGCAGAAACAGCATTTTGCATCAAAAACAGTAATAGATTTAGTTATTTGAGTGACATTATTGCAATCATTAATAGCATGGATCAAAATTTAGTTAATATAAATTTTCTGTTTTTGTTTTGAAATTTTGTATATTCCCTTGATCAATTGGCTGTAACAAACTGGTTGTGTTAGGTGGAAAGAAAACTATAGTTTGACATTGGATAGCTCTAAATGTGGATGTGATGTTGCATTATCTCAAAATAAAATAAATTTTCTTTTTTCTTTCACCGTTCTACAGTTAAATTCGTTGAGCCAACCTTCCCATTATATTTCAAGTCATTCTGTAAAAATTTTTCTTTCTATTCCTCAACTGTTTGCTGACAAACATCAGCTGCTTCGACTTGACCAAATTTAATTCCATATTTTTTTCGAAAACTTTCAAGCCATCCATAAGATGCATGAAATTCCATACCAAAAATTGGGATTTGTTTTGGTCTAGTTACACGAAACCGTTCAAATAATCGTTGATTTATTTCACTGAATTCCGTTTTTTTTTTGTTGTTTTGTATGCGTTTCAATGACGAAGTTCTCTCGTATGTGAAAAAATCCCTTTTTAATTGATTCTGCTGGCTTACAAAATTTCGTAAACTTGTGTTTTATCACAACCATTGTGTTTTTGCAATACTTTCACAGATACCAAATGCAGCAAAATTTTCTTTAAGCTTACCATATTTCATATTTTTGTTTTAACGACAATGCTTTTTTTTACACATCCATATTTCTGTAAAAATAAATTATGTAAGTATATATAATTTGATTTGTGTAGATTTTCAAAATTTTTATTAAACATTTACCTTGTTAAGGTTTTATTGGTCCAAGGCCTCCTGAATATAGAGGCATGACACTTCATACTTTTTTAGTTAAGATGGCGCTTTAAAGGTCACAAGAAAATGTAAACAAAGAAATTTCTTATATGACATTTTTCAGTTCATATAAGAATTTTGGAGGGATTAGAAGTTTTTTTTAAAACTTTTTCAAAAATTTAATTGGGTGTTATAATTTACTGTTTAAAAAGTAAATAAATTATAGGAAATAGGAAATAATGCCATCATTGTGTTGTGTTCCTGACATTAGAAATATTTTAGCAGAAAATAGTATTAAAGAAATAATTTTGCGTGTTTCACAAGAAGCTGTTAATGAAAACTCAACTGAAAAGTTTAATTTGTTGCATAAATGTTTCTTTCAGAATGAGGATGATGAAATTTTAATAAATCAAGAAGTTGTTGAATGTATTATAAATAGTGTTATTGAACCATTATTTACTTTAGGAAAAGAAAATATGAGAGATACATGTGGTAGTTTTGTTGCTCAAGTTATGCCAGTTTTATGTGTAAATGATAATGCAACAAAAAATTTCCGATATAAAATTTTTATGGAATTATTTAAGTTTAGTATCAATTCTTTTGTTAATGATAATCTTTCTAAAGATTCACTTGGGAAATAACAACTTGTTGGCAAGATGCTTTATCATGCGAAGATATATCGTTAGACGATTCACTTTTGAACGAGTGTAAAATAATGATTGAAAATAAGTTGAAAAGCAATTATGAATTATCAATGGAAAAATTAGATAATATTTCTGATACATTAACAAAGCTGATCTATATTTCAATGAACATTTGAAGACAAATAATAAAAAGAATACTACAATTAATTTAACATCAGATTTATATGAAAAATCAATAAATTGATTATCAAAACATTTTGTTGCATTTTTTAGATTTAGAGAAATCTACTTTAACCAGTTTTGACAACATTTGTAATGTTATTTAAACTATGTGAACTAATTAATAATTGTGTAGCAGTTTCTGCTATTGGTGAATCATTAATTAAACAATCATTAATTTAACATACTTTTATTGGAAGAAATTTCTGATTCATTGTTAGCAAATGGACAACTTGAAATTTACAATAATTTAGCAGAAGTAACTTTTATTTTTATTTGAAACTTATCTTAAATTCATTGTTAATTGTAGGTTATTCTACCTTATTTGACTTCTCGATCATTACTTCTTAATGAAGATATTATGAAAAATTCAGAGAACTACAGAACTAGTTTATTTCAACAGAAACTTAGTTTTGAGTTGTATTAATTTTATTACAATAACAGGAGAAAAACAAACAATTAAAAAAGATTTATTTTTATATAACACGTATGTTCAAAAACATTAATTTAAATATTATATGTAATTAATTTTAAATTTTAGAGATATTTCAACTAAAGAGTTCAAAGATGTAATTTCAATTATTGAATTTATTAAATTGTTAACTGAAACGATACAACGTTTTCCAACTGAACTGGTTTTCAGTTGAACGTAAATGATCTAATAGAATTTTCATTACATAATTTATTGAATCACTTATTAAGTTAAGTCTTAAATATTTAATGTAAATTAGCTTTTGGTTTTGATAAAATAAAGTCTTTTTTATTATATTATTATACATTAATAAATAAATTTAAAAAAAAAAAAATCTTCGATTACTCCAAAAATCTGATATGAAGTGAAAAATGTCATATTAGAAATTTCTTTGTTTACATTTTCTTGTGACGTTTAAAGCGCCATCTTGAATTGAATGTTGCGGCCTGTCTATTTAGGAGGCCTTGATTGGTCAAAACAAAATTCAAAACACTAAACTGAAGAATGATGTATGACAGTTTTCCAACAGACAGCATTTCAATCGAAATAATTTAATTTCTCTGTTTAAATTTTAATAGACTAAATTTTTATTTAAATCAATACATTTTATGAAGGCTTATGTGGTAAAAAAAAAAGATGTAAAAGGTGTCCGTTTCCGTTTTAAGTTATTTTCTGTTTTAGACAGGTTCATTTGTATGAGAAAATGAGCGTATAGAACAAATTTCTCGTTTAAAGCAGGTTTCCGTTTTACTCAGTTTCCGTCTTAGACAGGTTTCACTGTATAATATTTTAAACACAAATATAATACTCAATCATAATACTCACTAGCATATCAAATATTTGTCTCAACTATATCTGACATAATAAGTTTAAATTAATCATAATATATTTCTCGCAACCATTGGATAAACATATTATTTCTCTTAGTGTTGGATAAACATATTATTTCTCTTAGTGTATGAATAAATAACTACAGTGGTATAGGAAAGAGCATATAACATTTTCTCTGATGAGGGAAAAAGGTCAAAGATTGAAATTTGCAATTATCTGACCTAGAATACAAATTAATTTAATGAACAACATTATATCAACGATATACAAAAGATAGATTGACATTGCAAAGGTTCGTCCGTGAGATTGTCTTATCAAAAAATTTTATTTTAAAGTCTAGGATTATATTTTAACGTACCGAAATTAAATATTAAAACTACCTATAATAAATTAAACAAATTTCTTACAACGTAAAATTTTCTAATTTTCCAAAAATATATCATAATAAACTTAAAGGACAAAATATTTATTTTTAATTTCACTTATATAGGGTATGTGTATGGGTATATACAAACTTATAGGGTATGATATCAAATTATTTATTTTAATTTTGATAAGAAATTAAAATATAATCGTTTAAGTAAATGTTGTATAAAATCACTTGAATTATGCATTCAATATAATGAAAAAACAAAATTATACCAAGTTTTATTGAAAGTATGACTTTGATAAAAAAAAAAAAAAACAACAAAAAATCTGTTTTTTTTTCTTTTTAACGTTAAAATATCACTTTTGTATATGATAAGGATTTTTATAATTATTTCTAAAATTATGTAATAATAATATTATATCTACTTATATTTTAATGTAGAGATTCAATGAATGGAAATAAATTTTCTAAAAAATGTATAAAGTAAAACTAATAACATTAAAAAAAAATTTCTGAATGAAAATTTTGAATTAATAAACTTGATAATTTGAATTAATGAAGTTGATAAAAAAACAACAAAAAAGATTGTTTTTAAAATGCATAAATTTGGTCATGATACAATTTCGAAAATTTGTTTTGTTGTTAACGCACAAAAATCGTCAGGTATGTAAGCGCAATTTCTTAAGAGTTTATTTGGACTTTTTAAAACCCCAATTTAATTTTTTTTTTTGTGTTTTTTGTTTGGCTTCTAATACCACTTCTAATACCTATTTATGACGCTGTTTGAATATATTTAATATCCTTTTTTTTATATTAAATTCTAAGATACGAGGGCAGTTTGAAAAGTGCTCTGTATTCATATTAAAAACGGTTTTTTGTTATATTTCAACACTCTTTTTTTATTCTTTAACAACTCTTTCCAACTCAATACACTTTATCAAACGTTTTTCAAGCTTTTTAATTCCGTCTGAAAAATACGATATTTCAAGACGACCTTCGAAATATGCTTCAGTTTCAGCGATAACCATTTCATTTGATGTGAATCTTGATACTACGCCATTTTTTTAAATTCGAAAACAAAAAGTAATCACTTGAGGCTAAATCTGGACTGTATGCGGTGAATGTGGTAATTCATTCAATTTTACTGTTGATATCAATTTTATTGATCCAATTAACCGGATGTGTGTAATATAGCGTTGCCTTGATAGAAAAATACTTTTATTTTTGCTAAATGTGGTCATTTTTTATATAGATTGGATCAATGGATGCAATAATGCACAATAAAATGTAGTATTTATTAATTTTTCATTTTGAAGATATAGTCCATGAATATTATATCTTGTGCATCCCAAATAAACACATTACCATGCATTTTCCTGCTGATCTTTTTGCTTTTTTTTCTTTGGTGTACTTCCACGAGGTTTTATCTATTGCTTGGACTGATTTTTCGTGTCTGGGATATAATAATGGTTCCAAGTTTCATCAAAAGTTATAAATCGAAGTAAGAATTCATTTGGATTGTACTAATATATTGCCAAAACCTCCTCACAAGGTGCCCAACGAATTATTTTTTGTGGCAATGTTAATAAATGCAGCACCCATCTTGCTGATAGTTATTTCATAAGCAGTTCATCATGTAAAATGCTTCCAACGATATATTTTGATATTTGTAATATGTCTGCCAGCTCACAAACTTATACTCGGCGATCATTTGTCCACTGCATCATGTAGTTTTCGTATTTTCTTAGTTCATCATTTACACTTGTACGGTCGGATTTAAATTCAGTTACCCAAAAACTAATGGTTTCATATGATGGTGATACCTAAAGTATATTTTATTATTTATTTATTCATTTATGTAGTAAAATTTCTTATTTTAGAAAACAAATTTAACAAAGTTTCATATTTATTTAATTCAAATTAAATATGAAAATAGGAATAACATTAAAGTTATTAAATTTAATTTTAAATTACAACTACAGTTAAAAATTATTTTTATTACTGTCAAATTATTTACATTTTTAACTTCTTCAGGAATATTATTAAAAATACATATTTAAACCTTTGTAGAACAGCATGTTTTTTGTTTATTCATTTCTGAAAAAAATTATCCTAAAATTAAAAATATTTCTTAAGTGGTATAATTATGAATATCTTCTTCATAAACTAATCTACTGCAACGAACGTTGGGATACATTTTGTCTTTCACCTTAAAAACCATTGATGCGAAAAATAATTGATGTGTTAATATTAATCACAATACGTTGCTTAACCGATAGCCACTTTAATTCTTCAAACATAAAATTTATGGGATTATCTTCTCACTTTCAAAAGAATTCTCATTGCTTGATTTTGCAACTTTTTTAATTTATTCATCATTTTCTGTGTAAATATAAAAATAATAGACGAACAGTACTTAAAACTTTTTGGTTTAATCATAACATTTGAAATTCTTATTGGACTAGAAAGCGAAAGTCGTTACCTTATTTTCGAAAAAAAATTAAACTTTTTTTAATGATCTTTTTTTTTTATATATTCATGATGACTTTTAAAATTAAGCATATTATCTGGAATTACACCTAAATATTTAATTTCATTAACTATTTCAATTCTTTCATTGCTAATCCTTACATCTATATTATCGTTGCTATGTTATGGCCAAATATCATACCTCTTGTTTTCTCAACAGTTAATTTCAAGTTATTCATTATAAACTATTCGTTTAAATTCTGTAAGCTGGCATTTATAATATACAACCAGGCATTGTTCAAAGTTGTCGCAGCATGTGTAAATTAGTGCATCATTTTTCCACATCGTTTATTAGTAGAAAGGCAAATTATTAGTAGAACACCAAAAATGGTACCCTGCGGTACTTAACGAACTACATCTACTTCATTGGAAATAACTCCGTTAATTTTCGTTTTATATTTACTGTTTTTCAGATATGATTCAAACCATTTATGTTGCACTCCATTAATACCATAACACTTTAATTTTTCTAAGAGTATGTTGCGGTTGACTGTTTCAAAAGTTCTTTCTAAATCTAAGAAAACAGTAAATGTAATTATTTTATCTTGTATATTTCCATTTTCCATCAGTTACAAACAATTAAGTTAATCAAAGATTCACAACTGTAATTTTTTCTGAAACCGGATTTTATTTTCAGATATTAAATTATATTGCTCCAAATATTATTCAAGTTGCTCAATTTTACAATTTTCTCCATTATTTTAGCTTACAATTGCAATTGTATTAATTGGACAAAATTCCTCAGCTTTTATTGTGCCTTTAATCTTCCTAATTGGTAATGTAGTTGTCTGTTTCCAGATGTCTGGAAAATAACCCAGTCTAAATTGATTTATTTATTTATATTAGTTAATAAATTAGCACCTATTTTATCAAATGAATCAATTAACATTTCCTCGTTTACGAAATTATTATCTTCTTATTATTGATGGCTTTCAAAATGTCTCTCAGTTAAATTAAAGAAATATTACTAAACTTGACTGAATGATTACTAATTTAAATAAATTATTTTATGTTAAGTTAGGTATTTTATGGATTTCATAAATGCTGTTCATAAAATATTCATTAAATTTGTTAGCTATTAGAACTTCACTCTTTATCAGTTCATTTTCATTAAATTTTAAATCCGTAATTGTATCCCGTTTCTTGTTCAAAACAAATTCTTTAATGTTATACCACATAGACTTTTGGTTCAGAGAGCTTTCAACCTTTCTTCGAATAAAACAATTTTTTGCACATTTTTTGTACTACATTAATTTTATTTTTATATGAATTTCGTAGACCACACAGCTAATTTATATTGACAGTTTCTTTAATTTTTTAAGTCATCAAATTCCTTAGTATACCATTCACATCCAATATTTTCAACAGATTTTATTTATTTATTTTATTTATTTATTTTTAACAGTTGATCCTACAGATAAATCTGTACCCCAACTTAAAGGTCCTTTTCCCTTTCGAAATGTGGGCCTTTTTTTTATTAAATTATATTAATTATTTGGTATATATATTATTTTTATTAATTATTAAATTATATTTGAACCGATGTGGTTGTATAGAAAATTACATTTTCAGTAGTTTTCACCGTTTGAAAATTTTTTCGGTTCTCACTGGGTTTAAACCCGCGCTCCTTCGGTCAATTTTTTTTATTTTTTTTTAATTTGTAAATATTATTGTAAGATTAAACTCATTGTTGTTCAGTCAGTCTGGAAAGCGACACAGTACTTCATCTGCATTGATTGAAATCACTGATAACATGTACTTAACTAATGTATTTAACTACTAAATGTGAAGTGCCACAAGGATCCTTATTGGGGCTTCTTCTTTTTAGTCTCTTCATTAACGATTTACGACTTTGTTTATCGGAAACCACGTGCAGACTATATGCTGATGATGTTCAATTGTATATTAGTGAATCCATTTCTAATTTGCTAATATCAAATAGCTAAAATTAATGATGATATTGATGCAATTTGATTTTAGTCTAGAAATAATAGCCTAATATTAAATGCATCGAAATCACATGCAATGATCATATTTTCGCGAGGTGTAGATACATCAAATTTACCTAAAATCAAAATGAATGACGAAGTTATTCAATATGCTGAGAAAGCTGAAAATCTTGTCGTAATCTTCAATAATACTTTAACTTGGCGAGACCACGTTAATCATATTATCCAACAAGGTCTACTCAAATTATGGAAGGTCTTATTCTATCTAAACGATTGGATTAAGAAAAAACTAACACAATCATTTATAATACCACATTTCTTATACTGCGATGTTGTTTACTGTGGCATGAGTGTAAGAGAGTTAAGTACTCTAAAACTTCTATTTAATGCATGTACACGTTTTGTAGACGTAAACACGAGAGTATTAGAGATGTGTCGAAAATTATACTCAGCTTAACATTTGATAGCTTTCTAAAGTTCCATTATCTTTGTTTTATGAAAAAAATTATGCTCAATTTACTGCCTGAATACCTAAATGATAAGAGAATAGATTACCTCGTAATTCAAAATTACTCATACCACGTCACAAAGGTCGCATCAGTTGTTTATCGTATTTTGTTCGAAATGCTACTATGTCGAATATGATGCCGAACTATATTCGTTGTGTTGGTCGATACAAAAATTTTGTTGAGCTCTGCAGAGAATATTTTAAAATTCAGGCGAAAGATAATTGAATCGTTAATTAATTAATTTAATTTCAATCAAATCTAACTTTCCTAATTTTTATTTTTTATTTTAAATTTTACTTTTTTAATTATTTTTTTCTATTTTAAATTCCTCAATTGTTTTAATTTTTTTTTTCTTTTCTTTTGTTTTCTGTTTTTCTAATTTTAGTTTTAATTATTAAAGTTCTTTCTAGTTTTAAAATTTTCATTTAAATTTTATTTTTCCGTTTTTAACAGATTTTTTAATAATAAATTCATTCACAATTGCGTGTACCGAATATATTCGCTTTCATATACTATCCACATCCTTTTGGACTTTCTAAAGTACTAACCACTACCAAAAGAACAAAAGTTAGCTGATTAGATAACTGTTTCACAATAAACTATTTAACAGATCGCTTTAAAAAATTTAAGACAGACAACATAACAGATTGTTCTTTGAAATGGCAATCATAAAAATTTATAATATTGACAAAATGATGCCGTTACAGGAAACTTTTCGGACTGCCCTCGTGTATAATTAAATCTGAACGATTTTATAGTTCAAGTTTGTAAGCTAATTTCACGTAATTTAAAAAAAAAAATCATTTTATCTAACCTTAATTTTTTCTATACTTTATTCAATGTATTTCTAATAAATAAATATATTAGATTAGACTGGATATATAGATTTTTTGCATATTTTTACACCTAAATCGATTATAGAAAGTATGAATTTTGATTCAATTTTGTAAAAATTAATTACTGATGTGATATCATACTGGTATAAATTTACTTGATAGTATGATTTCTTTTTACATTTACAGTTTTTATAATGGGCATACTTTTACTCTGCATCTTTAGGATATGCTAATGTTAGTGTTGTTTACGTAAATATCATAACTTGAATAATGACTTCATTTTTGAGTTTCTGTTTTTAATGTAATTCTATCCAAAAATGACATTTCAAAAAATAATTGCTTCTCTACTTAAATGAAATATGATAATTTGACGATGAACATAATATTAAATTAAAAATATTATTTCATTGTAGATTTAGTCTAGAAAATATCGAATGAAAATAATCATTGGGTGGTTCGAGTATAGATTTTTCTTGAATTCATTCAAGTCTAAAATTAATCAATATTTTAAGATAGTAATTTTTTTTTATTAACTATTTGAGAAAGTAATGAGTTTGAACTTCGAATTAGAAGTGACACAAAATCTAGTTTTAAGAAAATCCTGTTATAGAATATTTTGTTTTTAGACAATTTTGTTAATTTCGAAAAAATTTTGTTTTCTTAAATGGTTTTTCATTATCCACACAAAACAATAATTTATCCGAAATACCATTGTCCCGAAAGCAAATGTCCCGTAAGCGGAACAATAATATTTTATTAAGGGTTTGGAGTGTTGAGGAATCTAATCCCCCTATTCTGGAATTAATAATGTTAAAAGATCTTGTTAACTTTTTAACTTTAAAAATAAAAGACTTTGTAAGAAAAAGCTATTCTGCGTAAAAGATTTGTGGTGATTTCAAAAATATTTTATGTTAAAAGGTTAACCTCAAATAAAAAAAAATGACATTTACTAAACATTGACACAAACTGTGTCCCACATAACAAATTGTTTTTAGGGATGTATACTTTGGATATGCCATCACTTTAAGTTTTCACTTGTATTCACAGCGATGACGTTTTTTATTTGTTTGCATAAAAATTTCATTCATTTCTAAATAAAAATTATTGAAACAAGAATAAATGCAGTGAATACATAAAATTATTATTTGGTATTATTTATGCAATTGTGTGGAATGAACGTTCAACAAAAACTTGGTTGTTGAATTCAATCCTTTTCGTGGACACAGAAAATCCCTTCTACAAAATATGTTATCGAACTAAAAGTCTTCATTAATTAAATTAAAAATATCCTTTGCAATGTTCTGTACATTTCTTCTTGTAACATTTCTTCAATTTATTCCTGTATTAGTAATAAAATCTAGACTTATTGCGTATAACAATACAACAAAAAAATATTTACCGCTGACAGAAAAATTCTAGCGCTTACTTGAGTAAATGACGTTTTAAAAAATACCAAATTATCATTCGGTCGAATCGAACACGGTTTTACTCAATACGAGCCGCGATTTAAACGCCGTTTTCAATAATAGGCACTTAATAAAATTTTTTATAATATTTTCTTTTTTTTTTTTAATTTATTTTAAATTAAACAATTTATAGTTTTTAATTAATTGAGAAAATATTGTTCATAGAAAAGCTACAATAAAATCGTTAATTACCTAAGCAATAAAAATAACGATGTTCACTGTTTGACATTTCGCAACTACAACTAACTGTACTTGAAATAGAATCGCGTGATTTTCACAATTCTCAGAACAGATTTATTAATGAAATTTGTGTAAAATCAATTGTAAAATATTAGAGAAATAACTATTTGAAATTTTAAATTTTGAAATTGTGGGTATACCTCTAATTTTTAAATAAACAAAAATATTGTTCCGAATTCGGTTTTTTGCTCCGTTTTCGAAGCATTTACCTTTATTCTGAAGAGCGACATTTCTCTTGAACACAAAATACTACTAAAGCTTGGCATTGTTGCCTTCAGTTAAAAACAGAAATATATTTATGCAATCTAAATGAAAAAGGGTGGGAGTTATTTTGGGAAATTTACTTAATATACACATACAGCCGAACCCGAATAAATGCAAATGGAAAATACCATGATTTTCTTTGCTTTTATCCGGATTTTGAGGGTAACCGGGCCCCGGATAAAAATAATTTTTCATACAACCATTTGAAGACCGGATAAATGCACAACTTAGTGTATTTATTTAGGATCGAAATTAATGTCCAAAAGTAAAACATTATTAATTTGACAAGCATACAGATGTCTATAATATTTTCAATGCCAGCAAGCAATTATCAGAGTGAAATTATATGCAAATATTCGTGGTGCATGAATTTGAACGTGATCTTATCAAATTTTTGCATTTATCAGGTATGCATTTAAACGGGTTCGACTGTAGATACTAACATACATATATATATACATATATTCAAATATACATATTTGAATAAATTTCTTTTTTGTACAAAACATATTTACATATTTACATAGACACTATACGTTATAGGACATATAGATAGTAATAATCGTCTACGAAATTAAAAATTTGACAACTAAATTGTAATTTTTCTCTTTAAAAGGTGATTTTTCAATTAAGTTTTAATTTAGTTATAAAAAAAAATAAAAAATAAAACAATAATAATTTTTTTTTAAGTATAACAAAATAAAAAAAAAAATAACAAATGAAAAGTGTTCGGAATTTTTTCCATGAAAAAAGAATGAACAGTAGTAGTAATTTACTAGGAAAACAGCAATCGTCGGAAACAACTTTACAACCATCATCCACTTCACCATCATCTATTAAAATGTCACCAACAACACCAGGAACAAATAATACGACGACAACAGCATCATCATCATCATCAGTTATAAATGCACAAACAACACAAGATGATATTTTAAATCAAATAACAACAAAAACAACTACATCAAATGATGATGATGTATCTGTTAGTAATAATAATATAGATAAGAAAAGAGATTCCTTAATAATTAATAAAATTAACTGTGATTCTAATGTTGAAGTTGATATAGCAACATCTAATAAATTAGAAGACGATATACAAAATCAAATCATTCCAAATCAAACAACGATAACAACTTCAAGAAGTTGTAATTCAAGTATTAAACCGTCATCATCTTTAAAAATTAAAACTCAACCATCCAATAGTATTTCAGCTGAATCAATGATAGTTCCTTCTGGTTCACTACAACAAGATAATTTAATACCAAAAACTGATATTACAAATAGTACTGGTGGTGGTGGTGGTAGTAGTAGTAGTGGACCAATTGGTTTTGCAATACCACCACCATCACCAAGTTCTATATCATCTGGATCAACAACACCTGGTGCAACTACACCAAATTTAGATCCAAAACCAAATCGACATAGTGCCGGTCCATTTAGTTTATTTTCATCAAAATCACAAAAAGGTAGACGAAAAATTTCTTTACCATGGTTTCGACAGAATAGTGTTAGCGGTGGACATGCTCCATTATCACGTCAACATACAATTGATTCACCTGGATCATTTAGATTTTTTCGTCAAGCGTCCAGTAATGTTCAGGTTAAATTTATTTATTTATTTGCTTTTGTAAAATTTCAAGTATTTAAAAAAAAAAAAAAATTATTGATTTCAATTATAATTTTAAAATTGTGAAGACATATTTCTTATCAATTTATGTTTTAAATTTTTGATAAGACTTATCAGGTACCTAATGAAAGTCTAGTCAATATAAAAATGAATTAACAAAAATATAGAAGGTAAAACATTTACAAGGAAAATAATAATGACTGATTGTATTTGTTTTGGTATATTCAACAAATCTTACGTATTTTGTATTGATAAGAAAACTTGGTCCCCTTTAAAATAAAATTATTATCTAAATTTTGTTAGAGATTTGATATGTATATGTATACAAATTGATTTGTTTTTATTTTGGCTAACAAACAATTTTTTTTATTGTTTAGTCTAATGAATTACGTTAAGTATAAATATCTTATATCTCGCCTGTTTATGTAGTAGAAAAAATATTTAAAAGTTAGAATATCAAACCTTGCGAATAACTAAAGAATAACAAAAAATTAAAATATTTTCAAAATTTAAAAAAAATATACTACTCTATTGCAAAAAAGTTGGCAACTTATCATCACAATAAAAAAAAAATTTTGTATAGGTAATTAAATTACTATCTATAAAGATTTGATTTTATATTGTATCTACTGAAATTGTATGGGAAAAATGAGAAAAAAATGAATAATCATTATGCCAGTACTGAAATGGATTTCAAATACAAACAAGGTATGGGCCAACTTTTATGCAATAGAGTAGTATAATGATTCCATAATACATAATACATAATGCATGATTTAATCGGTCTGTTTACCTTTGTTCAATTATTAAAAAATAATTATGAACATCTTCAATAAATGTATAGTGATGTAGTGGAGAGTATTGTGCGGTATTAATTGATTCCACACCTTTATAAAACAATTATACAGTACTGTGCATTACTATCCGGACAGCTAAAATTTACTTGAATAAATTATTTTAAAGAGTGATTTCTTTTACAAAAGATTTTTAATAATAATAAAATATAATTTTTTTTGTATTATTTATTGCAATATTTATCTAAAATATTATTTTATACAATATTTTCTCTTCAATTAGGCGAATTTTGGGAAATAGGAAAAAAGGAAGGAAGAAAAATTGCTTTATTTTCGTTTTAAGCATATTATTTTAATGACTACCAAACAAAATTTTGTAGCAAAGTTTTATAAGTATCGAAATTTGAAATTACTTTATTATAATCTAAACCTCGTATTTAGTATTTAGTATGACATCCATTTGCCTTTATTACCGCTTCGCGCCTTTTGTACATGGTGCTCATCAAATTTTCAATGACGTCATCTGTAATGATGTCCCAAGCTAAATGAATTTGCTCTCTTAAAGCTTCTATTGTGTCTGGATTATTTTGTTGGACTTTTTTCTTCTATATAATAGTCTAAATATTTTTAATAGGACGTATATGACGGGGTCCATTTCATAATGGGTATGCAATTATTTCTGAAGTATCTACTCTTTCATCTACAAGTGGAAATAAAACAATTTTAATCAAAATTTTTAAATAGTTAAATAAAAAGTTAATATTATTTTTTGTGTCGTTCGCGTTGGTTGCATTATCTTGTTGAAAATTGAATCTTTCAGTTGCAACAAAATGTTCCAAAACTGATGGTTTCAGGTGACTCTTCTTGATACGTACTCTTCTTGATATGTACCGATATATCTAATAGTCTTCTTCGAACAGTTGATGTTGATATTACGATTCCTTTTCCTTTGACAATTTTTAATGTTCTAAATCTATTCTGTTTGGAATGAAATAACAGAATTTTATCTTTCATTACCGAAGTCTTTCGTGGTCTACCAAATACTTTACTGCTTGATTGTGTCGAACGCCTTCTTGAAGTCAATGAAGAGCATGTATAATGGTGTTCTATACTCTATTCAATTGATTGTTATACTATTATTCGAAGTGTGTTTGCCTGATCGATGCAACTTCGGTTAGGACGAAAACCACCTTGTTTTTCACGAATTGTTTTCTCCAGTTTTTCTGGCAAGCGGCTTTGAATTATTACTGCTATGATCCTATATGCTATGTTGAGCAATTTGATGCCTTTACAATTATCGCAGTAAGTCAGGTTGCCTTTCTTTGGTAGTTTGACAATTATGCCCTTCTTCCATGAAGGTGGAACTCTTTCTTCACTCCAGACTAATGGTATGTGGGGGTTGTCATTGTCTTCCCCCTAGATTTATCGGTCTCTTTTTCATTGATGCTGGGGACACTTTTATATTCATTGTCTATAAAAATCTAACTATTGTGAATGTAATCAAACATACTGTATTGTAGAAAAATTAATATTAAAATAATATTAAAATAATATTAAAAGAATATTGAAATTGAAAAATGATTAAAAAATAGATTAAGATTGTTAAATACAAAGTCATTTGTTATATAATAATTAAAATATTATCCTAATATAAAAATTTCCGTGAAACCTCGCAGCTCGTCCCAAGAGACAACAGAATTTAGTTTGATTAATACAAAATTTATCTTTAATTCAAAAAACAAAAACCAACTAACTACATATTAAGGTTATCAAATCATAAAATGTAAAAGGACTAGACAGTACACGATAATAATTAATTTTAACAATTACAACACTATTATGACTAACATTAACAGACAATAATGAATTACATTTTCATGCAGTCAATTATAATATTGTACAAGTGTGTACATAGTTGTGAACGTCAGCACAATGTACCTACATATGTTATGTGTGTTTTATTTTAAATAAACACGTGTACTGTATTCATGTATATAATATAAACATTTGTATTATATTATTCCAGTTTCACTTCAGATTATGCACAACACCATAGAAAAAAAAGGAATAAAGCATCATAATATTGACCACCGTGAAAAAACAAAAAGAAATATCAATTTTCACAAAAAAAATGTGTTCTGTTCTATTTTAATACACAATATTATACTACTAGAAAAAAAAGCCCGTCATACAGTGGTGGTAAATAAAATTTGCGTATAAGTGAAAAACTTACAAAAATTAAAAATTATAAATTTTTATCCTTAAAACCATTTGAATAGTGAAAATTGCATTAAAAAATTGATTTTTGATTATTTATCGCGTAAATTTTATATTATTGTAAACTGAAGGTCATAATAATAATAAATTCAGCCGTACCGGTGAATTCGATTCGATATAAATTTATTCGAATTGTCTCGATTCGATTCGATAAGAATTTCTTGACGGCGAATACGATCGTAAGACTCATTTTGTACTCATTTCAAGAAATGTTATCAAATAAAAAATTTGACGAAATGTAATGTAATAATTAATGTCATTTTAATAATTTTATGTCAAATAAGTTCAAATTTCAAATTAAAAAAATATATTTAGATTGCTGTTTTAAAAATAAAAAACGTACGTATAAAAAAAAAAATATAAAAAAAAAAAAATCGATCAAAAATATTCGAATTTTTTTTAACGAACGAGTAATCGATTTGTATTCGATCGAATTCACCGGTACGTCTAATTTATATTATATCACATTTTTGTTGAAACTATAATGTTTATGTAAAACTATAATGTTTCGAAAAATTGTATTGTATGTAATAAGATCCTGTTCACACTACGCTCTATAACATGTTATCAGCGATTAACTAGTTATACAAAGTGTTATAACTAGAAATTTTATATGTAAATGAAGCTGTCAAGTATAACATGTTTTCCGTTAACACACGAAAAGTTAAAGGATTGCCTTTGAAAATTATTTCGATTTTTTCGATTATATTGTTATTTTTTTACAACTCTATAGCCGAAAAAATATTGTCAATGTCATCTTGATATGAAATAATTTGTTTATTTATCTTTTATAAAAATAAAATTTTCAATTTTCATTTTTCTATTACAAAGCAAAAACAAAAAAATATTTTTAAAAAATAATATTTAACTAGATTTAAATGTCAAATGAAAACTATAGTTATTCGTTGTGAAAACGCCTATTTCTACAACGAGTTACCCGAGCTCGATAACATGTTATACATTCGTAGTGTGAATAGCATATAAATATAGCTGTCAAGTATAACATGTTTTCTGAGAATTATGAGTAATTGATTAGTTATATTGTACCTACTACGACATGTTTATTTTTGACAAGGACATTGTTGATACCGAAGGGTGTGGGAAAATTCGATTCTAGTTATATCTAATGGTAGGAAAATCAGTTTTCAATTCTGTGATAATATATATAGTCTTAATTTTAATGAAAAATAAAGGACCTTTGTTAATCTGGAAGAAATTATTAATCTGTTACATATATACTTTTTCATTTCACAGATTTGATAACAGTTCATTTAATTTACATTCATTGGTGATGATGGGTTGTGATATTCTAGGTATTTTTAAAATACCGATCTTTGCATTTACTAACAAAATGTATTAAATTTAAATGCATTCAGTACCTTTATCAAAATTTACAATACTCTAGGTCGAATTTATAAGCGAGAGCTTGCTGTTCAATAACAATAACCTCCATCTATATTTTTAATTAATTAGAGACTATTTTTAATTCATTAAATCAAAAAATTTTAACTCACTGTTAATTTGTATTCGAAACTCAACTGATGTTGACAATTCAATGTGCTGAAATAGGACATGCTGTTGTTGAACATCTTTAATAATGAAAAGCATTTAACTTAAAAATAAAAATTAAAAACTCTAGGTATGTTCACTAATTCTATTTTATATTTAATTTCTTGATCGATTTCAGTTATTACACCATCATCAGAAGACCGTTTTCTCTGACTTTAATTGTTTTCTCTGACACAGTTTTTTGATGATGGTGTAATAATCGATATCGATTAAAAACTTAAACATAAAATAAAATTAGTGAAGCATAACTAGAGTTTTTAATTTTTATTTTTAAAAAATGTTTCAACTACAGCATATTACATTCAATAAAATACATTTAACTTAACTTAATATTTAACGTTTTTCCCTTTGCTATCAATATTATTATTGTTTGAAAATAATCATTAGATTTGTTTTGGGTGATATATTAAATTTATAGCAATTAAAAGCAAGTAAATTGCTTCTGAAATATCGATATTTTTAAAATAAAAATGAACTAGTATTCACCCACTCCACGAAGTTCGAGGAAGTTTGATAGAAAATCATACTCAATATTTCATTATGAATTGTTTTACATAATTTTAATTTTATTGATTTATCGTAAACAACAACCTTATACGTAGTAATAATTTATTTAAAATAAATCGATATTTAAATCGTGTTGTTTCAGTATTTTGATAAATTAAAATTTTTGTAGACTAAAATAACTTATACATCGGGTGAAATTTTAGATTGAAATTTCTAAAAAAATCTTTGAATTCGCCACGTCTCCTTTTAAATATCTGTCATTTAAAAGAATAATAGTTAAAACTGGTTTGAAATGATTAAAATATTTGCACCGTACTTTTTTCAATTTACATATTGAATATTAATATATTAGAAAAAGGACACTCGGATCTTTAATATCTAAATTTAGTCTTATTATTTTTTAAACTCAAATTCATTTTAAAGCTGAAAACACAATCACGACGAATGACGAGTAACCAAATTTCGCACTTAGAGACACAATCACGACGAACTATTCGCTACTGCTTTTTTGACTCACTTCAAAACTAATAAAATAAAAACAGAATAAATAAATTTTCGTTGTTATTTAAATTGATATTATTTAAAAAAATATTATTAAACCAAATTATTTGTTTGCAAAAGGATATTTTTCAGCTGGATGTTGGAAAAATGAAAGTGATTTAAGTTCAATAAATGAATTTGGAGCAATTCCTAGACCAAATCGATGTTCTAAAGATGCTTTTACATTGCGAAACACATTAAAAGATTATTTCTTTAATACATAAATTTGCCATTTTTGATAACGTTTTATTTATTTCATTACTAAATATTAAATAATAAAAATTTAAAATTGAATTTAAAGTTATATTAAAATGAAACTAAAAAATTATAACAAATTAAAGATAAAATTCAGAATATAGAAAAGGGCCCAATTATGTTTGGGATTATGGCAGTAGACTTAGTTCTGGCGCAAGAAATATTTTTACAAATATCAGAATCAAAATACATTTCTTATTTAATACCGTCGTACATTCAAGTGTATTAAATTATTGTTGGTGGCATACCATATGATATGCAAGTATTGTTTCAGCTTCTTCTATATGTTTTAATTTTATCTAAAACTGTTGACGATCTGAATGCACTCAACACCGTACATTAACTGAATGTTTTGTGGATCGGATGTACTCATAAATATGTGATTTATCTTTATGTGCAATTGAAATAGCGCAATTGCAAATGAAACACTTTACCTCCCAATCATACGTCCCTTTTTTAAATGATGGATACTTTTTTAAGCTCATCATTAACCCATATAAACCCAGAATGTCGAAAACGAAACATATGACGTTTTCCGGCATAGTGGTCACCCGGTGTGAATTTTAAATAAAACTAAAATTTATTATTTAATTTAAAACAAATATCTAATGTACCTTTTTTTTTTTTTGAAACGTGACAAAAAGCATGCTTGACGATGGGTTGAAAAGTGTGAATTTCCAGTTTTTTTTTCATTTTTGTTAAAATAAATAAAAAAAAATACAAAAAAAAAATTAAAAAAAAATCTTTTAAATAAACTAGCTCAAATCCATACTAATAATTTAATCACAATATAAAACTAATCCAACAAAATTTGTAGCTACAGGGTGACTTTTTCAAGCATTGTATCGAAAACGAAACATCAGGTTTAAACGATATCTAAACATTTTCATATAAAAAAAAAATGCTAGATTCTTTTTTGTTGTTTTTTCCTCTTCCAAGCTATAATTATACAAATACTGTCTTTTTTTATTACGGACCACGTATTCTGCGATAGACTACTTGGAAATCAAATAACAA
Source organism: Argyra leucocephala (assembly GCA_963942445.1). NCBI lineage: Eukaryota > Metazoa > Arthropoda > Insecta > Diptera > Dolichopodidae > Argyra > Argyra leucocephala. The sequence continues at coordinate 60,296,254 of OZ012679.1, read as the reverse complement.
GTTATGCTAAATCGGCGTTAACAGCTTGATGATAAGAGATACCTGAGCTTGAATTCTTGGAAACACAATAGCAAGACACGCTAAAATCAGTGTCAGTAGGTAGCTTACAAGTTGAGAATTTAATATCTTTTTTATTAATTCTTGGAAATATAATATCAAAAACACCTTTGAACGAATTTATGAACAAACGGTTTATGCAATTTGGAATATTTTCTCACAATTTATCTATAGATAAACAAATTATTGCTTATTTTGTACACCATTTCTGCAAAATGTTGAACGAATCTAAGCCTATTCGATTTGGCTTCAAGTACTGGTCTTTTTATTCTGTCGAAGGCTACTTGTTCTCATTTATACCTTATGCAGGAGCTTCAGGAGGAAAATGATAGCCTATATGGACCTAATGTTAACCTATATGGAGGAGAAAACACAGTTTTGCGCTTATTAGCAAATATATAAAATCGAAACCAACACACTGTTACGTTCGATAACTTCTTTACATTACACAAACTTATGTGCTGTCTTTCATCCACTTGCTTATTTTGCAGTTGGTAAGGTTTTTGGAAACTGCGTTGTTTACTAAGAAAAGTTGGAAAAAAAGCATTATACACCAACTTGAATTCCGAGTTTTTTTTGTTGAGTGTTTGGTGAAATCCGCGAAAATACCTTTAAGAAAAGTATTGACACTAAGAGAGAGCGGACAAAGCTCTGGTACTTCAATTAGATATGACCTTGTGAATATCAATATCATCCATAGTGAGAGACGATCTCGAGGCCGTCACGGCAAAAATAGGTTAAATACAGACTTTTTTTGGCATTTTCTGCTTGTTTTGACTGTAAATTAAATAAAAAATGTCTTATAAAAATAAGATTACCAAAACGTAAAATTACTTACTATTGTACTCTTACTATCATAATAAAAATGAACGTTTGTGTTTAAATAATTAACGTTTTAATTCACATTGCTGACAACTGACAGTAATAAAATGTTCCCAGTAAACAAAAAAATACCATTTCACAGGCGTTTGTATACATTACGTTATACCAAGTTATACGTTTTACTTCTGTAGTCAGAATGTTGTATGTTTAATATATCATAGAGATGTAGTAAAGACAATTAATAAAGTCAAATACCGGACAACTTGAAAAAACTATCGCGGACGCTCCCCGCCAAGGTAAAAAAGAGGTCATGTCCGGGCGAATTACAGACAACCCTAATTAAAGCTATAGTTTTATAGTGGTAGTTTAAAACTTCATAAAAACCGTCAGAATCGGTAGAAAATCAATGGATCTATCTATTATAGATTCCTTACCTTACAATCATATTTAAAGTTTGGGATGCGTAAAGTCTATTTTCATTGTCGACTAATGATAACATAATTATTGTTAAATGTAATTTGCCCTTTGGCCACTTTTAAAAAAAATTTCTCTATCATATTCATCATAATCTTCACTGTAAAGATCTGGAAAAATTGTTATTTCGCAAGTCAAAATATTTTGGTATTGCATCTGCATGTATTCACCTTCTTCTACATAACCCTTTTATTATTGATTACTTTTATTTGAGTTCAATTTTATAAAATTTTTGGACAGAAGATAGTCTATAACATCGTTTGCTAATCTAAATCAACTCAGGTTTGAGCACAACCATCTTAATATTCTTTTTCGAAACCAGAATGAAGAATGTAAATATAAATACCTATCTAACCTAAATTTTTAAATAAAATTCTAACTTATAATATATAACCTAATTTATTTATATTTTCAACTCACAACAACAAAAACAAGCAAATGACATCAAGTAAAACCAATTTATGTTGGTATCACTGAATTTCATTCGCATTCGTCGACGAGTAAAATAGAAATAGATCTATTTTTCGAACGCGAAATTTTGGTTATTCGTATTTCGTCACGATTTACATATAATCGCATGTATTTCAACGCGAAAAATTAGTCATTCGTCGTGATTGTGTTTTCAGCGTAATTAAATTTTTTACATTTCAATTGATTTAATTTTGTTTTTTTTTTAAATTTTTTATACATATTTTAAAAGACTAAGAGTCTTATTTGTACAATTTGTTAAGTAAATAAATAAATACAAGAACTTAAATATTGAAATGGAAATAAATTTTTGCAAAATTCAAATGTTTGAAGCATTCAATTTTTTAAAAAAACTTAAATTTTATCAAAAATTTCCTAAGAAATTTCTATTTTTTATCATATTTTGGTATTTTCAATTTACAAAATGCAATAATAGCGACTGATGGATTAATGCATTATTTGAAAAATGTTAAAATTCTATTTTAAAAATCTTTATTTAAAATTTATAATACTTTAGAAAAATTCATTTAAGCAAAAAAAAAAAAAAAAAAAAACAGAAAATATAGAAGGACAATATGTTGTTATTAAAGAAATTCTCAAAGGATTTTTTTTTTCTTCTGTTTTTTTTTTAAGTATTGAACTCAACAACGTCATACTACCTTATGACCTTTTCAATAAAATTTCCTTTTAATTAAAACTTATTTTTACTTTTTAAAAAAGGTAACCTTCTTTTTTTCAACAGATTAATCTATTCATTGAATCGATATTTTCATCGAAAATGCGTTTTTCTTTTTGAAAAAAAAAATTATAATAATAAAAAATATTTTAATTTTCCAAATACAACATTAAAAATTCATATAATGACCATTAAATTTGCATATAAATATAACTGTATATGTATGGATATATTATTTTTGAAGGTCTATATCCGCAGTCTTTAATTTTCTCTTTAATTTTATTGGTTTTTTTTTTGTTGTTAAGAACAAAAATATACCGTAATTTGAATTGCCCATAAAATGGTAACACTTTTGATTAATGCAAAAATCACAATTTAATTTAAACTTTAGTAAACTTGAGAGTAGAGTATTATTATGAACATTTATTTATATTATTATTTTCTTTTATATATTAGAACAATATAAGCAAGCTAACTGCCTCCGCAGAATTTTAGCCATATAAAAATTAACGAAAGAAAAAATAGGATAGCAATGAGTAATGATAAAAAAAAAATAGAAAAGGATTAGAATGGAATAGAAAAGTGAGTACAAAAATTATACGGACAGGTTATAACATATTTATTTACCCGTCTCTAACATAAAAGATGGTGAGAACACAAAAGATGGTAAAGTGTTCCATAGCTTAGAGGTTCGGTTGATGAAATAGTTTTTATATTTCACAGTTCTGGTTCGAAGAGGCTCTACTACAAATTTATAAGCCGGGATTGCTCTGCGAATATTACGCTGGAATGGTTGTATTTTGATATTCAACAGATATTTATAAAACAGAGTGGCTGCTCCTAAATTACGGCGACGACCTAATGATGTTAGGTATTGTGTAACATCTCCATCATTAATAATTTTGATAGCTCGCTATTGTACCTTATCTAGGTACCGTAGGTTGGTGATAGTTGCACCGCCCCAAATATGCGAGTTATATTCAAGTCCAGGCCGAATGTATACCTTATATATTAATAGGAGGTTGGAAGATGTAAAATAGTTTCAACTGCTGCTTATTAATCCTAAACATTTCGCAGCATCTGTCGTGACAGAAAAAATGTGATCGTGTCACGAACGTTTGCTGTTTATTTCCATTCCAAGAATTCTTAGAGCTCCAAAGTTTTCGATTTTTACATTTCCGAATAGAATATTTGGTATTGATGGATTTTGCTTTGTTGATATAAGGTAACTCTGTGTTTTTGAAGCATTAAATTTTAGCCTTGTTTAGTATTTTAATTCCATTAAAAGAATGTCTTATTTATTTCCAGTATTTATTTCCATTAAAAAAAAATGTTTAATTATTTAACTTCGTTCAATTAGTTGACACTGTTAACTCTTGAACAATCGAAAAGGACGCCAAAATTAAAAATTCACATGTATGGCTTAAAATTTTAAAAATTGACAGTTGATAATAGAATAATGCTGCATAAGGAGTTGACAATAGAATAATACTGCATAAGTATAAGGTACATACATTAAATTACTTGTGTCAGCAGAATCATAACTACGTAAGGTGTGTAAACACGAGTAATTACTTGTTTGAAAATTTTTAAATATATTATTAGCTTGTTGATGGTTTTCTTTTTGCAATTATATTCCATTGTTAACTTACTCAAAAATTACTACTTATAAGTTTCCATAACAAGCAAGCCTATTTACACTTCCTCAGTCATGTATTTTTGATGTCGCTGTTTAGAGAACTTTATTTCGTTCTCTGTGAACTGAAGTCTGGGTCACTTCAACAGTTTTTTCAAATACAAGGAATCAGGGTACTATGATCAACCAAGCTGTAAATCTGGTTTGAATTCTCGGATAGAAGATCATTTATAAATATTACAAATAATGTTGGTGAAAGAACTGAGTCTTGAGGAGCACCGACATTGATAATGAATTTTAGAGATATAAAACCATCCAATACAAGTTGTATTGAATGGTTTGAAAGAAAATTTTCAATCCAATTGATTCTAGTTTTTTCAGTAATGAAACATGCCAGACGCGATCAAAAGCTTTGAATATATCATCATATTGCAGTATGACATATGTATGACATATGCAGTCATTTATAAGACTGTTGCTCTATTTTTTGAGTTTAAAGTTAAGGATCGTTTCCATCACTTTTGATAATACTGTAGTCAAACTAAATTGGGTGATAATTAGAAGGATTGCTTGGCATCCTTTTTTGGAATTGGCTGAACGTGAGCTATTTTTCATGAAGAGAGTAAATATCAGAAACGTATGGAAAAGTTTACTCAGTGGTCTAGTAGCTAGGGTGTTTACACAATATTTAAAAACTATAGAGGGGATATTGTCAGGCCTGGTAGATTTGTTTGAACTTTTGCAACAACTCGCGGACGAAAATAAATTAAATAGAACAGTAAAATTTGTTGTAGACTTATTGTAAATCAAGTATAATTTCAATTAAACTTTATTTGCAAATATTTTTTTTTTAATCTATAGATAAGATATGAAAAAACTCTACATTTTACTTACTAAAAAAAAAATTTAATAATACAATACAAAATTTTCTATTATTATCATAAGCACATTATTTCATCATTTAAGTATATATAAAAAATTCTATAAAGTGATTAATGTTAAGTGAAATTCCATGATAATAAACTAGTCCAATGTTAAGTTAAAAGAACCAATGTCGACTAACAATAGCATGAAGGTATTAAATTAACGAAAACAGAATAGGCCAAATTGATTTGATTTTTGCCAAATGTAATGTAAACTACGAATTCTTCTGATGTTTGCAGGTAGTTTATTAAAACTCTCTTGGAGCACAAACTGTAAAAAACCACATATAGAAATTTTTATAGAATGATTGCAAAATTATTTTGTAAATTCCCTCGCAAGTTATATAGTAAAGGAATAGCTTCTTAAATTACCAGCTCTACAAACCTTGTAGTAGAACAAATGTTTCAAAAGACAAAATGTATAAAAATGATCCAGACTACTATAATGACAGTTTACCACAAATTATACCCACAATATATATATCTTTTTAGCTATTAGTATAGTAAATAAATTTTATTATAATAAGCTCTACGCTCTAACCCAAGAACAAAGTCCGTATTGCATTTTTGAATGAAAAATTTCATAATAAGCCATCAACAAAATTTCCAAAGAGCAATACTTTTTTAAGTGATAAAAATTACGAACAGTATACATAAAATGTTGTTTTAGAGGCTCGGTGTGACTATGATATGAAATTACTATCAATTTGAACTCTCAAATATTTATAACTATTTACAACATCAACAATAACATAAACTATTGTTACAAACTTTATGCAAATTAGTCAAAGAAGAATTAATCAAATCAATACTCAAATGGTGTTTTCTCACAATTACAATAATGAAACCAAATATTGTTGATAATAGAAGTCGGACTAGTTAAATTTTGAAATATAATCTTTGTTCTGTAAGTTACTATCATTTTATGATTATTGAACCAATATATGTGGCTTATCAACTCATTAAATATCGAAAACTACTACTATTGTCAATTACTAAGTCTTCTTAAATTGCATAGTTCCATTTGATTTAAGTTTTTCACAGTTATTTTTGTTATTTATTTTATCGCATATGACAAAGGGTACTGTATACCATGTCGAATATTTTTATAATATTTACAATGATTAATCTAAGAGCGTACTCCCTTGGAACCATGTTGGTAATATCATCTGCAAAAGCATATTGGTTGTTATTACATTTCACTTGGGATATTGAATTGATAAATGTTAAGCACAAAATGAGCTCCAAAACAGAACCCTGAGGTCACTAAATTTTTCATCAATTTTTACTTGTTGTGATCCTCTAGATACGACTTAACATTAACTAACTACATTAATTTCTATTATTGAAATATGGTCTATTATAACTGTTGAAAGGATATTTCTGTATAATTATTGAAAATAATCGAACATTTTCCTTTTAATTTTACTAAATTTGCTTATCATACAGACACGCGTATTTTGTCAACTGGTTGTAAACCTTTTCAGTGCTTTGCATTCGATTGAGGAAAGAAATCTAAAATGGTCTTATTTGTTTTTATTGCTCAGGTAGCAATTTGACCTTTTTCGATGTTGCAGGATAGTTGTTTATTACCCAATGAAATAGCACAGGTGGAGGGTTGAGTAATTACATTTTTATTAATCATAATATTATTTACTTCTTTTATTGTTATTATTTGAAATATAGTTTTCAACGTTAGAGTGACCAGTAGAGGTGGTTTTATTGGTTTTATTACATTTATTACTAAAAATTGAAATTATGTAGGAATGAGTCAATTTTAGTTTTATAAACTTTGATGCTTTCATTTTGATGTCTTCGTTGGAAATACTGTGATTATTTTGGATGATGTGTTCTGTTACTTTGGATCAGAATTATTTTAAAGTTTTCTTCTTAGCTAGTTCTACTTCTTTCAGGTGTTACTTCAGTCGTGTTTTCATGTTTCTACTAGTTTGTCTAATATAAACTGTATTTCTGACTTTTTCATTTGTTCGATTGAGCCTTTAGTTGAACCTAGAATAGTTTTGAATTGATTGGTTTTGCTGCTATATATAATGTTTAACACGTTTTTTTTTTAATTTTCGAGAGAAAGAGAAATCTCACTAAATCCCAATGCTACTCTTTTTTTGGGTTATTGTTGGTTTTTTGGGTTCTTCTGCGTTTATTAAGTAAGTCAGTAATAGTTTTTTCTGGATATCCGTTTTTTTCTGACAATATCAAATATTTGTTTAGTCTCTTTTACTAGACCGTTTTGGGAGATGGGGAGGGTTAACATTCGATCGATTATGTGATTAAAAGAGGTCACCTTATGTTGATAGGAAAGGTTCGAGGTATTCGGGATGATCTTGTCAGTAACCCTAAGCTTCCTGCAGATCTCTAGTTCTAGGGACATTCTCGTTTTAGTCCGTTAAGAGTAGTTATCGTTTATTCTAAGTCACTTTCCCATATTACAAAGAAAATATCATCTACGTATCTCTTCCAAAATCTAGGTAACCGTTTTCTGTTGTTTAATCTGACTCTAATTTGGTCATGAAAATTTTACTGAGGAATGAAGAGATAGACGATTTCCCATTGGAGTTCCCTTCAATTCTTTGTCGAAATCCCCTCTAAAGGTGAAATAATTTTCTGCCATACAAAGCCGGGTTAGCTTTATATACTGTTTTACTTTTGTCCGCCACTGTTTTCTGTTGTAGTAACCATTCTTCTGCTAGAATAATGGTCTCTTTGACTGGGATACTGGAATACTGCTTTTCCATATTACGAAACTCTTTCACTAACCTATATATATATATATTTGTGTTTAAACATTATTACTATGTAGTTATTTGTGTAAAAGTATCACAAACATGAAAAAAAAATACTTTGCCAGTCAAAGTCCAATCAAAGAATTCTTCTTTCTCTTCACACGCTTATACGTTTCGTTTCCGTTTTAAATTTCTAGGAGAAGTGTATAAGTGCGAAAGAGAAAGAAGAGCTTGTTGACTACAATTATTGAATGTTAACACATGGATTAATTTTATAAGGTAATTTGTACTGTAATTTGAAATGGTCTATTGAGATCACTTTGACTTCTAAGCTTTAAAACTACTCATAATAATAAAACCATTAAAAATTTAAACATCTCACCATATTATGGAACAGAACATATAACTAGACACTGCTAAGAAGTTATATATTTGTTGAATGTGGAAAATTTATTTTTCTATAACTACTAGATTATAGAATAACCGTATAGATATAATTTTTGCTTCTATATGCAATAGAAAAATATTATAAACTTTATGGATATCATCAACTTACCATTCAAATTACATAGTATTGTTATTCTGTTTTTGTTTTTTTTTTTATATATACACCAATTAAATGGATTAAAAACTTGAATTTATTGTACAAAATATAATTTTTATTTTTTATTCAACATTTTCTATAATATAAATTAATTTAGTTAGTTAGATTATTGTCAACTACTTTAAGAATAACCAAACTAAATAATGTACATAAGGGATGTACGAGATGTAACATATAGATTATAAAGTATAAAAATAAAACCACTATTTCAAATTGATTATTGTTATAAAAATTGAAAAGTGTATTTTGTAATAAAATAATTATAATGAAATTTGTAATTAAATACATAAACAAAAAAATTAATTATTAATGAACTCAGAGCCTTTTTCGAGAATGTTATCTATTAAGTTTTTAACTATTTTGATTTTAACTTTCTGCTATTTTATTTGTAGCTGCTGCCCGTCTTGACCTAAATTGTTATATTGTTTTAACATTTTGTTTGGAACTCCTCAGTTCTGCTTTGATTAATATTCAATTGGGCGAAGTACAAAATAAATGTTATTTGCTTCGTACAATTATCTAACCGTTCTTACATAATGGGATGTTACTAAGTCAGGTCAAAAGAAGTTCCAACACTATAATTGGCTATAAATGGTTTTATGTACTTATTCAAGCATTTTTCTGTGTAAATTTGAGTTTTTGAAGTTCAAGATATATTTGTGGATTACTTTATTGTAAAATAAAATAATGAAATAATGCTCCAAAAAAAAAAATTTACATTTGGGTTGTAATTTTTTCTTTTACGGCATTATTTCATACCGTCTCTATCGTTACTACAGTAATTGAAATGCAATAATTTTTTTTGTCTACTTGTAAGACTAAAAAACTTATAAATAATGTTTTTTTATAATACGATTGAATTTATTTTAAATGAAAATAACATTTACCATTGGAAGGATCAAACTTTATTGTTGTGGTCGTTGAAGAGCATTAAAATAAATCAAATTAAATTTCAAACCATTTTTCGTTATTTTTTTTTTCTATTTATTAACGAAAAAGGTGTATTACATTTTTTTTTATACTTTTGTATATGTATATTTGTTTTTTTTTTTTTTTTTGTATTTCAATTAAAGTTAATATGAATAATTCATGAAGACCTTAGTTTATATTATTGATGCAGTCTATTTTAGTCCTTCAAATAATCTTCCCTTTCAATTTTTAACTTTCCTTAGAGATACTTTCTTTCTAATTTTGTTTTTAATTGTTTTGGCAGACACGTGTAAGGGAAGTTATTTTTGAAACTTAAATGCATATGTGAATTAAATTTGACTTGTAGCTTTCTTTAAACACATCCAAATAAATGAAAAATATTCGATAACTGTAGTGTAATTTATCCATTACAGATATATATGAAATTATAATAATAATTGTAATAAATAATAATATAAATAATACAAATTATAATAATAACTAGAGGCCCCTGTTTTGTAATTATAATTTAAGTTGAAGCCAAATTTAAAATTTTTAACAGAACATAATAATGACATAATACAGAATAGTATAAAAATAATAAGATGTTGAATGACACAAAATGGCTCTATTTTACTTAAAAGTTTGAATATTATAAAACCAAATAGAAATTTGTTTAACCCGTATGCGCATTTCGGCCATATATACAACTTATTTACATATTAAGAGTTTATTAAGAAGAAGCGAGATAAAATGAGAAGGTGCTTACGGCGCATGTCCTTAAATGCATGGCTATTATAATTATAGATACTCTATTTTTGTTTTTGTTGTTTTTAAATTTTTTTATTTTAGATGAACTTGTTTTTTGTGTTTTTATTTGACGTATTATTTAAATAGGTTCATTGCGAGCAAAGGATTTCTAAACAATAAGAAGTCAAACTCGGATATGTATTTTGCTAACACGCCCATACATTTAAAAACAAATTGTTAGAAATAGACGGCAATAAGAATTGTATGTTTACGAATGAAGTTAAATATAGGAAACAAAAAGGTGTAGCGAAATTAATAAGATAAAATTCAAATATGTGTGTAAATAATAATTTTTCCGTATTAAAATGAAACTATTTATCGTGGTATCTATTAAAAGTAAAATTTACTTTTTGTTGTCTGTGGGAATTTACTTTTTTTTGTCTTTGTTTAAAATTTCAATATAAAATCTTTAATTATTGTCCGAACTTTTGTTCTCACTATGTACTTAATAAATAATCCTGCATATAAAAATTTCATAAGCGTTTTCTAATCTTTTGTCAGCCCAATAAAAATTTGTATATAAAAATTTAGGCAAGCATATGCTGTGTTCTCTTTCTTTCTCATTTATACGGCAATGCTAAAGTAGGTATAGTATGATAGTTTTTACTTATCAGGAAATATTTTGTTAAATATAAAAAATTGCATTAGGTTTACGTAAATGAAGAGTTTCCCTTCTAATATAAGTTGAGTTCATTAAGGAGAAGCGAGATAAAATGAAAAGGTGTCTACTGCACAGGTTCCTAAATGCTTGTCAATTATAATTATAGATAGTAATACTAAGAATAATAATAATAACCATAATAATAATACACCCATATTTTCTTAGACACATCGCTGACGCGAAGAAAAAATTTATCGCGTGACGTCTAGCTGAATATGCATTGCTGTTCGACACAGTAAACGAAGTAACCGAAATTTTTATTATGTTGGTAGTACTGACCACCTTTTACTGTCAAAAAAGATTATTAGTATATAAACGAAAAATACCTTATAATATTTTTGGATAATATATTAGTGTGGAATTATTTTTTTAAAATAAGAATTATTAATAAAATTATTATAGTATAGTACATAAAAGTATAAAAATTATAATACATAAGTGTTGTAAAACAGTAATATTAAAGATTAGTTTTTTTTTTTCAATTTTCTTCAAAACAAAAACGTAATTTTTAATAACAATGCTGTCAATGAAAAATTGTTTATCGCAAACTTCAATTTTTATACACTTCACTCTTTTTCCGTCTGGATGACAATTTCGGTATGGCAGTATTCACTTTCCAACTCAAAAAGTGAGTGTAAAGTGAATAAAGTGAAAAATTAATATTAACATACATATGTAGATAAAAATAAATTTTAACTGTTTCTATTTATGTAATGTTTCTATAAACACTATTAAGTTACTAAGCTCTTATTAATAATAGTTAAATTTACTATTATATTATAAAATATTTAATAATTTTAATATATTCTTTAACTATCTTTTTCCACTTTGTTTAAAACACCAAAAAAAATTTCTTGCAAATTTCAACTTTTGTATGTAACTCACTTCAAAAAATTAGCCGGATAGAATTCATCCAGATAATTTTTTTTCAATTTTTTACTTTTACTAGAGCAAAAGAGTGAAAATCTTTTAACACTCTTTCTTATGGTAAATATGAGAATTTTACTCAATAATGTTAAAAACTAGCAACATTTATATTTAACATGCTGGAATAAAAGAGTTAGAAAATTGTATTAACATAATTTCTTATCATTAACATAAGAAAAAAGAGACACCTACTCAAAACTAAGGAAAAATTTTTAACTGTGGCTCAATATTTTTTCTTGTGTAGTAATGGGGATTTCCTCTTTATAAATTTTATGATTTCCTCTCAATGCGCGAAGGACTGACATTTGTTAAGTAGTCAAAAAAGGTTGACGTTTGAAAATTTGTTTACATGCGTGGATTTTATTTTTATTAAAAAAATTTCAAATTTTGTTAAGAGTAATAATGGATAATAACATAACATTACAATATTCGAACAAATAAAATATAGCACTTTGTTTTTATTTTAAAATATAAATAATTTTTTAGAAAGAAAATAATCTTATATTAAACAGCAAAAAACAAAAAAAAATACACTTCATGTCTTTTGCATGCATTCATAAATAAATCGAGATAGCAATAAATATTTATTAAATAATTATATATCTACCCTTTTCTTTTACTTCGTCCTTCATGCTTAGTTCACAGATTCAGAACATTTTGTTCCGAACAATTTTGTTAAGAGAGAATTCTTATGATTGCGATTCATTGCTTCAGAACATTGTGTTCCGAACAAAAAAAATTTAAACAGCAGACATTAACATTTGAATTTGATTTGAATTAATTTTAAAATTTTTGTCTATTTCAATAATAAATAAAATAATATTGTTAATATACAATAGTTTTTAATATAAAATAATTGTTAATATATAAAATAAATACAAAATTGTTTAGAAGTGTTATAAATATTGGTTTTTCAATATTTTTATGAATTGTTTGTTTTTTTCTTTGTTTATGCTTTGTAAATTGTAATGTGAGAAATGTCAAAAAAATTGTTCCGAACACAAAGTTAAAGTTAAATCAACTTTTGTTCCGGAAAGAAAAAAATGTTCCGAACATTTTTGAAAATTGAGAAAATTTTCATACAAAAAATATGCGCACGCATGGGTTTGGAACATACGTTCTGAATCCGTGAATTAGGCATCAGCCAAAAGTTAAAAATATTTTAACTAAGAAGTTGGATGAAGTAAATTGCCCGGAGAGGAGTTTTTGTGTATGTGTTGGTAAAATAAATTTTTTTTGATTAGTTAAAAAATTTGTCCGGACGCTCGTCCATTAAGAAGAAATCCACCTTAAGTGAAACTTGCGATGCGATACCGATTTATTCCTCAGACGGGTGAAAAATGAAGTGAAAAAGTGTTGCGATAGCACAGTAATCTTTTTTTATTTTTATGTTAATTTTTTTTTTTGAATTATGTAACCAGAATCTATTTATTACAATACGCCAATTGTTAAATCTTTTCAGTAACAGGAGAATATTTTCTTCTTTCCCAATTTTAATTAAATTTGGTTGAATTATTTAAAAATTGTAAGAGTAGTTTTTTATAAATAAAATTTTGACAAATTTAACTTTAAAATCTTTATCCTCATTATTGGGTTTATCTTAATAATCTTATAAATTGATTTAATGGCAAAATAAACAAATTCCAAATTTCTCTTGATAGTTCAAACTTAAGACTAATTCTAACTAACTACAATGACATGACATAGAACTACACATTATGTCGTGACATAATGTATGTGATGTTTCTGTAAATGCCACAATCGACGTATGTGGCAATGAATTTGAATTGATAATTCGTTAAATTTTCGTTAAACATAAAATTCTTATGTTAAATTCCATACAAACCGAATTTGACATAATATGCATTTTCTTTTTGTTTTTGTTTTTCTAGAAAATATATTTTTATGTTACATGTCATTATGAGTCGACATATGCTTTGTCGACAAATATCTTATGTCCAACAAATTTTCGTTAGGCAATTTGACATTTACATTACATATGTAGTTCTGTACATACAGATAAATGTTAATTGTTCTAAATGATTAAAATTAAAAGAACAAAATTAAACAAAATACGAGTATATGGTGTTTTTAATATTTATTTCATAATTAATTAACAAATTTTAAATTTAATTATATTATATTAAAACAAAATGTTTTTTATTGTTGATTCATATATCTAAAGTTACAATTATTCTAGAAATTAATTTCAATTCAACATTTTTTTTCTTCTCACAGGTTGGTAATTTAGAAGTAACATGGGTGGTATCTGATCATACAGCTACACCTGGAACAAATGAATTAAGTGTGATAAAAGGACAACAAGTTGAAGTTGTTGAATTGTCGAGTGCCAATGAACCAGATTATTGTTTAGTAAGATTAAATCCTCAAACAGATGATGGTGCTGCACGTGAAGGTCTTGTACCAATATCAATATTAAAACCACCACCAGGTTCTCAAAAATCAACAAATTTAAGAAAAGAAAATGAAACACAAGAAGGACAAGGTTAGTATATAAAATATAGTTTTTGCAAGCTTGAAATTTAAAAATTAATTTTTTAAAATCTTAAAAACAAATTTAAACTATAAAAACAAAAAAATTTCGGGAATGACAATTTGAATTCGAAGAAGTAAGGCGTATAGCGAATATTTAAAAAAATGAAACCAATTAAATTTTACTGTGGATTACGAAACCAATCAAATAATTACGTTTTCGGTATACGCAATTTTCCCGAAAAATACATACTTTTCGACTCATTTTAAGTGTACTTAAAGTACTTTGTTTTACGCATTGAAATTTATACATTCTCAAATTTCAGTGCTAAAAAAAAACCCTAACATGTAAATAAAGTCTAAATAACCTGTTATGTATTATGAAATAAACAATTGTAGTTTCGTTAAAATTAAAAAAATAGTGAAAAATAAATTTATCAACATTTTCAAATTCTTATAAAGAAATGTTGCGAAATTCGGTTTTAGCTCTCAACTACAAAGGCAAAACAATTTTTTTTTTTTTGTATTCATTTAAATCCCGAAAGGAGCTTAAAAAGCTCGTACAGAGTTTATTTACTTATGTATTTTTATTCATATTATCAAAAATTATCAAAGGTTTAATCGTTTTACACAGAATCTTTACTGTGTTCCCATAAGATAAAATAAAATTGGGTAAGGTTTCTTAAAGCTAACGTAAGACATACTCTAGCTCATTGTCCTTGCTCTCTGTCATCGTGATTTATAAGACCCTAAAATTTAATATATATATATATCAGTGACGGGGCGTGGAATTTTCAACTGGGGAAGCACTATGAAAGGAAGCATCAGTTTGCTTTGGCTTTTCTTTTTCTATTGAAATTTTTGCTAATTTCGACAGTCAAAGTTTTTACTCACATCTACTTCTCAAAGTAGTTTTAATTCTGTTTAGGCAGAAAAACGATCGCTCAACTGAAGCAGTTATTATGTTATTATAAATTTACAAAGTTGGGAATATTTATTAAAAGAACTGTTTAATCCAGTTTGAATTAAAAATGTTAATATTTGCGTATACTGTTTTTGTTATTTAAATTTTCATCTGAAAATATAACTTTAATTTAAGCTCTGACTTTAAGAAAGGAATGTAAAAAAGTGTGAATACGAATTTTCTATATTTATGTTGGAAAATACCACGTATACGAATTAAAAGATTTTACTGAAAATTGCTGATTACATCGTTTTATTGTTGTTGTTGTTATTAATAGAGCAAGCACTGGTTTACCATCTTTAACAATTAATAATTTTTCCTCAAAACGTCTAACCGAAAATGATTTTTTCTTAAAATTTCAATAACACAATTACAATTATCTATCTTAATTATTTATAAATAATAAAAGAAAACATTTCAAATTTTTACAATTGTTAACAAATTGTTTCAAAACTGCATAAAACAAAATTATGGCTGAAAATAAATAATGTAGCATTCAATAACAAAAAAACTACAGAATTACTTAACACAAATCAATACTACTCTGTAAAAAAAACCCAAAACTACATACATTATTTATATAAATATTAATTCTCATTTAAGTCAACAACCACAATAATGCATAAAATTAATTCATTCCCTGATACTTTTTTTATTTGTAAATTCATTTTGTGTCATGCGATATTTTGTTGTTGTTTCCCTAGATAATATATTTTCTATCAGATATTTTCTAATTATATCAGGTAAATTTGGAATGAATATCAGCCACTCATTCAAATTCAATTTTTTTTCCTTCTAAGATTTTATTTTATTGTCGCTTCGTTTATTATTTTGTTGTTGTTGCTACGAAACTAAATACAGACAGTGTGTTTGAGTGTATGTATATTTTAAATGCGAAGAGAACTGAGGAGAATGATATTTAAGTTGTCATTATATTTTTTTCCAATGTATAATTATTATAGCATATTGGTAAGAGAATAATGATTTTTAATAGGCATTATTTTCAAATATTATAAATTTGTGGTTGTTGAATATCTCTTGTTGGCTTGTATGATTGAAAGAATAATAGAAAATATTAAATAATGATGTTTATATAGGCATTATTTTCTAAATATACATAATGTAGTTAATATCAATGCATATAATTTTAGCTTGAAATTTTTTTTTCATTCGTTTTGAATTTTTGTATTTAAGTAATTTTTATATTAAATTAAATATAAATTTTATATTAAGCTGTAAGAAATAATAAATAATATTTCATTTGGGGAAGCACTCATTCAACTCAATATATGGACGCTTCGTGCCTGATATATATATAGTACAAGACATTGCTAATATAATAATATGTGAATGCAATTTAAAAAAGTATGCACATTACAACTCAAAACACCAACAGTAATGTAACGCAAATATGTATCCTCTGTGATCATAATCCATTAATATTATTTTTTCATACATTTTACTTTTACCCACACCTACTTCCATAATTCATTAAAATAAAAATTGATTAATTCTCTCAATTCTCATTCTCTCATTCATAATTTCATCATGTTTTTTGATTATTATTGTTGTTGTTATAAAAGGCTTCAGACAAAAATAAAATTACTATATATAAGATAAGATAATATATGTACAAAAAATTGGAGGATCTATAACCAAATACCTAATTTAAAAACCCAAGTCCCATAATCCAGATCGACAAAAGCCAAATTTGAAAATTCCAAACTCGCAAAAGCCGATAAAACTAAAACATAAAAAAATCTAATAATATGTGTAATTACGGTGCCGTTAATAGTAGAATCTTATTTTATGTTTGAATTTTCAATATTCACTGCTAATAATGGCAAATTAGATCTGCCACTTGAGTTTTTATTCTTTTTAGCGTAAAAAATTGACATTTGGCTTTTTTTGCATTGGGATTTTAAAAATGTGGATTTCATACGGTTTGGAATTTGCAGATTTGAGATTTTTTTACAAAGTTGGGATTTTGTTACATTTGGCTTTTTGAAAATTGGCTTTTGAACACCTCAAATTAAAAGCCAGGGTTGCTTATAAAATGAAGGAATATTTCAATTTTGTTTTTAGGCAAAAAACCAGCACCTCCCACATCCCATGGTTTTCATTAAGGTACTTATCGCAGGTCTCACTCAGTATTTCGTACTTTATCTATATTTTACTATTGCAGCTCTCACTTTGCATACAAAAATTAATATTGAGCAATAATAAAAAAAAGATTGATATAAAATGAGTAGTTTTCTCGTTTTTAAACAAGTATGAAATGAAAAATAATATTTTGTCTCCCTTGTTCTAGTAAATTGAATACGTTATTGAATATGTTTATATGTTTTAAACATAAATTGAGTAGTTATCTAGTTTTTTCTTATTGTATAATATAGAAAATATTAATGACAGCATTTTTTGACTCTTTTAAATTAAATAAAATGTTTCTATTGCTTTATATAAATTGAATGGTCTTCTCACTTTTTCTAAAGTTGAGAATATAAAAGTTTGAAGAAATCTATTTTTGTCTCACTTCTTCTAAATGTATCTGAAAAACATCCGAGGGAAAGAGTTTCACATTGTTTTTGCATGTGATTCCATATAAAATTATTTATTTTTAAATAGTTTCATTATGTTCGAGAAATTTAAAAAAATAGATCTTATTTCATTTCGTATTTGATTTCTAATTAAATTATCGAAGTTATTTTAATCGAACGTATTTCGCAGCGCCTATTATTTACGACGTAATATTATAACGCCACCTATATTGTTTGTAATACAATAATAAAAGAATTGCAAATAGAGCTAGAACTACGTAACTCTATTACATTTTAATAGTCGTAGGTTAGGTCCTGTACTTCAGTAATATACTCCGAATTTTATCAAAATTTTTTGAGTAAAAAAACTGTCAGAACATAAATAGGTTCATTTTGATAAATATAAATAGATAGGTAGATTGATAGATTAATACATAGATAGATAGATTGATAGATGGATAGATAGATATATAAATATATAGATAGATATGTAGACTTATAGATATATATATAGACATATAGATAGATAGATGGATGGAGAAATAGATAGATAGATAGATAAATAGATATATATATAGATAGATATATAGATAGATAGATAGATGGATAGATAGATAGATATATAGATAGATAGATAAATGGATAGGTAGATAAATAGATAGGTAGATAGACAGATAGATAGATAAATAGATATAGATAGATAAATAGATACATGTATAGATAGATAAATAGATACATATATAGATAGATAAATAGATAGATAGATAGATTATTATTATGTTATATAGTAAAGAAACCAAGGACTATGGATGTCAAACTGTCAAATAACTAAAAAAAATTAATTTGAGTTCTTAAACAATCAGAATATTTACCGCTTTAACATTTTTATTGTCTGTCTTTGAATCAACATTTTTCGTTGTAATAACATTATAGACAATAATCCTGGTTAATTTGTTTATTAAATTTTTTCAAGGCTCATTGTTATAAGGTTTTTAACATTTTTATTTTAAATGAATTGAAAAATGCAATTTTGAAATTACATTAAACTATTTTTATTTTAATTGAAATAGATTATTTTTTTTTGTTTGTAATAAAATTCTTCATTTAAAAAGCGAAAGGAAAATGCATAATTTTTTATATTTTATTGATTTTTTTTTTCATAAATATTTTAACAATTATATAATTAAACTTTGAAAGATAATTTGAAATGATAAAATTATAACATGTCAATTTACATGTAAAATGGACCAGAGTAACGAAACGTTGAAAATACATTGAAAATAATTTTAAAATTTTTTTAATTTCTAACCGAAATTTTAGATACAAATTATATACATATAACTAATAGTAAAAAAGCTATTGATACGACAGTTGTATATAAAAAAAAAAACTATATAAGATATATATAGTATATATATAGATGAAATCAAAATATTAAGTGGAATATATCTGCGTAATCAAAAACTTTGCAATTAATTAAAATTTATAAATTTTTACAACAAAAACTGTTTGCTTACGGCAAATTGAAAAAATATTGATTAATCGTGTTTTATATTTTATAAATAAAATTAAATAATTAGAAATTTCTTGAATATAGGTACTTATTTATTATTATTTATTTAAAAGAAATTATTAAATAAAATTTAGCGGGTAACTTAATTTTCAAAAGTAAACAACATAATATTTTTTAAGCTTATACTTTTACCCAATGATATCTAACATATTAATACGTTAATAATGTCTGTAAAACTGTCAAGATCGTTGAATTAAAACGGAAAGCAGTGATCGGAATCCAAAATTTAAATGTGAAGTTTTTTCAAAATAATACCGCAAAATATAAAAGAAACTACCGATTCAGAAATAAAAAAATTAGCTTCAAATAAATCATTTATAGATAAATATATCCAAGTTCTAAACCCATATAGGAAAACTATATATTTAATACATGAACCAAATCATTAAAATCAATAATATATGAAGGTTTTTTTTAAAAATATTTGTTAAAATCATAAAATTTCGTATAAAAAAAAAAATTTCCCTGATTTGTGTCTTTGAATTATCCACCTCGAATTGTTTCTAATTGACTAATGCAACCGCTCCTCAAATTCAAGTGAATGTTTATTCTGAATTGTTTATTTTAGTAGCGTTCCATTATGCTCTGTAAACTAACCATTTTTACACATTTTTGAACAAATCTAAACTACTGCTACACTTTTGTTATTGTGTAGAAAATCGTTAGTAACGATATACTTTCCGCTAGGTGCTGAATACTTTTTTTTTTTTGCTGAATAATCATTTAATGTCATATTTATAGTTTGAAGTTTGATATTGACATTTAAATAATAAAAAATAAATAAACAAAAATTTAAATTGAAATATTTTTCAACAAAAAAAATAATTTAAATATGATAAGTAACCGATTTATTTTAAAAATAATAACATATAAAACTAAGTTTAATGAATAAAACTAGACAACACCAAGAAAAGAAGAAAATTTTTTGATAAATTATTTTTGATAAATAAATTTCCAAAACAAAACAAACTAACATCAATGTTAAGTTATGTTTTGCTCATGAACATAAAATCAATGTTAAGTTATGTTTTGCTCATGAACATAAAATGAGCTTGCCTTTTACAATCATGACTAGTTTACACAACTTAATGGAACGCTACTATTGACAAACAAAAAAAATAATATTATTGTTATTGCGATAAATATTGCTTCGCCACCTTTAAAAATTCACTAGATTTGTTGAAAATCCCTTTTATAGGAAAACACCGGAAGCAAAACATTATAAAGAACATATCAACGGAAATATTGACTATATCTTCAATTGTTGCTTAAATTACAAAACTCGTATCTTCCCATAGTGTCTCGGTTGTATGCAAAAGAAAATTTTAAAGCAGAATAGACAATTGTTTTTCCGTGACTCCACGAAGGTAACAACAAAGAGTTTCGAGAAAGAAAAAAATACAAAAATGTTATTCTTAAATTGGAAGATATGCCAAAAAAAATTAATTTTTTTACGGAAATAGAAAACTTTGTTTTGATTTGATATAACACTCAAATGCTATGAATATTTTTTTAACGCTTGACCGACGACTGTTACATCGAGACAGTCGCTAGTTATAATAAAATTTTACGTTCTTTTTTTATTTTAGAAAATTAGAAAAAGCAAAATTTGTTTACATTTTTTTTATACATAAAATTTATATACATAATAATATTACTATATATTAATAATACTTAATACTTACTATACATAAACTAAATCTATACTTAACTTCATGATTAGTTTTTTTTAAACTTATTATTAAATATTTTACGAAATGTTGAACCGCCCATAATTCTTTGACATTCGTTTACCTTTTTCAGAAATAAACGTATCGTATTTTAATAAATTCGTCTCTATGTTGTTTGGGTTATGCACTATGCACTCTATGCACTATGCACTTGCACTCGCACTTCAGATTTTGAATTGGATCTGTGTTCAAATATCTGTTATGCAACTTCTAGAATATTTTTCAGAAATATTTTTTTTTTAAATAACTTTATTGAAGTTAATTTTATGCATTTTTTGGTCGACCCGGCCAACGTCGGTGATTTTCCTAGTTTTATTATAAAAATTATTCTAAAATTCTTACAATAATTTTCATGAAATTTTCTTTGTTTGTCGATTTTTCTATCTCAGTTATTTATTCTAATTCAGCTTTTTCAATTTTAAGCAACAAAGCAGCTTCCTCACAATCTTCAAATCAAAAACAAAAACAAAATAATAATATCTCAATTTTATTGGCCGAATAAACTTAGATGATGGAAGTTTTATTTATCTAACAAATTTTCACTCTCTTTGTGAAAGTAAAACCTGAAGCTCGTTTTTTGTATTCCAATAAGAGTTTTTGATAAAAAAAAAAAGACGTAAGATTTGAATTTAAACTCAGTTTTACACATTCCACCCAATTTTTGATCGTATTTCAGATTACGAATAATGCATATGTAATTCATGAGACAGATAAACAGACTTGAAAAATAAACTTAAATACTTTTTTGCACATATAACGGAACTGCCTAATATAATAAATGTATTAGTAATGTGTTATAATATTTTTTTGTTATACCTGATATTAACTTTGCAAATATCAGGTATTCCCAATGAGAAATACTAATATTATATCTAGTTATTATTTTGTGCTCTAACTATTACGCAAAACAGCGTATTTGGAAAACTTATAATTTGTTATCTTATCTTTGCGAAGTTAAATTTTTTTAAAAATATTTTTTCTGTTTGTTTTTATTTTTATTGTTGTCATTCTAAAATACGAATAAAACTCAAAGTTATTTATAAAGTCACGTTAATGTAAATAAATATCACAAAAATAACGTAAACCGGAGCGAAATAACTTCATTATTTGTTGTGGTGTTAAATGGACAAATTGGATAAAACAATAAAATTATTTCAGTGGATCTAAGGACTATACGAGAAGAAAGGTAATACAGTATTTTACCTGCATATTGACAAAGACTTGCTTTGTGTTACCTGTAAAGAGTATATAAAGGCAAAAAAATGGCAAAGTATCATTGATGTGAAATGGCAATGTGTCAAGCACCGTGGACACTCAATTAGATGTACGAAAAACATATATATTTCAAGAAAATCCACTGTGGACGTATAAATATAAGGTAGTTCAATGAGGACCTAACAGTGGGAAAAAACCAAGTTCGGGCAGATCGAAAGTGTTCATAAAGACGTTTAAGTAGAAACCCATTATGTCAGTGCAAAAAATGACTGAAAAAGCTGGCACATCTGCATTAACTGTTTATTATATATAGAGAATTAAAAAAAAACACACACACTGGCTTAAGGTCTAAATATCTTCTTTGGCAAACAATTTGATCCTGTGGCAAAAGAAGAGTTCTATTCGTCACAGAAGGAGAAGGATCAATTAATCAAGAAATTTACACAGAATATTGCTTGAATAAACACTTAAAGCACTTGATCTCGTTTCTGGAATCACGTCCCGATCGAAGCATTCCCAATGAGAGAAGGATTTTTCATTAATAATTTACAGAGATTTTCCTCTTTCTTTCCTTTCCTTCAACTATCCTTTTCTTTTGCAAATAGTAAACGGTACTCCAATGATAAAGGGTACTGGACCAATCCAGAAAGCATTTTTTTGCCTTCGTTGCCAACCAATCATAGTGTATAACCAGTATTATAACCAACCAATCATATAACCAATCATTGTGTTTCATTTTTCGGCTCGACTTAGGAACGTTCCATTATGGAAGAAGATAATAACATTATTTTTGTACCGGGAGGCTCGTATTCACCAAATTGTCCGGACTTTCGTCCAATTGAACGTTACTGCTCATTAATTAAAGCAGAACTGAGGAGCACTAAACAAGAAGTTACGATAATATTATACAATTTAGATGGTCAGTTACAAATACAATAACAGACAGAATAACAGTTAGAAACCTAATGGGCATGAAATACCTATGAAATTCGAAAAAGTCTCTCAATTTGTTATACATAAATAATCAAATTTCATAAAATTTATTGATAATATAATTTGGTATTTACCTGCTTAAATAAAATTTAATTATGCTATTTAAGAAGTTATCGTTTCTGAACCTATATCGTAAAATTTTGCCCGAACTATTTTTAGTGTCTCCGGAACTTGATTATCTGTCAAATTTTTAGTGTAGTCTCAAGTGTACTAAATACCGCACTAAAATAATTTTAAACATAAAAATAAACAAAAAAAAAAGTTAAAACAAAGTTTAAAAAACCTGAAAATAAAAATAAATAAAATGAATATTCAAAGAAGAAAAAAACAAAATTTAATAAAATTAAAATAATTAAATTAAAATAAAAACATGAATATTTTATTTGGCAATAATTTCACATTTATCATGTTGCTTGCATTTTTATAATGTTTTGTGATATTTTGCATATATTTAGGAAGCATATTTCGGAGTATCTGATGCGAAGTGTGATAGGTTCGGATACGTCCTTAATGTGCGAAGAGATATTCTACCTTTGCTACTGACAATATAGGATATGGGTGTCGCAGTAAGTTGAGCGCCTGCCTTTCAATCGATCTGGTCCAGTACCTTTTGTCACTGGGATAAAATAAATGGAAAAAAAATAATGGAGAGCTAGCTAGCTATTCGATTTAAGAAGGCTTAATTTCTGACAAATAGCAGTAGTTTTCCACATTTAATGAGTTTCTAAGCCAGTAATGGATAAATAAATGCTCGAAATATTGTAGATGTTGTAGTGTAAGCTTGCAGTACCATACCTTATTAAGCACGAAAAGTGATTCTACCCAAGTTACTGTCAAGATCATAAAAAAAATAAAGGAAAGTTCGACTCATTATAACTGTCAAATCCATAAACATTTATATAGAATGAACAAGTGCTGTCGTTATGTGTAAACTATGCATAACCACAGAAATTTTATGTATTAATTTTACTGATCGTAAAATTAAGCGCAGTCTTAAACTAAATTAAACTTGAAAAAAAAAAAAATAATTATAAAGTAAACTAAATTAACATCAATAATAATTGTGAAATTTGTGTTTTAATAAAACTTGATAAAATTCGTTAAAAGAATCGGTAAAGATCTATATATATATATATATATATATATATATATATTCGATTTTCTTATCTAGTAAGATAATAAAGTCTGAAAAATGTTCGTTTGATGATGATAGGTGCTGTAGTTGTGAATACATTGTAGTTCAATGTTGAAAAATATTTAAAAAAAATAATTAGATAAAATCAGATAATTTTTTTTTTCATAAATTTTCTTGTAAACACGATATAGACCCAAAATATGTAAGCATGAGTTATTTTTTTTTTTTTTTTTTTTTTTTTTTTTCTCCTATTACTCCGCGTGGTAGCATAGGGCTTCGATAGTGAACCTCCATTCCTCTCTGTTGAGTACTACTTCCTTAATATCGTCCCAGGTATAATTGTTGACTGTTAATTCTTGATCGATTGTGCGTCTCCATGTGTTGTATGGTCTGCCGGGTCTCCTTTGTCCTTGTGGATTCCACTCTAGAGCTCTTCTTGCTATATCACTTTCTGATTTCCTTAGTGTATGACCTATCCATTTCCATTTTTTCCTATTTATCTGTCTGTTGATAGGTTCTTCTCCAGTTATCATCCATAAATCTTCGTTGCTAATTCTTGCCGGCCAGAATATTCTGCATATAATTCTCAAGCACTTGTTGATGAATACTTGTAGCTTCTGTTTGATTCTGACCGAAGTGAGCCATGTTTCACTGCCATATATTAATGTTGACTTAACACATGCTCTGAATATTGTTAGCTTTGTTGTTCTCGATATTTGGTTGCTCCGCCATATCTTCATTAGGTTCCCAAATGTTCTTCTTGCCTTATTTATACGGCTGTTGACATCTTCTGTTGCACCTCCTCTTGATGTTATAATGCACCCCAGGTAGTTGAATTCTTCTACGTATTCTATCTGTTGTCCACTCACTGTTATTGGCTCACTGTAACTATTGTTTGTCCTCATTGCTTTGGTTTTCTCGATATTTAATTCCAGTCCCGATTTCTTTGCTTCTTCCTGTAATCTGTTGACTTTGTTCTGTAGGTCCCTTTGATTTTTTGATATGAGGCATACATCATCTGCGTAATCTAAGTCTTCTAAGTTTCCGAAGAGATCCCATTCTATTCCGTTTATTCCAGTGCAAACTTCTCTTAGAATGTCGTCTAGTATTGTGTTGAAGAGAAGTGGAGATAGTGGACATCCTTGTCTAACTCCTATATTGGTGTAGAATGGATCACTGATCTTACCTCTGTGTTGAACTGTTGTCTCTGCATCTTCATACATCGCTTTGATGATGTTGATGATTTTTTCAGGAACTCCTTTCTTTGTAAGTGTTCTCCATATTGCGCATCTCTTGACTGTGTCGAATGCTTTCTTAAAATCTATGAATAGTAGATATAGTGGGGCATTCCATTCCACTGATTGTTCAACTATGACCCGTAAAGTATTTGCCTGGTCTACACAGCTTCGGTTTGGTCTGAAACCTGCCTGCTCTTTCCGTAGTATTGGTTCTAGTACTTCTTCTAATCTTTTCTTTATAATAATTGCTATTATCTTATGAATAGTATTTAGAACCGTGATTCCTCTCCAGTTGCTGCAATTTGCCAAGTCTCCTTTCTTAGGTATCTTGACAATCATTCCTTTCTTCCATGATGGTGGTATATTCTCTTCTATCCATGCTTTCCTGATGTGGGGTTCAATTGTTTTTGCGAATAAGTCAGGGTCCAGTTTGGCTATTTCTGCTGGAATTCCATCTTCACCTGTTGCTTTGTTTTGCTTCAGGATATTGATTGTAGCTTTGATTTCTTCTATATTTGGAGCTTGAGTAGATATTGGCAGTCCCTCAGTTGGGTAGATATTTGCATTGTCTCTGTTTCTTATGTCTGCTTCATTATTTGTACTTTCTTCGTTGCTCAGTTCTTGGAAATGTTCTCTCCATCTCTTTAATTGATCCTCTAAGTTTGTGATGAGCGCACCATTTTTATCTTTAATTGGTTTGTTTTGTTGTTCCGACTGGTTAGTTAAGTTCTTGATTATGCGATGCAATTCTCTCAGGTTATGTTGCTGTGCTGCTTTTTCTGCTTCTCCGGCTAAATTTTGTAGAAATTTCCTTTTATCTCTTCTTGTTGCTCTTTTTACTGTTTTCGCTATTTCTTCATATTCTCTTCTTGATGCCATCCTGTTGTTTATCATTTTCTTTATTTCACCTCTTCTTTTAATCAAGGCCCATGTGTTATCGGTTATCCAGATTTTTCTTTGTGGTTGTGAAATTCCAAGATTTTGTTCGCTTGTTTGGTTGTAAATTTCCAGAATCTCTTCCCAAGTGTATTCTCTATTATTTCTAATATTTTCTCGTAACGCCGTAACTATGTCAGCTCTTACTTGCGGATTTTTTAAGTTGTTTATATTTATTTTCTTCTTTCTATATCTTCTGCCTCTTCCTTGTTGGCTTAGTTTCATTCTGAAGTCCCCAGTTAGTAATTCATGATCGCTGTGTATATCTGCTCCCCTTCTATTTCTCACATCTAACATTGATTGTTTCCACTTCTTGCTGATGCATATGTGATCTATCTGATTTCTTGAGATCCCGTTTGGTGTTGTCCATGTGTATTTGTGGATATCTTTGTGTGGAAATAGACTCCCTCCGATTGCTAGGTCGAAAGTCTGACACAACTCTATCAATCTTTCCCCGTTGTTGTTTCTTTCTCTTCCTAACCCGTGTTTGCCCATTATCTCCTCAAGTCCATTGTTGTTAGATCCTATTTTCGCATTCCAGTCACCCATTAATATTATGATATCTCCCCTATTTATGAGTGCTAGCGTTGTTTCTATTTGTTCGTAGAAGTCATCCTTAATATGGTCTTCAGCGACATCTGTTGGTGCATAGCATTGAATTATTGTTACATGTCTTGTCATATTTCGAAATCGCCCTATAACAATTCTATCCGAGACTGCCTTCCACGAAACCAATGTTTGTCTCAATTTCTTTGATATTAGTATTCCGACTCCACTTTCACCCCCTGTTTCCCTTCCACTGTAAATTACCATGTTTCCATTCTCCGTGTTGATTTCTCCGGTGTTGTTCCATCTCATTTCACTTATACCTAGGATGTCTATGTTGTAAGTAGCCATTTGAGCTTCCAATTGCGAGAGTCTTGAAGCTTCTCTAAGTGTTCTTACATTCCATTGTGCAATTCGGGTCCTTTTTTGAGTGCCAAAGGTCGTTATCAAGTAGTCATTCGTGTATCCGAGGCTTCTTCTTCTATTATTTCGAATCCATTGATTTACCGATTATGCGGGTGATTGGCCTACAGTAACCGGTCCTAGGAGATGGAGTAACCATCTACCGCTGCCTAGAAACAACGTGGCGCTACCTTATTACCGGTTCGATCTCAATTAATGATTTTCATTCGATTAATCTCGAAATTTCAATTAACAAATTTTAATGATGGATTTTTTTTACAAATCGCCACCAACCAGGTTCGAACCGGGGTCCCCTCGGTCATGGATCCTGTTACATAACCACTGCGCCACCGAGGGGGCGTTATAGTAAAAAATATTCCTTTGCAACAGTTACTAAATGCTGATGGGGGAGTTTTTTGGTATACGAAAGATTGTTTTTTTTTTTCAAAAAATTTCAACTTTGTACTAGAATATCTCTATAGCGACAGCCGAATATATATATATATATATATATATATATATATATATATATATATATACCCGATGGATAAACATATATAACGGTTTATATACAAAAACATTAAAACAACAAGGGTGGCTTTCAAGGGTTGGTAACATAATCCAGAATTACAAAATCCAGATGAAAATGTATGAATTTCGGGATTTTGTAGCTAAACCTGTTTTTAAATGCCCTTTACGTCCTTAAGGGGTAAGATACGTCATATCGAAAATATCAGGTATCCTTGATATATAATCATTTGGTCCTACGCGGGTACAACATTTACTTCAGAAGAGTACTTTTACTACTTTTTGTATGATCACTTTGTTGGATAACAATTTCTCTATTTGTATAAATAAACCATTTTGTCATTTAGAGTGTTTTATTTAATATTTCTCATTGAGCTGTTGAAAAAAATTGTTTCAAAAATGTTTGAAGGTATATTACATTAACATCTTATCTTTTACATAGGTATAATTAATTAGTTACTGATATATAGTTCATTACATTCGTGGGTGTTCTGTAATCCACTTTTTGTAATGGTGAATTTCAAATTTGGTGTTCTGCAATCCGAAATTTTTTATCGGATTCAATTCACTCGTATTTTTGATTGTGATTTAATTGTCAAGAAACGGATTTGTAGTCTTTCTGGAACATTTTTGATAAAGTTTAGTTTGGAACTTTTAGTTCAATACTCAAAGTGAGATTTTTAGCCCACTGAATTGAATTCGTGACCGAAGTAGAAATATTTTCTTTTTGTGAACTCATTAACATATACATATAACAATAACATTTTGGGGGGTAGTTCCTTGAGTTACATGGCCAGGTATACCACTGTTACCGAGCTCTGAGACCAAGGTAGTGGCCGCAGATGTGCCCGAGGTGGATGTGATCTATCCGTGAGATTGATGCTATACAAAAGAAAGGTGCTGTAGTAACTTTTTGAGCTACAATGCCAGTTTTACTGTTCTTGCCAGGTTCTGTAACTGAAGTTGGAGCAGTTCGCTAATATAATATAATTTATAAAATTTAAAATTTATTAATTGTATGTTCATAATAAAATATTTATTTACAATGAATCTGGAAGTCAAATATGTATATCCTTATGACACAAAATTCAAATAAATATTTTCTCTTAGTTTGATTTTCTATTAAAAAATTATTCATTTTAATTTTACTTTTAATATATTTTAAATTTTAAAAATACTAAATTGAATTGAATTAAAACATATCAGATGTTTTGACATTTCACAAATTGAAATTGAAATTTTTCGAAATCACATGAATAAAGTAGCATGCAGACTATCATTTCATTTATCATTTTAATTTTCTCATCATTTTTTACGAAACTGTCAGTCCAAATCAAAAATTTTTGATATTTCATCATTTAAACTGTCATTCCATCATTTAACACTACATATTACGCCATTATTTTAAAAGACAGTCGCGGACTGAAATGATAAATGAAATTATAGTCTGCATGCTACTTAATACAGAACATCGAATTTCATTCCGAATCCATTCTGAGTGGATTACAGAACATGGCTGATTATTTTCAATTCTTTTCAAAATTTCATAGAAATGTTCATGAACTCCAAATTTCTTCAACGAAAATTTGTCAAAAAACTTTAAATATTTTTTAAATTTAATTCTATAACTATCATTCATTCAGAAACGATTTATGATGGTTTATCTTTAATTCAATCTATTTAACTAATCCATATGAAAATAAAAAATTGATACACTATTAGAAAAACTAGTTTTATGCTATTCAATCTTAATCTAACTAAATTGGTGTTAAATGATTAAAAAATAAAGTTGACTTTAATACATCAATAATTCAAAACCCTTGTAGCTATTTCCCAAATTAATTTCTTATAAATCCATAATATTATCATTCCAACAAAATAAGCTCATTTTACAACAACAATAAAAATCGGTATTCCTTTAAGAAAAAAAAAAATCAAAAATATAACCATAACAGACAACAACAATAATATAAATTTTCTTCATTTTATAAATTTTTCTCAGAATTTTTTATTTCCTCTTAACATATTCTTAAAAATTTCATCACAATTAAATTTATTCAAATTAAATTGACTTTGGGATTTGGGAATAAAAAGAAAACAAAAACGAAAAAAAATCCACTTTAGAATATTTCATATTTGGCTTTATTAAAACCGAAATTCCATTACATCTTATTTTACGAAATTTTCATACATTTCCATTAATTTGTAATCAATTATATTATTACAGGTAACAGCCGGAGTAAAGCTGGAGACGCACTGTCTTCATCATCAACAAAACGAAAAGGATTTAGCGGGTAAGTTCTATGTAAAATTATATTTAATAATTTTTTAATTTAGATTGTCAAACTAAAAAAAAAAAAAAAATTTATTCACAACAAACAGAAATGGCAGAGACTTTAAATAATCAAAAAAATTCAATCCAATTATCTTTTATCTAATCTTATTGCCAATAAATTCAACGAATTTCCTTTACATGCTACACCTTTTCCTTATCAGATATTTTAGCTGTGAATTTGTTTTAATTTTATTATCATACCTCGAAATTTTTTTTTCGATCCAATTGGTATTATAAATTTGATTATTCGTTTGAAATATTGAAAACAGATTGTAAATTTCGTTCATATGGGGTATAATTTTTTTCTCAAATTGAATAGTACTGTTTTCTAAAAGTAAGAGCCGACCCCAATGTTTTTCGCGATAAAACTTTTTAAAATGTTTTGGATTATAGACTGAATTCGATTTAACAAAATGGTTATTGTAAGAAGTAGATTCAAACGTTTTGGTGATTAAGTTCGTTCTTTACAAATTTCCATAGTTTTGGACTTTCATAATTTTACTAAACGAACATTTAACAAAACGAACATTTCATAATCTTACTTACTTACTTAGGTGGCCAACGACCATGTATGTTCTGGGTCTGACTCATCAACGTCCTCAATTTTTGTCGGTCAATGGCGAATTCCGTCCAGTTGAAGATGCGAAATTGTTGTAGATCTACCGATACTTCATCTGTCCAGAGAAGGCTGGGTCTGCCCGGACGTCTTGTTCCTTTGGGTCTCGATTCGTAGATTCTCTTGGCTGGAGCAAAACCGGGACTATTAGCATTTTTTAGATTTGTACTTTGGTGCTTTGGAAAAGGATATTTGACCCGAGATGTTTTGACAAACCGAAACAATAACGGTTTGCAAGGGTTCGTCGTACCTCCACATTGATGTCGTTTGTGGGTATTAATGCTGGTTCCAAGGTAGGTAAACTCCTCAAATATCTCGAAATTATATATGCCGACAGTGATGTTTTGACCAATATGATGTTGGGAGGCCTTTCTATTTGTCGACAACATATATTTTATTATCTTCATTTACTATGAAACCCATTCATTCCGCTTTTTCTTCAATCCGGGTAAAGACCGCGAAGACCGCTCGTTGTCATTTGACGATGATCAATGTCGTCGGCATACCCTAGTAGTTTAACGGATCTGAAGAATATAGTGCCGGCCCGGTTTACTTGCGCTCATCGCACTATACGGTCCAGTACTAGAAGTCGCATGATAGTGCATCTCCTTGATGAAATCCGGTACACGTTTGAAATATTTCATAATCATCTGTTTGAAATATTTCATATAAACTCATATATAATCGTTATGATTATGATTGGTGTTTTGACGCTTACTCCAAAGTTTTAATATTTCACAATTGTATGCATTTGTTCGAAAGAATTTATTTATTTATTTAGCGTATGGAAATTACATTACAATATTCAAAATTTATTTAAACAATTACATGCAAAAATTCACGGAAAACAACAATGTATTAAATTTTAATATCTAAGTTCTTTATCTATTCTAAACCTGAGAGAAATAAATCATTTGCGCGGATTAATTTTTCATCACTGACGCGATGAGTCTTCAAGAATAGGGGTGTATATGTTGAACAACTTGCCGAAGAGCACCGCATTCACAAACTGTTTGCGGAAATTCTGTTCAACGTTGATTATTGCATACGCGTGAAATGAAAACCTGATCTTGTATTAATTGGGTTTTATTTGGTTATTTCATCTACCTGTAGTTAATATCAAAGATCTTGTCCATTCGAGAAAAATATTAAAATTATTGCCAATTAGATACTTGGCTTTTAAAGCTAGCTTTTTATGGCAGCGAAAAAATCTGACACAAAAATTTCACCACAACATAATGAAGGCTTTGTACCTGACATAAAAAACTGGTTATAAAAACTGAACTGTGCGAAGGCCTTAAAACAATTATATTGAATAATACGAAAAATCACACATACTTACTACATTCAGAGACTGTACGCATTCAAAGAGTATCAAAAATATACTATGGAAAATATTTTATTCTTAAAAAAAACCTCAAATTTACAATTTTTACATATTTTTTGCAACAATCAAAAATTGTTACATCAAAATTTTTATTTTTTATGCTTATAACTACAACGTTTAGATCGAGATAAAGAATAATTGCAAAATTAAATCAATATTAGTTAATTGTCCAAGAAACCAAGAAAATCCAATGAAACTAGGTTATACGAGGTGTTTGTAATAACTCTTACATAAAAGATGTGTATGTTAGGTGACATTTACACGTACGATTTAATCCAAGTCAATTGACAATTAAATTCACGGTGAAGTCCATTTAGCGCTTACACGTCAAATAAAATCTATTTTTTTTTTTTTTTTGTAAATGTCAAAACTTTATGACAAAAGTATAGCGGGGCGTTAAGTTTAAAAAAAAAAAAAAAAAAAAATTAAAAAGAGATATGTTAAAATGAATAATAAAAACAACTCAATAGCAAGGATATTGGTATAACTATGTCAGAAATAATACAATTACAACTTTTATTAAATTATATAAGTCATCAAAACTAATACAAAAATATTTAAATAGTTCTAATAAAATTTTTTTTCAACAATTGGGTATCCTATAATTGCGATTGCAACCACTGCCTGTCTTTTTGTTTTGATTGTAGCTTTATTTTTATATTTGTTTTACCCCTCCCTATTCTCTTGTATATTCAAAAATAGCTTTGATTGTTTGTAAACAGGAAAAAACAAAATCATGAAAAAAAACTATTAAATTGAAATGTTAAGATGGTGTGTGTGTGTGTGTGTGTTTGCAAAGTTAAAAAAAAAATCCTAAAAAGAAAATAAAAAAAAACTTAAAAAACTTTTTGAAATCATTCGAAGCAAAGCAAAATGTCAAGGAAGTTTATTCAATATTTTTTTTTTGTTTTTTTTTCCTGCTGTTTTATTATTCTGATTCCCAATGGGTGATAATTATGGTGTTGAAGTTTCTCCAATTTTGATAAAACTTTTATTTAATAATATTTCTTTTGTAAAATTCCTTAAGACGATGTACATTGTACATACCAAAAGGGATCGATTGATTACTACAAGACCATTAATAGTAAATTTTATATCAAAATTGAAGTGGTGATAAATTGAAATTAATTTTATGGTAACTGTGATTATGTTTAAATTTACATTATGAATATTATTATCAAGCAATCTGTTCTATTTGACTAATTTTATTGTATCAGAACTAAAAGTTTGTAGTAAAGAGGGTGCGGTGCATATGAACTCTAGAATAAACTTCATGGTTTATTAATCAGCAAATTTGTTAATTTGTAAGTTTTTTTTTTGTAAAAGTAGAAGTGGGTGGCTGCTTTCAATTTCAGTGACATTAATTTTTTAGTAATTATTTTATAAATAATTAAATAATTAGCCACTCTATAGACTAACCACTATATTCATTTTATAGTAATTAAAAAATAATTTTTAAATCATTACAATATAATTCGTCATTTTGTACTGACGGTTTTCGTTTTCAGACGTTTTTCATATTAAAAACTAATTTTGTATATTAAAAACTAGGTCATATCAGTATTCCAATAATTGTTGTAATCTTTTTTCTATTTATGTATTAGATATAATTCTATCTGTTTTTTATTGACAGCTACAAATTTCTGAAATTTTTACAAGGGTTTTATTATTTCCATGGAAATTTATTTTTATTTTTTAATACTTGAGAAATTGATTTCAAAGTGCATTCCAGGAATCACTGTAACGTATTAAAATGGATTGTGAATTTTTTATATTTATCTGAAAATTTTGTAATTTTTACTAAATCTTGGAATGTTTGACAAAAATACTATCTCTAACTCTTCAATATCAAACCTTAGATGTATGAATAAAACGCAGAAGAAATGTGCATTGGAGAACAAGTATACAGGGTGGTCCGGTTTAGAGTAAAAAGTTTTTAAAGGGTGATTCCTTGGAGTATTTTAGGAAAAAAATTGTTCTAGAAGAGGGGTCTATCTTTAAATTTACCTGGGCTACAGACGGTTAAAGAAAATCGGATTAGAAAAATTATGTCTAAAGAATATCCACTACAGCTCAGAAGAAATACAAACTAGAGCAACATCTTCTTCATAGCTTTTTTTAGAATTAATACACCTAATAAACGGTATATGTTGAATGAGTATCAGACTTACCGTTTTTGAATAATAACTGCATAAACTTAAAATTTTGCTTTTAAAAATTGAAATTTTTGTAAAAAAACGTTGATTATCTCGAAAAAATTCGTTATTTTTTTTTTTATATTGTGTTGATGGCGCTACATCATCCACTACAACTTTTTCATACACAACTTTCATATCAGACTTGCCGTTTTTCATTTAAGGTCATAAGAGTACAATGGCTCTTAAGCACGATGCAAACAGAGGTCCGACGTCCCAAGTGTGGGGGCCGAAGGTCTTGAATTTTTTTTTGTCATCAGGGCAATGGCCCTTAAATGTGATGAAGACAATAAGTCTGGGGATCAGGAATCGGGGTCAAGGAATCGGGGTCAGGAATCGGGAAAAACTCAATATCACGTGTTAAAATTGTATTTCTCTGAAAAAAGGTTATTAATAATTATTATAATATAAAAAAAAAGTTTTAAATTTTTGGATAGGTCCGAAGGTCCGGAAGTCACGATCAAAGACCTTGTGTCTCTAGATTGTCCAAAACAGCATTCAATTGAAGTTTTTTGAGAAAATTTTTTAACCTTTTGTTTTTGTTGTACTTTTTTTTTTAAATTTTGACAGTTAAACAAAAAAATTTTAGAGTAAACAAAAATTAGAACAAAAAAGTTCAAAAAGGGTTAAAAAAGTTGATTCAGTGGAATTTTTCTTAGTCTAAGTAATCCTTAGGTTGTGTTTGACATTTAATTATCATTGTCCAAAACAGTTCTGTCTGATTCTGTTCTAAATCTACTGAACAAATTTTTTTGAAAAAATGTTTACACTTATACATATAGAAAGTGTTGACTGAACGTATCACTGTATAATACTGAATTGCTGTACTGTTGACATAAAATTGCAACAACGTGTAATAACGGCCAACGTGTTGATCTGCCTATTTCGTTTTGTTTTCTTTTATGCTCAATTTTATTTGATTACGAACAATATTTGTACTGCTGTCCTGGAGTGATTTCCAGATGTACAACCTCTCGTTTCTGGAACTTAGAACAAATGGTCCAATTATTTCATTTATTCTTCCGGTGCGTATTTTTGCATTAAAATTTCCCATTATTATGATTAATTAATGTGGTTTTGTTTGTTTTTGAAGATATGATATTTGTTAATATAAATCTTCTATTTCATCATCATGTTCATCAGCAGTGGGCGCATATATTTGTATGATGTTAAGTGCTACAGACTTTGTATTAATCTTTATCAACATAACGCTATCACAATATGGTACAAATTCGGTTATGTGATGTTTTATGTGTTCAGCAACTATAATGACCATTCCATTTCGGTGGTTTGGTGTATCGTTCACTGAGTAATAAAATTTTGCACCGTTTTATATGACAGTCGCCGTTATTCGGCCACCATGTTTCGCTTATACCCAGAATATCGATTTTTAAGTATTGCATTTCTTGAAATGTGTTTGCCAGTTTACCACCCTCAAATAGGCTATTATGGCTCCAGGTGCCTATATTTATTACTGTCTATGTTTTACCTTCGAAGATTCTTAGCACTCCCTTTTTTCCGGAGACTGAGGGCCGTTTTTCTATTTGACTTTTCATATATAATTTTTCTAGGGAAAAACAACTGACAGAATTATAACACAGACTTGCAAGATGTACAAATAAAATGACGAAGCGTAAAAAAAAAATTGAATAAAAAATTAAAACGCAAAAAAAATATGTAGAAAATTTTGCGCGTACATCGTTTAATTTTTCATTCCAATATCCATCATTTTCAAATGAGGTGGCAACATAAATGTCAGAAAATTGAATAATAAATTGAACGTCTGGGAAAAGTGTAAGGTTCATATTAAATCATATGAATAATAATAATAATAATAATAATAATGTTATTATTAACAAAGAATTATAAATAAAGCTAATACTGTGCAATTTAACAGAGCTCATTAGTGTTGATACATTTTTTTCATACATAACTATATCTATATTAATAATATAACCTGCAATATTTGTAGATAAGCTAAATGTGTTTGTTTAAAGAATAATAATATTAATAGCAATGTTCTGTTGTTCTGTACAAGAATAATTTTCTTCAAATTCAAACCTATATCAGATTTTATTATGCTGTGTCTAAATCATATCTTTAAAACCAATATTTTTCAGGGTCCATTGGTTTTTTTAAACATAAAATAAAAATTTATTATAATCAGTTGTATTCTTTATAAACTTATAAAATTCAATTTAATAATATTACTTAATAGCTCATGTTAAACTTTATTTTTTTATTGTTGGCATTATTCTTTTTGTTGTTGTTGTTGTTGTTGTTGTTGTTGTATGATTTATACAACTTAGGTTATATTTTATTTCTGATTAATTTTTCAATTATTGTACTTGTACTGTGTTAATGTGTTATTCTGATACGTTCCACATTTTATCGAACTCTTAAAAGATAAGAGAAGTTTAGTCAGCAATGACGATTTCACTTTAAAGTACAATATACTTATATATTTTTTTGTTTTGTTTAAAGGTTGTTTTAAGTAATTTAAAAAGTTTATTGTTTGTTTGTTTTTTATCGTGAAAAAAAAAAAAAAAAAAAATGCAATTTACATACTCAGAGCTAAACAGTATATAAAATTAATAATATTCGTAGTTTAAATTCGAGAAGAAAACACTCAAGTTTATTTTTTTAGAATTAAATATAAAAAAAAATATATATATATAATATTTTTGGATAAATAAAGCAAGAACGGAATTTATTAAAAAAATATAAAAAGAAAAATTATAAAAATTAAATAAGTAATTAATTGGAATTAATATTTTCTTAAATAAAATTAACGTGCGTTTGTTCAAGTCATTAAAAACTTGGATTGAGTTATTGATTATGTAATTAAATTCAAATACCAAGATTATTTCTAGCACTCTTAAAGTACTTTACAAAATAAAATAAAAAAAAATAAAAACAAATTTATAATATTACTACATAAAATATAATAATTAAATAATAATTAAAAAAACAAAAAGTACTAATAACATTTGTATATGGGTCAACACGCACTCGCTTGCTGCAAATTCATTAAATTCACGTTAGTATTTACTGCAGTCAATCTGTATTTCTTATTACAAAATTTAATTTAAAACCTTTATTTGAAAATAAATAAGTGGATGTGAAAAACTATTATTAAATATTGCTTTATAATTAGTCATGATTAAATTATTAACATGATTAACATAATCCTGAAGGTGTAAATATTCTCTTCTATAAGTCTTTTGTTTTTTTTTTTAAATGTTTGTTGTTTTTTTAAAGTAATAAATATTAATTAATAAATGTATACACAAAATATTGTTGTATCTTCTTAAATTTTCTCACTTAAAACTATATAGTGTGGTTTTTTTGTTTTTTTGTAATTTATTATAACGAATATAGATTATGATAATTGGTTGTTACCACGTACTTATATCTAGAGAAAAATATACTCATGAAGTGAAAATAAAAAATTATATTTTGATATTATAATGTATTTATTATTACTACTAAGTGTGTAATCCATTCTTATTTAGTAATATTTAATAATATTTTGTAAATTTTTACGTATGATTAGAAGAACATAATTCAAAGGTTAATGAATTGTACGTATCACAATTTAATTCATTAAATGTCTCCATACATTCATTGATAACCAGTCTTAGTCGCACCTTATACTTTTAAGCGATGAAAGGTATTTGAACAAATCTGGTATGTTTTTAAATTTTAATGTAACCTTTGTAAAAGTTTCATTACGAGATCTTTATTAGATCTTTTGATAAATTGCCTTTTCAAAACCCTTATAAATATTTTGTTTCCTTTCGTATCCTACTACGGAGTAGAGTAGTAAAATATATTCAGTATTTTGTACTTAAATAAATTAAGTCAATAACTATGAATCTTAAACATTAATAGGGTTCCATTAATCTGTGTAATCTAACAATTTTTACACATTTTTGCTCGCAACCACACTACCTCTTGTTAATGGGTAGAAGCAACCACATAACCTCTTGTTAATGGGAATGGACACTGATTAGTAACGATCTATTGTCCGCTAGGTGGTGAATAAGATTGTTTGTACTACTTAATAATTTAGTGTCATCTTTATACATAATTTACATATAATTTTCCAACAAGAAATTTTTTTTAAAAAATTCTACCGGGTTGTCCAGAGCATGAGCATCACCTTTTAAAGAAGGAAAATAGCCGTTATTTTAAAACTTAAAAAAAAAAAACTATTAACTAAATCGTCTTTATAATTTAAATCTATGGATTGGTGAAATTTCCAACTTCCAGGAAGGACCGCAAATAGATTTTTTAAGCCCCACCGAAATTGGCCAATTACAAATAATAATTTTTATTAATAAATTTCTTTTTCATATTATCATATTTTCTTATGTCAGTTTTGGGTATAAAGTTTAAACTAAACAAAATATTTTACAAACGTATTTTATTTTTTGACGTAGAATCCGAATTTGCATAAAAAAAACTACCTCTCCCCATTTGAAAATATCGATTTCGGCCAATTTCGGGGAATTTTGAGCTTAAAAAAACCTTTTGCGGTCCATGCAAGAAGCAGACAATATCACCAATCGATAGAGCACCCTCGATTTAGTTAATAATTTTTTTGTTTTTAATTTTAAAATAACGGCTACTTTCCCCTCTTAAAAAGTTAATATGCATGTTCTGGTACACCCGGTATATGGTAATTAACCATATTTAAAATTTATTATTATTTGAAAATATGTGTTTACGCATGCAACAGTGTTGATAGCGTTTTTACAGAGTTTAGACCAAACTATGTATTTTGAATTGAAATTAAAAGTTTATTTTCTGATTTTTGAATTATAATATAATATATAAAAATTGATAAAGAAAACCATATACATATTGATAAACTTAAAACTATACTTACAACTAAACTAGTCTGACTTATAACTAAAAACTTACTTAAAGTAAAACTTGAATTTTTTTATTGGTTAAGATCATGCAATTATGTCACGATTTTCAAGAATTCTGATTAACAGATTGGTAGAATATTGCAATTTAACTATGTTCATAGATGATTTTCGATTTATAAGCGGATATAAGATTCTACTGGTTTTATTTATTTTATCTACAATTTTACTAATTTGCAGTTAAAATGTATGAAATGACTTTATCTAACTTCACACCTAAATACCTGACAATATCAATACCCATTCAATATTCTTAGAGTTTAGTAATAAATTTGCATTAGGCAAGAAACATTGTTTGCGCTTGCGTGTAAAGAAGATTAAATCTGATTTTTCCGGATTTATCGTAATTTTCCAAATACAAAAGTAGTTCGGGAGAATGTCTAAGGCCGACTGAAGTGCAGCAGTGATTTGATCGCTAGAAACAATGAAATATCATCAGCAAAGACAGAAATTAAGCATCCCTCAAGAACAGATAAATCTTCTGCGGTGTACAAATTGTAAAGTAATGGTCCTAAGACCGAACCTTGAGGTACACCAGCTCGAATGCATTTTATGTTTGATTTAGAATTTCTTATATGTACTTAGAATGATCTGTAGTGAAGAAAACTGTCACTAGTTTTAATGATATTGGAGGGAAAGCCGAACTGCAGAAGCGAAGAATGAGGCCATCATGCCAAACTGAGTCATAAGCTGCCTGAACATTTAGCACAACCATGTCTACCAATCGCCATTCGATAAATTTGTCTTGATAAAATGTTTAGCTCTTGAAAGTGGACCACATATTATGACCAGTTTTGGAACCAAACTGTTGCATGG
Source organism: Argyra leucocephala (assembly GCA_963942445.1). NCBI lineage: Eukaryota > Metazoa > Arthropoda > Insecta > Diptera > Dolichopodidae > Argyra > Argyra leucocephala. The sequence continues at coordinate 60,255,970 of OZ012679.1, read as the reverse complement.
GCAAAATGTCATATAATTCAATAAAATTCATCATTCATTCTTTCCTTGATTACTTTTTTAAATTTTTTGTTTTGAAAAATTACTGGGCTTGTGTATAGGTATTACTTTTGCTTTCGTTAAAACACACAGAGAAATAACTATTTCTTAAACATGAGTTATAAATAAAAGTTAGCAAATTTTCAAACTACGCATGTGTAATTTACACAGCATAATGGAACGCCAATATAAAATATTCAAATATAAAATATTTAGTGTTTAATTTAGCTTCTATTTTTGCGAAACTGTCCTTGTTTAACAAAATAATTACTAACGGTGCTTTACTTTTAGCTCTAAAAATTTAAAACATGTCATCAATCATGTAGAATAAAAATATGTGTGAAGTATCTATCTATATAACAATATTACGATACCATCTGTTTTCGAAAATCATAGCGAAATTGCTATAAAAAAAAATAGAGAATCATTTAACCAATCGCCGATTTTTTCTTTTTTTTTACGTTCTTGACAGTAACTTACGTAGAATAACATTTTCGTGCTTATTTTACACTATATCTACAATATTTCAAGTATTTATTTAACAAATTCTGTATTCCTACGCCAATTTAAATTTCAAAGGTATTATTGATACACAAAATGTTCTAACAAATGTTATTGATACAATATGTATAAGTAAAGACAATTTTTAAAATAGTGGCAGGAATGTTTTTGGATCTAAAGAAAGTCTTTAATTTAATTGATCACCATATTCTTTTTAAAAAATTTAATTTGATAGACCTTACAGAGCAATCTTTGAGACTTATGGAGACGTAGTTAGAAAATAGAGTACAGTATGTATTTTATAAAAATGACACATAAATCCTACTTCAGAAAAAATTATTTATTTTTATATCCGGCTTGTGGCCGTGTTTAAATTATGTCATTCTTCGTCGAGAATCGAATCTGGGACCTTTCGGTTGAAAGACAGGTACTTTAACTAATTTGTCATCCAGCGTGTATAATTTTTAGCCTTTCTGGTAGTACGTTCAAGCCCTGACAATGTCATAAGATCATTTGTAACTGCATTTTTTGTTTCTGTTGCCAATCTTTGCGTAATTATCATTTGTTGGGTGTCTGCCTATGTTGTAGCGTTTAATAGCATTCCTTTTGTTTACGCCTTCATTAAATTATATAATTCCATATGCCTTTTTATATTCCAGACAACCCGTATAAAATGCGTTGTATTTTCCTAAACAATTTGGGCATTTTGGAGTCTTAAAATTTCCCCTTATTCTGTGTGGGTCTTTACACTACAGTTATCGTATATTTAAAAAGATTTTTGTACACGATTTCATGTACATAACGATGGTCGTACATCTGTTTAGTCTATTTTTTTCCTTTTTATTTTCTGTATAATTTTCTGGTTTTGGTTGTATTACTATTCGTGACATCGGAAATATCGTAAAAAATATTGTCACCCAATACATTAATACAAAAATAATACAAATGTAAAATTTATAAGTTCAACCACATTGTATCGAAAACACAAAGTGTTTTGTGTACGATTCTGATCACTTTCCACACAATGTGTCTGAAATAATTGTCAAATGATAAATTTTTTGTACATTTGACATATGATTGACCATATGTTTTTTACTTTCTTATGAATGCAAAATAAATATGGACAATTTTCGAAAACAATTTTTCTTTAATCATTGAAGCTTGATTTGTGCTTCATTCTTGCCGTGACGAGCAGTTTTTTTTCTCGTATGTGTTCTTATATAGTTATATAAGTAAAAATAAAATAGTTTATTTTTAAAACTTACTTAAATTGCATCTTTCCTTTATAAAACAACAGCACGTACTGAAGAACAACCTTCAAAACAAAATTTTGTAATGACATTTACAGTCGTGTATTCTATTCTTCGATATGTGTATTGTGTATCGAGATTTTTTTGGATACTCGAATACATTGTCAAATGAATTCGAACTTTTTTTTACATTTCAGATCATAACACATTGTATTGGCGACGTTGTCGATACATTTCCGATGTCAAGGTATATTTTTATTATTTGTTTAATTTTTCTTTTACTATCAATATATTTTGGGCTTTCTAAATTGCCTTATATTATAATATTTAAAATGTAAAAAGAATATTTTTGACGAATATTATCGGGCACGTATTTATTATACCTCTGTGCACAAACTAAAACTGACTTTTTTTATATATTTTTATGAAATTCTAGGCTTAAAATGTTAAGATTTGACAAAAAAAAAAAGCCTACCTGTAGTAAATTCAAAACCAAAATTTTTCAAATCTTAATAACAACCTTAAACCAGATATTGTGCTAGTTGCAAAAAACCAATATGTGCAACTGATTTTATAACAAAACCGTTATTTTATTTTCGAGGTCATAGCTAATAAAGTGAAAATATGTAAGCAATTTTACTTTTACTAGTCTCATTTGTTTGAATTTTTGGTACCTTTGGTTTAGTACTATTGTTTCTTTCTATTGTACAAAAATGGGAATCCCCTTTAATGTACAATTTCTGTAAATTTGTGGTAAAAAAATTTTGTTAGTCATTATAAAATGATTGTAGTAATATTTATATTATTTTTTAAATCCGCAAAATTTTTTGGTTATAAATTTGTAACAACAATATCAAAATGAAATGATAAAAAGTTGTTATTATATGTATGTATGTATGTATGCATATTTATTAGTTGGAATAATAATATGAAAAAACATTTTCGTAATATTGTTAAAAATAATGTCACATTGACTCCAAGACTATGGGATGACATTGTAACTGTTATTACACAGCTACATGAAAATAAAAATACCCAATCACATGGCTGAATTTGAATCTGAGATGTTCTGATTAATATTTAGATGACATAGCCATATTACACTACATCGCTCGGCATCATTAACAATAATTTCCAGCTGTTGAACTAAATTTAATAAAAACTATGTTTCTATTATTTGTGTTCAGAACTTTTCAAATGATTCGATGCTAAATGATTCAACCAATGATTGAGGCTAAAATGAGGAAATAATCAGCGAAATTCATAGTTTGACTCTCAGTCGGAATGCATAGTTTGACATCAGCCATAATAGTCATTTTTATTACATAGATTTATTGATTTCCGAACTCTGAAAAAGAAATAGTGCAATAGATCGTATAGAAGTGCCCCCACCTCAAAGTTAAAATACCAAAATAAACATTACTTAGGGTTTATGATTAACATTTATTATTTAACCTAAAAAAAAGGTTGTAATTGACAATTTTGTTGTCATTCTCTATTATGACTCAGAACACAACCGGTCAAAATTACACAACCTAATTCTTAAATTGAGTTGTGTGCAAATATAGCTATTGTCATTGACAGTTTATGGTTAAGTTGTCTTAAACAACTAAATCGTTACAACTGGTATTACCCCAGATGTGTTTTTATACTGGGACATCTATGTTTAAAGGTATTTGATTTTGGAATTATTTAACAAAAATAAGCAGAAAAATCAAAAAAAAAAAAAAAAATTGAAGTAAAAAATACTTATTAAAAAAAATTTAAGTAAAATATAGAAAAGGTGAGGTTATATCTAGTAATATTTTAGTATTTTACACTTAGTAATAAAATAAAAATTACAAATACGAAGCAATTTTTACACCGCAACTAAATTTAACGCCACCTTATATTTCACTTTTTGTTACAAAATAATTAATATTAAACAGAAATTGTTTAAATGCACCATACAAAATTAAATGCATTTAAAATGTCAAACTTTAAAATCAAATTTTACTATTAAAATTGTCACCGGCAGCACTGCTATGATAGACAACATGTTTGCAACTGCTTAAAGCTATTATACATAATACCAAACCAATACCAATATTTGCTTCATTCCAATATTTGCTTCATAATTACATACATATGTATGTACATTCTGCTAATTACATCTTTTGTAAATTTTCTTTAAACTATGGATTGTAGGTATTTTACATATATCTTTACTGACATGTATGTATAATTATTGTTTTGTTTACACGTATTCCAATTTTTTTTTTTTTTTTTTTGTATAAAACAATTTATTTGCATATTAATATGGTTTGAATTAGAAAAGAAAAATTTCTAAGAAAATTCTACACCATTTATAATCATAAAATTTTTATTAAAGTTTTTCTTTAGTTTATAAGATACATAAAATATATCTATACACATACTATACATATATATTTATAAACATAAATATTTATATCATCATTTAAAAAAAAAAATAATTCAAAACACTTAGATGTATATATATAGGTATGTGCGTATGTAATTTATATTTACAACTTTATGAACTTAAAATCTATTAAAATAAATCAAAGTGACATTGATTAAACAATTTTACCGCTAATAATATAACTACTTAAGTTGTTACAAGTCATTACTCAATAACCAAAATAATAATGAGGATGATAATATGTAAATTAACTAGCTTTTTGTCTATATATGCTTAAATACGTTAATACATATATGAATATATAAATTAAAAATATCTCAAATAGGTAGGAAGGTACTTGATATATATATGAGAATTTTAAATACAGTGTTTCTCAACCTTTTTCGTAATTTTAGTACAAAATCAAAAACTTAAATTTATACTAGGTTTTTTTTATACTTTAATTTATTACGTTTTTTTTTTTAATTTTAACAAACTTAAGACTATCTTAGCCTATAAAAAGTTTAAGAAAAACGGCTTTAATAAAACTAACTAATATTAACATTTAAATTAATTTTAAACTTTTTATGTTAATTCTAATTGCTTATTAATTTGTGTTTTGTTCATTCATATTGTTTATTGGATGTATACATACTACTTTCTTATATAATATATTGTTAAAATAAGGCTTAAAAAATCAATATTATATCTTGTTATTTTAAATAAAAATCTACACCTGGCTAACCTAATCTTAACTAACTTAACCTAATTCTTAAGTCTAGAATGTACATGTTTAATACCTATTGCTAATTAAATGTGCTTTCTAACCACCAAATTGCTCTTTTAATGTTTTTCCCTCTGTCTGGTATGGACATACCAAATTGGAGATGTGGCCCGTCTACTATAGTGATATAGTATGGGGACATGATTTTGGATAAAACCTTTTTTGTCAAGAAATATTACGTATATTAGGCTTTTTGACAGTATTTAGGTACTGAAAATCAATTTTAAATATAAATATTCAATTTTTACATTAATTAATTTATTTGTAAAAAGTATAATGTGCATATCTATTTTCATTAAATAGGCTTTATTATCCTCAATATCTCTTGTCCTTGTCCTCTTGTCCTTCAGATTACTGTGGAAAATAGAATATATTAGGAAAATTCCAATTATTTTTTTATTATAGTTTTTTTTAGTGAATAGGTACCGAAACAATTATTCATATACTTCGATTCAAGCATAAAGATATCAAAAAATATAAAAAAGTATTTTGAAACAAAAGTGGAGGTAGAAAAAATCTACAAAAAAAAATGTACAGCATAGCAAATTCGTCAAAGACAAAATCCGCTGACGACATTTATTTAAAAAAACGCCAAAATTTTGTTTTGCGTTGCTGCTGTTGGAAACAAAAAACAAAATATCTTTTTTCGGGACTATTTTAGGTAATCAGATTTGTTTTTAGTGATATATTTAATTTTGTAATTAAAAGTAAAATTTCCTTTCACTAATAATTTATTTTTATTATAGTGAAAGGAAATATATTTAGTGTACAATCATAAATCACTGGTCTACAAAATTTATTTTTTTTTTAAATTTAAACTAGTCTTTAATTGATTGCGTAATAACTCTTCTGAAAATATTTATTATCTTATCTGAACATTTACATTAATTACATTAATCTAAATTACATTATTTTACATTAATCTAAATAATGATGAGAAATCCCACCTTTATTAAGTATGTTGTTAACGTGTTCATCCATGTCTCATTTAATATGTTTATTTACTTCTGTTATTCATTTCACATTATTTTTATATCCATCAGGGATGTTGTTTTTGAGGATTTTGTCTTTGAGATTACGTACCCAATGCAATCAAAACAGTATATCAATTCCAAAATTTAATTAGGGCCTTTCCGGACCTCTTGCACTAAACCTGTAAAATCACACTAAATTTACTGTTTTTTTTTTTACCACACTAAATAAATATCCCTCTAAAAGAGTAAACATATAAAAAATAAGAAAGATAAAAATTTAAATTTGTCAAAAAAATTAATTTTAATAATAAAAAAACAATTAGCTATTTAAAATGTAAAACAAAGATTAATTTAAGAATATAATAATTATGACATACTACATAAATATGAACCTAATGAAACATTTATTTATTTCTCCAGACATTGTGTTATGTTATTTTTTTTAAATAATAAATTTTAAAACAACAATAATATTTGTAATAACACAAATGACATAATACCTATGTAAAATTTGGAATTTATCTAATTCCATAGTCATAAATGTATAAACATTGCTAAATAATACAAGAAAAAATCACTTTTCTGCTACTCTCAAAATAAATTTAACATAATAATGCTAAAAAATATGCATTAAGGTAACACTGATTCTACTCTTAAAAATATAGCACGGTGACATCGGAAATGTATCAAAAAAATTTCTACCGATACAATTTACATACAAGCACAATATGTCACATTTTCTGAACTGACAACATTGTGTTGGCAACATAATGTACTTTGTTTACAATTCCGATTTCTTTAAAACACATTGTCTCTGAAATAAACGTCAAATCAAATGTCAAAATATTATACTCATTTGTGGATAAATTTTTAAAATATTTTAATTGAATATTTTTGTAAAAGAAAAATTTAATATGAAAAATTTCATAAAAAAATTTTTTTTTTATTTTTTTGAAGAAAAATCTTCTTTGTGCTTTAGCTTAATTGTTAATAAAAGCATCTTTCTGCCATGAAGCCATTTCCTATTAAAATTTAAGTAAATTTAAATAAAAAAAAAAACATTTTTAAATTTATTTTTAAAACACGAATTAAAATTTATACCTATTTTTCTTTAATTTTAAAACTTTTTCTTCCTTAATTTTTTTATTTATTGTTTGCTTAATAAAAAAAGCTCAACACAACTTTACCAAAATATACTGTGTATTAACAAATTTTCGGATACATAATTTTACAACCAGTGCCGTGAAAATGAGTCGTAGATGAGTCGAGAAAAAAAAAAATTTTTTTTTTGACATTTAAGATCATAAGTCAATGTGTTGGCGACGTTGTCGATACATTTACGATGTCTCGGGTACTGTCATTAATTTTTAAATCCGATTAAAAATTTATTGTGATAAATTAGTATTTTCGGAAAATACAAGTTCGAAGTACGAGAGGTCTGGAAACGACCTAAGTTGACACATATTATGTATCTTAGTATGTATGAAATTAAAACCATATTTTATGGCACACCGATTGTGGATCATATTTTATTATTTTTTGAAAAATTAATCATATAACTGTTTTAATATTTTGTTAATTTATTATTTGAGATACATTCTTATAATGTGCTGTGTATGAAACGGAAATATTTCAAAATTTTTAAGTACAATATTATTTTTGTTTTTGTTTTTATATTTTATTAAAATATCAAATTGAGAATTCGTCGCTTATTCTTCTATAACAATTTCTTTCATGTGTATATGGTCATACAAATGTGGTCTATAATACTTTACATATATGCTAGAATTAACGAAATTAAAATCGTTCTTGAAAAAATTCAATTGTTTTAGAAAAATTTATTTAATTAAAATAAAAAAAATGTTCATACAATTTTGTAAAGTCCTAAAATAATATGAATCTAACTGTAACTGAAATTGTTTTAGAGTTTTTCTTACAACTTAGATTGAATTAATTTTTATAATTCCCAAATATAATCTATTTAAAGCAAAGGTATACTAACTAGACGTTTACTTCTCAGTCAAGGGTTTAAAAAAAAAACAAAAATAAATGAATAAATAATTTCTGGTAGTATTTTATAAAGCCTGTAGAGATGGGTTTTAACTGGTAAACGTTTAATTGTGATAATACTTTGTTAGCTTTAAAGAGGACTCTAATGACTTTTTTTTTATATGAGAATTCAATGTGTACGACAAGAACAGTAAATATCATTTACTGGGAATATTAATTGACATTGTGTTATTTTTTCCACTAGTTTGGGATATTATACTTTGATGAAGTATATTTTTAAAATATCCGGGACATTACAGATTTCCATGTCATGTACCCAAATTAAATGAACCCAACACTTTAGATACAAAATAAAAATAATTAATATTTTATTAGAAAAATTCTTATAAACTAATTTATAATTTTGTGAAAATCGATTATTTTATTTTGTAACTATTGTTTGCCATGTTGTCGTTGACTTCGATTTGCTAACCTTTTCCGATTTCAGTTCGAATATTTATCTGAACAAAATTTTATAATAAATCTCATCATGCAAATTTTTATTAATAAAAAATTTAAAAAAAATGTTTTTATCTCTACATGCGGGGTGGTGCAGTAGGTAGTTTTTATTGAATACTTCTAATCTAGAAACTCAAAATAATTAGAACAAATCTTAACCTAAAGAATTGGAATATCCCTGCCACTGCATTTATTTTTCCATTTAGCAAAGTTAATTTACATATAACAGTGATAATTAAATTAAAAATAATTGAAAAGATAAAAATAATAAAACTAATTAACATTTTAGATTGATTAGATCTTTTGAGTCCTTTTTTTAAGTCTTACATGACCCCTGTTTGTGGCTAGTTTTTTTGCTAGTGGGTTTGGATGATATTTCAGTTTTCGTAGATAGTTTTGACTATATCTGACCGCTGACCATCGGAATCCTTAAATCTCTGTGGATGTTTACATTTTTAATAAACCAGGAGGCTACTGTGATCCTTCTTAGGACTTTTGATTTTTTGTTCTACAATGGATGCAGAAAGGCCGCTAAAGGCCCCATATTTGAATACCATAAGTCCATATCGGTATAATGACTGCTTTGTATAGAAGAACTTTGTATTTTAAGCTCAGTTTTAAGTACTTATTATGCATATTGTTTGCTTTGAGTTTTATTTGAGTTACTTTTGTTGAGATGTGTATATGGAGTAAACACATCAATCAGCGATCTAAGTGAATACCTAGGTATTTAACTTCGTTGCTATGAGCGATAGTATGATTGTTGATTTTTAACATTGGGCACGTTTTTTTTCTTCTTTTAGTGTAAATGTTACTTGTACACATTAAGATTCGTTAACTTTATTCTGCCAGTAATCTAGCATGTTTTAGATGATTCTAAAGATATTTAGTAGCTGTTTTAGGGCTGTAATGGTTACATAGTATAGATTTAACTGCCAAGTGGCGGCATATCATATGTATACAGCAAATACAAGATTGGGTCCAGCACACTTCTTTGAGTGCTAAGACTAGCTTAGATATTTTGTGTACGTGATGTAAAATTTGTATACTTAATTTTGAATTTTCTGTTAGATAGTTTTTATAAAATAGCTTTCTAGAAGTTCATGAACATTTGTAGGTAGAAATAATTTTTTTTTTTCAAATGATTTCCTTTTGTAAGTCACTATTCGGTGAACTTGTTCCGTGGTACTAATATGTTTCTCTCTAAAGCCAAATTGGTGTTGTGGTGTCAGTTGCTTTTCCAGAAGTGTGGGCATTAGTTTTAATAGCAATAGTTTATCCAACAGCTTAGAAGGAATTGGTAATAAGCTTATTTTCTTGTATGATGTCACTTTGGTATTGTCTTTTCCCGGTTTGGGAATTATCATGATATGTGACAACTTCCAGTCTTTTGGAAGGTATCCTACGAGAAGAATAGCATTAACTATATATGCATCAGGTGTGATAATGGCAATACGAGGTAATTCAACAATCATCCTTTCTGTTATTTGATTGTAGCCTGGTGCTTTTTTTTGATTTAATTATTTGTTAATAATTCATAATAAATGATAAAAATAGTTGAGAGTTTTGGGTATCACTAAAAATAAAATGGAACTATGGTATTATGAAGATTAAGAACTCTATGAAATAGATATAGTTTTTCACATTTAAAACCATACCATACCATAAAAATTCTTAATATTGTATGTAATTGTCTATTTCAATATGTGTGTAAAAGCAGTTAGGGTGTTCAACCCATAGACTTGGAGTTATAAAAAAAAATATCAAAAATTTATCAATTCAAGTTTTTATAGAAAATTTTATAATTTATATGAATCCTCTCTTTTGAAAAAATTCTATTTCTACTATAATTTTGCAAAAACAAAAAATTAAATCTGAATATATTTTGCAATTCAATTTTAGTATCCTATAGCTATAATTACCAAAAAATATTTTTAATTTTTTTTTTGTCATTTTTATTTTATTGTCTGTATTCTGAATTCTATGCATGCATATCGTTTTCAAACCAACAACAATCAACCACCTTTAAATATTTTAGGTTTTATTTTTTTATTCATATTTTATTTTTGTTATTATTATTATCGTTTTTCTTCTAAGGTTAGTTAAAAAAATTTTCTTTTGTTTGCAAATAATTTCAAAACGTGCTAAACATAGTTAAATATTTAGTCAAATTGGAAAAATATATTAAAGTGTGTATGCACATACATACTTAAATTTGATTTAAAAAAAAAAAAAAAAAAATTTTAAATTTATTTTTTGCAAATTTTTATAAATTACAGTTGTAAAGGTCGGGTATATTATAATATATAACTTTAACTGCCTGTTAATGTTTTTTTAGTATTATACCAACTCCTTCAGCCCTTCTTCTGTTTGTATTAAGGATCTTCTTCAAGTATAATGTACGTGTAGATAATAAATAATTAAGAAATACTTATTAGTTTTAATTCTAACTTATTTATTAGAAATCTCTGGCATAGTTTTGTTACCAAATATTGATAAGGCATCTAAAACAAAATATCAAAAAATGTCTTTCAATAGGCATTTATAATTTTTATTTGAAATTTTTAAGATACATACTATACAATTTTAAAAAAAAAATAATCTGACATTTAATAACGAATTCAAATTAATAATGCTAATAAATGTTTTCTAAATAATCTAACTATATTAAAAAATTGATTATAAGGGTTTTTAACATAAATGAATATTGATAACATTTATGTTTTTTAAATTACAGCGTTACACAGTAATTTCAATAAATTAAAATTTTTATTTTAAATCATACATCAACAAGATGGCTGTTCTACACAATTGCTTGTAAAATTTTTTGCTTGTAAAGATTTTCTTGCGTGCTTCAGCAAACTTACTTTAATTAATACAACTTGTTTTGAAGTTTGTACATCAACCAAAAAAAATTTTTTAGTGTTTGTTGCCTACATTAATGTAGTAAAAACTTCGGCTACATTAATGCCGAATTTTATTTTTAGTAAAGATAAATTTTATTTTTAGTGATAACCCATTTTTTATTTCTTATTGCATACACCCATATTCTCTTAGACCCATCGCGTACACGTCTAACTTAATATGGATTTCTGATAAAAACACAACTTTTAATAATAATGCAAAAAAATTAATTAAAAATATTTTATTGATCTTTACTTAACTATTTTATCCAAAAATGGTTATCGCTTTCTATGAAAAGTCTAACAGAAATTACTCACGCGATAGTTTTGACATTTTCCCAAGCGTCAACTTTAAACTACCGTGTCTGTGTCTAACAAAATAAAAATCTATCGCTTCAGCGATATTTTCACACGATCACACGTGATGGATCAAAGAGAATATAGTTGATAATTTCAAAGAATATTGGACATTTTTTTTTTTACAACATCCATTCCTCTTCTAATTAGTAGATAGTTAGATGACATAACCACTACAAGTTATTGATCGGCATTTCGGCATTCATTAACGATGTTCTCGCAAACGACATAAAATGTAAATTTCTTATGCCGTTAAATGGAGATATATACAATAATATCTACTTTTTCCCCTTACTCCTCTTGGGAGTATAGGGCTTCTACTTGACATTTCCATCGTACTCGATTTCTAGCTGCTAATTTCATTTGTATTTCCAAGGTAATGTCTAATTTAATTTTTAATCTGTTTGTACTGTCTAAGTAGGGGATTGGCTTACTGTAGAAGACCACTTTGATAACTCTATCTGCGTCTACGCGGCAAGACGACGTCATATTTTTCTGCAAGTTGTCGCTGGGTATATCATGTCACATACTTTTGTCAGTTGTTGATCAGTTTTGACAATAATATCTAATGTGTAGAAAATGATTATAATATTGACTGAAAGTAAAGTTAAACTACTTTTTGTTTTATTAATTTTGATTTTTAATCTGATTCATGTACATGCTTTTTTTTCTTTATTTTAAAATTAAATGGAGTCAACTCAAATTCTTTTTTTTTAAGTCTAAAAATAAAATAAAAAATGTTCACATTTTGATGGGGAGAATAAAAATGAAGGGAAATAGAAATGAGAATTAATTAAATAAAAAATAATTTAAAATTACTTGTAAAGAGTTCTGAGCGGTTCAGTAAACTTTCAGCTCAATCATCGTCCCTTATACTATTTTGTTAACAATGAAAATTCTCACTAAATTTTTTTTTATTTATTTTTTTTAAATAGTTTATTAAATTCGTTAAAAATCGAACGAATAACTAAAATTAAATAATTTAATAATGAATAAATAGCAAACAACTTAGGTCAAAATTTAGTAAAAATATTTATGGCTATAAAAATCGAAAAATTTCAAAATATGTAAAACTATAAGTTTTCAATTAAGGGCTAACCATAATGACATTAGCTGACTTGAGCTAATGTCAAGACTGAACGAAAAGCCAACGAAAGTTTTATGAATTTGCTTCAGTTACCCATAATAGACTTTAGCTAACTTAAGTGAATTTGACATTTATGAATTGTAAATTTAAATAAAAAATACGTAGATAAACAAAAGTTTTGTTTACATATATTTTTGTTATTTTAATTTCGTTATGTAGAATATTTATAAATATATTTTAATTTTTATTATTAATCGAATTTCGTTTTTAGTGTTATTTGAGTTATATTTTAATTAATTTTTTTTTTCTTTTTAAACTTTTCTTCTTTAATTATTATAAGGTAAATATAAATAATTAGTTATGAAGTATGTATATAATTAAATAATTAGATTATTTTATTATATTTATATCACAAATGTCAAATTTCCGTACAGAATGTACGAATGAAATCGCACTTTCACGCTTAACTAAGCCAACTAAAGTTAACTTGATATTCCTATTATGGTTGCACAATACAATTTACATGTAATCGTGCATCTCATTAAGCTGACCTTCAGCCTAAATGTTATTATGTTTAGCCCTTTTATTTTGGATCCCTTTACACAAATTACTTGTACATATATACCTTCTCTAAACCGTCAATGCAATTAAAAATTTAACATAACATTTTTATGTTTTTATACATATATTATTATTATATTAATTATTTTCTGTACGTGGGATATTTTATTCATAACATTCACATTATCATATTTACAAAAAATTATTAAATTATTGTATTTTTTTGTATTTTTTTGTTTTGTATTTTTTTGTATTGTAAAAGCTTCAAAATCAATTATAATTTTATTATATTTTTGATAAGTATTAAAAATAAAATTTTCACAAAATACCGAAACTATTTTACTAATGTGTGTAAGTATAGTACCTACGTAAATATTTCAAAAATGTGCTAAAATAAAAAAAAAACACACAAATCTTTTTGGAATGATCAAAGAAAATTATTCTTCGTTCAAATTATATTTGACATTTATTTCATTCGTAAATCAATAAACTTTTATTTTATTATTTTAAATTGAAATTATGCTCTGCTTTTTTTGAATGACTGGATGATATTACCCCATCATTGGTCATAAAATATTTTGATATTAATTACCCATAAGCTTTTTTAAAGACATTTTATTTTATGATTATGTATTATTATTATTATTATTATAATTATTATTATTCTCCAAGAATTAAAATTGAAACTATAATTAATAATATCAAATAATTATTTTAGTTGGCATAGACTATCTGCCTATCATCATATTTAATATGTAAATTGAAAAAGTACGGTACAAATATTTGAATAATTTCACAATCGATTTTCATTATTATTCTGTTAAATGATAGATTAAAAGGAGACGTGGCGAAATAAAATATGTTTTCAAAAAAATTTTAATTTTTTTAAGACAAATTACAGAGTTCACCAAATACACTTACCAAAGTACAATTTCTTCCTTTCCTCCCCAGAATTAAATTTAAATTTGATTGTTTTTTAAATAAATTATTGCGTATATAATTAAATTTTTTCTTTATTCGAAAAATAATGGAAATGATGGAAAACGATTCATAATGATTCATAATCAAACATCTTCGAATTTCGGAAGCGGACGAAAACTGGAAATACGGTATTTTGTTTGTTTATATATGCTATGTATACATACAATAATATTGTAATAAGTATATATTTAAAAAAGGGAAAAGTTTTAGGTTATTTGACAAACCTATACGTAAAGAAAAAATTCTAGGTAAATTAATGAATGTATTATAATAATTATTATATAAATGTATATATTAATATGTATAGAGGCGAAATTTCGGTTTCAAAGATTTGTTGCCATTCTCTTTTTTTTATATACAAATATTGGGTTGGAAAACTTTGTATCTTGCACAATGTATATAAGAATGGCAGAACATGCCAAGTTACCTGCTTAAGATTTTTTGTTACATCACTGAATATATATCACTTGTTTTTTTACATATTATACGAGTACATTTTTACTAATATACATATGTACAATAATAGAAAATTATTTAATATATTTTTAATACATTTTCAATTAATATGTATATATTTTTAAGTTTTGTTCTATCAAAATAAGCAATAAAATTGATTTGAGGCAATTAAATTCATATTATACTCAACTCTGACTAACATCTATTATGTACATATATAATATGTATTAAAGTTAAACTATATGAATTTTGGAATATACAATTTTTCGGTAGTTTTTATTAATATCAATTGATTGTTATTTGATTTAAATCATAAATTTGTGAAATATTTTGATGAATACGTCACAAAATCATTAACTGAATACAGCATTAATTGTTTGTTATTTTATTATTTTATTTTCGGTTGCCGATCCATATGGTATAAATTGGTAATAATTTAAATAAAGTGAAGCTATATAAGAAGATTTGCCAATGATTGTAGTTATAGCTTTTCACATTTATTAAGTGATGTACCAGAAAACGGAAAAAAATTCTCGTAAAACATTACTTGTTCTAAATTATGTAGTAATTTTCAATACTGAATCTTATATACGAGCAGCTGATTTTACGCACTTCCTGAAGATAATATAAAAAACATGAATCAAAAGCCCCACAACTAGAAAGCCAATAATCATGGTAGGTATAAGTGGAAATAACAAGTCCATTTCGATTCTAGCAAAAACAATTGGTACTAATTGAAAATAATGACCATAACAGCAGTTTTGATACATCGAAAATAATTTTCCGCCTTTATTACCACTGATGCATATTTTTTTTTATAGCATAAATATTACATCTTATTTTTTTTTATTTTCATTTAAAGCAGAAAAATAAAATAATTTGCTTTAAAAAAAAATTTTACATCAATAAACAAATTTAAGTAAAAGAAGAAATGACTAAAATATTAAACACAGGAGCGCTACTGTTATAAAATTAGACAGTTACAGTATACAAAATACGGTCGCCACAACGAAACCAATTGTGCTACAACATACAAACAAAATTTCAAAAAATCTTCAATTATGAAATTAAATTTTTTTTTGTTTCGTAGCTATCTAATTTTGTAGCATCACGTTTAATGATAAAAACTAATTTTCAAAAATACAATATGGTTCCAATCTAATTTTTAAATGAATAACATTTTAACATATTTTAGTAGGTAGCTACATCAGCTATTCTATTATAGTGAATTCATTCCTTAAGTAATTCAGTGTCAAGTGAGAGCATATCAACCTTGACATCGTAAATGTCTCATAACAAAGTTGAATACAAAAAGCTTGAGACATTAGGCGTGTTCGCAGTGGTTGCGCCTGCGCAACAAAATAGATTTTTTGTTCGTAGTTGCATATCATCAAAAATTCTGCGCAGATAAAAAGCAGGCGCTTGTGTTCATAGTAATCGGTGTCGCGTCAGCGTCGGGCAGATTTTGCAGATATTTTAGTGCGCCTGCTTTAGAATGATTTTTAAAGTGCATGTCATTTAACATTTAATAAATAAGAATGTCGTGAGAAAATATTTAAGTAAAAAATAAAAATTAATTATTAAAATAAAATAAATGTGTTTATAATAATAATATATAAATATAAATATTTATATTAAAATATATTAAATATTAAAAAAAATATATATAAAATATATTAAAATATATTAAATATATATAAAAATATATAATAATATAATTATAAATAATATGATATAACTATATAAACGAATTGTGCATGTGCTGCTTCTATGAACAAGAATGACTGCTAAACAATTTTCTGCGCGCCTGCGCAAGTTTTTTTGTTCATAGTGGCAGAGAAAAAAATCTACAAGACACTGACGCATGTTTTATTGCTACTACGAACATGCCTATTGACTCTATGATCACAATTGTTTTTAACGATGTCTTCGCGACCGGTTTGACAGATATTTGGGCTTACAAAATTTTTAAAAACAATCTTGTTTGTACAATATTAATAAAAATTTTATGTTTATTTTACTTAATCACAAATGAATTAAAACACAATAGTTGCGTTTTTTTTTAGCTTGCAGAAGTGCTCACTAAAATTTTTTTCGTAAGTTCGCTATTTCATCTACACATTTGTGTAAGCTGCGGACTTGTTTACAAATTTAACTACTCATAAGTACTTGTGAAGAAGTCTGCAAACTAAAAAAAACGCAACTAATGTCTCAGAAAGCTCTCATTACACAATGTTGTCAACTTATTTTACGGATAACATTGACAACTTACTTTTTTTAGATTATATCAAGTTGAAGTTTTTTTTTAAAAACATTTACGATGTCACCGTAATTTTGTATAAAAATTTTATTCTTTCTTCAAAAAAAAATTCAACTAACTTGAAAACTTTTCTTTTAGTTTGAATGTTAGTATTTTTGCCTTTGTCATTTTTACTCACAATTGCTGATGTGTGTTTTGTAAAATTTGATTTATTTAAAAAACTGAATATATTATTACAATATAATTTATTGAATATAAAACTAGATAATATCAAATATTAGTTTGATAATAAAAAAAAAATAAATTTAATTTTAACAATTATTACGACTTTATATTATAGCACGAACAACAATTATAGCTCGAACGATATCTAAAAATAACTTGCTCCTTCCCCATATAAGTATTTTGCCAGCGCAACTCCATTGCTCTATTTCTCAGAACATTTGTATGACTTTGTAAATATATATATATATTATATAATATATATATATATATATATTATACATATGCGTATGTTTTATATGTATATACATATATTGAAGTAAATCTATTGAATGAATTATTGAAAAAAATATCAATA
Organism: Argyra leucocephala; assembly: GCA_963942445.1. NCBI lineage: Eukaryota > Metazoa > Arthropoda > Insecta > Diptera > Dolichopodidae > Argyra > Argyra leucocephala. The sequence goes on along the minus strand of OZ012679.1, from coordinate 60,238,331 downwards.
TGGCCACACTACTATTTATGAAATATTATATTGAAAATAAATATTCACTATTACAAAATGCTTAAGTAATTCTTCACTTTACCAATTGATTCGCATTCTAACAGATAGTTTAACTTTTAAGCTTAAAGTAAATAAAAGTTTTTTCTTTTTTTTGTTACTTGTTTTATTGTATAAGTTTCCATTGTATTTCGAGACTATTATATACATAATAGAATTTATATAAATAAATGTGTATTTGTTTTTATTTATATAACATATATTCCATATATATACATATGTGTATTGAAATATTTATTACATTTTATTGTTATTATTTTCATAACTTAATGCAAAAAAAAAATTCTACTCTTCATATGAAATTGAATTGAATTGAATTGAATACACACCACATATTTGGTTTAGCCATTGCCTCGTAACGTAATGAATTTTCCACTTGTTTTAAAAAAGCAGAAACAAAAATAAAAATAATTTTTTTTTTTTGATTATATTTATTATTAAAATTAATTAAATTTGTTATATACATAATATATATATATAATTATATATATATATATATAATATATATTAAAAGAAAAACAGGACAAAATTAATACTAATGAAAAATTTAACATTAACAAATTCTTTAAAAAGGCGAAAATGGCTACCACAGCCCTTAAGGAAATTGTCACAAGGAAAAGTGGACAAACCATCAGTTGATAGAGCTCTAATTAAAAAGAATTCAGAAAAGAATATAAGAGTAAGTGAAATTTATTTAAAATTGTAATTATAATGTGACATTTATTTTATTTTAATTTAATTTAATTTAGTTGCCAGAAAAACATAATGAAGATGATGAAAATCAAATGGCATCTTCAACTAATCAAAATGCGGGACAAGATTTAGAACCAGAAGAAGAAGCTCATTTAGAATTACCACCACCAATGAAACCAATTCAAGAACCATGTTTAATGTCAAATGGACCACCATCTGCTAAAGAAAATTCCAGTAATATGGTAATAATATAGTTTTTTTTTTTTTTTGCATTTACATCTTTGCAATCAAATTTATAAAATTTTTAATTATTTTTTTTTTGTTATTTTTTTTTATTAATTTTAATTAAAGGCAAATAAATTCAAAAAAATTGAAGGAAATGCTCCGGTGGATCTATCAGAAATTGAACAAATAGTTAAAGAAAAAACAGTAAGTAAATAAATAATATTTTTGGTAGTTTTTGTTTTTGTTTTTTTTTTTTTTTGTTTCAGTCATTTACTATTATATACTAATTTATCCGTATATTTTATAATACTATTTATATATTTAATAACAATGTATAGTAACAGTAAATTATATGAAAATTCAAGTTTATATACAAAAATAGTAGCATCTGCAGTCTACTTAAGAGATAAAAATAATTAAAAAAACAAAAACATAAAGAGTGATAATAAATAGGTGTAATAAAAAAAAATTGTATTTATGAGAGATATAATGTTAGTATAGGTCGGTTATATTTGTTATATCTTGTTGTATTATTTAAAATGTGAATTTACTAATATTAGGCCTTAACCTAATGTTAAGTTAAGGGTCGAACCGAAATTGATAGATATTTGATATATAATAATTTAGATTTATATTCTAGGAATAATATTTACAAAATAATTTGAAATCGGTTACAATGCATATAATAATTAATATCCACAACAGATATTCACCATTTTAGATTAGATAGAAATTAGCTCCAAGTGATAAGTTTATTCGTTTTTATTTTTGTTATTTTGAAATTTAAAAAATTAAATCGTAGGCATACAAGCTATGTAAGTAATTTTCTCAAACTATATGCAATTAATATTTAATTTTTAAATAACTTTTGACACCTTAAAATTCAATAATCTATTTAATATTAGAAAATTATAAAAATTTAAACTGAGAATGAAAAATCAAAGTATCATTATTTGTTACATAGCAAACATTTTAAATCTAAACCGTCATCAGACAATCATCAGACAGTCAAACATCTCTAGAAGTCTATTCATTCCTCCTTACACAACAACAAAAAAAAATTCACTGAAAATATTAAAATATTTTAGAACAAAAATATATGACATAGTTTTTAGAAAACTAATTCTTCAACGTTAAAGTAAAATTTGCATATTTGTTGAGAATAATCGAATATTTTCCTCTTCATTTGACTAAATGTGCTTATCATACTACAGATACACGTATTTCTTCTACTATTTGCAGACTCGAGTAGTAGATACATATATTTTTAATTATTAATAAATAATTTAATTGTTGTCAGGTTTCCGTTCACTATAAATTAATCGATATTTCGGAAGTAACATGCTTTTCCTTCATCATTGCTTGTGACTAACCTTTTGACTAGTCATTTTGTAGTTTTGTCTACACTTCAAAAATTTTATATGCAATGACAATAAATGACGTGAATTGTTTTATGTGGTAAGGTAATACAGTGAAGTTATTTTCCGGATTATTCCGGATTTATATGAAATTTTAATGTTAGCCCTATTATCAGTATGCATACGTACTCAGCAATTGAAATCAAGTAATAAAACATTTCCTATGATATATAATAAGTTTAGAATTGTGACATTTGGTATTTACTGTTTGAGCACTAAATTGTTATCAAATTAAAATGAAATTTATATATGTATAAAGTTCTACTATTAAAAGTCGATGATGTACCAAAACTGATTAATGTACCAAATATATATATATAAAATATGTTAATATCATTTTACAACATAATATACGCTTTGGTATTGTTCATTCATTACCGTTTTATAACATCCTACGCTGTGTGATGCAGGTAGAGTGTAGATAGACCGGCTACATTTCAGTTGAAGGGTTTCAGGTTGGATTCCCGACGAAGGCAAAAAAAAAAATGCTTAAGAGGTTTTTCAACCTTATTCGGTACCCCTTGTCATTGGATTAAGAAGTCAAATACTGCTCTTAGTGCAATTATAAAATATTAAAAGTGCAATTGAGCAATTCAGTGATGCAGGGGCTTACTTTTTTCTGTTGATTCAACATTCGGATGATATCAAATGGGCAGTGTTTAACAATTCAGCAAATGCTAAATATAAGCTGAATCTTAAAACATTGCCGCAGTTTTATTTTTTGATTTCGCCCTTCTTTTCTGGAGTTCTGTCGGATACGTTTGTCACTTTTTATTCTGGGAACATTCATAATTAAAAATTTACGTCTGAGTCGGTAAAACACTAATGTACATTTTGGGTACATGTATGGTACAATTTTGGTACCTAATATAGTATCTTATTATAAAAGTATGACACAAGAAATTTAAAAAATATATATTTTTATCTGGACATAATAATATTATGAAATATGTAAATGTAAGGCGTTCGCGCTTGCGCAACAAAAAAGATTTTTTGTTCGTAGTTGCATATCGTTAAAAATTCTGCACAGATGAAAAGCAGATAATTTTCATAGTAATCGATGTCGGCTCAACCGGAATGTGCAGATATTTTTTAATGCACCTGCTTTATAATGATTTATAAAGGACGTGCAATTTAACAAAGTCGACAAAAAATATATATTAATTTATTTTGTTTATATATTAATTTATTTTATTTTAAATATATAAAATATGCAGTTAACAATGCCGTCAAAAAATATGCAAATAAAAATGAAATATTAAAATAAAATAAATGTGTATGTATATATATATATATTTGTAATAAATATAAATATATTGAAAGCAATATATTAAATTTATATAATAATACATAATAATATAGTGGCCTTGGTAGCCGTGTGGAAAAGCACTCGAGTATCGTATTGTACCAACCGAGGAGCGCGAATTCAAACCCCGTGAGAACTGAAACATTTTCAAATGGTGAAAATTACTGGAAAATGTAATTTTCAATACAACCACATCGGTTCAAATATATATAAGTATATATATACTAATTTTGTTTTTGTCTGAAGCCTTTATAACAACAACCTTAATAATGTAGTGAGAAAATAATATTAATGCATTATGATGAGAGATGATACATATTTTTTTTTTATATTTTATATACATTTATTACAATAAATTTATTTGTTAGCTCTATGATACATGTTTACTTTACATTGTTGTTGGGTGTTTTGAGTTGTAATGTGCATACTTTTTTAAATTGCACTCAACCTTTACTACATAAGCAATGGCATTATACTAGTAATATAATAATTAATAAAAATATAATAATTAAAAACTAATAAAAATAATATACTTATAATATACAAAAATATATACCAAATAATTAATATAATTTAATAAAGGTGGAGATTTCGAAAGTGAAAAGGACTTATAAAGTTGGCCTGCAAATTTATCTGTAGGATCCGTTATTAAAATAATTAAATAAATATATTAATATAATTATAAGTAATATAATATTATCAGCATCTGCCCTGCCACTATGAACAAGAATGATTGCTAAAGAGTTTTTTTTGTTCATGTTGGTAAATCAGAAAATCTGCATTACCCCGACGCATGTTTTGCTGACATTATGAAGTTTGAAAAACACCTGCACTAAAACTGTCGCTGACTTATATTTATTAATAATCATCTGAAAAAACCATAAATTAGAAATTTTGTAAAACATACTTCTTTAGAGAAGTCAATATGTACTATTATTCCGAAGCTTGGTCCATATATATATTAATTATTATATTTTCATATAATAATTATTTTAATAATAATTATTCTACTTATTTTTACTAACGCATAACATAAACGACTCAAATATTAAATATTTGCCCGCATTTCATTAACATTTTTACATACCACTGTCAAGTTTTTATTTAAATTTAAAATATATATATATTTTTTCACTTAAATAACAACAAAACAAATAAGACGATGTTTAAATTATTACAGTAAATCACAATTTCATTTCAACTGAACTAAAACTGCTTAAGTGCTTAACTCAATTTAGTTTAGTTTAGTTCAGCTCATCACTTCACTTCACTGCTGCTTAAATTCTCTCTCAGCTGGCATATTATACAATATTGATCAATGATCAGTATCAGTGTGATTCTTAAATTGCCTTGTTAAGATGTTTAATAAAAAAGTGTCTTTTAAAAATTTATCTAAAAATAAATTATTGAATTTAATATTATTTAATTATTCATTTATTTTATAATTTATATATTTCTATCTGTTATAAAGTTTTGCAATAAATTAAAAGCATATTTTAAATTACAAAAACTGTTAAAAAATTTACTTGTATTGATATTAATTTGTTATTATTTTATTTTATTTTATTTTAACTTTTTTTAATAATACAAAAACAATTTTTTAATTTATTACTTATTTATAAATATCTATAATTATTTAAAAAAAATTATTTAACAATTTAATGTAAAAAAAAGTAAATTTTTGTAATGAAATTCTCAAATATTTTAAAAGTTAGCTGCAGGAATGTTGAAACTTTCAGCATTTGTAAATTTAAATACAAATATAGTGTGTCAAAAGTGAGTTCTTATTTTGATTCTTTAATTTATTCATTTAAATCAAATTTTTTTTTTTTTTTTTTATAGAACTCGTTCCCCCTCCATCATATATATTTATATACTTAAATATATTTATTTAACAAATAAAGTAGTTTTGATTTGTTTCATTGAATAAATACGCTTCTTTATAAATCAGCTGAGTTTTTTTTATCTTAGATATAAAAAAAAATTATTTTATTTTATTTGCGCATATATTCATTAACGTACGTGAAAAATATTTTTTTTTTATATTATTGAATCAAAACATAATATGATAAGATATTTTTTTTTTGTTTTTAAAATTATCTATCTATATATATACATATTATAATATCACAGATTTGATTATTTCAATAATTTTAAATTAAATATTAAAGTAAAAGTGACCTTGAATTTAATATAAATCATTTCATATTTCATGTGAACACAGTAAATTTTTTTTATTATTATAAAGTTGTGTTATTTTATGTATTTCCCAATAAATAGTGAATAAATAATGTAGAAAATAAATTATATAGTTACCGTAAATTTTAAAATTGAAATATATAAACAAACTATTATAAATTATTATAAATTAATTTATTAGTTTTTGAATATAGAATATTGTGAATTTAAATTAAAACATTTATGGTCTATAAAAGATCAATTTCATGTATAGTGTACAATTTATTAAAACTGAAATGGGTAAATTTCAGTTTGATAACAAATGAGAGAAATATCTAATTAATTTGATTCCCAGTTAGAATAATAAAAATAAATTAAAAGCTACTTGAAAAAAATAATCTTATTAAAATAAGTAATAGAAAAGTCCAGATACATTGATGCTTTTTACATGAAATGATGGCCTGTCGTATTCTGATAATCATCTCACAAAAATGAGAATGAAGAATCTCATATCATTTTAATGATCTTTTCTAATTCAAATAAGCGGAATTAATATTTTATTGTAATAAACCGGCTCCGGCAGCCCAATTATTATTCTCTCATATTTTTTGATTATTCTTCATGTTATTTAATATTTTGTTTTTTGTTTAATAAATGAAAATAACATTTGAGTTCAAAAGTAAACGATTATGTGTGAAAAATAAAAATGAAGTTAAATAGGCATTGCCTTTATACTTACTAGCCCGGCCTCTGAGAAAGCAACCTGTTACATATACAACTGAATAACCTGTTATTATAATATAGTATTATTGTTTAAAAAAAATATTCAATATTATTCATCGAAATTGTTAAAATTTACAAAAACATTTTGAATAATAATTTTCAGTCTAAAAAAAAAAAATTTCTTATTATCCGACGTGAAACTTACTGAAGACAAAATAAAATAATATTTTTTGAATAGACACACTGGTGGATACAATAAAATTTTTAAGACTAAATGGAATATAAATTGTCGTTGTTTATTATTTTTTATCTGAACAAAAGATGTTTTCATAAATGCTGCAAACTGATAACAAGTTTGCCACCAGTTGACGTACTTTACAATACTGAAAACAAATTCTACCTAAATTGTACATTTACTTGACAATTCTGCAAAGTTTCTGTTCATTTAATTTGTTTTGTTTCAAAAGTTTTTTGTTTTTTTTTTACATTTTCCACTTTTAAAATCGTTTTACATGGCAAATCTCGTAGAAATTAACAATTTTAAAAGTGGTGTTGACCATTTGTTTATAGTCAACACCACTTAGATATATAGACTTACTGATGCTGAATCACTACTCCTATAAACAATAATTTTTTTATTTAAACTTTTTGTACTATACCTATTAAAAAATATTTAGTACAGATATTTTTAAAATAAGAATTTTTTTTAATAACAAAACAAAAATTAAAATAACTAAGAAAACTACTTCAAAAATGTTTATCCATACTATAAAATGTATTCTGAAAAAGCTGGCATCCAGAAGAGTGACTGTTTGTATTTATGAATAGCATTCAGAAAATCTGACAAGTGTTTTTCATTAATTCAGAATATGCAGATTGACTGATATTCTATAAAATTTAATAGATACCAACACCATTAAAGGTTATGGTTGTTTTCATGAAATGCAGGTTTGTATTTATGAAAACAACCATAACCTTTAATGGTGTTGGTATCTATTAAATTTTACAGAATATTCTTGTTTGTTAGTTAAGTTGTGTTTTTCTCAAATTTTATTTTTATCAAAAAAAAATGTATACACAAAACAAAAACAAAATGGTAATTCGGTTATTTCCGGAAAAATCTTCGTGTGGCTTGGCTAGAAAGCAGAGCGGTATTGAAATAGTTATGAATTCGTGAAAAAAATATGTAAACATTTTTGAGATTGTGAAATTTTAGAAAAATGTTAAAAAATATAAAATGAAACACAAAATAAATAAAAATTCTTTCTATAAAAACTCAAATTAATTTGTTGAATATTTTATAACCAAAACGAATACATAGTCATTTAACAATTTTTAAATGACAATAATTTGACATTTTTCGGACTATAGTAATAAAATGTGACTATCAAAATTAGCTTGTTTTTATTTTTTACAACTTTACCGTTATTTTTTACGACTATCAAAAATGACAGTGAAAATAACTATCAAAATATGGGCCGATATTTTATTATTATTTTGTCATACAATTTTTGTTGCATATCAGCCGGCTTATATTTATTTTATTATTTTAGTTAGCTTGTGTCTTTTCTATACAATTAAAAATATAAAATAATAATTATTTAAAAATTAATATTAAATAAACAAATAAAAAAATGAACATTATTTCACATCATTAATTAACTTATTCTTTCTCAATAATTAGGTATCTTCCACAAAATTTTTCTGAATGATAAATTTATCATTTTTTATGACAGCTAAAATAAAAAAATTGCTTCTCAGAATATCAAAATCGGAAATGTTGCGGAAGATACTGTGGCTTTATTTCGCTTCGCAGAATACCAAAATCGCTACGAAACATATTTTTTGCTACACGTTACAAAATTCGCTTCTCAAAATAAAGCCCATTAAATATTGTCAATTTTTGTTTAATATTTTTGATACACTCTTTGCTTCAGTTTGATAGTTTCTTATTATTACCATCTAGGTATTTATTTCATTTAATTTTTGGAATTTACATTATTTTTCCAATTCAAAATCCATTTGGAACCAAATTTACTACTTATTGTAAACAGACATTCTTTGATTATAATAAAATAACACTCACAGTCGTAGGTGTAAAAAAATATTACATTGTATAAATTCTTAGTCTATAGTTATAGGATGTGTAAAAAAATATGTAACGATATAGTTAAAATTTGTTTTTGTCAAGGAAATAAGTACTAAGTTATTATTACTAATATGTGTAGCTTCAGGGTTTTTTTTCATTTGAATATCAAGATTCAAGACTCATATGTATGTATAGTAAAGTTTATCAATAAGCCTAGATTTCAGATCTACATTTATTTATTAATTTTTTACATATTATTAAAATGTAAAAAAAAAAATTAATATTAATTAGTTTACACCATGTCTAGAAAAATATAAAATAACATACATTTTCTTCTAATACTTATTTTTAAATAACAAAGGGTCCTCTTAATATGAAATTTCATTATTTTAATTTTATTAAATTTAACCCTGAAAAGTAATCTATTTTTTTTCTAAGTCTATTAGGTACGAAGAAAATATATTTTTTGAAATCATGTAGTGTTAACTGTACCCTATTCTTTCAATCTTTCATGATATTTTTAAGTAAACAAAAAATAATAAATAAGTAATTTGTATTTGAATGTTGAGAGGTACAAACGTACTTGGTTCTAGTAAAAGTCGATGAGTAAATTTTACTCAAGTTTACCTAAATAGTGAATAAATTTTACACACGTTTAGCTGAATAGTAGATAAAACCAATACAAATATACTTTCGTCGGTTCATCCCGAAAGTGTTACAGTAATTGTAATTACAGAAAAAGACGATACACCACCACTTTTTGTTCTAATTGCAATATATGTACCTATATGTGGTGAACACCAAATAGATATTTTTTATGTTATGAATTACTGTTATGAATTACTTTAATAAAAAGTATTTTGTCTAAATAGTTTTAATTATTTTTCTATAAATTATTTTAATTATATTTCAATTTGAGATATCTTTTTTAAATTTTTTGATAAGATTCAGTAAAAATGAATAAAATTGGCTCCAGTTTTCCTTTAAGCACTAATAAAATATGATTACATTTTCAGAGTTAATAACTGGTTTTTTCTACTCAAATAGTAGATATATGTACATAGTATTTGATTATTCGTATATTACAATACAATAAAGATTATGTTGTAAAGATAATTTTTTAAAGAGTACAAACTGGAGCAAGTACACGGTTTTAAATTAAAATTGCTGGTTCTAAATACATATATTTTTATGTATTACAGATTTATAACAGACCCAAGATTTTGACATTCCATGCATTCATCATTTATTTAATTTCCTTAAACTACTTAATTTTGTTTGATATTGAATGTGTGTATATACATATTTGACTTTTATGTTATTTAATTATTACAAAAAAAAAATATGTACCTACTGTTAAAAATAAATAAAAATTATACATATTGTGGCTATGGAATTATTTTGCCGCATACGCCAATTAATAGTTTTGAGTAAAACGTAAGTGAAGTTTGAACCTTGTATTTCTCGAAAACTGACCTATAAATTTTTTTTTTTAAAACTCATTACATACATAGATTATTTTATGTCCTTTCCATAAAATGTGCAAATATCAAGGACGGTAATGTGAATTTTTTTTATAAAATAGTTCAACAAGGGCAGCAAACCAACAATTTCGATTATTTGTTGATCCCATATAGTTTGTGCGACATGAGACAAAGTAAAATATAGCGCACTGAAATTGGTATAAAAAATAGTTAATAAATTTACATAAACTAGAAGAAACCCCCGAGTACATACCCGTCTGAGCAAAAGAAAGGAATTTTTCTGTGAAACGGGATATCTAACAACAATGTATAGAATAGTAATATTAATAGCAAACCACAAAAAAATAAAAAATGCTCAAAATTTTAACTTAATATTAATTTTAAAATACAATAAAAAAAATATCAAAAGCATTAAACTCTTTTTGTAAGATTTAATTTGTTTTTATTATTTTTTTTATTTCTCGAGGGAAGGTGAAAGCCTCGACAAATACTAAGCAGACCGCGCACGTAGGTACTTAGCTATGTGGAACACCAACCCACTAAAACCACTGAAACCCTTTACCATAACTAATATTATTAACCGATTAATTGATTGTCGCATTAATTGGGAAAACTTAGTGTGTCGGAATGTTATTAAAAAATAGTTTCCGATAATTTTATTAAATCATTAATTATACCTATGGGCTAGTACCGTTTCCCAATTATTATGAGTTAGTTTTAAATTTCATCATATAGGAAACAATTGGATAACATGAAGTATTCTAGACCTGGTATGCAACATTGTCATATTGTCAACCTCCTGGTATGCAACATTGTCAGTTACAGTGTCGTTGTCAGTAGTTTTCCCCTATCTTGGTCCTGTTAGAATTTTAATTTTTAGAGCAGTGGATTGTGTAGAGCTGACCATGGGTGAAGTTAGTTAGGTTGATGGAGATAAATTCCGACTCTTTGAAATGTTTGACCTTGTGATTTATTGATTGATATTGCATATGCAAGACTTACTGGAAATTAATGTCTAATAAATTCTTATAAAATAATTTTTTTTTTTTTTTATAAATAAAAGAGTTAATTTTACAAAGATTAACTTAAAACTTTGAGCAATTTTTATTTTTTTGTGGTTTGCTATTAATATTATTATTCTATACATTGTTTTCAGATACTTTAAACATGTCCAATGTTCAAAATTTGACTATTCAAGTGCTCAAATTAAAAAAAAATAATATACCTACAAAATTTTTGTACAAAAAGATTCGGAACAAAACAGATAAATTTAGAACTATTTTAAACAATCTACTCAACAACGATTAGAGCACTTTTGGGCAAAAATTTAAATTAACGGAAACTACTGAACACAACAAATTTGTTTACTCTAGATCGTTCTAGATCGTTCTTGAACAGTTTATTGAAAAACCTAATATTTTACTAAAATATTTACAGTTTAGCGAATGAATATATTTTATTTTTTTATTGAGGTACCTTAAATTTTAGTTTGCTATTTGCCGGCAGATGGATTTTTATGGAGATTTTAATAAATATATAATTGTGCTCCTAGTTTTTTTTTTTAAATAAATTGTCAGTTTTATAATAAAGTTATAATAATATACATATACAATGACTTCTAATATACATATACTTTTTCAAAACTTTTTAAATTTAAAAAATAAAAATTTTAGTCATAAATTAAGATATGTTTCTTTTTTATTAAAATTAAATATTATAAAATCTGTAAAATAAATTTGAACAATAAAATTTTAACATAGGTTCGATATACATAACATTTCACCAATATAATATAATAAGACTTCCTAACCAAAATACAGGGGTAGCATTGTGTAATTTGAAACGTCGTTTTGTTTCGACTATTTTCAAAAAGTGGCATTGCATAATTTTGTTTCGACCATTTTTATTTTGTTTCAATCTTTTCAAAATTGCTACGACATATTTTGGTATTGCGTAAGGTTGAAACGCTACTTTTTTTTACATTTGATACGACCAAATTTTGGCGATTGAAAAATAGTTGACACTTTTAGGTAAATTTTAAAAAAAATAATAAATTAATACATGATTTTTATTGGAATATTTATTTTAGAAACGCACAGAAATAAAAATTCCAATAAAATGAAAAATTAAGTAAATTTATAATGATTTTCTGTAAAGAAAAAAAATTGTCAGAATAAAAAAAAAAAATGTTGGTATTATTATTAGCTTCTTTTACTTGTATCCAGTTGCAATTTCTTTCAGTTCCATTTTTTTATTTTAATATTATTTTCTAGCATTAATTGTTGAAATTTTAACAAAACAAATCAAAAATGGAATTATGTAAAGTGTTTCACTGTTTTTTCGAGCGTTTCAAAATAAATTAACGTTTCAAATTACGTAATGGCATCCAAATTTTGTTTCGACAACATTTCGTTTCGACCGAAATGTTTGAAACAAAGTTACACAATTCCACCCCAGTACAAATTCTATTATATTAATTGTACCTACATTTTAGCTGTTTGAGTATACATATATAGGTGGGATAAATGCTAATTGGTATAATATATTATATTATATGCAAACATCTACATGATACATAGTGTCAAAACTGTCAGCTGTGAATACATTTCATGTATGGATAAGTAACAAGTATATACATAATTGGTATGCTTAGATTTATTTTAAACTAAACGGTTTCGTATATTGTTGAAATAATAATTAAAAATTACTTTTTTTTTATTAAAAAAGTCTTGTTTTTTGTTATTAATTATATTATGACAATTATTATTATAATGCATAATAATAAAAACAATATTTGTTTAATAAAAAAAAAAAAAAAATTTTAATTAATAGAGAAACGATCTCACAAAAATTTGTGATATTAAAACCTATATTAATAATATTATCCTACTAATTAATTTTTTTTCCTACTAAAAGTGCAAAAAACCAAATGTGATAAATAAAAAAAAATAAAAAGAATTTGACTCAAAGGAGAATCGACAAAAAAATTGATTGAATGAAAAAAAAAAAAACGAAGCACACGAAAAACCACGAAAAGTTTGCCTTCACTAATCGTGCTTTTGTGTATTATTATATTGGGCCTTATTCTGAGAAGCGAATCACTTTTTCGCTACGTACCGGTAGAGCATCACATTGTATCACATTTGGTATTCTGAGAAGCGAATGATACGATATTTTGCAAAACTGACAGCATTGCTGGTTAAAACTGTCAAATTTATTTTTTTTTTATGTTTTGACATTTTTTGTTTTAATTTTCTGTTTGAAAAGTGAAATTAAGTGAAGTTATATTCAAATTTTATAGATATTAAAAAATGTTTTTGCATTTATATTACGAAACATCGTCTGATGAGAAGGAAGAGATGAATTTACTTAGAATAAAAAGAAGAGAATTGAGGGATAAAGCGAATCCATTAAATTTACCTATTTTAACGTAGGTATAAGTTATAACAACTATATATGTATGAATATATAAAATAAAAAAAATATGATCAATTTTATTTGGTTTGTTAGATTTATTAAGTATTTCAGGCTCTCGAAAGAAACCTTTGTAATGGTTCTAGATAAATTAGACAATAATTTAAGTCCTACGTAGGTACAATTAGTCCACATTCAGTAAAACCCAATATTGGCTGGAAGATTGCGCTTCCTTGCTGAAGGAAGTTATCAAAAAGGCGTGGGGAACGATTTTTTGGTAGGTTTAGCTACGAAACATTGTCAATATTTGAGACGGAATTGTGTCGAGAGTATATAAAATTTACTGAAACCAAAAATAAGCAAAATCATCCATCAAATTCGGATTTTATAATAAATTTGGATTTCCAGGAATAATTAGATGCGTTGATGGAACACATGTAAAAAATCATTGCACCAACAAACATTCAAACTGCCTTTGTAACTTTTCTATAATTAAAATGTAAAATAATATTTAATAATTATTTTTAAATATAAATATATGTATAACTATATATGTATATATATATAAATAAAATTATTTTACTTGAATTTTACGTTAATTATATATTTACCTTTTCTCATTCACCGTCTTTCACTATCTTTTTCTATAATGATATATTTATCGTTTTTTCTGACAGCGAACAAAAAAAAAACGATTCTCGTAATACCATTAAAATCGAAACGTTGCGATAAAAACCGATCAGTATCGCTATTTCGCTTCACAGAATACCAAAAATAAAATTTATCATATTTTTCAGTACGTACCGAAAAATTCGCTTCTCAGAATAAGACCCAATATAGAATGTAATATTAATAATTCAAATGTTAATTGTAATGTTAACACATAAAGTCTCTGCAAAAAGAACCAACAAAACTATTTTAAAATTTATTATATTAATTATCACAAAAAAACGTCACCTTCTTGACTATCAAAAAATTAATTGCCTTCTGGGCTATCAAAATGTTTGCTTAATAACTATTAATTTTTAAGTTAATTAATTTTTAAAACCGCTTTATAATATTCTCGATCTTGATTATCTAAAAGCCCAATTAAAAATTAAATATATCTTGTTTTATCTTCGGATATTTTCGGTTTGTCCAGTGGAGAAGGTAAAAAGCTGAATATATATTTGAGTATTGAAATTTTATATGAATATCTAATACTTTATACTGTAAATTAAATTCCTGATCGTTCTTGTACAATAAAATTTTTAGTTTTAAAAATGGTATTAGTTGAAAGTTTAATAAACATGAGTTTTTACTAAATGAAAGAAGATGTCTATCAGTAATTTGTACCACTTTCAGATTTTCGCCATTTATTTTTTAACAAATTTTAAAAGCTTGATGAGTGAAACCAAACTATATATTTCCACATTTTTTATACATCTGTTAATTACTCTGTGTATACAATAAAAATTTTGAATAATTTATATTTTTGAAAAACTCATAATTTTTTTGAATAATTCGATTATGGGGTTATTATCGATTCGATTTGGGGATATTGATGTAAAAAAAAATTTGAGAGCAGTTGCCATTATCTCATTTTTGTTTTGGGCTACACACGAATCACTCCACTCCACTAGTAATTTCATGACAATTTCATAAATTGAAACTAATTGCTGCACTTCGCTACGCATTTAACTTGCAGCAAAACAACACAAATATAAAACTTGAGGAATTTGGAATGAAAATTTTGCTGCATATGCATGAAAATCTTACAATAATGAATGAAATGCGGCAAACCAATTCTACTAAATTTCAAAAAATTTGGTTATGCGGCAAAAGTAACACTATTTATCTCTGAAACTATTTGAGATATTCAAATTCTGACAGCAGCATTGAAACCTCAGGAACTTAAAACCTAAGAAGCAAGTTCTAACTATAAAAATGGTCAATCTTGCGCATGCAGCAAACCAATTCCATAGCGACATATGTAAATGAGAATATAAATAATAAGTGAGAAGTGAGAACAGTTTATTTATATTGAATTGAGCTCTAGTAAATTCAGTCAAATTATTGAATCATTTTATCTAATGAGTTTTACAAATATGTAAACCAAATTTGATGTCATTTTATGAATTAATACAAATAAATCAAATTATTTATTTTCAATATAAATATATATATATATTACATACACGATTTGTTGAAATTTTGTCAAATAAATTGGTTTTTTAATTGG
This sequence comes from Argyra leucocephala, assembly GCA_963942445.1. Classification (NCBI taxonomy): domain Eukaryota; kingdom Metazoa; phylum Arthropoda; class Insecta; order Diptera; family Dolichopodidae; genus Argyra; species Argyra leucocephala. The sequence continues at coordinate 60,222,523 of OZ012679.1, read as the reverse complement.
TAACACCGTAACACTATATAATTTTATTTAATTATTAGTTGTGTTATTGAAAGATATGGCAGATTATTTCTTATTTACACTTATATTCAGTATAGTAGATATATATTATTTTATGATTCAATAGCGTTTAAAAATTTCATATTTAGTATCATTAAAATATGTAGACGACTAATAACAATAACTAAATTGTTTTGTTTTTTTGTAACATCAATACTGTGATTTATTTTCAATTTTTCAATTATTATTTTAAAAATGTATAAATAGTATACAAAAACTTAATGTCGCTTGACTTATTTATAATGTATCAATTCATCCTCAACTTTTAGGCTTATGCTAAATTATGTAGATACATACATTTTTTGAGTTGGCAGAGTTATAAATTGGGAGAGTGTCATATGCCTGTATTTCATTTGCCTGAATTTTCATTTGCCTATATTTAATATCAATTAAATCAAGGGTTCTCTATCGATTGGTGATATTTTCAACTTCCCGAAAGGACCGGAAAAGGGTTTTTTAAGACCAAAAATCGCCGAAAATGGCCGAAATCGAGATTTTTAAATGGAAAGGGGTACTTTTTTTATGTAAATTCGGATTCTACGTCAAAAAATAAGAAACGTTTGTTAAGTAAATTTTTTTTTTTAGTTTTTATTTTGTGTCAGAATCCGAATTTGCATAAAAAGTAGCCCTTCCCTTTTGAAAATCTCGATTTAGGCCAATTTTGGCGATTTTTGGTTTTAAAAAACCAATCAATAGAGTTAATTAGTTTTAAGATAACGGCTCCTTCCCTTCTTAAAAAGCTGATAAACATGCTCTGGAACAACCGGTATATATAGGTATATGGATATTATTTATCGTATCCAGCATATTTAGGCAAATGAAAAAACAGTCAAATGAAATACTAAGATCTTATAAACTCTGTATTTATATTCTAAATGTTCTATTTTATTTAGTTGTCGAATAGATTTATTATTAAGGGTAAAATTATATTTACATTTAGTGATAATAAAAAATATTTTCATTGACGCTTAAACTCATTTAAGTTTCAGCATTTCAAGCAATAATTTACAACGAAGACGACGAATTACCTGAATTTTTTTATTTAAATGTCCAACGTTCTAAAGCAATACTATTGTCTCTTTATTTTGAATCTAAAGATGATAATGAGGGTTTCCTTTACAGAAGGATATATATACCATTACAGTTAAATCTCACATATCATATAACTTTTTGTTAAAAAAAATTAGCTTAGTTGAAAGTACTCTAGGATATAAGTATGTTCTATATGTGACATAATGGTATTATTTGAGAAGTTTCGTTGGACCAAAGATCCCTTCTGGTTACATTTGCTGGTTAGTTTTAGTGTTTTACTAAGATTGTAATACTCTAGACTTTCATATTTAAAATTTCTCACTCTGGCCAAAATATAATTAACTACAAACATGAACTCAAGTCATTATTTGATAGTCTCCAAAACAGAATTAGAAGAAGACATAATTACTTAAAATTGTTTTTTTCTTTTAACTACGATTTGCTCCCACTAAATGATTCCTATTTCGACTTATTCACACCACATATAATTCGCGAAAGTGTGATTTTATATACTATAATAGTTACTCATAGGAACCATTATAATGCTGATTTTAATTCGCTCTCAATAGATTATCCAACCCTTGTACAGATATATATTGTTAAAGATTTAATTTTTTGTATAATATGTTTTTTTTTTTTTGTGAGTTTTGTTTTAGTGCTTTAGAAATATAGTATCATATAAATTTAAATCTTATTTTAACCAAATCAAAATTGATACATCTCATTTTTGGCACTATTTCTCCAAAAAAAAAAAAATTTAATTTAATTTTATTCCTTACATTTACATACATATATCATACATCCCATATTTAAATTTAAATTTAATTTTTAAAAATTTTATTTTTCAGGAACAACATGAAGTTAAATCTAAGTTCCTTAAACCAGCAATAGATGTAAGCAATAGTGATAATAGTGACATTTTGGAATCACATTATTCGAAATTGAATTTAAATGATAATAATGATATTGATAACAATGATGAGGTATTTTATTTAATAAAATAAAAATGTGTATTTAAATATTTAATTTTTAAAAAAATGTTTTCTATTTTTAGAATAATTCCGAATCAAATGATGTTGAGGCTGCTCAAAGAAAACGATTTTGTGCTTTACAAGAACTTATGTCAACTGAAGAACTTTATATTCAGGATTTGTCTGAAATTGTTAATGGGTAGGAGATTCAATAATAATTTATTTATTTTTTCCATATAATAACAATTTGATTGAACTATTTATTTGTATCAGAATAGTTTAATTTTTAGTTAATATTTATTTTATTATTGTTTTTTCCTAAATTGGAGAATTTCTTTATTAGTATTTTGTGTTATTCATAACAGATTCAATTTTGTTAACATTTGAGTAATCATTTGTTGCATGATGTTTCTAATATTAATTGATTCTTTATATATTTTTTTTATTTTCTTTATTATTGTATTGTATTTCGACAGAGTAAATATATTGTATCTTATAATATGTAAATTATTTATTAGGTTGAAGTTTAGTCTGGGAAAATTCAGATTATAATTACAATATTATTGTTTTAGAAGTTTTTTTTGTTGTTTTTAAAAACCATATTTTGAATTAAAGTTTAATTATTATATTCAAATTATTATTCTAAACTTTGATTCTTATTTTTTTTTTTAATTTTAATTTTAATAAAACCTTGGAAAGGACAAATGTTTAAAAATAAAATTTTTAATTTAATTCATTCAATTCAAATTGTATTGATTCATTTAATAATTTTTTCCCCAGATATTTGGCTGAAATACGCAATAGAGATAGTGAAATACCTTTACCAGAAGATCTTAAAGGAAAAGAACGAATTGTTTTTATTAATATTGAACAGATATATGAATGGCATAGAGAGTGAGTACAAATATAATATATGTATTTAATTTTATCAAATTATATTTAATTTTATTCTAATTAATATAAAATATTTTTTTAGTTTTTTCTTCAAATCACTTCAACGCTGCTTAAAAGTACCATCAGAATTAGGTCCAATGATTAAAAAATATGAAAGAAAATTTCAAATGTATCATGTTTATTGTCAACAAAAACCATTATCAGAACATATAGTCACAGAGAATCAATTATATTTTGATCAAATTAGAATGAAATTAAAACATCGTTTAGATGTAAGTTACTAAAAAGTATAGTAATTAAAATATAGCTATTTCTTATTGAATGATAACAGGATAATCGAAATCTTATTATAATTTATAATTTTTTTTTAATTATTTAAACTTCATTAAATGAAAAATATTAATTTTTATTAAATGCTATTTGCAGTATTCCGTACTACAAAGTAACTTGCGTAGTAAAAAAAACATTTATTTGATTTTCGTTACATATATATATATGTATTTTTAATCTTTATTTTATTTAATCATTTCAGCTAAGTGATATGTTAATTAAACCAGTACAAAGGATAACAAAATATGAACTTTTATTAAAAGAAATCACAAAACAAACAGAGCGTGGTGAATATGTCGAAGATATCTCAAGTATGCGAGAAGCTTATAACGTTATGAAGGTAAAAAAGAAAACTATGAAAATCAAGTTAAATTTACTAGGTTTTAATAAAAAAAAATATAACATATTTAAATTTATCAAATCGTTAAAATATAGTTGCACGTCGTCTATAATCAATATTTGTTGTGTTTATTTCAAATGTGTCGTATATTTTTATCTTACCTATCCTATATAACAAGTCAAATTAAATTTACTCAAAGTACACACCCAGGATCTACATGGTCTGTTGATCACATACGGAAGAAAATTCAAATTTAATTTTATACAAATGTGTCCTTTAATTGCATTTGGACCTAAGTCTTATGAATTTATTTTTGATATATCATTGTGAGTTCATATTTCTTTTAATACTTTGTATTGAAGAAAAATTTTTTTTAATCAATATATTTTTTATTTTATTAATGTCTGTTACTTAATACAGCATTATATACATCACAAAAAAAGATCCCATCTTCAAAAATAATAAATACATCCGTAAATATCGGTGTAGAATTTTGTTATCTTTGCCCTTGTGTATGATATGCCTAAATAAAATGAAGAATTCCTTTTTTTAATATTCACTATGGATGTACACCTCAGCAAAAGGTTATATTCATTCATGCAGGTGTCCTGAGCATGGTACTATTATGTATTGCAATAACACTATTATGAAAACAGTTATTTTATAATAGTTTATTATTTTCGTTTTTATCTTATCTAGATTTTCATAGATGTTCTTTCATTTGGGGTTATATTTTCTTTTAGGTCAACTGTTTGAAAATTCAATATTTTATCAAAAATATCAAAATAAACCCTAAACATTTAAACTTAGATATTAATGTTTTAAAATTTCTTATTAGTGATTTTTAACAAATATAACAAAAACTTGTTTATAAAACATAAATTGAAACTAATTAATTTTCTTAATTTCATTTTAAAATTCAGATTGTATGTAAAACAATTAATGATATGATGGATGTTAGAAGATTGCAAAAATTTGAAGGTAAAATCGCAGCACAAGGTAAATTATTAATGCATGGAGGATTATTATGTATAGAAGACACACAAAATTTCGATCGGAATGCAAGTTTTGTTCAAAAACCACGTGAACTTCAAGTATTTTTATTCGAGCAAAGTATTATATTTGCAGAAATTGTAGGCAAGAAAACCCAATTTACACCTCCTACCTATAATTATCGGTCTCTTATACAAGTAAGTAGTTTTTTTTTAATGAAATAATCAATCCACTTTTAAAATTAATTAAATTTCACTTTTTATTTTAGGTTAACAAAATGTCACTAGAGGAATTGCCAAATAATCGTTTCTTATTAAAATCAACAGATCCAAATAGAACCGATATACCAAGCTTTATATGTTTTGCACCAACTATAGAAAAAAATCGTGAATGGTTAGAGACAATACGTAACATACTAAAGGCACAGCATGATTTTTTGAAAGCAATTCAAAGTCCAATTGCATACCAAAACGATTTAAAAGATTCTTAAAATGAAAGCAAAAAATAATAATGTACTACAAAAATAAAATCAAAATATATTATATCTATTTATGGAAAATACATTTACACACACATGAATAAACAAATTAAATTATATTTAATTTATAAATAATTCAAACTTAGATTAAAAAAGAAAATGATTACAAAAACAAAACAAAAAAAAAAAAACAAAAAAATGAAAATGAAAATATATAAGGTTGAAACAAAAAATAAAAATTTTACTATAAAATTAAATGTTTAATTATTATTCTTAAATACAAAAAAAAAAACAAAGTATATAAAATATATTTAAAAAAAAAAATGTAAACTAAAAACAAATATATTATAAATTTAATTTAAAATATTAATATATATATTTTAGGTAATTTAAATATTTAATATTAGAATTTAATTATATTTTATTTTGTCAATAGTAATTTTAATGAATGATGATTTTATTATATTTAAATATATGTATACATATATATATATATATAGATATATATTTTTTTAGAGTAAAAGATTTTTTAATATGTTATGATTTTTGATCATGAGTTAATTTAATTTAAAAAGAAAATTTCGTGTAATTTTTGATTTTTTAATTTTAATTCTTTTGGTGCATCATTTCTGAATGGAAATTACAAACCAAAAAATTTTTTAAAATAAAAATTTAAAATTAAATATTGTTTGATACCACCATCCAAAAGCAAATAAGAATAATTATATAATTTATAATATTAACAATAATTATTTATCTTTTAAATCATGAGTAAAGCAATTTTTCAATAATTAAAATATATTATTTAATATTTTGTAAATAAATATTCGAAATATTTTTAATTTTATTCTAATTCAATATTGAATCACATCATAATCATAAATAATTATTCGAATACAGATTCTTTTTTTTTTAGTTTGACAAAAATGAAATTTAGAACTTTTTTATGAAAATATAGAACTATTTTAATATAGTTCTTTTGTATTTAAATAAATTACATTATTAAAATATCGTGATCTGTAATAATTCGTAATATATTCACATGCTTAATGGCAGTTTATTTGAAATAAATTACGTAATTTGAATTGATTAAATCAACTTTATACTAAACTGCTGTTTCATAAACATATTTTTAAAAATAACCAAAATTTAAAATTTAATTTGTTCGATGATGAATTTAAATATTCCTTCAATCTTAAAAACCTAAATACAAAACTACTCATGATGATCAAAACTCTTCAATACTTTTTTGTTGCATTTAAAGACAAATTTCAAATTGAAATAAAATTTCATTTTATTTGAAAATAACTAAATCAAAGCGCATAAATATTATAATTATTATTTTTTTTTTATAATTTTTTATTTTTTAACGATTCAATTTATTTTAAAAAAAAAAATATAGAAATTTAATTTTAGTTTTTATTTTTATTTTTTTTTTATATCAGTTTTACATTTTGCGTACACGTTTTTATGTAAAATTTGCAAAAATAAATTAAAATAAAATAAAAATTGTTTGTGTAATAAAGTTAGTATATTTTTATTTTATTTATGTTGTTTCGCGTTGAATGCGAAAACAATTTATGAGTTATTGTGGAAACAAAAAAAAAAAAATTTGAGTATTTAAGAAAATATGTTAATTTTAATATATATTAATAAATTAAGAAAATTGCATTCAAATTTGTTGAATTTTATCAATATATTTTTATTTCATATTTTTTTTTTTTTGTATGTTTAAGTTAGTGTAAATAAAAATAAAATTAACAAATTAAAAAAAAAAAAAACACAAAAGAAAATCAAATTATGTACATCATTTAAAATAAAATAAAATAATACAATATAAAAGATGTTTAATTTAAGCTCTTTATTTATATATGTATAAATGTTATAATTTTAAATACATATATTCAAGAGAGAAAAAATGCAAAAATAAAATTAAATATTTAACAAAATATATAATTATTTTTTTATTTATTATTAATAATTATTATTATTTTTTTATTTAGCAAATTTTTAATATCTTTTTGATTCGTTACATAAAAAATGAGAAAAAAAAAATAGCAAAATTGAATAATAAAAATATAAATTTTAATTTTATTATTTTAGTTTTTTATCTTATATCGAAATATAATATATAATAATAATACATAATTGAGGTAGCGATTTCAAAAAGTAAATTTCCTTTAATTTAGACTAGTTTTGTTTTTAAAAGTGGAACTAAAAAAACTTAAACTTAAATTCTTAAGCATTGAGACTTTTTAGTATTAAAATACATATATTACAAAAATAAGAAACAGAAAAAAATTATTTTGTTTAAATTTTATAAATTGCGCCCAAGTTAGTTCGAATCTCATGTCTCAGTTCATAGAATAAATTTTTTTGCCTTGATAAGCGGAACTTATTTAGCTTTTTTTAAAAAAATAAATTAGTTATACATACATAAATCCATTCATCTCATATCTCCTTGTCATCATATTTATTTAAAGTCTAATTTATAAACACTCTTATATTTTTCCAAACGATTGCCTAAAAACAATCGTTATTTTTTTAATTGTATCACCAAGAATTAAATAGTTATTTTTTAATCAATTCATGAATTTAAAAATTTTGGAGAATCAATAAGGTTTATGAAAAAAAATTAAGTTGTGAAGACCATAAAAAAAAGTAGTTAAATGAAAAATAAGTTAGTTCTTTGAATTTTTAATTCTTTTAAATGCCAACCCAATTAATATTTTTACCTTTTAATTGGCAAATCGAAGCCATCGGTTTTGTTGTTGATTTTTTGTTTATGGTAATGTCTCTCCATTCAGTAATGCTGGACGATTATCCATTTAAATTTTTAAACCAATCAACAGTTAAATCGACATGTATACTTTTGGCGTCGTGTCGTGTCTTCAATACCGAACATAAATTTTTGACTTGTGATTTATTGTGTGTATTTTTGATTTTCATTTAATTTTTTAATTAAATTTTTTATATATTATGTTGATATGTAACAAAAATTACAAATAGTAGATTGTAGTTACATATTCTCGTGTTTAAAAACCTGCAGAATATATATTTTATTTATATATGATTTATTTATGTTTCAAATTATAAAATAGTTATAATAGCGTTATTATAACTTATAAATAAATAATGATAATTTTTCTTTTTTTACTTACAAATTTTTTTCACAATCTATCACAAAAAAAAATTAACAAATGACGATGAACAATCATAAAAACTTTTGCTGCTTTGTACGCTGAAATTTGACTGCCTTTTCACTTAACCCAAAGAGATCATCAATTGTCGTCAGTGTCAACTGCATAACCGAAAGCGTGATCGTGATGCCAGTTGATTTTTTTTACAGTTGAACTAAAGCGCAGACGACATAACCGAAAGCAGTGTGTTTTTATTTCTATATACCCACACAAATTGCCCGTTCGTTTTTAATTATTTGATCATAATAAATCGATTTGCTTTTTCGATAACACTACGGTATCGCGTTTATGTTTTCAATCATAAAATTTTATTACTATTTTATTACTATTCGTGTTTGTGAATATTTTTAAGAAACGAAAATAAAATGTCGATTCGGTATACTCACATAATTGAATCTAAGAACGAAACATAGGTTCTCTAAATTGAATACAGCTTTCCATATTGTAAAAAATATGCTTTTAAATTTCCTTTAAATTTAACCGAACTTAAATTTATAATTTGAAACCATTGCAACACAAATACATTTTTTATATTTGGGAACGCACATTTTCTGATATTTTGACATTGAGGATTTTTTTTTAGATATGAATAAATATAAAGAATTAACAAAATTTATAAATCGTGAAAATTAACGGGTTTTCAAATATAATTTGGAACAATTTATTAAATATTAAGATACATTTTGTGAATCAAAAAGAAGAATAATGCCTTGCTGGTAACATTGAAATTATTAAAACAAAAAATTTCAAAAGCTTACGAAAACCACCAAAAATTTTTTGACTCGCGCAATTTATTTTTTTGTTCATGCCTTTCAAAAACCCATTTTATACAATTTGCAATTTGTAACATTGTAAAATACTTTTGAAATACAATATGGAATGTTAAACAAAAACTTTTGTTTTTTTTAACAATACGGAATTCAAGTAATTTACAAAAATATTTTTTTTTCCACAATTTCATAATAAAGCGGGGGTGGACTTTAAATTTTAACGGAGCTGGTTAGATATTTTTATTGTACTAAAAATTAATATAAAAAAGTACTATAAGTACAAAAAATGATTTTTTTAATCAAATTAATCATGTTTACTAGCCATTTTACCCATTTTATAGGAAAAAAACGAGAAAAAATGTAATTGAATATTTAAATAAACATGCTGGGTGGCGCAGTAGATAGAACGCCCTTCTTTCAATCGGAAGAAGGTCTCCAGTTCAATATAGTTTCATAAATAAATCTAAATGAAACCGAAAATATAACATACCTATGCATTTGCGAACTTTTCAAAGATAGTTCTCGGTCCTCTGGTCACAGGATTTTATTATTCTTAAGAAAAAAACCTTTTTTATTTTATTTTTAAACAATTATAATTTTAATATTTTTTTTTTTTTGTATTTTTTAAAATACAACTTTATGATTTTAATTTTATATTTTATTTTTGTGATTCTATCAATAAATTTGGTGATTAGAAAAATGCAATTCAAACTTTCGATTTGCAATATAGTTTATATTATTAATGTGGATTATCATCAAAGAAAGAAAGACTAAAATGAAAAAAAAAAAAATATTTTTTTAGAAAGAAAAGATCAATGCTAATAGCAAATTAAAATGATTTCAGTAAATCAGTTAATAAATTTATTTTATGAAAATTTTTAAATCAAATTTACACATAATATGTATCTGTATCTATTGTACTATATTTATTCAACTACTTATGTATGTATAAACATATCGTTTAAAATTTTTCTTAACTTAATTTAACTTGTTTTTTATTTTATCTATTTTTCTTATAATATTAAGAATTTTTTCTATTATGTATGTATGTACATATAAACAAAATATTTGTACACAAAAATTTATCTAAGCAATCAAATTCTAACTATACTTAAAAGAAATTAAGAAAAAAAAATAATGACAAAAAAAACATACAAGTTACTAGGATAAACAAAAATATAACAATAAAAAAGGAGACTTAAATAGTAAAAACGGTGAAAAGAAATTGAATAGATAGTTGATATGGATAATAAAATCATTAAAAAATATACAAACTTTTTTTTTTTTTTTTTAAAAAAAGAACAAAACAAAATACAATATCAATAATGTAAAATTTAAGCCCTATGTAAAAACCCAATGTAAACAAAAATTTTAAACCTAATATTTAAGTTCTTAACTTAACTTAAATTTTTTAAATAGAAAAAATACATATTATTTTTTATTAAATTGCAGAATATTATAATTATATATATGTACACACTTATAATATTCTGCAATTTATTAAAAAGAAATATTCACCATATTATTTCCGATTTTGATCAAATATGTAATTACAATTAGCTTAAAAGTTAATTTTTTTTAATAACACTTTCAGGATCATAATTTTTATTTCATAAATATTTTGCAATTTTTTTTTATTTATTATTGATTGATTCTGTTACATATTTGGAGTTTTGTCATGGACTTAATAGGCTTGTCCCCATATTATTATTATTATTTTTTTTATTGAATATAATTTAAATTATACACAATACGGATTTAAAAACACTAGTTGTAATGCTCCCATTATATTTTGTACATATTATACCAATTAGCTTTATAAAAAAAAAAATTATAAAATAATGTTGTTAGTGAGCCAAATAAAAATGATAAATATTTTTTTTTTAAAATAAAGCACGCATTCGTTATAGCAATGCTCAATACTCATTGGATCAATTTGTCTTATATGTGCATAGGTCTAGGTAAATTATCAAACGAAATTTTTTTTTATGTTTTATCTAATTTGATAAAGATATCAAATTTAGAAACAATCTTAAAACAATAGTATGAGGGATACTCATAATTTCCTTCACTATTATGCAATTAAATGTTTGTTATTTTTAAAGTTTTTCAAACAATCGAAGTAAAATAGCAAAATATATAATTTTAAAAATTAAACTTATTATTTCGCCAACAAAATATTTTTTTAGTACATGGCCACAATATATGACTCTAAATAAATTTTTAATTTCGGTTGGTGATATAACATCAACAGATTGATGAAGATATTATTTGAATTTTAGTAGTCAAACATCCCTAAAATTTTTAATTTTATTATTTAAAAAATGTTTCAACTAGATTAAGATTTGTATCAAATTCGAAAAAATATACTCTAAATTATATAGCAACATTAAAATATTGTTGATAATTTGGATTTGTTTTTAAGTAAGTATTTAAGTATTTTTTATCTAATTTATTTGAAAAACCAAAAAAACTTAAAACCGAAACTAAAAACCGAAAATGGATAGGTATATCGGATAATGAATGGACAATAATTTAAAATTTCTACTTATTTCCCTCCAATTGTTTACAATGGCACAGTTCTACGGTCTTATCAATATTATTTTATATATACATATATATTATATTTTTAATATATTATTTTATTATTATTAATTTTTGTTTTGAATTTTACAATCAAAATCGGAAATAAATTTTCAAATAAAAAAAATAAAAACAAAATATCATAAGACTAACCCACTCAGAATATACACGTACATATGTAAATAAATACACATATGAATTTATATATACATATATATATATATTAAATTCAAATCTGTAATTAACAAAATATGTATAGTAAAAAACAAAAACCATAAACTAAAATAAATTTTAAAAAAAATCCTTAGAATTTAATTATTTTCTACGAAAAGACTAGATAGAGAACACAAATAAAATTACTACAAACAAAACTTTACAGAATATTGAAAGACTTGGATTTTTTTTTTTGTTTTTTTTTTTTTTGTATATTGAACAGGAGCAAAAAAAGATAACAAAATCGGAAACTAAATAAATAGCCATTTAAATAAAAAAAAAAAAAAAACAAAAAAAAAATAAAAATCAAATGATATAGAATTTTTTAAACATTAAAATAGAAGAATTGTAGGAAAAAAAAATAAATAAAAAAGAAATTAAAACAAAATTCTTTATTTTTGCACAAAACATTTAACATAAATTACAAGAATAACAAATTTAAAATAAACTGAATTTAAATAAGGGTTAGAAAAAAATTCTGTAACGAAACAAAAAAAAAAAAATTCAATTAAAGTTAAGTGAAATAAAAGTAATAAGTACATAAAATATATATATACATACAAATAAAACAAAAATTGTAAGAAAAAAAAATATAATAGTTAAAGTCAACGCTTTTTAAACCAAATACAATAAAAACAAAAAAAAAATAATTAAATTTAGTCTAAAATTGTTAATCAAACATGTGTGTTTCAAAACAATATTAATTTGTATAATTGATAATGTTTCATACATGTTTGATTTCATGTTGTATGCTACAGCAAATCAATATTCTTTTACAAATTAATTTATTACTATATATATATTTATATTATAAAAGTTAATTAACAAAAAAGAAGCAATCTTTTTTAGTTTTTAAATTATATTAAATTAAAAATTTTAACATTTTAACATCATCATAACAACTTACAAAAATGTTTTGTTTTAAGGACTCTATTTTATTCAAAATATCATACATAAATTGAATCGAATGTACATTAACAAAATATATCTGTACTGTACATAATACAAATATCGTAATTCATCAAAAGCCATAAAATATAGAAATGGGTAAAGTATAATAGACAGTAAATATATAAAAAATTGTATCCATATTTGATATTTTGGTATAAATATCAAAAAATTTCAAATAAAGGTGAAAACACAACACGCGTCACAACACGGTTTTTCGCGACGAATTGTCAAAAACTGTTTGAAATACATACTTATTTAAATTTAAGTGAACACAACAAGAACGAAATTTCTCCGGCGGTTCTTCCACACTGAGACAAATTTAAATAACAAGAAATGGAAAACAAAAACATACTCAAATGAATCAATGAACAATATTGATAATGATTTATAGATATAAATATTCAAATTTCAAATTGTATAGAATTATAAAAAATATGTATAAATAATAAATTAAAAATATCCAATTTTTTAAATTTACAGACTCACTAATGCATTAAATAAAACCATAAAGTAAATATAGAAGTTTTAAAGCCTAAAATAATCGTCAACATTTTTGGTCTGTGTGATTTCTCTTATTATTTTTACTTTATGATAGAACCAAGAAAATGTTGTATTCTATATCTGAAACGTCTCTACATAGTATTGTTAAATTAATGGTAAAACGAACATTTTTAATTTTGATTTTACAAGCTAAATTAAAAATGAACATAATTTGGACAATCACAGACTTCTGCAGAATGAAATTGCATAAGTAGTTGTTTTCAATAATGCAGTTTAACCCTATTGTCGTATATGACAGTAGTTTTTTATGCATCAATGAAGGCAATTGAAATTTTTAAACTAAAGAACAAAAAAAATATTATATTTTTTAGAATTGTATGTATACAACATTCTGGTATACCTGCGTATTAATTTTTTTTTTAATGTTGTCACTACATTATTGTGCTATGATTGTATGTTTTTAATATAAAGTAATAAGATCGTAAAAATGTCTAATTTCAACTCTGATTATTTTACGATAAAACTACTTTTGTGTATCTATATATATTTACTGTCTTTGATATTAGTATTTAAGGACTTTTGTCATTCACAATTTACTAAAAAATGATATGTAATGTATGTAAATAACATTAATCAACTTTTTTTTTGATAAATTTGGAATGAGTAAATGGTTATTCTAGTATAGGCAAAATTTTAAAGTTTTTTGAGTGATAGAAGCTTACGATTCAAACAATATTATAGAAAATTTTTTTCATTTTGATCCAGTAATATTTTTCGTTTGATTTATTAAAAATATAATAATAAAAATTTCTGCTAAATTTGTGTTACCTCACTGATGTTGCAGAAATTTTTCAACCATCTCAATCTGTTAAAAAAAATTAATATTTTGTTTCACTTTAGAATTTATTTAAAAAAAAAAAAGTCAGTCATTTTTTTATTGATTAAAAATTGAGCTTTCGTTTTATATTTTAATTTTATGTAAGCTAAATTTCAGACATATTTAGAATGGGTTTCAAGTACAATATAATAATAGTTTGTATACATTTAGTAAATAGAAATTAAGTAAACTTTTACTAAAAGAGAACATTAAAAAAAAAAAACAGAAAAATTTTAATAAATTAAAATTTATTTATATTGAATGATAATAAGAGTAAATAAAAATAATAAAAAAAAAATAAATAAAATAAAAATACTGCTTTTTGTTTTCTGCTTTTTTTTTTTGTGAATTTGTAACGTGTACTTAAGCAATATTAGTGATTATTAGCAGACTATCAAATTTTCAATATTTACCTGATCAATCAAGAGATTTATGTTTTCTTTTAGTAAGATGTTCAGGTTTCATACATTTTTTTTTTTTATTGACAATCAATATTGTAATATTTATTTTTTATTTTTATTATTATAATTTTTTTATTTCCATTTTTTGCCAGTACCAAAAGGCATACATACAAAAACAAAATACATTAAAAATTGCAAAATATACAAAAATAAAAAAAAATACAATAAAAACCTTAATTTCAAAAACTTATGACTAATTTGTTTTGTTCAACACCTGACGAAGTAGGTTACTAAAATACGTATTTTTTATTGTTCTAAAGATTTCACAAGAACAAATTTCTGTTTTGTTTTTCTGATTTTGAGAATGAAAATGAATTGCTATAATATCAATCAAAATTGAAATTGCATTTCCAATTAATTTTTGTTTGCAAATTAAATAAATGGACCTATATAAAATTTTAATTCTCTAGACTAAAAATTCAAAATAAAGTTTATTGGACGTAAGTGCATAATATAATTTATACAAAATTTATGGATAGCAAATTTTACTTTAGCAATATTGATTAAAAAATTCTAATTTTACAATTTGTCGTTAATGTATATTTAAAGTATTCAAAAGTGTAGAGTCCTTAATATTATTAAAAAGGAAAATTAACAGAAAAATCTATTTTACTTAAAAAGTTCGCTTTATATATTTATAATATATATATATATACATACGTATATATCTATATATATATAAATACATCTAATTAAATTATATATTATTGTTAATATTGTAACTTATCAATTGCAAATATTTGACTAAATATTTGTAATTGATAATTGATTTAAATTAATTAACATTATAATAAATTATAAAAAAAAACAAAAAAAAAAGCTGAAAAAAAATATCTACAAAAATATATTTAAAATATATGTATAATTATGAAAAATTATAATGATAAAATTAAAATAATAACATTTAATTATTCATGCTTAACAAAGCCAGAAACAAAATCAAAAAAAAAATTAAAAAGAACAAATTAAATATTGATTAAAGAAAAAAACAAAATAACATCAACAAAAAAATAAATTTTAAAAATCATGAAACCAACATTATTTAAAAAAAAAAAAATTTAAAAGCTATTATATAAAAACAATCTATTATTATTAAAAAAAAAATTTATTGAAAAAAAGCAACAAAATATGATAACAAATCGACTATTATAATTCTTAAAATAAATAAATAAAACAAAAAACAAAAAAAAAAAATAAAAAAAGTTAAAGAAATCCTTAAATAAAGAATATAAAAAACAAATTAAATATATTTTTTTGAAATTCCATATTCCAGTCTTTAAAACAGGTACTTTTTCAAAACAACGATGATCAAAATCAAAAATTCATAAACATTTTTGATCCGTCAATCATAAATAAAGCTAGAGTTGATCGTCAACTGGTTGCAAAATCTCTGCAAATCAATTCATTAGTTTTAATTTTTTTATGAATTTACTGCCAGAACGTCAAATTTTATTGTTTTTTAATTTGTGTTCTTGTAGTATTACAATACATTGTATATATTAGCAATATTCTCCATCAGCTGCTGTCTTGTTGCTCATCAGTGAGCAGTATGAGTATGGACATCTTCCTTCTTCCTGGTATATGGATGAGTTGGGAATAGCGGCCATATGTATACCAAATCCTAGACGGATCCCAGTATGAGAGACTATTGACGTGGATGATGTTTTTGTTTGGATTATGGCAGAGAAATCACGTTCGTCTACCTTACCCCAAACAAAACCATTGGTGAGTTCCTCAGAAAGTTAAACTATCTCTGGGACATGATCCTTGGATGCTGATAGGTGGGATTATTTGCTCCGGACACCGCAAACATACCAAACTTTAGGCGGCATGGATGTACCGAAACCATTCTGGATGTTTTTTTCGCTTCGCAGAGTTTTGCCCTCATGATGGAGGACTGGAACGTGATCAAAAATATTACAGGCAGCGGCAAGTCATCCATGCTGAACGTTGCAGATGGAGCGAACGTGGATAGAGTTGAGTAGGAAGCAGGGCCCATTGCGAGGCTATTATCGACTCTACCATAAGACTGGTTGAGGAGACATATGAAGCTACTATCCTTCGTAGGCAATCTAGACATGGTTAGAGCCTTGGTTGACTGGTGGGCTCATGAATTTGCGTAGAGGTGAGAATGTCTCAGGCACCGGAGCAAATTTCAACGAGCTAGAAACCATTATTAAGTTGGCCAATGAATTATAATAGATCGAAAAATAGATCTTCACAGTTCTTTTAGAAGATACAAGGCTTGGTGTGTCCGAAAATTAAGGGAGGATACCGATTTAGACCCATGGAGATCGGTTACAAATTGTATTTCAAAAACTCGGGACTAGAAACGTAATGATCCTATGAGTACTGCTTCAATTTGAAAAATAGTTAGGCTATTCCCAATCCCATATGAAACAGGTTCGAAAGGGATAGACCCCGTGGAGCGAGCAGAATTATATTGCTGGTAACAACATTCGATGGGAGAATGCGGGATTTGGATTACCGACTCACGGGATACATCCTTCTTGGCGGATTGGACACTAGTATATGACATACTGGCAGACATACGAGGTATAGTGGCTATAGTGGCTGTTGACCTGAAATGATTCTTGGGGAAAAACCCAAGGCGTGACGTGGCTTTTCTTGTCGTACAGCGGAGCGCGCAGTTAGTGCAGCTCAAGCTCAAGCAAATAGTGCGTATTGCCACTCAACAGTTTTCACCACCCACTATTCTATCTTATCCCAACCAAACGGTGCGTGAGTACTAATGGTTATATCCTAACAATTGGCTGTTTATAAAAAAACAACCGAAATCGTGGCTCTGACCAAAATGAGAATTAACACTTTACTCTCCCTATGACAAAAGCGTTGGTAAATTATATTGTCATTCTGCTGGACCACCAACTCAACTTTTTCGATCAGATTAAGGCAGCGGTCGAAGGAGTGGTAGGAGGTCTTACGGTTCTGAGTAAGCCTATGGTGAATTTCGGTGGACCTAAGCGGTCGACAAGGAAACTATTAATATCCTCGGTTTGGTCAGTCTTGCTATAAGGATTTGAGGTGTGTGGCACGTTTTCTCCAAAGAGATGTACAGAAAGAGGCTCGGAGGCTCTGTCAGAGTGCAACGGAGGGTGTGTAGGATGATGCGGATCACACCTTTTTCACCTGCCAAATGTGGTTTCACAAGCGGATGAGTCTCGAGGCTGCATCCCAAAATGGAGGATATCGACATATTAAATTTAGTGGGTATAGTGTTGCCTTAATGATAATGTGATAAACGGTTCTGGGCCATAGTTGAACGTGGGAAAAGAAGATGGTTGGTTTAGAAGCTAACCGTATGGACATCCACATACGCCCACATCCAATCCTTCCGATATATCCAATAAATGGGAACCTCTTTCATGAATACGCCGGTAACAAGTTCATTATTATTAATTTTATTATTATTACAATTATTATTATTTATGTTTTTACTAATATTTATATTATTAGTATTATCATTATCATTACTTTATGTATTATTATTGTTTATATCTTAAAATTTGTATACATTTATTCCGTTTATTAAGTAGTTGTAAACTTTTAAATACTTCAAAAATACTACAAAAAAAAAAAAAACAAAGAATATCTAAAAAGCGATACCACAGCCGGCTTTAATAAACCTAGTTGTTTGTTTTTAATCATCATATTTATAACATAGTAGTTAAACGTGAAGCGAGTAGCTGTGTTGCGAAGCAATATATCATCATCATGTTGTACTGTCGTATCGTATCGTAGTAGGTATTGTTTGCTATAAGTAAAAGTAAGTATTATTATAACATAACTGGTATTAGTAAAGTTGTATTGCATTGTTTTTGTTTACTTACAGAAATGTGATGTGAAATGTGAATAAAACAAAATTTTTTTTTTATTTTGTAGGTTGTTCGTTATTTTATTATACGGTTCTGGTTCAGTGATAGTTTACTTGTACAACGGTGAAGAAGATTGGTCTTGAACGTGAATTTAATTTGAGTAGTAAACATTTTTTTTTAATTATTTCGGGAGAGGATTTTCGGTCGTCAGAAAATTTATAGTAAAAAAAAAAAATAACAATTTAAAAGTTATTACAGTTATTGTGAATAAGAATGAAATAAACTAAGTGTTTGTGTTTTATTTAAATATTAAGTATATTATAAATTTTGAATTTTTATTCAAAAGTATTTTTAAATGTAATGTGTTGGTTTTAAATTTATTTCATTTTACCACAAACAATTAATTGGAATGATTGAAAATTTCGTTTTACAATTTTATTAATTTAAATTTGATACAATAGTTAATTATTTATTAATTTGAGTTATGAATTATTTTTAAGTTCTAAAATGTTCTGGTTTGTTTGTTTTTATTTTGTCGACGTTTTCACGTTTAACTATTTATTAATATTTAAATCTGCAGAGTTTCTTGAACACATTGATAAAATTAAAAGCCAGTAGAATTTGTTTTTTTTTTGTTCAATCATAAGGGACTGTGTTGTTGTTGTATTTTTTGTATTCAAAGGAAACAACTTGTTTTAAACCAAGAACAAAAGATATCGTTTTATATAACCATTTTATATTATTCTTTGGTTCTTTCGTTCTTCGCTAAACAGAAAAAAAAAACAAAAACAATTGAATACTTATTATTAAAAAGAAATGATTTTGAGAAACAAAAAAATTAAATAAAAATAAAAAAAAATAAAAATAAAATGAAAATAAAATAAAAAGGTATTTAGCCCACCAGTTCCTCATGAATTTTAGTTAACAATTTTATTTCTACTTTGTTTTGAGCACTCTTTTGCCATCAATTTATATTATATTGGCGTTGGGATATATTAAAGGTAAATTTTTAGGTAATTATTCATTGGAATCTGAGTATTTTAAACTAATTGTGATTTTAAAATAGAAAAAAATTGCTTAAATAAAGATGACTACTGTGTAGGTAACGATCACGTAAAAATTTTAATTTTGGAAAAGAATGATATTAAAATTAGTTACACCAAAAGGAAACAATAAATATTTCAATTATAGGACCGATAAAAATATATGGGATTTGGATTGTGGATGCACAGACTTTCGAGATATTTCAGCACATTTTCTATTGATACATTCCGCATTTGAACGAAACATAGAAATTTCTAGTACTGTAAATCAAATTAATGGATTTACAAAAATTCAGTCCTTTCAATTAATTCAAATATTTTACTTTAAAGTTTTTAAATGTTATGACATTTTTGTTTTGGTAAGAAGTTTTAAAATATTTAGTTGTCCAGTTTCTAGGATTATCTGTAAATCAATTACTTTTCTTCAACCTATTGAAATTTAAAATAATTCATAGCGGAAGGTAGTTCAAAATTTTGGTTCTGTAATTTTGTAATTTCCGTAGGGTGGTTTATTTATTAATTTAATGAAATATTTTTAGAAAACTATATATTATTTTATGTATTATGCTTGCAAATTAATTTATTAACAACTTTTAAAATTAAATATCTATTTATTTAAATTTTATTGCTCAAATACTGCTTAGTTGTCATTTCCGTAGTTTCCCGTGCGTTCATGGGAATTACAAAAAGCACACGGAAAATACTCTTAAATAAAATCTGTTCCATTTATGACTCCACGGAAGCAATTTTTAGATAGGTGGGATAAAAAATAGGTGGATAACCAATATAAGAAACCACAGAAAAAATAAAGCTTTGTTTAAAGAAAAAAAGCACATTTCTTAGAACAAAGTATATCACCATCATCTCCTTTAAAGGAGCCATTAGTTGTGCCTGTATCTTCTGTTATGTAAAAAATATATCACATATTTCAGAAGGGATAACATCTTTGAAGTGGACCGACTTAAAGTTCCTAATTTAGTACAACTCCCTGCAATATCCATATCTTTGATCCGGTTTGACGCATCCCAAAGAAAAGTCTGTTTAAATATGTTAAATAACGAAACATCCCCAGGTCTTAATAATATTCCGGAGATAATTTTAAAAAATTGTCTGAATCACTCGCTTATCCACTGTCAATTTTATTTAATAAGTCTCTTGAACAGGGAATATTTCCACAATTTTGGAAATATGTCTATATGAAACCATTTCATAAGAAGGGTTCAAAAAATGATATCGTAAACTATCGTCCAATAGCTAAATCTGTCATGTTCTACGTTTAGCTGGCTTCCAGACTAAATTTTTAATTTATTAAACAAACAAGAAAGTAATTTCACTTATATATATTGTAATTTTCGTCCAATAACTATATATTTGTCATTTCCGTGGCAAGTTGTCATTCCCGTGAAAACAAAAAGTCCTTAAAAATATTAAAATAAACTGGTCGTTCCTAAGGACGTACTAATTATTGAGTTATCAAACGGAATAAACAAAAAAATATTTAAAAATGATTTTTTTACCATTTTGCCATTTTGATGTCTGAAATATCAACCTTTTGAAATATTCACCCATATACCAAATAATTATATAATATAATTTAATAAAAAGGCCAACATTTCGAAAGAGCAAATAACCTATAAAGTTGGCCTACATATTTATCTGTAGGATCAACTGTTAAAATAAATAAATAAAATTAACCCTGTTCAAAAACTGACAAATACAGTTTGATTGTTTAGAAATTGATGTGTAAACAAAACTTTCTCTCTCTTCAATATAAAATCGCCAATAAATAATGAATAATATTGAAGTGTAAACACTGCCTAAAATATTCATTCAATATAAATATTATCATAATATAATTTATAAATTAATCCTTACTAAATATTTCAAAATTAAAATAAAATCAAATGAATAAAATAGGTACCTAAATAACCATTGTCTAAAATATTGACATTATTAAAATATAAAGTTCACAAAATGAAAATAAAATTCTTTCTTGTAATTTCATTTTTCATTTTTTTTTTCTTAGTTCAGTTAACATTTAAGTTGTTCATGATCGTAAAGTAATTTACTCGTGCGCGTTTTTCTTCTATTTTTCTAATTATTTCACATTTTTGGTAAACGCATAGTACCAAGTTTAATTTAGATGATTTTTTTGAAGTGAGTTTTTAATGTTGAAAAAATTTAAATTCTAGTAAAAATATAAAATAATATTTTTTTGTGAATCTCAATAATGAAATTTAATTTTTCTAGTTTTAATTTCATTCTACACGTCGTTTAAAATTCTTAACTTAACGAATGAATCCATTAATTCGAGTGGTAAAAAAAAATGAAAATATGTTTTTAAAATTTTTAAATTAAAAATAAAATTAAAATTGCAGTTTAATAATTTAAATTCAAAATTAATAGGATATAAATTAAACCACGAACTGTGGGAAATTATATAATTAAGTAACTATTGCAAAATATTTAAATTAAATTATTTATTTTCCTTTAAAATAAAAGTGTGGTTTTTCCTTTATAGAATTGTAAAAGATCAATTAAAAATGCAAATTAAAGCTAGAACTTATGATTGGTGGTTTAAAAAAGAATAATTTATTAATGGTTTAAATATCACTTATAATCAAATTATTACAATAATAAAATATTTTATCAAAATTAGTGAAAATCATTTTTTTTAACATCTTTTGTGTTTTGTTCTATGAAATTACTAAAGTTTTATTCCTATTAAAAATATTCTAAAAAATTTAAATTAATTTATTTTCCCAATATGGTGGAAAAGTAAATTTAATTTTAAGTAGATATATATATAGTTATTTGGTGAATTAAGTGCTTAAAAGTTAAATTAAATTTAATAACATCACAATGGAATAAAAAAATAAAATACCTAACTAATTAAAATTAGTGTCGCCAGAACAAAAATTGGATACACAAGTATGTCAATAAATTGAGTTAATAGAGTAAGTTTGATTATAAAGAATATTTTTATTTTATTTGTATAAAAAAATTTAATATATTTAATTTAAGTAACTATTTACCTGATTAATTACTAATTTCAATGAAACTATTTTGTCTAAGTATGCCGGTTTTCGAGCGTGACTGTACCGGAATTTAGTTAATTTATTTATGAAATTTTTATTAATAGTTAATTACTATTTTTTATA
This sequence comes from Argyra leucocephala, assembly GCA_963942445.1. Lineage (NCBI taxonomy): Eukaryota > Metazoa > Arthropoda > Insecta > Diptera > Dolichopodidae > Argyra > Argyra leucocephala. The sequence goes on along the minus strand of OZ012679.1, from coordinate 60,199,832 downwards.
AATATTTAGTTTCATGTATTTGTTCTTGGATTGCAGACCATTAATAGAAAAGCCATGTAATATAAATCCATTAATATAAAAATTATTTTTTCAATTTATGAAAATATTTATTTATTTTATTTTATTTTTTTGTTTTTAATTTGCAACAGACAGTCATATTTTTTAACATTTTGATTTAGGTAATAAACGGAAAAAAAATATACAAAAAACTAGGGGCCTCTATTGGTCAAGTTAAAGTGAAATTTAAAGTTTAATTAAAAGAACAGGGATTTGCATGAACTAATATGAATGTTTCAGAACCAGAGTGGTCTAATCCACATCATCATTTTATTGTGAAAAATGAATTGAAAAAAATACGCAATTTTAGAAGGTTTATAAAATATTCATTTTTATGATACCGACTTCCAACAAAAACTTTTTATTCATCAAATATAATTCCTTATTGCGTTTCATCAAAAGATGGTCCAAAGAGTTTGATGACCTATATATTTTTTTTTTTATGTTCATATTAAAGCTTTATATATACCTGTTTTGTTCTACCAAATCTGGAATATACCCTGTTTGGTCATCATTTTATGCAATCATATCGATAGATTAGGTAAGCTATATATAAGATAGGTAGATAGATAAGCAACTAAAAAAAATGCTTCGTTTTGCCATTCCCTCCGTAGCTTACCCTGGTCTAATCCTATTACTTTCCATTTGTATGCAAACCGATTAAAACGCATTAAATTAAATTCTTTAGAGTTACGAAGAACTGTAGCTGATATTGTATTCCTGGTTCAAGCTTTCAATGGATTAACGAATTCACAAACTATTAAACGACTGATCAGCTCCCACTGGTATACAACAGTAGATACACGTTTTCGATCAGTTTGATTTAAACATAATAAATAAATAATTTAACAAAAAGAAATAATAAATAGCACAAAATCTTCATATTAAATAAACTTTATGGAATGCATAAAAACTTTACTTTACATTAATTAAGATCAAATGTACAAAAAGATGTTTTTAATGTAATTAAAAATTGCTATTCTGTGGCGTAGTTAATTTTTTTAACTTTCGGCATAAATTTATCCTAAGCAGTACGTGTTTTGTGAAGGTGTTGACTGTGGACTCGAACGTGCCCCCTATCCTGCATCTCTTTTAAACTAACAAACTAAACTAAGTTGTTCTTTTTTATTCTACGTTTCAACAATTAATTACAGAATTTTATTTGTGTTTCTTACTGTATAGTTAAGTATATAATATGAACACAGTTTATAATCATTAATCATAAATCGACCATTACAGTATAGTTAGTTGTTATGTTATCATTTTACTATTATTACAAAGGTCATGAGTTTGAATACCGTTGATCGCATGAATGTTTTTTTTTTTATTATTACTTTGGAACTAAAAGAAAATCGGTGCTATTATGAAAGATTTGTTAATCTACAGTAACTATAGTTTCAGTTTTTCATTAAATATATTTTTAATATATATATATATATATATATAAGTTTGTTTGTTGGTTAATATCAAAAGTTCAAAAGAAAGTAACACACAAGAACACACATACATAATGAAGAAAACAAAACCAAAATTTCATCATAACTAACTAGTTACTTATATAATTTTTCTAAAATGAATGTCTCAAAATTTTCAATCGTGAGATTTGATAACCTAAGTACCTGTATTCAGTATTTTGTTTAATTTATTCTAACTGGTACTTATATGTACAGATAGTGTGTGTGTGAATAGATTTGTAGTTGCAGGTTCAGTTGCAATTTGAATAGAATTGTTTTAAAATGAAAATACTTTGAGAAAAAGTTTTAATCAAAAAATTAATAAAAATAAAACAATTAAAACCAGACACTATTAAATAAAGGAGCTATAGAATCAGCTTGCACGCGTACGTATATTATAATTTAAGTGGGATGAAGATAAAAAGGAAAAATAAAAAGTACTCTTCACATATTTTAATATGAATATACTTTAAGTTATAAATTTTCATTTAATAGTGTTGATTTTTTTAAAAATTATTACCGTTTCACGTGTACAAGAAAAATGTTAAAAAAATTTTAATTAATACATATTTTAAATGAACCAATTTTAAACCACGGTGTTCTACAACTAAAATTTAATTTAGTAATTAATCTCTATTTAAAGAAAAAAATATATATTTGATATGATTGTAAATGATAACTATGATGTTAAAATTCTGATCAATAGCACAGAGTTCAGAATATGAACGTTTTGTACTATTTCTACTTCATTATCAATTTTATTTACGATCAATGAGTTAAAAAAGTAACCTGAAGTATTTTTGGTAAGATGATTTTTGGTAAGGGATACTATACAACAAAAATAATTCTGAAATCTGCAATAAAAGGAAATTTTACCTTAACTTAGTTGAAAACAGAAATAGTTAGTTACTTAACTGTAGTTTTAGATTTTTTTAAATCTACATTCTACATCATACATAATTAAATTGAATCGAGCAATTTAGATACAGACTACAATAACAAAATAAATGATTTGGAATTAACTAGTTACAGCAAAGTATAGTATATATAAAGAAAAATATAGTCATATATATATATATAATATAGAAATTTAATGATTTGGAACAATTAAGTAGTTATTAAAAAAGTTTAAATTTTAATTATCCTATATATATATATATACAATTACCTGTATGTATACAAATTTTGTTGTTATATTTCATAATTTTCAACAATTTATTAAAATCGCATGTTTTCATCATTAAGTACGACAATAAAGCAAAAATAAATATATACAGTTCCAATTAATTTTAATATAATATAATAACTAATTTTCATATGAACTACTTATATTTACTTCTACTCATATATGCGAGACATAAGCAAAACATTTTATGATGAAATTACAATTTCAAATGGAAATTTAAAATTATTGTTAAAATTCAGAATCGCAGAAAATTAAACGCTCAGTAAAAAACACTAAATAATTTCACTAGTTAGTGTTTTTTAAAACTTATGATAGAATATTAAGAATATTATTATCAGTGCTTCTAAAAAATTTGAATTATATAGTAAAAATGGGGAATTGGTGACCTATGTCAACTAAATTTTGACTTTTACGATGGGCTAAAAACTGAATTTTCAAGATAACTTTCTTAAACTATCATTTTAAATATAGTAAAATTTAATTCTTTGCGAAAAAAATGTAATTTATTTGACTTTTTATTAATAGTTTCTAGAAAATAAAATAATATAATATAAAAACTCAAAATCTCAGCCTCGCATGGCACCAATTTGTGACCTAGGGTGCTCCAAATTGTGACTATTTGGTGTTGGTATTTGTGACTATGAAAAATAACACTAAGCTCAAACTTTAATAGCTATGTTTATCAATTAATAAAACATAAAGTATCACAATATTATTACATAAATTCAGTTAATGAAAATCATAAAAAAATAATGAGAATTAATGAATGTTAATAATACAATTGATTAATAATACTATAAAGATAGACATTTTCACACAACAGAAAATGTTCAGCTCACTTTTTCCAAATTCTTTTCATTATATATATTTTCCGGAGTATATTCAATGTGTTAGTGCATTTTCTCTATTCAATTTGAATTTTTAAATTTTTGAACGTTTTATACGACTTTATTTTCTAAATAATTTGTATGTGTTCAGTTTCTCTATACTGTTCTTGAATGTATATTATTATTTTTAACTTTTTGTTATTTGAATTTGTTTGGGTAATTTGAATTTTTTTGAATTGATAGGTACAAAAATTTCAAATTGTATAGCATTTTTATCGAGTAGTCTTTTAAGAAAAATTTTTTTTTTATTTTTCTCTCAATACATTGTAATAAAAGGATTTTTATAATTGTTGATATTGTGCATGTATATTATTTGTAATAATAAATTATGAAATTATAATATAAATTTATAATGTTTAGAAAAAAAAAAATATTTTTCTTTTTTTAATTGAATAATTTTGAAAAATAAAACAATTTCAAAAAATTCAAATAATAGTGAACATTCATTCACGTTATGATTTCTAATATATATTCATACATACATATACATATATATGTATAAATTTACAAATAGAATCAAATTTTTGTTAAAGATGTACAATACAATTCTAAATTTTAAATTCAATTCAAATCGGTTTTTAGGTACATACGTACTTATATACCTACATTCAATTATTTCATCTCTAATATTTCATTACGAATAGCTATTTAAATTTCGTTTTCAAATTTTGTGTTAATTTTTAAAAAATAGTATAATCCACATGTATGGCAATTTGACACTTTTTATGTGCAAAATCCAGCAAAATATCTAATTGCTAATTCTTCAAAATTACTAACTGATTTACTATGTGATTGAACTGTATTGGAAGTTGACGCTAAAACATTTTCCTTCTCATTTCTTCAGGACAATTTTCAAATAAAATCTTGATGAGCCAAATCATTGGCATCAATGTCCAAATAATTGTTGCGATCTGTTTCACAATTTGAGGATGTATTTTCGTTATAAATACTCGCCTCGTCTTAGCAAAAATATTCCCAATTTGTTGTGTAGATAGATTTCTGAAATAATCACCAGCAGATCTTATATGAGAAAACATATTTTCTAACGGATCTTTATTCAGTCTGCTCATCATCAAGAAATTAATATTCTATCAATTTGATCTTTCGATAAAGATAATACAGCAGTTATTGTTTGGGCCATTCCATTAATAGAAACATTTTTTTTGGTACTTTTAATTTTTAATTTTTTAAGATATTCTAGCCTTTCCTCTAAGAATAAAGACGGAGAATTTTTAACGGTTGTGAATTCAAAATTTTTAATTTTTTGTGTTAAAATTTGAAGAATTTGAGTAATCAATTAACTAGTTAACTCTTAAAACAAAATCAACAGTCAGATTGGCTTTATTACTCAATAAATTAAAAAAAATTCGATCAGTGTTAATTATTGCTTTAATGGCTGCATATGTACTATGACTAAATAATTGAAAAGCTGATTTTACTGACATTAGTAAAATCAAATGTGTTAGAATGAATATGGGTGCTACGAACTTTAGGTAAAATTGTTCAAAATAATATCATTATTTCAGTTTTCAAAATTTTCGGGTTTTATAAAAGAATTTCTGACAGATTTTATAAGATGCCATATCAAACAAAGCAAAAATTTTATTTCCATTCCAATCATATAAAAAGGGTCTACCTTATTGACACCAAGTAATTCATAAGTATTTCGATTTGTACTGCATTAGTCACAAGCAGGTGCAACAGTTTTAGAACCAATCTTTGTTAGCTCTTTAAGATGTTTTAGTTGTAAATTGATAAAAAATGAAAGGTTTTAAAGTTTCTCTTTTCAAATTGTTTTTGGATAAATTATAACCCCATGCGTACTTATAATTTTCATGTAAACCTTGAATCATAAAGAAATGTGCTTCTGTTGCTAGTTTTCTTATCCCTTTTTATACTGTAAGATGGTTCTTTTCCTTTATAAATTATTTCCTTTAGAAATTCATTTATATAAAAAATGATTTTGGTAACTGATACATTTTATGAAATTATTAACTGAAATATAATTAAGAAAATTGTTTTGAAGAGAAAAATGTTCATCAAAAATATTGTCCAAAACTGGAAATACTCATATCAGTCCCAGTACTTTGCAAAAAATCTTAGCTGTTTTAGCTTTTCAATTAATTACATATGCAAATATGCAGCTACGAAAACAAAATAATTATAATTTTAATTTTTTCCATATAATAATGAGTAATAAAGTAAACCTGCTGTTGTGAATAATTTGTAAACTGCTGGTCTTTTTTTAAATTCTTAAAATATTTATACTAAAAATACGTACAAACAACTATTAAAAATTGTCCATATTTGTTCGTAGAGAAAATGTTAGATTATCTTAAAAAATTAAAAGTTCTAAACAAATCCACCTGCACAACAAGTTGCAAATATTTTTACAAATATATTACGAATTTGATTAATTTCATTTACAACAACAATATATTTTCAAAGCTGGAGTAAATCATGACAAGCCTTTGGATATTGATATTTAATGCTCTTGAAAAATACTATTGTAAAATTGTGCGTTGCAAGCTTTAATTATCTTAAAAATAAATTATGTGCTTACTGCAACAAAAAAACATATTAAATATACTTTTCAATTTAATCTACCGTTAAGATTTTTTATAAATTTTACAAAAATTAATGATGAGTTTTTCAAATATTTATAAATTCTGTTATTATTTTATGACCCATGCGTACATACATATTATCCACATATTGAAAAAACCAAATAGAAAGCCTTTTAAAAATAAAAAGTTGATTCTATTTGTAAATTTATACATATATGTATATGTATGTATGAATATATATTAGAAATCATAACGTGAGTGAATGTTCACTATTGTTTGAATTTTTTGAAATTGTTTTATTTTTGAAAATTATTATTCAATCAAAAAAGAAAAATATTTTTGTTTTCTAAACATTACTTGTTCTGGTCACTTCCAATTATGACCGCTCATAACCATAGCCTTGACTTGATATTCATCGTTTTTTCTTTCTAAAACCACACCGGGGAAAGATTCACCTTCGTATTACACAATGACGTATGAATTAACTTTAATCTCGGGTTCTGATTCTATTGAAGGACTTTCGTTCGGACTTTCGGATCTTCTTTTTAAATAAAACCATTTTGAGTTTTTGTTGTCTTTTAGCTTGTTGTCTAAAGCTTTATTCTTTTCTTCATCTTTTTTTTTTGTAATAAGCAATCCGTAAACCACTTCCAGCTACAGATGGAAAATTTAATCTATTTAGTTGTTCTTTTGTTTTTTTTATCTTTATTTTAAATGATAAAATTTAATATACTACAAGCACTAATTATTTTTGTTCGTGCTCTTAATTTTTTTTATTTTATATAAAAAGATAGGTAGTATATTTGTGACCGTTTTGAATATAATTATGGCCGCTGTAATATTTAATGATTTTCAGCTTATTTTATTAAATTTATTGTAGGGCACAAAATGAGCGATGAATCCTTATTTAATTTACAGTAAATAAATAGACATGACCAATATAAAATTAAATATATTAATTACATTAATTCCAAAAAACAACTACAATTTGACACATGTAATTCGGATACATTTTGCGGGTAATTCGGCTCCAATAATGCTTGAATTTGTGACCGTTGTGGTAATTTAACGAAATGAGGCTTTAATCGAAAGATATTGTAATTTGTAGGTCACAAATTGAATTTTATTTAGCAAGTACTTTATACTTTTCAAATAAAGTAATTTAAATTTATAAAAAGTAATAAAAAGTTAACTTTTTGGTTAAACGAAAACTCACTTCAAAACTCTAATTGTGATCTATAGGTCCCAAATACCTCAACAGAAAAATATTATAGCTTATAATTCGGACCACCTTTAATTATTTAATTACTTAGCTTATTTACAAAATAATCATGTTACATTAAAAAATCCCTAGAACTTTATTATTAGGCATGTAACTATTTATTTTTATAATAATAGCAACCTTTTGTTATAAATTAAAAATATTTTTATTTTATTTAAAAATATATTTAAACCCTTGACGAAAACTGAAATTACGAGAATAAGTAAGGTGCTTAATGACAAATTGGTTTTTTGGCACGAAATTTTCTATTATCATGTCAAAGTACTAGTACAAGTATAGTAGAATAAAATAATTGATTTTTATTGAAATAAATTCCCAAAAAGTATTCTTTTAGGAAATATATTTTATATCAATTTTAGGCTGAATAGATCTAATACCCACTAGGTCACGATTACCCACTTTTACTATAATTAAGTAACGATAGTTATGGTTTCGTATCAAATCTATGAAAAGAGAATTAATCTATAATTAATTTTTCCGGAGTTCTAATTATTTTATTTGCAATTACTTAGCTCAAAACAAATTAAGAATCAAAACAAAACGATGTAGATGGAAGTAATACGAGGAAAATATGGTGAAAATAAATTTTAATAAATTAGGTTTGGATTCCCGACGAAGACAAAAAAATGCTTTGTGCGGTTTTGGATCGGATTCATTACCTTTTGTCATTGAGACAAAATAAGTAGCAAAAAAATAATTGAGAGTAATAATTTGGTTACTTTAATAACTTAAATAAAATTAAACTACACTATTTACGAAGTGCGTTCCTGACAACAAATAGTAATAGTTTTCCACATTTAATGAGTTGATAACAACATTGTAGTTAATATGTAGTAAAAGCTTGCAGTTGCATCGTACTTAATTAGTCACGTAAAGGTGAAAAATCCTACCTAAGTTAAAAAATGTATATATATATATATATATATCTAAACTTAATTGTAAATTCTTTAAATTACGAGAAATACACAATTTATTTATTTTTTTGCTTATTTTTAGCATTATTCACATTCTATTTATAATAACTGAGTAAAATATTTGCTACGAGTAAAGCTGATGTGGTTTAAATCTCATATCAAGTTACAAATATTATTTGCTTACTATTTTAAGGAAATAAAATAAATCTTAAATTTTTCATACATTTATTTGTTCATTTCAACCGATTCATGTACCGGTTGAGTTCATGTATTCAACCGAGTTTCGTATATGCGTTTAAGATTTACGAAAAAAAGACAAATTTCCATAGAATTTAGTAAAGATTTTGTACCTTTTATTTCAATTACAGGTACATTTTTTTATGAATTGGTTTTTTCTACCTGTACCTGTACAGCTGAATAAGGCACGAAAATACAAGTACAGCTGCAACAGATATTCTACAAAGAAATAAATAAAATTCAATGCTCGGTTTTTTGTTCTTCATTTAGGAATTCCCATAACATCTTTGAGTTTGCAATTTCGTAACTACACACATACGTTGTTGGATTAATGAAAAGATTTTTTTTTATTTCGTTTTACCTTGAGTTTACTATTCACAATAAACAACCATAACAAGCTCCTTTATTTATGACTTAATATTTATAAAGGTATTTTTTTTTTATAGTTTATGTGATTTTAAAATTTTTCAACTTGAAGAAACCTTTTTTCAACGAAATAAGGAATCCATGATTTTATTTTAAAATTTTACAAATAGCTGTAATCTAATTTACTTATTGTAGATTGTGTAATTTCAGGAGGAAATCTGTCCCCTATATCACCGCAGCCGCAAATGGGCTTATTGTATTATACCCGTGTTTGTTAGTTCTAGCTAGTCCTCTAACTGAGTCCTTAAGGATACCTGATTTTGTGATCACACTCAGAATATTCTACAATGGTGTGCTTGATAGCTCCCCTTGATCGGGAAACAGCGTTCCCAAGTGACGTAGTCTGCTACGAGTGTGCGCTTTGCATTCATAGAACAGGTGTTCAATAGATTCTTCCTCTTGTTTACATATTCTTCATAAGTTGTTTTCGGTTAGACCAATTTTATAAAGATATTTCTTTATTAGGCAGTGGCCTGTTATTATTCCTGCCAAAATACGTACCTTCTTTCCAATTAAAGTTTTGGTTTTTTTTTAGCGAGCGCTTAGGCATGAGTTTCTTTGCTTGGAGATTGCCAGGAACGTTGGCCCACAAATGTTCAGCCTTTTGCTTCACCCAAGCTTTTAATTGCATTTTAACTTTACTCAGGGGAATCATACAGAACGAACTTGGTCTTAGGAAAGGCGCATCCGTTGCTTTTCTTGCTAGATAATCTGCAGCTTCGGATCCTGCTATGTCAGAATGCCCTGCACATTCTCAATATTACATGAACCGTTTCTTACTACTAAGTAATAAGAATTTAGTCTCTGTTTTGTAAATTTATTATTTTTGTCAACGACGTTTCGGCTCATTTGAGCTTGTTATTTCACAGCTATTTATTTCTAAGTTATTCAATATTAAAGTTATGATCAATTACAATGACACTGTAGATTTTTCTATTAATACATAGTATGAACAATTTGAAATGACTTGATTTGGAGGTTAAAAAAAGGTCCAACATCAAAAACATTAGTTTTAAATAATTTTTGTTTTATTTTAGAAAATAAACGTATTCGTATATACTATACATAATAATGTACTAATATTACTGCTACGAAAATGGTTTTCTTACTGATGTTTAGATTGTTATGGTTTAATGCTGACTCACAATATTTAATAAACTATTATTGCTGTTCTCTAGATAACAATTGAAAAAGGTCCATAAGGTCACTAATTTTGCATCCCGCAATAATTTCTATATTGTTAGAGAAATCCTCACCTAAAGTCTGGAATCTGGTTCTAACTAACGTTGAGCAGCTAAAAGGGAAGTGTTTAAAAGTTTCTGTGTCGTTTTCTTTTTTGCTGCTACGACAATAGGGGCTGAACGGAATACTTAACGGCTTCTTATCGTTCACTGACCTGTGCTAATATTAGTACGGCCATGCTTTCCTAGGTAGTTTTAGCCTGTGTTACCTTTCGAGCGTAGATAATACGTATGAATGCAGCTTACATTGGAGAGTGAAAATTCACCTAAAGGTTAGAAACTTGCTTGGCCAGTTCATCGTCTTTCTCGTTTCCCTCCATGATACTGTGACCAGAAACCTAGAATAGAGTGGTTGAACAACGGCCAGTTACGCCTTCAAATTTGTTCCGTCATTGTTCAAACAGCTTGGAACAGATAGTGTTCGAGACCTTTTAAAGCAGCTTGACTATCCGTAAAGATGGTAACTTTTTTTGTTGTCTAAATATGATTAAAAGTTTTAATGGTTTCGATCGAAAGTTTGATACCTTTGAAAACAAGAGTGTAAGATGTACAAACCCTGCCAAGAGCATGTTCCATGATTTCACGAATCACAGTGGGATAGAATTCCGATACCAGAACAACAACGTCATCCGCATACGCAACCATACTTTTCCCCAGACTTAATATCTTATCTTTGCATAGTAACCAGAATTGAATGAAATACCACCTCCCTGGTTTGCTTATCTATTTACAGTTTTGGTTAAACTTGATTGTCTCATATTTGCTGCGATAACTCTAGATTCAAGCATTGAGACAATCCAATGACTTTGACAAATTTCCACTTCTAAGTCAATTACAAAATTATTGATAAAATATAACGTAAATGTACCAATTTAAGCCCCCTTAAGGAAAAATTAGTTTAAGTTGACAAAATAAGCAAAATATTAACTTTTGTTAATTTTTTTTTTTCAAAATACAATAATTAGTATTTTTTAATAAAAAAAAAATATTTTCATCTAATTATAATTTATTTTTTTCTAAATAAATAATAAAATATTATAACTGCCAAAAAAAGTTTGATTGTACGTATTTCCGCTCGACAATTTCAATCTGAACTAATTCCGCCCTTATATGAACTCAATTCCGCTTTTTGAACCTATTTGCGATTCACAGTACCTATCTACGATTTTATTCAAAAAAGCTATTTAAAATAATTATTAAGAGTAAAATTAATACATAATTAATTTTTTAACTAATTAATAATAGTACTTAGTTAAATTATAAAAAATATTTATTATAATAAAAAATATTACTGTAAGTAATTTGAAGAAAAAAACATAAATAGTTATAATGCAAGTAAAATTATTTGCCCCACATAAGAATATATACATTTATTTCAATATGAAAATTAAAAAATGCAATTATTCAGTATTTCAAACAAAACAAAGTAATTCAATATAACATAATTAACTTACATATTATAACAATGCACATTTAAAATAAATAAATAAAAATACAAAATATTTCATATGCATACAAAGTAAAAATCACATTTACTAGTTTTTAGTTTTGGCATTTTTTATTTGTATGATTTCAGGTACATTATATTGTCCTCTGCTGTTCATTAAAACTGGAGGCTCAATTTTGCAGACTATGTCACTGTCGGAATATATTAGAACATTTTCTTTTACAGGCCATCTCCAAAATGTGCCAGACATGGACATGGTTTTCACTCCTCTATTTAACTTATTGCAAAATGTATACAAAGAAATTATTTTGGTAATTTATTACGGACGCTTTAATAAAATTTTGGTGGGAAAGCAAGACAATTCTATAAATTTTTTAAATTATACAAAATATAATATAAGTAAACCATAGTTTTGGGAAAACTTATTCTTTAGGGTTGGCGTTATAGTAAAATTTATCTAATTGTTAAAAATAGTCGAATATTTTCCTTTTAATTTTACTAAATATGGTTATCATACAGATACGCGTATTTTGTCTACTAATAAAAGGAAGATATTTGCTTATTTTCAACAATTAAATTATAGTTTTTTCTTTAAAGATAAGACTTGGTATGAATTTAGTGCAAATAGCTTACACCTGCATATTTAGTTCGGAATTAGGACATATTGCACGTATTACCGACCCGCTTTTTCATACAAATTTTTGTAAAAACTCAAAATTTAGTTATAACAAAAAAACACATATATGCGAAATTAAATTTATAGGTCGTAATTAAGTCCAGCTTAGTTTCTTCAATTTAAAAACGTCCAGTTGCATCCTTATATAATCAAAAATAGGTGAATAACTTAATTAATTATTTCGATATATCATTTTCCTAATTCCGCCCGGTCGATCGTAAATGCATACAACATAAATTTACGTGTACCTAATTCCCGCTCAAAACTAATTAGCAATTTCAACTATTTTTTATTTACAAATTGAAGAAAGTATGTATTATAATCTATTTAATAATATATCTTTTACAATTATTTGAATAAAATAAATAAGTGAACATCATAGTTTAATTATTATGGTCTTAACAAAATAAAAAAAAATTTAAACGTTTGAACCAATATTTTGGCTAAAATGTCTACCTAGTTTAGTTTTTTATCAATAACTTTTTTATTAATATGAATACAAATGTGCATTATTTTGCATTACAACGAGGAAATAATATTCTTTTTTTATTTTAAAAATAAATTTGAAATATGAATCGTGGGAGTATTGTATTTACAAAAAAAGGGCTCGCGCGGCATAATGTACTAGGGCGGTACATTTACGTTAATTCCATACGAACATTATCGAAGGCTCTTACAATGACTAAAATATATCTGTGTAAGTACCATCTATTTTTTCAATATAAGACGGATTGGAGTGCACTTTGGACTTTCTAATTTGGATCCTTTCTAATTTTGCAGAATTCGTGGTACTGTCAATTGATTGAGTTGAGAGTAATCCAACCAAGATAACTTCTTCGCTTTTATAATGGATTTCTTATAAGTAGAGTTTCAGGAAATTTTTGGAAGGTTGCTAGGATTTTGAAGATTACTATGCTCATCTTCACAAGACTTGATAGGCCTTTATTCCAAAAACATTTTCTTACTGTATCTGATTTAATACGAGTCTTTGCAAGTGACGTTCATTGTTTTCTGGAAAGCCTTAACTTTAAAATCAATTTCTAAAATCGACTGTGTATTTCTAAGTCAGCTGTGTGACGTAATTTTGATTGAAATAAGTACTTGACCAAATTTGTCCCGTTTCTGAACGGTTTAAACTGTTCGGATTCCAGATTAATATTGTAGGTAATCCATCTATGATCAGAAAAAGAGTTAAAATCAGATACCAACTTTTAGAACCTGTACACTCTTTTAATGGAATCTGTTGCATTTTCTAACTCCTCAACAACGGCCTGCTATTGAATTTTCAATCGTTTACGGTTGGTAGAAGTACTGGTTTTATGATCTTGACAGTAACTTAGGTAGAATCACCTTTTCGTGCTTAATTAAGTACGGTACTGTAATTTTACACTACAATCTACAATAATTTGAGTATTTATTTTAACAAACTACTGGATTATCTACTCATTAAATGTGGAAAACTACTACTATTGTCAGGAACTAAGCCTTCTTAAATGGTAATAGTTTCATTTTATTTAATTTGTTACCAGATTATATATACTCTCAATTATTTTTTGTCATTTATTATATCCCAATGACAAAGGGTACTAGACCAGCTCGAAAAACCAATGAAGCATTTTTTTTTTTTTTGCTTCATCGGGAATCGAACCCGTTCGGTTGAAAGGCAGGCGCTCTACCTACTGCGCCACCCAGCGTGGTTACCACTTTTTTATCAAACTTGTCTAAAATTAAATTTGCCTTGTTGTACTTTTCTTTCCGAACAATGTGGTCCGATTTGTTTTTTTATTATTCTTTATAGTTTTTTCTAGTATTGATTTTTAATTAGTTTTTAAAGTATTCTTATTGAAATCGTAAAAAAAATTAATTACTGCACACTTTTTTTTAACACGTCATAAGATTTATATTTTTTATTATTTATATTGACACAATTAGAATCAATCATTGTAAATTCTTATTATCACCATAATATTTTATCTCAAATTCAATATGAATTGCAAAAAATATATGCAACGAGTTTAGTTTTTAATAAAATTGATTGCGAAAATTCTAAAAAAATGTTTACTGTTGTCATACAACTTTATTAAATGTACATTACTATTATGACAATCAATCTAAATAATAAGATTGATTCCATTTCATTCGATAATGTTTAAATCTTAATCAGAAATAGTGTTTGTGTTCTGTTATCTAGAGAAATAGAACCCGTTAAAATATACACAACTAAAAACAAAATACTTCCGACACATTAAACGTCTTTTTTCTTAAATTCCATTTCAGCTTAATACTTAAGTATACATTACAATAGAATTTAATATTTTCTAGTAAAATTTTAATATGTTAACAGACTAATCACCTTTGATAACACCATCGTCATCTTACTACGGATATTTGTGCCAGTATTTAATGACAGAGAAAAAAAAATTACATGCTTATCGCAGTTATAAATAAAACAAAAAAAAACTACGAATAAAAATTATAGTTAAAAAAACAAAAATGTGACTAAGTATAGATAATCTGCGACATCAATACAAATAGTTCTCAACAAAATGTTACCGCTACGTAAATAAGAAACAAACAAAAAAATGCAAAAAATAAAGTATATAAATATTTAAATAACAGTTAAAAAAAAGGGTCATTGAAACACAAAAAAAAAAAAAAAAAATTAAGACAAAAAAAATCGAATAAGGAAGTATGTAAAATTAATGGCAACCAAAATGTAGAGCACAAAACGGAATAAAACTGTTATTAAAATATCAATAAAAATCACCCACTCTTCTCGCGCAGAAAAAATAATTTTATTGCTTAATCCATCATACGAAATAGGAACTAAATCTCATTATTTTTATAAAATAAAATAAATGACTAAATCTTGAGCAGCCATGTGAATCATAATATTTACTCTAAAAAGAGAATCGAATGTGGAAAACTATCAAAGAGTGTCTAAAAGTGTATTGAATTTATATCATGACAAAAGTTGAAAGGATTTTGGGTAGTGGATACAAAAGACGAAGTGATTAAAGAAATACATTTTTTTTCTTTTACTCCTTGTTCGTCCACATCTCGTTAGTTCAGAAGTCGTAGTTCGATGCCGCAGGTGTTGTTGGGTATTCCTCGCCGTCTGCCAACTTGGGGGTTCTATTATAAGGCCATTCTGGTTAAATTATTTTATTGTTTTCTTGTAGAGTGTTATCCATTTCCATTTTCTACGCTTACTTTAATACAATTTATTAATCAGATTTTTATTTTTAGTGATAATTTAAATTAAATAATTTAATTGTTGCCAGGTTGCCGTTCATTAAAAATTTTTAGTATTTCGTCATATGTCTAACCATTGCCTTGTATATTGTTTAACAGGCCAGTAGATTAAAAAATTTGAGTAAAAATAATATCCAGCTTATGTGTAAATCAAATGGACATTTTTCTTTTCAAAAGATATTACTTCTGCCAAAGTTTGGACAAAATTTAATTTACCAATATGAAAGGGAAGTGTTTAAACTATTAATATCTAGAGCCGCATTAAAAAAATTTAACGCTTTCATTCATAATTTTACAAATTAAAAAAATTCATAAGCAAAATTATTCTACATACTGGCTTTCACTTCAACTTCTATCAGAAGACTAAAAAAAAATTTCTTTTTATTTTGATTTCAAACAAAATTCCTCACACACAAGGTTTACTTTGTTCAATTAAGTTTAATTTGACAAAACAAACATAATACACATTAAACTTATTGAACACAGCAAGCAAAAAAAATATGAGAAAATATAAGAACAAAAAATAAATCGTAAAAAATTAACGTTCAATTGTTATTGTAATTTTAGACGAAAATAATACGAAATATAATGTTCGGAAAAAAAATTTAATATGGAAGCCTGATACAGTATACAAAGCAATGGTCTAACTATAGTTTCTAGATATTTCATTCAACATTTTTTTTCGAAAGACAACAAATTTAAGCCTTATAACTCAAAAAGTTAAGTAACTGGCTGTATGATATTATTTGACATTGTAACAATCAATTATGTATTTTGGAGTCTACATATTTATTTTTTGTAGACCTTAGCAATTTTCGATTATAAATTTGTTTATACAACTTACGATGTATTAATTTTGACTGTATTTTCATATAATAAATTATACACCATTCATTGTATTTTTTTTTGTATGGTAGGTATACGCTATTTCATTTTTATTGATAATCTATACTTATAAAAGGGAAAGTTTGTTTGTTTGTTCGCTATACACGTCCACAGTTTCAAAGATAGAGTTCTGCAATTTTGCGCAGTAATTCATTGTTAAAAAAGGAACCAGACTCGGTACTTTTTACAAAGCTATCAAATAACAGGTTCGGGTTGCTGCCATACAACTCCTAGAAAGTTTCAGAAATATTTCAAAAACCAATTATGTTACAGGCATGAATATTTACATTTAGATACTCTTAACAAATAAAGAAATACGACTGTTACTGAATTCGAAAATTTCGACTGGTTCGGGTTGCTGCCATACAACTCCTAGTAAGTTTGAGAAATATTTCAAAAACCAATTGTGTTACAGGCAGGAACATTTACACTTATATACTCTTTCACAAATAAAGAACTAGGACTGTTACCAATTTCGAAAATTTGGACTGGTTCGGGTTGCTGCCATACAACTCCTAGCATGTCTGAGAAATATTTCAAAAACCAATTGTGTTACAGGCCTGAAAATTTACACTTAGATACTCTTTCACAAATTAAGAAATACGACTGTAACCGATTTCGAAAATTTTGACTGGTTCGGGTCGCTGTCGTACAACTCCTAGCACCTATGAGGAATGTTTCAAAAAAAGATTGTATTACAGACTTGAAAATTTATTCATATGATTCTATGAAAAAAAAAGAAGCATGTATTGTCCTGAAAATGTATTTTCGAATTTTAGGACTTAGTATATCTATATCAATATTTTTAAATGGCTATCTGAAATGGCTATGTGAATTAGCCACAAAAATTTTACAATTCGTTTTATTAATCAGAAAATACTCAAGAGTGTTCTAAGGCGTGCATGTGTACAAATCGATAGATACAGTTATCGATGAAAATGAAGTTGTTCCTTCTCATTTATTGGAATTAAAAGTAGCAACTTCAATATTGCTTCTACGAAATTTGAAGCAGCCTAAACTATGGTACTAGATTAAGAATAAGAATTTTGCCTCCTCATTTCATTTAAGCACAAATTCAAATTGATTATCTTTACTTCAAGAATACCGCAATATCAAGGAACGTGTTTGCTTATATTCCATCAGAAAAAGACCGAAATATTGTTTACAAAGAAATAATTTTAATATAAGTATAGTTTAAGTTGTACATAGTATTGGTGATTTTGTTATCGTAGTGAAAAAAAATATTAAAATATTTTTGATAAACCAATTTTTTTCAATTCGATTCATAAATCAAACTTCATTGAAGTAAATTCGATATATTTTGTGGTTGACCCGGACAACGTCGGGTAACTTTGCTAGTAATAATAATATAATATCTATACTTATAAAAGGGAAAGTTTGTTTGTTTGTTTGTTTGTTTGTTCGCTATACACGCCCACAGTTTTAAAGATAGAGTTCTGAAATTTTGCACAGTTATTCATGGTACGCGGTACTTTACAAAGCCATCAGATGACAGGTTCGGGTTGCTGCCGTACAACTCTTACCAAGACTCAGGAATATTTTAAAAACCATGTGTGTGACAGATATGAAAATTTACATTTAGATTCTCTTTCACAAATAAAGAAATTCGACTGTTACCGATTTCAAAAATTTGGACTGGTTCGGGTTGCTGTCGTACAACTCCTAGCACGTACGTTTCAGGAATATTTCAAAAACCAATTGTGTTACAGGTATAAAAACTTACACTTAGATACTCTATCAGAAATGTTTCAAAAAAAAAATTGTGTTACAGACTTGAAAATTTATTCATAGGTATTCTATGAAAAATAAAAAAAACATGTATTGTCCTGAAAAAGTATTTTCGAATTTAGGAATCAGTATAAAATTTTTACATGACTATGTAAGTGGCTATGTAAATTAGCCACAAAAATGTGACGATTCGTTTTATTAATCAGAAAATACTGCAGAGTGTTCCAGGGGGTCCATGTGTACAAATCGATAGATACAGTTATCGATAAAAATGAAGTTGTTGTTCCTTTACGAAACTTGAAGAAGCTAAAACTACGGTACTAGATTAAGAATAAGAATTTGGCATCCTCATTTCATTTAAGTACAAATTCTAATTGATTGTGGAAAGGCGAACATATCTTTATTTCAAGAATACCTCAACAGCAAGGAGCGTATTTGCTTATACTTCATCAGAAAAGATCACTAAAATATTGTTTACAAAGAAATAATTTTAATATAAGTATAGCTGAAGTTGGAGCATTGTTGATATTTTTTTATCGTAGTGAAAAAAAATATTAGAATATTTTTGATAAACCAATTTTTTTCAATTCGATTCATAAATCAAACTTCATTGAAATAAATTCGATTCATTTTGTGGTCGACCCGGACAACGTCGGGTAACTTTGCTAGTATACTTATATAAGTAAATTCATTTAATAACAGAGCTGGGTCGTATTTGAGTACAAGTATTTAAAATACTATAAAAAATATTTTTTTTGTGTAAAGTATTTACTTTGCGTTCTCAAGTACAAATAGAGTATTTGAAAAAAGTATTTCAAATACTATTTTGAGTAAAAGTATTTGACTTGATTTTTTTCAAATACAAGTAAAGTATTTGAAAATTATCTGAATTATATTAAGTCTTGCTATACGCCATATTGTTAACCATTCTGTTGGTCAACTTATAAATATATTTTTTTTTGCTGTTTCTATTGTGGAATGCATACTGTCAACCTCATTTTGAGTATGAGTAAATCTCTATTGCAATAAGCAAGAATCGTAGCAATGTATCCAGAATATTATTTTTAATAATTTCAATGATATGTTTGCAATTGTTTATATTTTGAAATTTATATGAATGAAAATACTTTTTAAAATATTCATACATTATTTTAATTTATTTAATTGTTAAAGAAAGTAGAATTTACTATTAACAATCAAAACAATGTATAAAATATAAAATGTATACATTATTTTAGGCACTTAGGTAGAAGCAAACTATTTCAAATGAAATAATATAAAAAAAACATACTTACATCATTTTATTTGTTGTACAACAATAGCGTAGAGTAGACTAAAAAAAATGTGTAAAACAACGTGTAAGCATTTTAAATCATTTTGTTTGTTAACAAAAATTTTGAATTTCATAGTATAAGAAAACTGTTTTTTTCTGTTACAAAATTCGATTATTCTATTAGAAGACAGGTGTCTCGAACCACACTATAGGAAATAAAATAACAGTAGACTAATCAGCTACTTATTGAAAAATTTATGAGCTGGATCAAACAAAAAAAACACGCAGAATCTAAACTACATATTTCAAGTTGAAATATTTTAGCAGCATTGCATGAAACTTCAAAATTGGTTACAAAATATCAGAAGATTATAAATATGAAATCAAAGTTTATAATAATATTAAAATTAATATTTGAAATTAATCAAGTGGCGACAAGTAAAATTAATTAAAATTTCTCATTTACAACGTTTTTATATGATTTTTTATTTTCAATATTTTTATAATTCTATTTTAAATTATAGCACGAGAAAAGAAGCATTATTAAAGTTAAATAAACAAATAAATAAATACGTTTATGAATATATGTATGTATATATGTTTGGTTTTTTATTAAATCATACTAATTTCAAAGCTTTTAATTAAAACATAATTAAACATGTGTGTTCGGTTTGTAATGAGAAGTGTATACATATATCAATCCATCCCTGTTCTTTTAAAACTTACTTATTTGAATATAACTTAAACTATAATTTACCAACAGCGGTGCCTAATTATATTTATATAATAATTACATTTTAAACAAATACATAAAATAGGTATTTAAATTATTTTATAAAATAAAAAATAATTTTTAAATCAATTACAGAATAATATAAAAATATAAAATTATTATACTCGCACATCCGCAATTTTAAAAAAAATCATCAAGTAATAAAAAAAATTATTATTTGAATTAAAGTTTACAATTTAAGATAATTAAATTTATTATCTCTACTGTTTTATTCTCCTCGTCATTAATAATATAAGAAAAAATTATTTTGAAGAAGAAGACGTCCAATTAATCTATATATATATATACTTATATTATATGTATATATATACATAGAAATCCCACAATTGAATACTTACATATAGTTATAGTTTATTTTGCTATTCATTACTTAAATATTTAAAATCAGAGATGCAAATTGGTTTTTGAACCGAACCAAAAAACCACTGAACCATTGATATTTTCCGAACCAAAACCACAACCAAAACCAAACCACTTTTATAATGAATTGGGCGAACCAAACCAAAACCGAACCATTTCTTAAAATAGTTGATATAACTTTTTTTCAATGCACGAATTTATAACGTCTTTGAATTTTTAAGTTGTGACTGTTGTGATGTGAATGTGAGTAATAAAATTAATTAATTTCTTATGATTTTTTAATTATAATTTTTTGTTTTTTTTTTCTCAACGTTACCCCAAAGACAAAAAAAGAACAAAAACCCAGTATTTGAAAAATTTTGTGTTCAGATAGAAACAAATACCAGCAAATGTAACGAGTGTAGTTTTGTTATGAAAAGCAATCACCCCGAAAATCTAATGCTTAAGAAGATTGTATATAGTATATGTAATCTGTAATGTATATAAATAGTTTTATTTTTAACAAAATTGAATCAAAACCGAACCGAACCGAACCGAAAATCATAAATAAAAATATTTATTGAACCAGAACCAAATTTTGAAATTTTTAGAACCAAAACCAAAAACCAAAAATTAAAATTAACCTTAAACCTAAACCGAACCAGACGAAAAAAATTTTTGGTTTGCATCTCTGTTTAAAATAAATCTTACCTAATAATTAAGTATAGTTAATAATTGAAAAAAAAAATTGTCATTAAATTGTTAAAAATTCATTATTTCAATGAATTTATTTTAAAATTACGCGAATAAGCTAATTAAACATGAAACGAAATTATTGAGTGAGTTTACAGAATTTGATTACAGAAGAATAAATAAAAAATTATTTTTGAACTAAATATAAAAAAACAAAAATAGTTTTGGCATAATTTTGATACATTTATTCTGCATGTTAGAACTTGAAATTTGTTTGTTTAAAACTCAGACCCATAGATTACTTTGAACCAGAATTATGTTACTTCAGATAAGTGAATAATTCACAAAAATAAATAATCTAGTTAGAGTTAGTGCTCCCTGTTTTTAATTAACGTGTACCTAAATATAAATCACATTAAAATTTATTGAGTTAAGACGCTCGCAAATACTAGTTTTCCAAAAAAATTTTTTTTTTATATTAAGTACTTAATTAAGTATTAATAATTATAAAATAATAATATAATCATTTAATTTAAATTTTAATGATTTGACTTTAAATATCTAATGTAAAAATTATAATTAATATTTTTTTGTTTTAAACTAACTTGTTTTGTAATTAAGCAAGTTACACATATATATTTTCACGCATACTTAAACAGCAAAAAAAAATATTTTTTTTTATCATTACAACAATAAATAAAATGATGAAACCAAGTGAAATAAAATCATCATATCAATATTTTAAGCGGTTTTTTTTATTATTATTGATAGTGGAAGTACTATCAAAGAATTTATTTAAAAACATTGAAGTTTTTGCTTAATAAATTGTTAAATATAAATAATTGTTATTTTAGCATAAAAATAATTAATTAAAGGTCTTTATTTGCGATATTTTCCTATACAAATTAAATTTATTCTAAATAATTAAGTCTATAGTATGCGTAAATAAGTACAAATCAAAGGTGAAAATATTCTAGTATAATGAGTTAATAAACCAGTAATTTGATAAATTACTACTCAAAATATTGTATACATATTGTAGTATAAACTTGCAGTATCCGAAAAGGGGACTCTACCTAAGTTACTGTCAAGAGCATAAAAAATAAAAAAACGATATAAACTCCTCAAATCAAACTATATATTAAATTAAACATACTTAAGCTGGATTTTCATTGGCCAATATTTTAAAATCTTAAACAATTTATTGGCTCTAAAAAGGGAGATAACATGAAATGACATTATTTTATATGAGAACTTAATGCGTACGACAAGAACAGAAAATATCATTTACTGGGGATCTTTTCACAAAAATTGCAGCAACACTTTTTTAACAATTTTTTTGAGTAAATGTATAAAAAAAAATTATTTTTTGGAACAGATGGTTTTCACGGTTGAATTGTTGTTTTTTTATGTATAAAATAAATTTCCCAAATAGAAATTTAGAGAATTCTTTGTAACGGTCTATTTTTTTCTTACATAAAAATTCAATAAGCTATCTCCCTTTTTAGAGTCAATAAAATTATTAAGATTTTAAATATTGCTCAATGAAAATTACCTTTATTGTGTACATAAGGTAGTAAAAATAAAATAATATTAGATATTTGTAATTTAAATTTGTATTTTCAACGTTTGATCAATGATCATCATTGTGATTTAAATAAACTCCTCAAAACAAATAGTTAGTTATTAAATTTCAATTGGCTGGCTATTACGCCAAAGCTAATTTATAAGGCTGCGGTAGCGGTTGTAGAGATCGGTAAAATGAATACTTAAAAATTTTTATTTCACTTTTACTGGATACTAACGAAATTTTAAGGAATTAAATAAAAAAATTTAACATTTTAAGCTGAATATTTCGTATAAAATCCATTTAATCATTTTACGGATCAATATTTTTTTTCTGAAGAAATGAAACATAATGAAACAAAATTGGATTGCTGTCATAAGTTTGAACGACATAAGTTCGATAAAAAAATTACATAAGTTCGGCAATAACTCAACTTTCAAACTAATGTCATGTTGGTTTTTCATATTGGTTTTGAACTTATGTCATATGTCTTCAGTTTGATAAGTTAAAAATGACATTAGTTCGAAAAAAAAATAATTTAAGATAGGTTTTTGCATATGTGTATGTATTTATTAATAGTTTTTTATATATGTATAGTTCAATTCGACAAATTTTTGTAAAAAGTCGTGCCCTGAAATAAAGACAAATGAAATATGACCAAATTCGTTTGATTTCCTTTTCAAAAAGGTAATAAAATCAAATTATAATTTTGTTTTCATTTTGATATTATTATCTTCTTGGTTGGTGGTTTTATTACCTACCATTTTGGCTTTATTTCCGGTCATAAAAAGAGTTGCTGCTTTACCTTTATCAAAAAATTTTATTATAACATTTTTTTTAATCTCAATTTAGTTTTATCTGTAATACCTAATAATAGGTAGGTCCAGCGAAGCGTTGGCCGATAATTTCCGCAAACGCGTGGAGCATTACCATCAGTTTTCGCGCCTTGCTATCATTGTAAATATATATTCTATGTATTAAAAAAATTTCAATTTTAGTCAAAATTATTTTATTTTTAGTTTTTCAATTTTAATTATTTCGAATTCACAATTAAAAACGACATAAGTTCGAAAGTTGAATTAAATCGAACTTTTGTTGTTTTTAATTTTAATATCTTTTTCGAACTTACGAGTATGTTGTAAGTTTGACAAAATTATTAAAATTAAAAATGACATAAGTTCGACAGAACATTTTGTCAAACTGATATAATTTTTTGTATTGAACTTATGACAGGTAACCCCAAAATTATTTATTTAAGCATTTTTCTACTGTTTCATTTGTTTATTTTTATTTTACTGAAGTAAATTTAATTTTTTTACTGTTGCATTTGATCAGAGTCTGATGGAAAAAAAAGTCTGATCTAATCGAAATGATAACAAATTTTACCGAAACAATCAAAGAAACAATTTTTCTGATCGCTATAACCATCAAACATAAAATATTTTTTCTCTGTTTCATTTTCACGCATTTTACTAATTGCTATAATCGCAGCCTTCACAAAATTAATAAATTGATTTTATTCAAAATATTAAAGTTAAAATGCTAAAATTTGGAACTGAATTTGTTTATTAGAATATTTTTACAATTCCTATAATTTTAAATAAAAATTTCGTAAATGTCGTAGCTGTCGTATTAGTTTTACTGATCGCTATAACCGCAGTCTAAGAATCTAAGAAGATTTATTTACATATCTATAACTATTTATATACTTATTATAGTTAATGGTTTTTTTTATTTATATTTTTATAGTTAACTGCTTTTTTTTTTATTTTTATTAAATACATGAAGTAGTTAAAATGTCGATTGAAGGTTTAAAATCTAAGACGATAAATCAAAATTTAACTTACACCATTGTAAGTTAAAAAAATTCAAATTACCTATACAAATTCAAATAACAAAAAGTTAAAAATAATAATATTCAAGAACAGTATAGAGAAACTAAACACATACAAATTATTTAGAGAATAAAGTCGTATAAAACGCTCAAAAATTTAAAAATTCAAATTGAATATAGAAAATGCACCAACACATTGATTATATCCCAGATAATATATATAATGGAAAAAGTGAGCTGAACATTTTCTGTTGTATGAAAATGTCTATCTTTATAGTATTATTAATCAATGCTTACACATACTTACAATATTAGGTAATAAGTGACTGTTGTTATAAATCGCAGTTCGCAGTCACAGAGAGATCTAAAAAAAAGTACGACGGATATTTAAAATTATTTTTGATTTTTGTTTTTTATTTTTTCATTATATTATTGTTAGTAACTTACATAGGTAGAATTTAAAAATCTACCTATTCGCACATAATGTAATAATTAGATTTTCTAGGTTTTTATATTAATTTACTTAAAACATACGAAAACAATTTAGATTTATACTTACTGATATCACCCACACTACTATGTTTTTACATAACTACTGATATTTTTTTCACTTCGAATTCAATTTAAATTGGTATTACAAAATGAAAATCAAATAAATTATAATAAAACATTTCTTAATTCGAATACAAATTTAGAATTTATTTTCAAAAAATAAAAACGAAATCAAAAGTGGACTTTTTCACTTGTTTTCTTCCATTTAAAAATTAAAAATTCCATAAATACCAACAATAATGTTTTAATAAACATGTTTTATTAGTTAGTGACATTTCCATAATACAAGAATAAGATAAATAATTAAACAACAACAAAAATGAAAATACAAAAGAAGATACCAAAAACAATACACATACACCAAATTTATTTTCTATTTTTAACCAAAAGCAGATGCATTCCCAATAATCATTGCTGACATTGAAAAATCAAGTTTAACTTTCATGTTATAATTTTTCAAAACAGTTACGTTAAGAGTATTGTAAATAAGCGTAAAACAAATTGCCTATAATGAATTTAATTTAATATTTTATACGATGATTAGAAAAATTTTTAAGTGTTAAGTTAGGTTAGGTGAAATTGTCTTATATATAGGATATGTCGTTTTTGATTTAGTAGAACTTCAGAATATGGTAGAGGATATTTTGTGAAACAACAAATTGTATGACTGTGACAGACATTGTATGCTTGGTTTGTCTGTTGTACTTCGAGGCATATTTCTTTGAATACTTACCTCCTGCTCAACGTCTCCACATTGTTGAAAATAGTTTTGATCAAAAGCTAATCAATTTTTTATTATAAATAATGTTTTTATAATTTTCATTTTTGCCTCTATTCGAATTCAAAGTTTATTAATAATTTATTTTTACGCAAATGTTCTTCGACAAAAAACTCCAAAATTTTAATTACGTAAATTACCATAACCTGACTTTTTACACGTTGAACAATGATATTTATGCATCATTTTTGTAGTAGCAAGTAAAACTTTAAATGCTAAAATAAGTATATGGTCCATTCACTGTAATTTTTTATTTATTTAATTACAAATTTGTCCATTTCGATAGTCATAAAAAATGAAAATAAGCCTTATTTTGACAATCACTTTTTATTGGCTTGTCAATATATACTTGTCAAAAAAGTTGGAAGTTCCTTTTGACGTTCAGTTTTTATTGGAATTTTTTGATATTTTCATTATGTCATTTTTACTGAAATAAGAAAATGAGATGACAGCATAAGTGTCAGAAAATTTACTGAGTAATTGAAACGAACGTCTAGGCCTGGCGTAAAATTCATATTGGTTCATACGAAATAATGATGTAGTTAACAAAGAACTCACCAAATAAAAATAATAAATATTTAATAAAATAATAAATATCTGTGTAATTTCATAGTGGTGTAAAAAAAACCACCACTGTGAAATTACACAGAGGCCAGTACTATAACATATTAATAAACAAACAAACAAGCAGACAAATTATTTTGTATTAAGTAACTACAATAGTTGGCTTAAATTAATGTATAAAAATGTATACATTGTCTTCATGAGTAAAATTTTAATTTGAAATTTGGTCAAATGAATATATTAAAATAAATCTTGTAGTACCAGTTTATTATTTAAAATTAAATGTATATATATGTATTTAAAAAAATGTATTTAAAACTTGTATAATATAAAATTGTTTGATAACATGCAAATTAAATTGTAAAAAAAAATCTGATTAATTATTTTTGTATTTTATAAAATATTTTATTAAATTTTCTATAAAAAATAAATTCAATAAATATTTAAAAACTAAATGAGATAGTTAAAGGTTGTAAAAATAAAGTAGTAGATACTTATTTTAATTTATAATCAAATTTCAAATTTTTTATAAGAATTCATCTGTATAAGTATAGGTAATAGCCCAGTAGAAAATTTCACTGATTCCGAACACGCATTAGTGATCGCCGGAACCACTTAGCTTAGCAGTGACATTAACATAATTATTTACATACTTAATAATTAACTTTGAATATTAACAATTTTTTCCCCACGTCAATTTTTATTCTGTATTATAGAAATTAATTCACATCCATTCGCGAAAAATAGTCTATAGTTAACGATTAAATTAGATTTATTATAATATTGGTACTGGAGAATTGTTCCAAGTTTTCGTTAAATATCCATTCCAGTCCATTAATGCATTGCTTTTCAATACCTTAAAAAAAACAAAAACCTTCAGTATTCTAATATGGGGCATCGATTGTCCGTCAAATTTTGAAAAACTTGAAAAAAATACAAGCAAAAGTCCTACGAATATTAACAGAATTTGAAATCCTTAACGTGATTCTTTTAATGTTTGTAAATTTTTTAACACAAAAATATTTCATATTTCTTAAAATTCTTCTAAAAAAGTAATTTTTTTTTTATGAAAATATCCACTTTTAATTCTCGCGTACCGCTTGGCTGAGGTAGGAAACGAAGGGGAAGAAAAAAATGATGATACCATAGATATATAAAATATAGATTGGCAGTTAGAATAAAAATTTTCAGCCACTTTTGGTCAGCTGTTTTTAAAAATCTGAGTTCAAATAATTTAGTTTCTACTGCAAATAATTCCCTTGAAATTAGAAACTTCGCACCAATGTAATATGAAAAGTTTAGAGTAAAAACAAATATAAAATTACAATAATTTTAATAATTGGATTATTTTTAACGTCTCTCATTTTTAAAATCTCAATTAATTTAAAATAATTCTTTTTAAATTTTCTTTTAAAAACGTGTATATGTGTATATTCATACAAAATTCACAATAATATATAATTAACAAATCAAAAAGTAAAGTAAAAGATGCTTTGATACGTATATATTTATGTTCTTGATCACAATTATACAAACAAAATTAATTAAATTGATACATGGGCTAATACAGTTTGATGTTAAACTAAATAAAATGACCAAGAGTGGGAAAAATTCTATTACTTTATCGTATACATTATATATTATTTTATAAAACTAAATTCACATAGATTCTATTATTTATACATTCCCGTGAAATTTTATGTCTACATAACTATATATTGATAATATTAAAACATATTAGATGATATGTATACAAATTTATATTATTTATAAGTATTATTAACTATATTATTATTATTATTTAATAATCAATGTATATCTAATCACTTGTATTATATGCATATAAATAATATTTATCATCCCTATCAAATTTAAAGTTTTCCCCCCTATTTTTCTTTTCCACTAAACGTTTTCCAATTCTCTAAGATTGCAATTAATAAAATGAAATAAAATGATTTTCAAATTATCGTATTAGCGTAAATAATATATTTAAAACAGAAAAACTATAAAAAATAAATAGTTAGTAAATATATGTGTAGATAAAATGGTTAAAAACAAAACTAATTTTAAATTCAATAAGAAAAAATTGAAAAGAATCTATTCTACAAAACCATCAAAATATTAAGAAATGGCTGTTAAATATATAAAATCAAATCAGCTGAGTTGAAATATTGAAAAACATATGCTCATTTTTGGCTGAATCTGACATTTAATAATTAATATGATAATGTATTAGAGAGAAAGAGAAAGCAATACCAAGCTGCCAATCTATATTTTATATATCTATGGATGATACAAATTAAAAGGGAGTTGAAGTAAAAAACGATTTGTATTTGTATTCCGATTTGAAATATGTATTGTTTAACTGAAAAAAAAACATTGTGACAGATGGGATTCAATATTCCCGAGGTTCGGACTATGAATGAATTTCTAAAGCTGAAGTAGAAAAACGATTAATGCTAAACAATATGTGTTGTTTGACTGCGAAAACACATTGGGAGCGAAGTGATTCCACATTCGCGAACAACTTGGAAACTCTAATGTGTAAGGGGGCATTTGTTGCTCCTCTTAATTCTACTGAGCATGTATTCACACCTCCAAAGTATCTATAAAGCAAGAAAAGTGCTCCTTTAGAGAAATTAAGGATGATGTTACATTTCGATATCTATAAGACGATTAGACGGGTTTTGAAAGCAACAGGGTAGTCTAAGGCGGACAAGAAAAAACATTGCAAATTTTTGAATTTCATTCCATTCATAATAATAGAGTCATATAAATATTTAAGTCAAGTCTTATGTATTAAAGAGTTCCAAGGGTGAAAAAAGATCTTTCCGTTGGCTTAAATAGCCCAGACATATGCAGTCAAATAATTTTTTTATTCACATGCATACCTAAGATCAAAGTAACATATTGGAAGGAAAAATCAGCTTCAAATCTTAGATTCTTGCAGGAATTAGACAGTTTTGACTTTTTGCCTTCAATTTTGATTAATCTCAACTCTGTTTTTGTTTTACCCCAGTTAGCAATTTTCATCAAGTCATGGTTAATCATCTTCTATTGCTAACTTCGATATATATAATCTATTGCTAATTTCAAATATTTCTAACATTGGTTTTTTTAATATGAACCGATCTTTGTGGAATACCAGCATTTATTAATTATTTTTGATAATCAGATTTGGTTCTTAATTATATATTACATTTAGCAGTTGAAAGTAATTTACTTGAATTTTATCAGACGTTAAATCGTCGACTAAGATGGAAGTCGAATAATTCTAGAGAAACCCTTTAATCTAAGCCCTTTAATTTAGAAAACACTGAAATTAAATCAGTATAGCTATTAAAGCCATACAATACCATACTAGATCGAAAACTTTGGAAATATTTAAAGCAACAATGGCAGACTCTCCAGAATTATATAAATTGATATTGTGATTTTCGCAAAGGCAAATCATCATTTCACCCGTCGATCAAGATATTTCGAAAGTTTGTAATTGATTAGACTTTCCATAGTATTATATATACTTACTATGGATTACTATATATTAGATATAGGTCCATAGTTCATGAAATCGATTTCATCATCTTTTTGGAATGGAATGAACTTGTGCTACTTTCCACTGAGATATTGATTAGTCGAACAAGACAAGTGAAATAAGTTGCATAGAGGTTTAGAAATAGCGAAAACCGTTTTATTGAGAACCGTTGCGGGAATTCCATTAATACTGAATTATCGTGATTTTTCAATTGGAATTGCATTTTTTAAAAGTGGTTCTAAAATTAAATTCTATTTAGAATTTATTGAATCACTTATTAAATTAATCACGTATTTTTATTATTACTTTATTCTCAGAAATATTTCCATTCACTTTTAAGTACATCGATTACAAAATTAATTCTTTGAACTTTTATTGAGTTTCTAAAAAGTGGAAATTTTTTTTTTAATTGTGTTATAAATACTTTTGTTGACTATTAATAATTTTTATTCAATATAATTCTAAAACTGAAGATTATTCAAATTCAAATTCAAATTCAAATTTTGTGGAAAAAAATGTACATTAATTACTATTCATAACTTAACTACCTACTTAATTATGAGAAATTTTCAATTTTAAAATGTTTCATTACTAAATGTTGGAAAATTTACAAAAATAATTATTATCTACTAGTGTTAGAAACAATAATTACACAAGCAAAATTTTTGTTATTATAACTTGTTTATTTTCTTGGTAAAAAAAACTTATATTCGAAATCTCAAATTATCAATTGTATTTTTATAATTAAAATGCTCAGCTCCACTGGATGTGTTGTTAGTTGTTGCTGCAAATGTTGAAATGAAATTCTAATAGAAAATTTGCTAAAACTTTATGCCAACTTATTGACATAGAACTACACACGTAACCTTCAAATTTTCTAACGAAGCTGACATAGAAACTTAAATTGACACGTGGCGACCTATAATAACGTAGTAATATAAGAAAATATTGTTTGGTGAAATAAAATAAAAATTATCTCTCTTCAGATGTACACTTTAGTTCTATTCTCAGTACTTAATTACATTATTTTTGTTGCAAAACTATTTTATAGAGATATAAAAAATAATAAATTAAAATTAATCAGATCGTATTTTCTTATGTGGGTATTGATATTTGGTTACTTTCCACGTTAAATTATCTTCGAAATTTTCTTCTTCCACTTTAAAATATAAAAAAAAAACAACTAACTATAAAAAGAAATTATGAAAATATATCGAATTCGGTTTGAATGGAGCTTGATACAACTAGTATGTTTTACGAAATATTCTATTCTATTTTTATTTCTATTTCTATTCTATATTCTATGTTTAACGAAAACTTAACGAATTTTCAAATTCAACTTAATTGTGGCATATCTCGGTTTTGAGCAGTGATATGTATTTTCTATATTCGGAATATCACATTTTTCATGACTCATGACATATGCGAATTTATATTATTATACATAGTTAGCAAATTACTCCACTAATTATTAAATATCGGTGTGTGTGTTTTGTGATAAATATTTAAAATTCCCTTAATAATTTGCCTATTGTGCTTTCTTTATGCAATTCTCATGTCTTATGTATTATGCTTCTTTGTAGTTCGAATTTAGTTTAGGAAGTTAAGTTTCGAAATATGGAACTTTATTTTGGAAGAATTTTGTTTAAAATGATATTGAAATTGAATATAACTACCATTCATATATAGAACAACAATGATACCGTTAAATAAAGAAATGTAGCAAATAGAATTTGTATGATATTCTTATTATGCGATGCGATACCTAACGAAAAAGGTGATTAAAATTTATTTTAAGATTTAACTATTATTCACCACTTAATTTATGGAAAGTTATATTATCAAGGTGAATAGTTAAGACTTTTTGGTTCGTATTACTGCTAATTGATTTTATTCACAGAGGTGGAAAGTTTCACTGGCATTATTGATACATTGATTAGCTACGGTTTTTAATCATCTTTATATAATGGACAAAATTTCTAAGATTTTATTAAGGACAATAGTTGAATATTTTCCTTTTAATTTTACTAAATATGCTTGTCATACAGATATATATGCCTAATTATAAGTCAAATTTAACGATGGATTTCACATTGAAAAAACAGTTTAAAAAAAAAAATAAGCTAAATTATTTTGTTGTTTAAGTTTAAAGCAAAAAACGTTAAATTTGGCTTTAACTTGAATTATAATTAACCCACAGGGGTCCCTAGTTTTATTGCAATAGATTAAAAGGATTTTGATAAAATGTTGTATGTCAGATTATATCAACTGTCTCTCACTTCCACCAACTGAAAAATATTAAACAAAGGTACTTATAACTAATTAATTCACAATACGGTGGTAGAGAAGGTGGTGAATAGTGACGATGTGCAAGGAATATTAGCCAATTTAATTGTTCTTAAGGGAAAGTTGAATTTCCATTTAACTACTTATACTAATAATTGTATTAAGTTATTAATGCGTAATAAGTTTCTTGATTTTGTCGGTAACGTCATCGCTGACTAATACAAATGTAATAAATTTGAATAAAAAGTTGGTGTATTATATCCTAATTTCGAAAAAAGCGTCAAACCTGATGTATTTGACTGTTGAGCATCAGTTAGCTTCTGCAATAATTGATCGCCCTATATCACAAATTAAATTTTTATATCAGTATGACATATTCAATTTTAAAACTCGCATCCCTAATTGTAATTTTAATTTTAGCATTTTCTCCGCTCACTCAATATTTATATTTAGTAGATAATACATTTAGTTTTTTTTTATTTTCTTGGGAAAATTACATAAATAAAAAACTCTAGATTTATTATTATTTTTTTTTTATAAACCTAAAACTTATCAATTTAAAAATATTTTTCTTAAATATTTAATATATACTTAATCTAATTAAACTAACGCTTAACTTACTTACGACTAATGTTAGTAAATTAATACAAGCTGGCGCACTAGTTAGAGCGCTTGCCTTTCAACCGAAAGGTCACTGGTTCGATTTCCCATGAAGCAAAAAAAAAATGCTTTATGGGTTTTTCGAACTGGCCCAGTACATCTTTTGTCATTGGCATAAAATAAATGACAAAAAATAATTGATAGTATAATCTGGTAACCACTTATAGGCCCCATACACGTTTAAATCTGTTTAAAAACTTGTTTCGAAATTTGTGAAATTTAATCGTGTGTGGGGTTGTGTCGAAACAATTTCTTAAACAACATCAACATTTTTTGATTTTTAATGGGGGGAATCATAAGTTTCTCAAATTGTTTCAACGATGTTTAAAATGTAAATAAAATCAGTTGTTTATGTTGTTTTGTTAGAAGTAGCTTATATTTTTATTCATAATATGTATTTGTAACCAATCTTTTAATCATTTTTCTTTTTTTTTTTATAAATCTCTACAATTATTATTGTCTTGATTTAATTATAAAAATAGTGAAGTTTCTCTGTTTGTTTAAGCAAAAGTTTAATAGTATGTGGGGAAGAGAGAAATTAGTTTCAAAACAAATTTCTAAAGAGATTTAGTAGTGTATGGGGCTATTCTATTTATGAAGACTCAGTTCCTGACAATAGCAGTGGTTTTCCACATTTGATAAGCCAGTAATTTGTTAAATAAATACTCTAAATATATTGTAGTGTAAAATTGCAGTACCGTACTAAATTAAGCACGAAGAGGTGATTCTACCTAAGTTACTGTCAAGAACATACCAAAAAAAAAAAACTAACTATAGTTATAACTTTAGTCATTTAATCTTATATGTTCTCTATCCACCAGAAATTTTTGTTTACGTTAATTGGTGGTATGTTTGCATCAAATTTTAATTCGTTTAGATTGGTGCTATTTTGGTTGAAAATGTTTTTTTTGTCTGTTACCCTTCTATTGTAGTGATCTAATATTGGAATGTTGTTATTTTTTAGATAGTAAAATGCTTCTGGTGGGATAAATCCAGATTCAAAAGTTTTCTTAAAATATAATAATTGTTGTTGAAATAATAAGTCTGACTTATTAAATTTTTTTCCTTAATATTGAGTATTCTTAAGTGAAATGGTTTTACAACGAAAGATGATAACTGCAATTTTGTCGAATTTTACTTATGAATGCCACTTTATATAAAATTTTAAGCTCTTTCAAATAAAAAAAAAATTTAATAATATTAAGTAATTTATGAATTCAAAACTGAATAACTAACAACTGTCGTTGTAAATTTTTCTAACATAAGCATATAACTTCACTGGTGCAGTTATATAGGCAACACTTATACCAAAAAGTTCAAAACCAAAAAAATGATATGTTAAGATATACAGTTTTGCATTTAAATGTATCTTGAAAAATTTTAAGGAGTATGTATTATACATTTTTTTTTGGTATAAACCGAATAACTGAAGTTTTCATGTTCTTGAGGAAAATCTTTAATGTAACAAAAATGAATAAGTTTTTTAAAATTTAAAAAAAAAAGATAAAAATTTTACGAAAAATAAAAGATTATTGAAATGATTTTGATTTGAAAAGATTTTCAAAAGATTTTCATTAAAAATTATTTTTTAAAAATCAAAAATGGCTAGAAAAGTATAGCAAATTCCTTACTAAATTTTATTCAATTGCGATGTACAGGAAAATTTCAAAAATGCAGTAATCATCTTTCGTTGTAAAACCACAGGTTTTTATTAATTCTAAAGTTATATATTCTACCTAAGTATGTTATTTTTTTTGAATAAAACTTGGTTATTCTGATTATTTTTAATTTTTTTCAAGCTTATTTTTAAACATTTCCGTCCGAATTACCAAATTGATTCCATCATGGATGAATTAATATTGAGCCAAATTAGTGAAGCATAAGTTATAATTGGTTTAATTAATGGAGTATTTTTCCACAGTGTAACATGTATATATCTTTAATGTATTTCTCCACCTCTGCATCCAATTGTTTTTTGTATTGGTAACGGTACGACTAGTTGTAGTTTTTCTTCCAGACATACTTTGTTTTTTAGTTTTCCCAGTCAATATATTTGTTGTTAATATTTGCAAAAGTTTTCAATCAACTAATGTTCAGTTCAGATAAGTAGCAAATTCAAGCCTTAAATAAAAATGTTTTTTTTCAACAATTATACAGTTATTATTTATATTGATCCTGTAAAATATAGTATTTCAACATATCATATTCAATCAATATTTCTTAAAACACTCCTAACAGATAATAAAAAAATGTGTAAACAACCAAATCGCCGTTGCCCATAATATTTTAAATTTACAGTTTCTTTATGAAAATTTTAAGTTGGTTTAGTTAGTGTACTGTTCAACGGCAACATTTTGTTTAAATTTGTAAATATTTACAGACATATGTACATACATATATATGAATATTAATTTTAAATTATGTTTTTCACTTTTTTTTATATAAGTATATGTAAATATTTTTTTAACTGATGATTTGTGTTAAATTAAATTTTTCGAGCTAATTTAACATGTTTATTGTTTTACTATACACAGTTAATTTTTCATTGAAATCTGAATATAATATAATTTAGCGGAAAAAATATTAATCATTGACTGTTTAAACTTAAAAAAAATATCATGAGTTTATAATTTCAATAAACAATTTTCAATATTATGACAAATAAATTAATACATATGTATATACATATATAATGTATAGATATGCAATGCATATATATAAAAATAAAAACAAATTTGTGAAGATGTACTAAGTATATAAATGTTCTAATAATAATTTCAAAATGTCATATAAAATATTTTTTAAATTCGATTTAACCTTGACTCTAGTAGTTAATTTTTTATTTATGAATTAATCTCAATTTGAATATTAAAAAAATGTTTATTTTTTATTTAAAAAAAATCAGAAGTGTTAATTGAGAAAAAGGTAACTGGAATTAGTCTTTTTTGAAAATTATAGAATTGGTTGCTGTTTCTTTCTTATGGTCTTCTATTTAAATAAGTGCATGTTAGTCTGTCTAGGTACTATAAATTAAAACCTTAAAATTTTCTTGATGTACTAAGAAGATAGAAGTTTTTTCTTCATATCTTGCAGAAATTATTTTTGAATTAAATTGACGTATGAATTCTTTTTTAATTAAACAAATTAATTCTGTTTAAAAATATTTTAAAATATTGATAGGAATGTGATATTTTACTTTTATTGCAAGTCTATAGCTTACACTCGCACATTCTGAAAGAGATATGTTTTATCACAAACTAAATAATTATTTATCGTTTGTGGTTTTATTCAATAACTGTACAAAATATTCAGTGGATTAATTTTAATCTACATTCATTTAAAAAAAAAACGATTTTAAGAAAACACATTTTTTGAAATATTTTTATTTATTCATGATAACAAGTTAGATACCTAACTACTTGTTATAAAACACTTGTTAACTGAATAGTTTCACAAAATTTACTTTATTAATAAATAATTTTTTTATATTTATTTTTGTTGACTAATTATTTGTTTGAACATATGAATTTAATTGGTAAAAATAAATTTAAAACATCATTTCAACAATTCTGTTTTTAATAATTTTCTTTTATCAAAAAAAAGAACATTAATTTTTCTTTAAAGTTCTAAAATACAATTGTTATTGAAAATTCGTATTCACTACTAATATTTGCAGTAAAAGTTCTGGAATATTATTTTTACAACATTAATTATTATTACAACTGTCATAAACTGAATGAAAAATACGAGTCAATTGTCATTTACAATTTATATGCGAAAAGAGTTATTTTGTCAGACATTTTGTAATTTTACTGTGTTTTCAAATATAATTAGCTATTCCCGGTGTAACATTCGCCGGTCTAGCATTAGTATTATAAATGAAACAATTTATTTTATTTATTTATTTTCTTTATTTTCTTAAAAAAATCAATGTTTTACATATTTTTTTATTACATATAATAAATAAAGAAAATAAACATTTGACGATCTGACGCCTTAATGATCATTAAATGTGGTTAAAGGGAAAATAGAAAACTAGGAAAAAAGGGAAATAGAAAACTGTGTTTTCCCTGAAATATTTTAATGAAAAGATAAAAAATATTTTTTTAATGCTAAACTGGCAAATGTTACACCGGGAATATAGCTAGTATTACAGTAATAATGTTAATTGTTTTTCAAGGTCTAATTAAAAAAAGTTAACTCTAAATGTCATGTAGGAAGGTAGGTAACCCATTTCAGTTGCTGCTGGAAAATCAATTAGCACTTTATTTTATCTTTTTGATACCATGACTCGAGTGACCTATTTGTTGTTATTGGAGTATCATTCTCTCATTTTTACTCTCTCCATACTATAGCCACCCACTTATTTTTACTCACTCAGTCAGTACTATAGACACCCCAAGTATCATTTTGTGCTCTATTACAGCTCTATAATAGTTTAAACAGCTAAAATTGAACAACAAATTTTCTCTAATATAACTGCGGAAGCTCCTATAGAACGGTTGTAGAGCTCTAATAGAGCTAAGTGGCGCACATTTAGAACTATTTTAGAACAAATTAGCTACCATATAAGCAGTTATAGAGCAGTTATAGAGCAAGAAATTTCAGCTTATTTTTATCAATTACGTTGCTGATTCGCTCTATACAAGTGTTTAATTACCATTTGGTTACTCTTATGGAGGCAATATGTTGTTGAAATTGAAAAAAAAAACTACATTTTAATTCCAACTGTTAAAATATTATAATGTTATTTCTCTATAAGAGTTTAATGACATATTATATTAATCTTTTCAGTATACCAAAGTATTATTTGTTTATCTATGGAGATTTTGTTTCTCAAATAAAAATTGAAGTAGGAAAATAAAAAACATTTATGGAATACTTGTTTACTTGTTTTTAGTGCATATAATACCCAAAATTTGCTTGCGCAGCGAGATTTATTTTGAAATCATACTAAATAGAACCAAAAATAACAATGCCCTTTAAAATTATCAAATTTTTAATAAATATTCAAATTTTATTTAAAAATAAAAATATTTCAAACACAAAAATAAGTCTGCAATTGAAAGAAAATTTATTTTAGAACAATAATAGTATGTAAAAAATAATTTTTAAACCACGATTATCAAGTATTTCAGGCTTAAATAATATTTTAGTTTTTAGAATTTTAACATTTTTTGTTCAATTAGGCATTTTTCTAAGAAAAGATGGCCGAGCTTCCTGCGAGTTGTCCCAAAAGTTGACTGAAAATACCATTATGCAGATGATGCAAAATATGATAAAACAATGAATGAAATCTCAACAAAACTATGCACATTAGAAAACAAACGTAATGAAACATATATGTATACACGAAAAAATAAATCCGCAAGGCATGGTTAAGAACGCACTTCGTATAGTCACGTGGAATGCCAATGGTATTCTGAACAAGAAAAGTAATTTGGAAATTCTATTGAGAACACAAAATATTGATGTATGTCTCTTGACAGAAACACATATGACAGATAAGTCATCGCTTAAAATAAATGAATATACATGGTACAGCGCAAACCATCCAAGCAATACACCCAGAGGTGGTAGCTCAATTTTAATAAAGAAAGATATTAAACACGACAAGGAACTTAGTCTAGAAATAGATGAATTCAAACTAATCGTGCTACGAATTATGTCTGTTAAACAAAGCCTTTGTGTCGGTGCATTATACTGTCAACTGATAGAAATAAAACTCCTGACCTGCTTGATTTTTATATAACAAAAAAAATTTCACCCAATTATACTAAGCTAGAAGATAACCATGATTTGGACTCAGATCACTGTGCATTCATACTAAATCTATATGAAAAGGTTATTAAGAAACAGTCGAAACCTCTGCTAACGAACAAGACAACTGATTGGGCTAGCTTTAAACAAGAAATAGAAAACAAAATAAACATAAAAACAAAACTAAGATCCAAATGTGATATAGATTCTGAAGTAGAAAATTTTATTAAAATTATTCAAAATGCTGGATGGAATAATACAAAAAATTGTGAATATAAATCGGTAGGATTCAACTACCCTAGAGAAATATTAAATATGATAAAAATAAAAAGAAGTGCTAGACGCAGATGGCAACAATCACGTGATCCGGCAGACAAAACTCTGCTAAATAGGTTAACTCAGAACCTTAAAAGAAAAATTAAAGATCTTAAAAATGAAAATTTTGAAAAATATATAAAAAATTTATCAGCTAAAAGAGAAAATAACTACTCGTTGTGGAAAGCAACAAAGAGTACAAAAACCTCGATCTCTCAAATCCCGCCAATCAGAATGAAAAGCGGTGAATGGGCGAGAGATAATAAAAAT
Organism: Argyra leucocephala; assembly: GCA_963942445.1. Taxonomy (NCBI): domain Eukaryota; kingdom Metazoa; phylum Arthropoda; class Insecta; order Diptera; family Dolichopodidae; genus Argyra; species Argyra leucocephala. Next base: position 60,160,350 of record OZ012679.1, on the reverse strand, counting down.
AAAGCTGAAACATTCGCAGATCATCTTGAAGAAATTTTTTGTCCAGACGAGACAGATTCGGATGATCTCACTGAAGAAAATAATAATTGGCAAGAAAATGTTATATCACCATTTTCAGAGAGAGAAATAGTTGAACAAATTAAAAAACTCAGAGATAAAAAAGCTCCAGGTTTTGATCTAATTACATCGGAAGTCCTGAAAGAACTTCCGAAAAAAGCTATAACAATGCTAACACGCATTATAAACGCTGCTATAAGAATAAGGTATGTGCCGAATATGTGGAAAATAGCAGAGATAATTATGATACCAAAGCCAGGTAAGCCCATAAATGAGGTCAAATCCTACAGACCAATATCATTACTACCAATAGTATCAAAATTATTTGAAAAACTATTATTGATTCGAATGAGACCGATCATAGAAAATAGTAATCTGATTCCAAATTATCAATTTGCCTTTAGATCTAAGCACTCGACAATCGATCAAATTCATAGAATAACAGACATAATAGAAAAAGCTTTAGAGGAAAAGAAAGTATGTTCTACCATATTTCTAGATGTAGCCCAAGCTTTTGATAAAGCATGGCATCGAGGCTTAATAAATAAACTAAACAATATGTTACCTAAACAATACGTAGATATACTATCATCATATCTAGAAAACAGACTATTCAGAATAAAACAAGACGAAGAGTATTCTACTATTAGAGATATTAAAACGGGTGTGCCTCAAGGTAATATTATGGGTCCCATACTGTATTTACACCAATGATTTACCAGAAATGGAAAATATAACTGTAGCTACATTCGCTGACGATAGTGATCAAATATTGACGAGGCTACAATTAAATTGCAAAGAGCAAGCGACAAGCTATACCTCTGGACAAAGGAACTGAAAATTAAACTCAATGAGTTAAAATCAGTACATGTAAATTTTACAAATAAAAAATTAGAAAATCAATCATTGGTAAATTTGAATGGGGTCAATGTACCCCAAGAAAACAATGCTAAATACCTAGGAATGACATTAGATGTCAAACTTAGATGGAAAGAGCACGTCAAAAAGAAAAAATTTGAGCTTGAAAATAAATATAGAGAAATGTACTGGCTCTTAGGTCGTAATTCTAAATTACCTATACATAACAAGATTTTGTTATATAATCAGATACTCAAACCGATATGGTTGTACGGCATACAAATATGGGGATGTGCCAAACTAACACATGTACTTTGTATACAAAAATTCCAAAATAAATTCTGGCGCAACATGGTAAATGCTCCCTGGTATGTTCGCAACAGTGATTTGCACAAAGATCTAAAAATTCCTTGCATAGAAAACGAAATAAAAAGATATGCAACAAAGCATATAGCTCGTCTGGAGGGTCATGTTAACGTTGAGGCCACTCAACTGCTAGATAATTAAATTCTTAAAAGAACTAAGTCACTAGATTTAATATGATAGAATTTCGTAAACTTTTTCTTTAAGAAAATCAAAATAGAAATAAATTAATGGTTAGTCCGTCGGACCGGTATTAATGGGAGGGGTGTGATTTAGTCAGTAAAAATCTGGCACACGATGGAAACTACGGGGCTCATTGTGTCTATGAAGATTTCCACCAATCCACGCACAAAAAAAAAAAAAAAAAAAAAAAATTTTGTTTTTTCAATATCTTTTCACACGTAATATTAAATATTCTATAAGATCGTTTGTTTAACAAAAATTTTTATACTTACAAATTCATAGCTATGTATCTATAAAACTAAATTTATCTGTCAAATTCAAAATTTTGCCAAAAGTATTTTTAAATTTTTTTTATGTACATTATGTACTGTGTTTTTATTTTTTATTTAGGGAAAGCCTCACCTAAAGTCCGTAGTCTGACTCTAGCTAATGCTGGGTAACTGTAAAGAAAGTGTGTAAGTGTTTCTGTCTCATTTTCAGCTCAGCTGCAACAATTAGCATTAAACGGAATACATAGCTTGGCAGCGTGGCTTCCAATCGATCAATGACTCGTACTAATGGCTACTACTCTGGATATATCAGTAAGAGACCTGGACAAGAATCCTTACGAGTTTTTTGATTTTGTTGATGTTGTACGAGGGCCATATTTTTCTTGAGATCGCAAAGGTATTTAGTCTATGACCTTTCATTACTGTGCCAAATTTATAATAAAAATATAAATAATATAAAAGTATTACATCCTGATGAGTGATGTCATTGAAGCAAAATCTAACCTACTATACAGATTTTATTCTTCTTCTTTTACTTTTTGAATTCGGTATTTAGTGCAATATTTCTCATTCTCAATTTTGTAATGATGGACTTTCAGTATTCATACCATCTTTTCGGGAGGTCTTCATGGTAGACGTTTTATATTGATTTGGTCATTCATTACTACCTTCGCCAGTCGATCTTCTGTCATTCTATTTACGGAGTCTAACCAGTTACAGATTTTTAATTTAATATATTTGAAAAAAAAAACATAATAAAAAAAGTCAGTGAATTAGAAAAGCACCAACCAACCGTAAACATATTCTGAAAACCTCAATTAAGACAATTTTCTTAACGAAAACGTGGTAAAACTTTTTTTAGAACAATACCTGGTATGTAGTTAGTAACAAAATGGTATTTAGCAATGATGATGAGTTAGCTTATTTCGATAAGAAAAAAAAACAAAAATAAATTTTAATAGAATTCATTCTTAAAAACAAAAAGTGTGTTTTTTTTTCTTTTTTACTTTACTAAAGAAGAAGTGGTTGCTTCTTGCTTCTTTAATGACACCATTAATTTTTTTTAAAATTTTGTCAGAGAAAAAAAAACAAAACAAAGTTGCTAAAATTAAGTTTCTGGTACAAAAAATCAATTCACTTATGAAGCCCTATAATGTTTTCAAAAGTATGACTGAGTATTAAAAAATATTTTAATTCCATTAACTTCAGTATCTAGTTTCAAAAGAAAAAAAAAGTTGTTCTTTCAGATACTTTTAAACGTTGTAAATTCAAATAAAGTCAATTATGACAATCTCTTGTAACTTTTTTTCTACCATTTTATTCACTTAAAATTTAAAAAGGCATGAACTCACCTAAATAAAAAATAATTTTCTACAATTTATAATTTACATAGGTGTATACATACTATGTGTATATGTATGTATATCCAATGTACTTAATACCAAACTTACCTGTTTCTTATTTACCTGTTGGGATCTTTTTATTTTTTCTTGACTTTTTGTTGTTATAAAAAATAAAGGAGTATGCAACCAAAAGGGATTATAATTTTAATATGTAATTCTGTTGACACATATGAGCTTATTTTCTTTTTTCATTGTGCTGTACATTAACTTATAAAAAATATTTATTCTTCTTTTTAGACCTGCTGCTAATTAAAGAATTTTTGTTTTTAAGGAAATAAAGTTTTAAGGAAGTTTATTCATTTCTGTACTTTAATTATATTGTGAAGTTATTCCGGTCTTATTTATATGCATATATATATGTATGCATATATTTATTTATATATATATATACATTCAGTTAAATTTTCTTTTTAAAAATTATTTTTTGTGGGTTAAGGATATTGTTTAAGACATCCAATACTTCCGTTTTTTTTTTACGCTTAATCCAAATGTTTTATTACATATTTTTTTTTTCGGTTTTACCTTAAACCTCTAAAACTGAAGTGTTGTAAATTGGCTTATAATCTATATACATATATATATAAAAATCAATTCCTGCGAAGGTTTTATGTCATAATTTTTTTGTAAATATCTGACACATTCGGGAAGTTGCCATACAACCCCTAGGAATATATAAAAACCCAATAGTCTTACAGACTTAAAAATTGGTACATAACATAAATACTTCCTCAAAAATAAATCAATAATGTCTTTTACCCTTTTTCGAAATTCGAGGTGGCTCGGTTAGCTGTCATCCTCTAGCAGTTATCAAGATTATATAAAAAATCAATGGTTTTAAAGACCTCAAAATTGACACACATTGGCTAGGCTATGTAGAGCGTAGGGATGAAAATGCTCCGGCTAGGACACTCTCTAAATCTAAGCACCAGGGAATGACCATACCTTAGTTGGAGATATGAAGTATCAACAGATATGAAAAAATTTCAAATCACCAACTGGAGAGATTTCACTCGTGACCGAAGTCATTGGAGGACAATTTTGTGTCAGGCCGAGGACCTTCAAGGTCCGCCCTGCAAGTAAGTAAGTAAGTAAAATTGGTACACAAGTATTTCCTCAAAAAATAGACGAAAATATCTTTTAGCCTTCTAGCATCTGTCAAAAATAGGTAATCTCTCAAAAATGAAAAAAAAACATGTTTACATCTCGTTCACCGTTTTCCATAAATTCGTAATGGGTACCTATTTTCAGGTCTGAAACGCTCTTGGTTTCTGAAATGTTCTTGGAGAGTACTAGGAGTTATATGGCAGCTATTCAAACCGGGATAGCAAAAGCAACGTCACCAGACAAATAAATATATACAAAATAAATAAATATCAAATTTAAAAGGGTAAAGCATTTAAAATAGCTGTTTTTGAAAAGGGGTCCGCCACCCCGGACTTAGTACAGCCAGTAAACGCATAAAAATTCAATAAATTAAAATGTCCATAAATTAATATTTTGAGTTGAAGTTTTATAATTTTTAATATTATTGTAAAAAGATACCCGTTTTCGATTTACAAACACCTTTATGATTCGCTTTAGTGGTATAAGCTGAATATTCTAATCAAACAAAGCTTTCATACGACCCAAAATGGAGTACAATTCTCACATATGAGCTGGCGCCCCTCGTATTGCGTTAAAACATTTGGATAAAGTCCAAAAATAGGCTATTCGTCTAATCAATGACCCAAATGTGACAGCCCATCTTGCTCCTCTTGGACATCGTCGTATAGTCGGAGCTCTCTCACTTTTTTTTTATAGATATCTCGTAGGCATCGGCACATGCTCAGTGGAAATTAAATCTATATTACCTCCACTTAAGCGTTACCCCCGCGAAACACGAAGGACAGCATGTGCTCATCCCTACACCATTGAAATCCCTAGATGGCAAAAGACAAGTTATGGAAATTCGTTTATAACTTCAACATCCTGAAAAAAAAAAAAAAAAATGATTCTCAGCTCGAATTCTGTTCAGCGGGGTATAACATAAAATAAAATCGTTTAACTGAATTTTTTTAAATATTGTTTATAATAGTTTTAAATGTATGTAATAATTATGATAAAATATGGAGTGATTACTTATAATAAGGAAATTATATACCAATATGGTCACTTTACTTACAGATATTTTTTGATTACTCTTTTTAGTTAATTACTAAAAATGGAAATAGGTTAAATAAATGCTAAGGATGGGTTAAAAAAAAACTAAATTTTACGTACACTTTGGAATTAAAAAAATCAATAATGTTCTAGATATCGTCGGTCGCATGCTTCGTTGGTCCATACATTCATTTTGACATTTTTTTACATCAGAACACTTCGGGGTTATGCGACATGTAAGAGAAACATTTGATTAAAATTGTAATTAAACTTAAGTAATTATTAACTTGGGAGAATACGAAGAGCAGCGGTAATTGGAATGACAGGTGCTTTGCGCTCGTGCTCTACTGACGCTCTAAATGTGATCGTTAATCTCCTTCCTCCCAATTTGTACATAAAATACGTTGCATCCTGCAGTGCAGTTAGACTAAGAGAAAATGGCTTCTGGTATTCTAGACCATATGGCCACGGGAATATCATAGGTCAGTTTCCGCTATCAAAGCCGCTATCAAAGCTTTGGTGGCGGACACTATCTGTTCTAAGCTGGTGGAACAATGCCGAAACAAAATCGGAAACTTAGATAACCGGTTTTCGATCTCTCTACTATGGGTTCCTGGTCACAGTAACATAGATGGAAATGAGAGAGCCGATGAACTGGCAAGGCAAGGTTCCAATCTCGACAAGTCCCTTGAGGAAGACATTCACTGTCCAATGAGAGTCGTCAAGGAGCGCATCCATTCATACTTTCGGGCCAGAGCGACTGAAAGGTGGCATAGACTAAATACCTGTGCGACCTCAAGGAAAAGGTGGCCCGCGTATAATATTAATAAAACCAAACAACTCTTAACCAGATCCCGCACAGATATAGCAAGAGTAGTAGCCATCAGTACAGGTCACTGGCCAATAGGAAGCCACGCTGCCAAGCTAGGTATTCCTTTCAATCCATACTGTCGCAGTTGCAAGGATGAGAATGAGGCGGAGACTCTTCAACACTTCCTTTGCAGCTGTCCAGCATTAGCTAGAGTCAGACTCCGGACTTTAGGTGAAGCTTTCCCCAGCAATATAGGTTTTATTGCGGTAAGCAAAATAGGAGATCTGATCAACCTTCTTAATCTCACAGGGTGGCTCTAGTACTGAATCCCTGGGGAGAGTGTAGATAAGAGAACGCCCACCTATAACAACTGACAACATGAAATAGTTTACTCGAGTCGTGGTATCAAAAAGGCACAATTAAGTGCTAATTGGTTTTTCAGAAGTAACTGGAATGGCCACTTCTACCTACCTACCTAAGTAATTATTTAAGGAAAATAAAATAATGATAATTACTGTTGTTAAATAATGGTAAATTTTTACTAATTAAATGAATAAATAAATATATAATTTAATTTCCACTCCACGTTAACTTTACAAATAAAATTGATTCGCCCATTCCAATAAGAATAAACAATGTCGTCATACCATATCAAAATTCTGCAAAATATCTTGTAATGACGCTTGACGCAAAACTTAGATTGAAAGGCACGTCAAGAAAAAAAAAACTAGGATTAGATTTGAAATACAAACAGTTGTATAGGCTAATTGGGCGGACATCTACGCTTTCGACGTATAACAAAATTTTGATCTACAATCAAATATTGAAGTCAGTCTGGGCATACGGTATTCAAATACTATAATATTAAAACTATCCAAAACAAAGTATTTCAGAACATTGTTAATGCTCCCCTCTGTGTTTGGTTCGCAATGCTGATATTCAATGAAGATCTCAGGATCCCTAATAGACGAAATAAAAAATTGGCTATACGTCATAAAAGTAGTTTTTCTCAATGCATCTCAATGTCGAAGTTTCACGTTTAGCTGACAATCAAAACTTTATTAGACGAGTTAAACGAACGAAACCGTTTGAACTGTGTCAGGTGAAAATATTATGTTTTTCAAGAGTTCCTAATGGGGTCTTGTTTGATTAAAGATATTTGAAGAAAAAAACCAAAATTGTATTTATGGTTAGTCTTCAAAGTCTAGTTTTCATTTTAACAAAAAGATGGGAGTGCTTAGTGCGTTAAAGTCGACACAGTCTTTCACTTCGTTCTTCCCATGCACATAAAACACAAGCTGAAGGCTGTTTTTGATATGATTTTCTTCTATCTGAAAAAAGTACGCCGGCATTTACTTTGATACATCCTTAAAGGATGGAAAAAAGATTTTTATTTTTACCTTACGAATTAAATTTTAAACTGCAAGAAAGATCCAATAAATTCAAACAAAAACAATAATCGTAGGTTTAAATAATTTTTTTTAGAGAAAATTTAACGAAATTTTTAATTAGCAAAACAAATTATTTATACCAACTATTTTAGATTATGGCTTGTAATATATAAATACATGTGTGTACTGTGTATGTATGTATGTATCTAAAAATAGACTTATTTTGAAATTGTTACGTTTGCCAAAATGAAAAACCGAATTAAATAAAACTTTTCTCAAAATATTATTTCACATATCACACCTGTATCTGGGATATATCTTCATCGGCATTTCAATATGACAGCTAGATATGCGTGATGATTTACATTTTAAAGTCAATCTCATTATTTTTAATAACCATATATATTTGATTTCATTATTTCTTCAAATCTATTACTTAAACCTTTTTTATTTTTTTGTTTTATTTTTTCATAATTAATTTAAAACATAACTAATGAAAAAAATAATGTCTTTCTTTCTTTCTTTCGGAAGCTAGTTAGTAATTATTTCCTAAATAAAACATATAAGTAAATACTATTGTTTATATATACAGCATACATACATATATGTTATATGTAATGTAATGTAATATACTATATTGCATGCAAATGAGTTTTCTTCTGTATAAAATATTGAAAGTGAAAAAAATCTCAATTTATGAAACACGAGATGAATTGTAAACAAATGAATAAACGAAACATTGACTAAAAAGAATTGGTTACAAAATGAACATCACTGAATAAATAATGTTTTTGTTAGCCCATAATATAGTCAACTGAGTTCATTGTTGTATTAATGCTTCAAAAATAACGAATAATAATTCAAAAGCATTTTTTTTTTATATTTATTATTTTTAAATGCATAACAAAAAAGCGAAGAGCCACTTGTAAACATTTAGTTTGAAAAAGACATTATCTAATTGTATACAAATGACCCTATAATATTATGTTGGACAATGGACAAAAATATATTAATATTGAAAAATGTAAGAAGAAAAAAAAAGAAAAACAAAAGTTTGATTACTTCACTATACGCGAACATACTTAGCATATGAGCATGATGAGCATAAGAATGATTATATTGTGATTGTCATGAATTTAATCAATTTTTGTATGGTCTTAAATCACTTTTCAAACTTCCTAAGAGGTAATAAATAGTAATATTTAAATATATAATTTTTTTTAAGAGTTCCTTTAAGTATATATAATATACATATTTATATTATGAGAAGTTTCCCGTCCCTATCATAAATACAAAATTTAATCACAATTAGATGTCACTGTTATTTTGTAGTTATTCCCATTAATCACCTTCCATTGTTATTATGAATTAACTGTATATTGTCTGCATATTCAATTATGAATAATATTTATTCATCATTTTGTTTTGTTGGTTTATTTTTTATTATCATTGCAGCAATAAAGAATAAAATTTAAAAAAATTTTTTTTTTATATAATTGTTACTTGTTATATCATTTTGGCAAAATATTTCCAAAGTAATTTTAATCTAATGAATAATTAATTTAATGTAAATTTAAACAAAAATGTTTTTATATTGTTGGCCATCGAAAATGTCGTAATAAATAAATTTAACAATTTAATATACTTATAAATATTTGTATGTGTTATATTAATAGAATATTTTATTATTATGTGTTAACTTGTATAAAAACGTAAACTTCTATAGCAAATTAGGCTACTATAAGTTAAAAACATGTTTGAAAAATTAATAAAGCAACATTTGCCAGTTTTTAGTCAACAAGCGTACATTCAACTATAAAAAATATTAAATTATTGGGTTGATTCGAATTTATTTATTTACCTATATCAATTTGCCTCATACTTTAAGCGCACTAAAACAGTGCCATGCTATAACGCCTTATGTCATAAATTCGTAATGGCTTTCTAACTCATTCGAGTGTCTCATAAAGCCATAATCGAAAAAAAAAATTTAATATGGCTTTAAGACACACTCGAGCGAGTCATAAATCCATATTGTGTCTTAAAATTTTTGAGTCATAACATCATACATATAATTCGAATTGTATGATTGAGACATCGGTAGACGGTGATGGCTTGCTTTATGAACCACGAAGAAAAACCTGCAACAATTTTATAAAGGATGTTTTAAATCAGTTTGAAAATGCAGTGTTGTCGATTTACGACATTTTAAATAGATTTATGTGGTCCACCAATAAATGTTATATGCGGCACCAGTCTGGGGAGATTGTGCAGCTAGTCATATTAAAAAATTGCAAATTGCGCAAAATAAACTTTTGAAACTTGTATTCAATCTTCCCAGATGGTATTCAACCAAAAAGCTGCATGATAAAGCCAGCATGAATACAATTTGAGAAAAAATAAGTTATTTAACTGTAAAGTTCCACTCGGAACTGTTCATGTCAGAAAATCCTCTGATCAGAAATTTAAATTAAGTTAAAAAAATTAGGCTAGTTTAGTTCGTAGGTAGGTTTTACTGTTTAAGTTAGTGTTAAGTTTTACAAAACAAAAATTCAAAAAGGTTTTTCATCTCCAATTTTCCTTTAAATTTATACTAGTAAACTCGAAAATTTCTAAATAAAAATAAAAAAGTACAAATCAACAAATCAGAAAAGATAATTATATATCTGTATCTAAGTAAATAGTTTTAAAAGAATTAATTGTACAATTTATGGAGCATAATAAATAAATAAATAAATAAAATATGGTCAACTAACATAACTCTTCAAAATAATACCATATAATTGTTAAGTGAAAGCTATGATGACATTGAGATTAGCAATCGATGACGATAATGATAACAGCAAAAACCAATCAACTGATTCTGATATCTCAAGCGATTGTAATAATAATCAGCTTTTATGTGTAGAGTGTTGTGAAAAACCCAGATAGATTTTGTTGTCACCTTGTAACCACTTTAAATTCAGCTTGCCCTGTTACAATGAAATTAAAGCAGGGTATGTAAAGCACAACAACGAACCATGTTATGCCTGTTATGTAGGTCGAAAGTTGAAAATATGTCCAAAATTTATACTTACATAAATTTTACTAAGAATATTTGGAACTTTTAGAAATTTGAATTTTGTTTATTTGATGTAGTTTTTACTTTATAAATATAAAAATATAATTTTTATGGATTTTTGGAAGTTGTTTTTTGCGAACCTTTAGATCACGAGTGTGCTTGCGTTTTCGCGGTCGAGGCAGTCGCGTTTGTGGAGGACTGATCAGACCTCGACAATATAAGAGCTATACGCCTTATATAGAATATGTATACATATATACCGAGTGTTTCAGCGCATGCGTATCAGACTTTTAAGAGCCGTCATTTTAAAATGACAAAAAAAAAATTTATTATCTAAATCGAGGGTGCTCTATCGATTGGTGATATTTTCAACTTCCGGGAAGGGCCGCAAAAGGGTTTTTTAAACTCAAAATTCACCGAAATTGGCCGAAATCGAGATTTGCCAAAGGGAACAGGTACCTTTTTTTAGAAAATTTTGAGCTTAAAAAACTCCTTTCTGGCCCTTCCCGGACGTTGAAGATGTCACCAATTAATAATTTTTTTTTTTTAGTTTTAAAGTAACGGCTCCTTCCCCTCTTAGAAGGGGATGCTCTGCTCTGTAATACGCATGCTCTGGATCACCCGGTATACGTTATTCTGAATTGGAAAGGATTTTAGAGTTGGATTTAAAGTCAGGGTATTCGCTTTTACCAGAATATTTTTATATATATGAGATTCTGAACTAGGAAGGATTTTATAGTCGGTTGCAAAAACAATGACACTGATTACACACGATATACTTGTCACCAAATTATAAATTTTGAAATAACAAGTGAGTTATAAGGTCATTATAGCTTTATGAGACACTCTATTGAGTTATAAAGCCTAAACTTAAACTATAAAACTACAAAAAAAAAACTTTAGAATCGTAGATTGATATTTAATTTACAAAGAAAGTGATTAATATAATTACAGGAAAAGTAAATTAGGCGAAATTTTTACCAAATCTCTTAAAGAAAATGAAACCATGTCAAGACTTCATAAAATTTTCGATCAATTCGTATTTTCTGGCGCTTTGGAGGCCTAATTTATAAGAACGGTTATATACGAATGGAAAACTGGTAGATTATTATTTGTGTTCCTTCAAAGTACCTCAACATTTTCTTCAGCGTGTGACTGCCGATCGATTAAAACTTTTTTTCTAAATAGCAACTAAGTATAATCGCTTTTCAAAATTATTTCTAGTTGTTTTAAATTTTAATCATATTGTTGATGGTTAGAGTTAAGCACATAGGTCCAATTCAAAATCTGTATAGTAGGTTTGAATTTGTGCTTCAATAACATAAGGATGAAATATGTTTATATTAGTATTTTATTATTAGCCTGGTATTGTATAGTTTTCGCTAAACTGGAATTTCGTAAATGCACAGCTGGAACTCATACTTTTGGTTCTGGCCGGTGAGTAATAAATGCCAGATCCAACCAACTTAGAAATTACTTTGGACTCTAGTCCCTACAAATCCTTCTAATCCAATCAAAATTTCGGAAAATGGTGAAAAACATGTTGGTTTATTTTTAAGAGAATACCCGATTACCGATAATAAGGTCTGTAACTCCTTTAGTTTTTAAATTATTCCTGATGGTGGGAAGCTGGTTTTTATATGAGAATTACCCGAAATAGTTCGAATTTCGGAAAACTATAAAATACGTGTTTAGTTAGTTTTGAGAAAATACATAATTAAAAATTTTCAGGTTTATAACACTCGAAGTTTTTGAAATATTCCTGATGGGTCCTAGGATTTGTATGGTAGCTACCCGAAACAATTCAAATTTTTTGGGAAATGGTAAAAGACATGTTTGTTGATTTTTCAAAAGCTACATGGAATTACAAATCTACAATATCCTAAATTTTTGAAATTTTCCCAATGGAACCCAAGAGTTGAATGGCAGATACTCGAACCTGTCATTTGATAGCTTTATAAGAGATGGACACGATATCCTTTCTTTTATGATCATGAATAAGTATATGTACAATTTCAGAATTATATCTTTAAAACTGTGGGTGTGTGGGCGGCTAACACACTTTCCGGCGTGGTGGGCGGCTAACATCCGTGGTTGGCAAAGAGGATTGGAAATTTTTAGAGTTTGAACTTTCACTAACTCGATTGAAACATTGTATATAAATAATATAGTGTTTGTCAGCACTTTAGGCCATAAATAATTTTGATAGCTTTTTTTACATCTTAAATAGGCTTTATATATTCGTGAAAAGATAAAATAAAAATTTATTTGTTTTTGAGATACTTGATACTTGAGATACTGTTTATGACATACTGGGTTGAGTATTTGTTTTACCATTTGAGTTTTTATTTAGATTTCCATTTCACTGTTGAAGCTCATTTTTGTTTAAATGGTTATGTAAACAAACATAATTGCAGAATTGGGAGCACTGAGTATCCACACAAAACTATTCAGACACCATTACATCCAGATAAAGTCACTGTATAGTGTGTACTTCATGCTGGTGGAGTGATTGGTTCATATTTCTTTGAAGAAAATGGTCGAAGAGTAACAGTCACTGGAGAACGACACAGAACAATGTTATATTTATTTTTTTTTCCTGCTGTTGTTGAGAATAATCTGTAGGATATGTGGTTTCAACAATAACGATTTATTGAAAACAAAATTTGGTTATGAAATTATCTCAAGAAATGGTCCAGTTAATTATCCTCCCAAGTTGTGGGACTTAACACCTTGTGATCTATTTCTTTGTGGATATGTTAAGTCACAAGTTTATGCTGATAACCCAACAACAATTGAGCAATTTCAACATTGAACGTGCTATTTATGAAATACAGCAAACAATGTGAAAAAGTTTCACTGAATAGTTTATGTTTTCTTTAAGTTTTTAAATTGTATCATCCTTATTGGAAAATCGGATATAGGCTGTGGTGATTACTGATGCATCTGGTACAAATAGGGTCATAGGGTTGAGTTAATATAACATTTGTTATGAAATAAAATAAATTAGAAAAAAGAAGAATGCTAAACCTATGTTTTGTATACATTCATATGTGATCGTTCTAATACGTATTAGCAAAGAACATTTAATAAGAAGTCTCGTCTATTATGCATAGAAGGTATTTTTCTATTCTATTTCTATTTGTAATATATGAAGGTATTTTTCTATTTCTATTTGTAATATATGAAGGTATTTTTCTATTTCTATCTCTAAAAAAACAAAACGGTATTCCGTAAACAGTTCACGGTTTGTAATACATAACTAATATATTTTATTATTTTTACAATTTTTTCTGGAATCTGTGATTCTATCATTGACTTTATTGTTGTATGTTTAACTAAATACTTATTTTAATTCATACAATAATACCTGCATTGATGTTCTACAAGGAATATAGCTATGTAGATATGTATTTTTATACCATATTCGTATGTAGATAATTAGTATAAGATTGAAGAACAAAATTATTGTTTTAAAGAGCAAATTGTTTTGAAGATAAAATGAGAGAGTGAGATGAATTGTGTTGCATCCAGCTATATAAAAATAATATTCTAAAAATTTGTATGGGATGAAACTACTTCTTATTATATGTTCTTTGGTATTAGGAAAACAAAAATTGATACCCAATACGACCACACAGTTTAGTTAGGTGTTAAACATTTTTGTTTTGTATTTTAATTTAGCGAAATATTTAATAAGGTCTTTTTTTAAATCAAATATAAATATTTTTCTGTCTTTCTGTGTTTAATTTCATATAAATTTAAATTTAATAAAGAATTTTAACTGAACTTTACTTTATAAATAATTAATTAAGATTAGGATTAAAACAAAAATTTGTATTTAATTCATTTAAAATAAAGCAAAAAACCAAAACAAAAAAAAATACCTTCAATAAAATTGATTTATTACCATCATAACATAATAATATAAACATAAAAATAACTCACTTTTATTTTAATAATTTATTTTTTTTATTTGCTTATATTTTTACAGGTATAACAGTCATAGTCAACATCATACATACAAATTACTCTATACAACGTAATAATATCTACAATAATTTTGAAAATATTCGTCGACGCTCTTCATTATTGCACAAGAAATTGTTTTAATTTTGTGTTTTTTTTTCACATAGAGTTCTCACAGATTTTTTTTTTTTTTTGAATTTATAAAGAAAGTGAATCTCTTTTCTCAAGACAAATCCAACTCAGCCATAAACACAAGTTGGAAAAACTATCGTGTGTTATGATTAGAAGTTATACATTTTTTCATTTTAATTTCGCAGTATAAAATAAATTTTCATGTGAAAGTTTTCGATTTATTTTTCTTTTGTTTTTGTTTTTTTTTTTTTTTTAATTATAACACAACTACTAATTGAACTCAGCATTTTAACGGTCGTATATTAATAGTAGTTAAAATAAGTTTGAGTTGAAATTTTGTTATATATAACAAATAATGGCGATTTCTGTTCGGCTTCTAAAATAACAATGAAGTGGAGATTAGGCAGTAGTGATACCAATGCTAAAAAAGAGGTAAGTCAAAAAAAATATCTTTAATAACGAAAAATATTTAAAAAATAATCTATAATATTTTTAAAGTGTTGTAAATTTTATTTTATAAGCTTAAGCGTCATAAAGTCTGTCGCATCAACGGTTTCGAAAATATTAGGCCTGAAGGGCATTTTAACGATTTTCGCTCTTTAACTTCTTCTTAGTTTCCTAGATATAGACAATTTTTTTTTTTATTTTTTCTTAAACTTCGAAACTAGGAGCTTTTTGAAACTATCGAACAAAGATGTGTATTGCTAACTCATTCAATCTTTACAATAATATAATGGGAGTTGTGTAAAATAATGTGTTGCATAAACAAAACGGAAATGAAACACGACTAAAGATTTGTTTCTCGAAAAATGGAAACTTAGAACAGTTACAATATGAAATGAATAGAAATAAAATAGAATAATGGCGATTCAAAAAACAAGATGCCCGATAATTGCCACATTAAACCATACTTTCTGTTACATATGTTATAAACTAAGCACGAACATGTTACGAGCTTCCTAAATAGGCAAAAAAACATTTAATTTTTAAGCAATTAACGAAAAAATATACTTGCTTAGAATAAAAAATAGATTTTCAATACCACGTTGACTAACATCTATGCAAAAGATTTCTTTACGATCATTTCGATACAAAACTAAGCGCAAATTAATTAAAGATTGTCTTTAGGCACTTTAGTGCCAAAAATTAACAATATCAATGTACTACTATCGTATTAAAGAGTTAGCATGAAAATAATTTTTTGCTTTTTTTGATTTCGATGATTACATTACAAACGAAAAATCAAATTTTATATAGTACACCTTAAGCATTTGTATAATTATAAAAATAATTATTTTATAATTTCTATAGTCATATCTGAGCATATCTGAGAGATGAGATGTTTATGACATTTGAATGAGTTGATTATAAATTCTATGGTATTTCAAATTTTCATATTATCTAATTAATTAACTTGAATATTATATTAATTTAATTATATAATTTTGAGTTGAGTAGTCAGTGAATTTTTTGAGTCGTAATAATAAGGATTTCTGGAAAATAATTTTGTTGTTAAAATTTTTTAAATACTTACCTATAAATAATGAAATTATTACTATTTATTATTGTTTAATAAATTTGTTTGAATGGTAATTAATCTTCTCTTTCAATTTTCAAATTATAACGGTGAAATAATTATATTTCGCAAGAATTTATTACGATTTTATCATTGTCGGCACTCGACAGCTGTCTTTTACTTCCTAATGTAATGTCAAATTATAGACGATAGTAGTAGATAGTAAATAGATAGTAAAAATAATTTACCTGACAGTTGCAATTATGTACCCGTAGCATCAATTGAAATTAAAAATTTATCAGTTGCTCAAAAGGAACGTTCCCTCTAAGCTGCGCAAGTGCGCAATTGCGCAAGGGTTTTTTTTTAATTGCGCATTAAAAGTTTTATTGTAAATATTAGTTATTTAAAATAATACTTCCTTAGTAGGCTGTGCAAATTGTTATCGATTTAAATAGTATAGCCAAATTAAATTAATCAGTAAAATCGCAGCAAGATCGAGAAAATTCTACAGAAACCATTTCTAAAACAAAAGTTGGTAAAGATAACATCAAAATTTTAATAAATAATGTTCTTCTTGCCATTAAAATGAATTTTTCAATGAACTCAGTCCAAGAAATAAGAATGGCACAATTCTATTGCTTAATAGGGGATGAAAGTACTGATATTTCCGTTTACAAAATGTTAATTATTTATATAAAATACCGCTTTAATTTTAATAATAAAACTGTTTTTGCTGGTATAATACAATTAAATGCATGTGACGGAAAATCAATTGTGGAGTCCATAAAATCTTTTTATAAAACTATTAATCTGGATATGCAAAAAATGGTAATGTTAACATCCGATGGAGCTGCAGTAATGCTGGGAGCCTATAATGGCGTGACAGCACTATTAACACAAGAAATTGGTTACTTAATTTCACGATTTGTCACGCATTGTGTGACGATTTGTCACGCATTTGTCATGCACATAGAGAGGATTTGGGAATAGATGATGCCTGTAAGGGTATACTTCTTGTTTCCCAAGTAAAAACATTATTGCGAACAGTATATACCATGTTCCATCGTTCAGCTGTTAAAAAACATAATTTTGAAGAAATGACAACTTTAATGGATTATGAAGTTTTGATGTTCCGGCTTCTTAATGAAATACGCTGACTTTTCATAATTTTGGGATTATTCCGTTTATTCGGAACTATGATATCTTAACAGAATATTGCAAAGAAAAGATTGATAGTTCCAATTCAGTTGATATTTCTTAACAGCTTTAAAAAATAATTTAAATCGTATATCATTGATTTCATTAAGTGATGTTTTTACCGAATTAAAAGAATTGTCAAAATTTAAAAAAAAAAACTGTCACTTATGGAAGCGCATCAATATTCTAAATTGATCATCACAAAATGAAGAAGTCAGTCTCTTGGCGATATGATTTACTGAAATTCTTGAAAAGGAAGGTAAGAATTATATGAAAATATCATCTGGGATAATTATATTTGTTGAAAAGTTCTGCTACCATTTCAAAAGTTCTGCTACTTTGGAAAGTTTTTGATCAAAACGCTATTGTCAACATGATTTTAATTATGGCAATGAAAACTTAAAACATAATAATTTTGAAATATAGAAATCTGAGCCCAAACATGGATAATAAGATAATAAAGGATGAGTATAAACATTTAAAATATTTATTTATGGAAAGATTCAAAAACAATAGTCGTAATTTCAATGATCTACTTCAATTGGTTCTTCGTGAAGATAGTTTTCAAAATATAAAAATTTTGTTTGATGTGGAACCTTTTAAGTGTTGAATGTTGATTGTGAAAGAGAATTTAGCCTGATAAATTTTATTAAAATAAAATTTAGAAATAGGTTGGTAGTAAATCATTTGGGTAACTTAATCAGAATAAAGGGACACTTAATGGTGGAAAATATTATTGACTGAAAGAAAAACAAATACAGGAGAGAAAAAAAATAATAATGTAATATGTAATTAATAAAAAAATTTAAAAACAATAAAAAAACTTAAAAAACTGCAATAAAAAACTTTTATTTTTTATAAAATATCTAATTTACCAAATTTTTGTTTAATTTTTTAAATAGTTTCATAGCGTAATTTATTTTTCTTTTGCTCAGCTAAAAAAAAAATTAGAGGGAACGTTGATAAATATTATTCTTACTATGTATATTCATTTGGTCTAGACTAATTTCAATCTTTGGGTTCAACCTATGTCTAAACAGCGATAGCAAATTGATTGATTTTGAAAATATTCTAAAAACGGATTTTCGTTCTGATAAAATGTTTTATAAAATCACACATTTTAATTTATTTTCAACAATGTTTCTATTTGTTTTCTAGTTAACATAACATAAAGTTTTATTTAGAATTTATATTATTTCTTCAATTATTTTGCTGTTAATATATGATAACTATTTTTCTTATATTTGCATCTTCATTTATTTATTTCAAATCTCAAATTAGCTTTCAGCTCGTATAGAGTGTATATATTATTATTATTTTTTTTTATTAGTATTATTAATTAACTTATGGCTAAATAGATATGATAGATATTATGGGTAAATAGTATTTAAAACTTAACAAAACAGTGCAGACATTTCGAAACAGTTCATTATTAGAAATATGATTCATATAAATATCTAATTTTTTTATTTTCTCTTATTAGTCTTAAAATATCAATTTCCAATAACACATTTCAAAAACATAATTCTAAAGATGTTTTTGAAATGTAATGTTTACCTGTTTACCTGTTACCAGTGAACATGGTACATAAACTGATCTAAAAGTTTTTGCCATTAAATTTTCAATATTGCAGTAGAAATTATAGGTCTTTTCGCAAACGCATAATGTAATACATTAACCTCATGTGTTTCTCATGTCCTCATGTGAACCTCATGTTTTCATAAATGATTTATACATTTTTTACTGTTCATAAACTACATTGCAACAATCATATGACACAAAATTTATTAGCAAAACAAAGTCAGCAACGTATTATGAAATTTTATAATGCACAAAAATTTTTCTCTTGTCAGTTTTGTTATTTAGAGTTTTTTTTTAGAGATAGATTTGCTCAAATTTGTAAAATGGCTGAGGGGGAAAGACAAAGTGTTATCAAAATAAATTGCTCCATTTTTATTTATTTTAAATTTGCAACAAAATTAATTTTAAATTGGAAACAAAATTAAAACCACTAAAAACTAAATTTTAAAATACGTGTTCATAAAAGTCAATAAGTTATTGTAGTGTGACCGTCATAAACAAAAATCATATGATTATAAGTCAGGCATGTATAATGCAATTGTCACGTGATACTGGGTTTATAAAAAAAACCTTATTAAAATTTTGAATTTTGATTATTTTTCCATTTGGATTATCTTCTAACCAATTTAAAAAAAAATCATTGCGTTGTATTATCATTTATTATATCGTTTATTATGTTTCTTTTTGATTATTTACACTTTTCGGAACTTATATTATGTATCCTATTCATTGCGTTTTTTTTCTTTGAATTTGTGTTACTTTATTTAACCAAAAGTGATATTTATCTTTAAAATACACATTACTACTAAGATCTTATAAATGCTTTTTATACCAATACTTTTTAATCTTTAATGAATTCTTGATTCATGGTTTACCATATTTTGCATTTTTTGAAATTGTTTTTAGTTTTGTAGATATTTCAAGATATTTCATAAGTGAAAAAACTACACCATTACACACAACCTCGGCAACACTTGACGAAATGTCAATTTTAACATAACTGATCTTTAATGTGGATTTTAGCTGATAAACATTTTAATATGTGACAATACTTTGTTAACTCTAAAACGGAAGATAGCTTATTGAATTTTTACATAAGGAAAAAAATAGATCGGTGCAAAGACTTTCCTAAATTTCTATTTGAAAAATTTATTTTCTTTATTTATTTATACTACTTATTTAGCTCAAACAGTTTACAAATTACACCATACTTATTACAATTATCAAATTACAATATAATACATGACAATTTTTTAAATTAAACTTTAACAATATTACAGTACAATATACAACAAATTTTAAAACTAAATTTTATTATTAACATGCATGAAAAAACAAAATATCGTTTAATTTATTTAAAAAAAAAGTCTAGTTGATACAATATCTAGTTACTTTCATATAATTCCCGTCTGATAGAATATTATGTGTAAGAAAAGTAAATATATTCCTTATATTTATAACTTATATATACACTATCAACATTCTATTAATGGGTTCGTATTTCCAATGATTTATTCTGTGTAATGATAATGTTAACAGATTAGATTGACGTAGGCGAGTATTATTGTTGAATGTTGAATTTATTTAAAATTGAAGGGGAGATAATATCGACTATTACGATTTAGAAGATAAATAAAACATCAGATATTTCACGTCTTTTCCACAGAGTCTTAAGGCGAAGAAGGCTTAACCTGTCTTCATACGGTGGGGCAGTCTGGTATGTTCATCCCAAGGAAGGCTGTGTAAAGTAAATCTCAAAAATTCTTTTGAACAGCTTCAATCCTCTATATGTGTAGGTTATAGAATGGAGACCAAACCTGACAGGCATATTTAAGATTGGGTCTAACGACGCATGTATATACAGTGATTTTAGGATGTAAGGGTCGTTAAACTATTTTGACCAACGTTATATGAATGATAGTTTATCATCAAAGTGCACTAGTAGATCTTTAATAGAATGCTTTTTCTAAAGGTTCACCTTTGAGGGTGTATCTAAAGCTAATTAAGTTGGGTTCGACGTGTATAACACATAATAGCACATTTACTAATGTTTAGTAAAAGATTATTATTAATGCACCACGCATAAAATTGGTTTAGGTCGTCTTGAAGCATATGAGCATCTTGAATCGGTGTTATTTTTTTATAAATCTTCTTGTCATCAGCATATATTTTCAATTCGTTATTAGAAATTACGCAAGCTACATCACTAATGGTAACAATGAACAGAAGTGATCCTAAATGGCTTCCTTGTGGAACATCAGAATGATGATGAATATGAGGACACAGTATAACTTCTATTAGTTAAATATGAGTTAACCCATTGGTACCAAGTTGGCAGAAAATCCTAGTTTTTTTTAGGTTTAGTATAATAACGCTATGAGACAAAATATCAAATACTTTACTGAAATCTGTGTAAATTACATTCGTTTGGAATCCCGCCTTCATGTTGAGGAAGTCTGATGTCGATTCTGAAGATTGGTCACTGTAGAACTTTTTCAGAAAACCGTATTGAAGAGTTGTTAAGAAGTTAGTACAATGGTTATAAATTGAATCAAATACATTAATTCAAACACTTTTGGAATAAAGGAAAGTTAGGAAATCGTACTATAATTAACGTGTAATTTTTTGCATTTTTCTTATGAGTAGGTTGTTTAACCCATTAAAGCCGGCTCATAGATCCCGTCGTACAATCATTATGAAATTTTCTAAGGATGGTCATAGAGGTCATTGAAGTTGCCGGGAAAAAATTTAGACCTCTAGCTTTTGCCACGCCTGAGATTTGGAATGGGTATTTAAATACCCAATCGACATTGGAGCTACTACATTTTACATAAATTTTTTAATTTTATTTTTTTTAAAAAAATTAAAATTTCATAGATATATTATTTCAAGTAGGAATAATATACATGAAATAAAGGATCCATCTGATATCTATTGAGGGAATCCACTATCTATATTATATATGACAAAATATATAATTGTTCTGTATTGTAAGATTTAAAATTTTTTTTTAACTTTTTCACATTATCTCATGGTTTGAAGTTTGACCGTTATGTTTTCAGGTTTTAGAAATTCAAAAGTGAATTGATAAAGTTAACAGTTTCAAATGTTTTTTTTTTTTTTGTTTTTTTTTTTTCTCCTATTACTCCGCGTGGTAGCATAGGGCTTCTATAGTGAACCTCCATTACTCTCTGTTGAGTACTACTTCCTTAATATCGTCCAGGTATAATTGTTGATTGTTAATTCTTGATCGATTATGCGTCTCCATGTGTTGTATGGTCTGCCGGGTCTCCTTTGTCCTTGTTGATTCCACTCTAGAGCTCTTCTTGCTATATAACTTTCTGATTTCCTTAGTGTATGACCTATCCATTTCCATTTTTTCCTATTTATCTGTCTGTTGATCGGTTCTTCTCCAATTATCATCCATAAATCCTCGTTGATAATTCTTGCCGGCCAGAATATTCTGCATATAATTCTCAAGCACTTGTTGATGATTACTTGTAGCTTCTGTTTGATTCTGACCGAAGTGAGCCATGTTTCACTGCTATATATTAATGTTGACTTAACACAGGCTCTGAATATTGTTAGCTTTGTTGTTCTCGATATTTGGTTGCTCCGTCATATCTTCATTAGGCTCCCAAATGTTGTTCTTGCCTTATTTACACGGCTGTTAACATCTTCTGTTGTACCTCCTCTTGATGTTATGATGCTCCCCAGGTAGTTGAATTCTTCTATGTATTCTATCTGTTGTCCACTCACTGTTATTGGCTCACTATCACTGTTGTTTGTCCTCATTGCCTTGGTTTTCTCGATATTTAATTCCAGTCCTGATTTCTTTGCTTCTTCCTGTAATCTGTTGGCTTTGTTCTGTAGGTCCCTTTGATTCTTTGATATGAGGCATACATCATCTGCGTAATCTAAGTCTTCTAAGTTGCCGAAGATATCCCATTCTATTCCGTTTATTCCAGTGCAAACTTTTCTTAGATTGTCGTCTGTCGTCGTCAAATGTAGTGTTATGTAAAACTAATTAGTAGGCTAAGATTTATATAATTCTGTTTAAATTACTATAATGTCCAACTTTTTGAGACATGACCCAATTTTCCACACAAAGCGGTACGACCGAAAAATTCGTAAGATAACAATTGAAGTGGCTGCTGGTCATTCATGAGTATAAACGGATGGATGCTGTTGATCTGTTTGATATTGCTATGAACAATTATCGAATTAAAGTTTGTAGTAAAAAATGGTATTGGCCATTGTTCACAAATGCATTTGATGCCGCAATGATGAATGCATGGAAGTTTCATGTTTTCTGCGCAAAGTATGAAGGTGTGACTTCTATGGGTATAGATTATTAAATTAAATGTGGTGGAAGAACTAGTATCACTACCACAAGTAGTCAGCCGTCCATGTGTGAGTGTACTTGCTAATGCCCAACAAATGGCAAATCGCACAAATTGTGTCGACCATATAATGGAAAAAATGCAGTCGTTGTAGACAATTCGGTATTAAAACACAATTTGGTTGCAAAAAGTGTTCGACTACTTTGCATCCCAAATGCTTTTTTGTCTATGACAATGATGTACCACGAAACAAAATTAAAATTAAAAAGCGAGAAAGCGAAATAATTTTTAAAATTTAATTTTACAATATTATATTTTAAATACTTTACTTTTTTAGATTTCTTAAAAAAAACACTGTGAACTATACCTTACTTTCACATAAATATAAATTGTTTTTTCATTAATTTTTATAACAATTTTTTCATGCTTTAGACGGTTGGGTATTTAAATACCCATAGAGGTAAATCATCTCTAAAGACGACGTAAGTACTCCAATCCAAAAAATATTTGTTTTATTAGATTGAGAAAGTTTGAGGCTAAGTGATCTTTAGAAATTTTCCCGACTTTTCCATTTTCCAATTTCCCAAAAACAATTTTTTATGGAAATTTTCGGGGCTTAAAAAATTCTTGAGTCCCAATAACATCGGCAGTTCTTGAGAATTTTGATTAGCTCACTGAGAACGAATTATGGTTCGGCCTTTTTTCTCTCCCCCAACGGCAGATATAGCTATTTTCATGCACAAAGATTTTTGGGTATTTAAATACCCAATAGGCAGTAATGGGTTAATAAAGCCTTTTTTCCAAGTAGATGAGAACACGCCACTAGTGGTAGAAGTATTGAAAATGAAAGAGAGTGGTCTGCTAATTATGCTGAGCAGTTCTTTAGGGTTAGCTCGGGTTTTCTTCAGCTCGGGATTTCTTTAGGATTAGCTTTCTTAATACATTTTTAGACCGTCAAAATAGTCAAAACACTCAATACATCCATCCATGATAACCTTATAAAAACTTTAAATGTGGTTTTAACCTAAATTATTACCACGGATCCCTAATATACATACACATAAGTTTATTTGGATTACCATTGAATATAAGATAATTACATTTTGTTTCCATTAATATCTTAAACACAATTATAACACCATATTAAAAAAAAATATCATAAGATCGATTACTACCATAGCTTAAATAGTATAGAAAAAAACTCAAAAATGATTGTATTCGTGTCGTCAACAACATCTGAAAAACTTGAGCAGTTTCATTGTGCAATTTATCTGTTTAAATAGAATTATTATTTGATTTTAAAGAGCATCAAATAAAAAATTAATTTTCAGAATTCTTTACTTTAAACTCTAAACATTATACTTATCGCATTTCGAAAATATAACAATATATTATTTACATAATTTTTTTTTAAATTTAATAATGCTGCTCATAAGATTATACACCATATCTTAATTCAGTAACTTCTACAGTCAGTCAGCAAGCAATGTATGTGGGTTCAAAATTTCTAAATTAAATATAAATTTACTATTGTCATATAAATTAAAATACAAAAACTTAAAAATGTTGCACAAAATTTGGTATTGTTAACAAAATCAAATTGCATTGTTTATGTGCAATTTACATATAAATTACAATTATATATACTTATACATAGAAAAATAATATTTTATAATGCCATAATTCACACGGTATATATTCAAATTCATATATACATGATGCTCGTGTAGTAGAGGGTATTATATGAAAATATTTATAAGTTTGAGTTCAGCGACATCAACTGTTGGTTTACAAATTAACAAATCCATGAATTTGTCAATTGACCGAGGTGGTAAATGTACCGGCATACGTAAATAAAACAAAAAATAATTTTTTTCTTTTCTATTAAATATATTTTTTTTGATAAAATTATCTAATCAAAGTTTTTAGCTAGACCTTATCTACAAATTATAATTTATCTATAAATACCACAACAGTGTTGTTACAAAATAGAAAAATAAAAAAAGTCGCTTACAAAATTAAAAAATTAAAACAAAAGTGAAATCAATTAAATTTTTATATTGATTTTACATGATTTTTTATTACCATTCCTGGTGTGACATTAACGGATCCAGCATTAAAAAAAATGTTCTTTCTTCTGTATTTAAATATTTTACTCAAAACAAAATTTTCTATTTTCGCATAACAATTATTTTTTTTTCAGCATTCTTGTTACATAGCCCACGTAACAATTTTATTGCTACAAGACACTTGTGAACTTTTATAACACTATTATAAACACTCTTGCACTATTAGTGTTAATTTGAGTGTTTCGCAATTGTTGCGAAACATTATAAATACGTTATAGCACTAAAATGTAAAATCATATAAAGCCCGGTTATTCCAAATACTTATTCAAAAGCTACAGTAAGTTTATTAGTAACATTATAGGAATATGCAGTAAAATAATAACACTATTACTGCTATTCTAGCAATTCTATTCTTATAACAACACTTTAAGTCTTGATATAGTATTATGCACTTTTAGACTTATAACAACATTGCTGTAGCACTTGCTGAAAATCCCATTATAAAAACTTCCGCAATTGCTATAAGAACATTCTTATTAAAATTCAATATTAATCACATTATCCCCATAAAAAATATCATTATAACACCTTTAGTGCTTATCGGGAGTCATATAGGAGTCTTATAACACTAATTTTGTTTTTATAACAATATAATGTTACGTGGGAGGGTATTTTTTTTCTGATCTCCCTGTTACCTCAATGGAGTCACGGATGTACAACTGGTTTAAAATTTTCTTTTGCACACAACGAAGACACCATGTGGAGATGAAGAAGATGATAGCTGATGATAGTTTTATAATTTCAGCATCAATTGAAGAAATAATCAATATTGATTTTGATATGTTTTTTATATTATATTTCTTGTGGTGTTTTTTCTATAAGAAGGTTTTTTGACAAATCTATTGAATTTTTAAGGGTGGCAAAAGCAAGATTTACCACCATGTCATCAAGAGGAATATTTTTTTTTCTGCTTGCAACATTTTGTTTTACAAAATAAACATTCATTTGAGCGTGAAGATGTGCATGCATTGGTCAATTAGGAACATTTCTAGGTGGCTAATTCAAAGACACAAACCAGGGAAATTTAATTTTTTTTAATAGATACTTTATTTTTTGGGTAATTTTAATTGTTTTTATGACTTTACTATCTTGAAAAACTTTATATTTAATTGATTTTATAATGTTTTGCTATTTGATGTTTGTATTAAATGTATATGGGTTTGGAACTTGGATATGTTTTGTCTAAATTGGGATTTTTAATTGTTTTTATTTCTTAATCGGTAATTTTTTGCGATACTTTTTTTAAAAAAGCTTCACATTTAATTTTTCTGGTTCCTGTTACTCATTTTTACTTTAATTCATCACCATAAAAATGGATTTTACAGACATTATTAGCATCTGTTAGCATATTAATATATTAGATACACAGAGCTTAAGATCTAATTTTTTACAGTTTTAAAAAGTTTCTTTCCAGCTTTGCTGATGTAACATAGATAAGTACCAAAAAAGAATTTTAAAATAAGACCTAACTAGTAAAGTTGGCATTTGATTTCATATTAAAAAAAACATATTAACAAAAGCTAAATTATTTTTACTTAAAATAGGAAAGAAGTAGAAAAAGGCAAGGTCAATGAGGGGTATTTATTTTTGTTTTCCAAAACATACCAATTTCAAAGGTTTTCATTAAAACATAAGTGTTTACTGGTTGGTAGTGAGTAGTCTGTACCATATCAGTCCATGTAAATCCTTGTTTTGTTAAAATAATACTTATAATTAACTAATAGGGGCCCTTAGTAACATAAAATAGAGAAAAAATATTATGTCAGTGGCAATACACAGGCTTAGATGATTTTATAACAATCTAAACGCGTGTTCATAAGATGTATATATATATGTATATCCCTATTGCTGCTTTAAAAGAATATCGATTTTGAAAGAAAACAAAAACCAAAAAAAATTTTAATTCCAGAAAATTGATTTTATACAGGTAGAATATGTACACTGTACATATATAAATGTAATGTATATTTATTTAAATATTCATATTTTCTCATATTTTTCTTATCTCTTTATGTTTTTTTTCTTATATATTCATTAATACTGTATTTTATAATATTTTGTGTATCCTATCCTATGTTATAAAAAAAATTTGGTTTTGATGTTTTCTGCTGCTTTCCTATTACATTTGTTGCAACGAACACAATCATTTGCATATAAAATAAATATGATTTGCAAAATACTATTATTTTCTGGAATTTAATTGTTCTTTTATTGTTTTGTTTTTATATGTTTTAATTAAAAGCATGTACTTATTTTTAATATCTATAATTATAATTGACAAGCATTTAGGGACCTGCGCAGTAGACACCTTTTCATTTTATTTCGATTCTCCTACTCCTTAATGAACTCCTAATATAATATATAAGATGTATATAAAACAAAAATGCGTATACAGTTGAAAATTTTGTAATCATATTATTTTATTATTCAGCAAATACATTATGCATATGTGAGATCTTATTAAAATAATAAACAAAAGCGAACAAATCAGTTATTATAATTTATATTATATACTTGCAAATGAATCTATGTACATATGCCAAATAAAAACAAAAAAACAAATTCATCTAAAATAAAAAATATAAAAACAACAAAAAAACAAATCACATGAATTCTTCATTTTTATCTTTTTAAGTAACTGTCTCTAAATTTTGGTTATTTGTAGTAATAATATAGTTTTTATTAAAATTATGTATTATGTAGGTATATATATACATACCTCTTTAATGACAAAACTTTTTATTTTTAGTAATTTTATCACTAAATGCCACTTACTATAGGGAATATATCGGAAACAAAGCCGTATATGAGGGACGTGTATTTATGTGTCCTAAATAAAACTTACTAACCACGAGCGTAGTAAGTTCTTTTTATTAAACACGAGTGGTTTCTGCTATATCGTGCGAAGTCTATGTCAGTACGTAAATTACTGTTTTTTTTAAAACTTTAAATGTGACTTCAACTTGAAATATAATTACTCTACAGGGGCCCCTAGTAAATATTATATTTGAAAGAATTTCACAAAATTTAATTTAAAAAATTTGTTCAGAACATTGTTAAGGGAAATTGATTGATTTTACATACAGAAAGAAGTATTTCGAATATCTTGCTAGGCATCCTAAGAGACCGTAATATAGTTCAATAGGATTCTGTATTTCTTACTTCCCAAAAACACTTCTATTTTGAAAGCTCTATTTTGTAACATTATCCTACGGTTGTCTAAAATCATATTATTTTATGAAATATGTATCTTGAATCAAAGTAAATATTTTTATATTTTACCTTGTTTCTATCAATTTTCTTTTTCTTTTTAGAAAATAGCATTTTTAAGTTTTTATCTTTCCTGTTTTAATTGTTATATGATTTTTTGATTTCCATTGATTTCATTATCTTTGGTAATGATAATAAAGTACATTTTTATGTCATTATTAAATATTTGATGACAAAAATTTTTAAAATGTTTTCAAAACTATAAAAATACAACAAAATTAAAAATGAAGAATTGTAATTGCGAAACATTTAAGAGAATTTTTATTATTTTAAAAGGATTGCATGTTTGTTGTTTTTGATTACAACATATTGCCATTAAAAATGCGTTGATATCGAAAATATTTTGTAGATTTAAAAATTTATATTTTATACTTATTGTAAGTAATATATCTTAAGTTTTGAATTTATTTCAAGTATTTTGATAAATAAAAAACATTAAAACTAAGTATACGAATAAGTACCATTGAATATATTGAAATCACAAAATTAATAAAGTCTAAAATCAATATAGTTCGGTTTCGCATCATATTGACTTGTGATACCAATTATATCTCAAAATAGTGTTTTACTTGTGTAATGTAATCTTATGGTTTAGATGTCAACTTCCATAAAGATATCGAAATAACATTATATGCCATTGCATCGCGGACCTACGTTAAATTTTCTTGATAGAGTTCAATAACGAAAATTTCAACGATAACAACGATAATGTGATGTTCTTCTTTGTACCATGTAAAAATCGTCGTTTTGTGGGAGCACTTTCACCATTTTAAGGATATTTTGTAGATACTTGCTCAGATGAAAAAAAATTAAACCTCTCGAATATGTCCGCCGAGGAGCAGGAGAGGTATTAAATTTACCCACCCCTACACCGTGAAAACTATTAGATGGTTCAAAGCTAACTATGGAAATTTCTTTGTCGTCAAATTTTGAATGGGGAACCATGTGGAAACATGTAGAAACAAACAAGCTTACACAATGCAAAAATACAAGCACTTATAACTCTTAAAAAAATGGCATGAACTTTGAAAATTTATTTTGTGTGTGACATGGCATCCCATTGGACATTTTTCTTAATTTTAAAAGGTTAATTTCATCTCTTAATTACGAATGCGATTATCGGGACTCTCAAAAGTGTTCATTATACTTTCAATAATTTCGTGAAAAACAGAAGCAGGAAGCTTTTGGAGCTGTTTGGAAATATTTGCATTCTTTTAAAGCTTGTTTAAAACTTGATTAAATTTTTTTTATTTTGTTTTTAAATTATACTAGCAAAGCTACCCGACGTTGTCCGGGTCAGCCACAAAATGTATCGAATTGAAAAAAATTGGTTTATCAAAAATATTTTAATATTTTTTTCACTACGATAACAAAATCAACAATACTCCAACTTAAACTATACTTATAATAAAATTATTTCTTTGTAAACAATATTTCGGTTTCGGTTTTTTCTGTATGGAGTATAAACAAACACGTTCCTTGCTCTTGCGGTATTCTTTAAATAAAGATATGTTCGCCTTTTCCACAATCAATTTGAATTTATGCTTAAATAAAATGAGGATGCAAAATTATTGTTATTAATTTGGTACCATAGTTTTGATTGCTTCAAATTTCTTAGAAGCAATATTGAAGCTGCTATTTTTAATTTCAATTGATAAGGTAGAAATCGTGTCAAATCTTAGAAATAAAAAAATTCTGTTCGATAGTTAAGAGCTTCCTTTTCATTTATAACTGTATCGTAAATGTAATGTAAAATTTTTATATTGTTCCCTAAAATTCGAAAATACTTTTTAAGTCAACTCTTCAATACTTTGTATGGTTGTACGTCGTTATTTAAATTTTAACACTTAAGTCTTCTGAAATGTGGTCTTCCTCAAACTCTGTTAAATTTATTAGCTTATTACAAATGTTATTTATGCGAAATGGGTAACAGTCGTATTTCTTTATTTTTGAAAGAGTATCTATGTGTAGATTTTCATGCCAATAACACAATTGTTTTTTTTTAACTATTCCTGAGACGTGCTAGGAGTATACGACGACAACCACCCAAATCTGTCACTTGATAACTTTGTAACCGCGTCCGGTTTCTTTTTTCATCATGAATAACTGTGCAAAATTTCAGAACTCTATCTTTAAAACTATGGGCGTGTAAAGCGAACAAACCAACAAACAAACAAACTTTTCCTTTTATATGTTTAGATAATCGACCTTCTTTAATTACAAAAAAATAACTATATATAAGTATACTAATTTCAGTCTTTATTAATTATTTCATTTCAGTTATATTAAAAAAATATTTCAAATCAGTATCTTACATGCAAACAAGATTACAAGATCTGCGCTCTCTGCTCGGTAGCTGATGACTTTTACGTTTTGTTTTAACTTTTTTCTCTTTTATAAATAAAAAGTTAATCCAACCCAATAGTTTTATGTACTGACTGATGAATTCCTGTTTATGATTTCATCAACACACAAAATAATATTTAAGTACTTTGACTTGACTAGCCGAACAGTTCGCTTATTGAGTTGCGCACTTTGCTTGCGCTCACTCACTTATTTATTTACCTACTATTTCCATCCAAATTTTTCCCAAAAAAATCGCAGAGTAGAGTGTAAAAAAAAAAAAAAAAATATTCTTGCAAAACAAATTGTTCGTTTTTTTATAACTGTTTTTATTTTAAAAGAAAAAAAAATTTAAAGGTTCTTATTTCAGAAAATTGCACAAATTAAATATTTTGATTTTTCATTCTTGTACAATACTATTTGTGTATATGTGTAAGAAAGTAGGATTGTCTTTCTACGTCCGTTCTCGATGACTTTTCGTATAGCAGAAAACGTGTAAAGCCTTTCTTTTTCTATCTATGCTTTTCTACAGCTTTTCTCCAAGCTTAATTAGGCGAAGAAAGCAAAACAAGCACCATCACACAAAATCATCTCAAAAAATTGCTAAAAATAGTGTTGCCGACATAAAGAAACTGTCCGCGATATTTTAAAAATATACTTTATCAAAGTATAATATCCCCATTTTTTGTAAAAATATCCAACTGTTGCCGAACCGTGCTTTAGAATTAATTAATAAATAGTTTATATTAGATCAATTTTACATATTAACTTAAAATTTTATTATAATTCACTTTCAAACTTACTATTAAAACCTTTTTTAATTTAATTTTACTTTCTTTTTGTTTTTCGGTTATCGATAATTTTATCTTTTTATTTTTATTCTTCTTTTTTTTATTTTTGTAATTACATATAAATATTATTGTAATCTTAAGTAATTATTGTAATTGTTTGATTTAAACAAAGAAAATAAAACATTGTAGTTCCCATATATAATCAAAAATTGCAGTATACCGTATTTAATGTACAAAAAGGTATTTCAATGTTAAGAACACAAAAAAACAAAAAATGTGATTAAACCTGTGATAAAACATTAAAATTTTAATAAAAAAGAAATTACCTAATTATTTAAGCTCAAGGATTTGGTTTACTAAAAATTGGTTGCATTGAAAGTTAATGTAAATCTAGACATAAGTTTCTTGGAAAAGTCTTCCAGCCAAAAAAAATACTAAGGAATGTATTCCAAAATTATAAATATACAAATAAATAAAAGAATAAGCAACATTTGGAATAAGTACATACATTCTTCTCAAAAATTATTTGAGTATAGAAAAATTTCGTATTTAACCCAAACAAAATTGACAAAATAATAAAAATTATTGCGCAGTTTTTAGAATTTTTAAAGCTTAAACAAACCTGAACTAAAATGATTCATTCAAATGAATAACAAAAAAAGCAAAAACAAAATCACATAAATTACTGTAAATTATTTCTTAAAAACTTTTGTGCACGTGTTCATTTTACAATCTAAGGAGCGGTGCAGTGCATTATTTTTTTAAGAAGGTTTTGAAGCAAAATATATTAATGTTCAATAGTTATAATGTTTCAGTTATTTCTAATGTCTTGTTAAATACGAAGTTATAACAAAATGCTAAAAAGCGTGCATTATTGGTTGAAATTAAAATATAATAACAATAATAATTATTCTTTATTTCATTAACAACTAAGCTAACTTATATATACTAAATTTACAAAATTATATAACAAATTAATTCTTAGTCTAGTACTTTAATAAAATAGCTAGGTTCAATCTGTTATCCAGACGATAATTGGCGATAGAACCCTTAGATAAAAAAAACAATTCAATTTATTAATGGGGAACTTGAGTATAAAATAGAATAAAAATATTAATATAATAAAATAATTATTATGCTTATGCTAATAAAAACTAAAATTTAGAACAAAAATTCTAAGAGAAATCATATAAAAAAATAAAAAGTTCGAAAAAAGTAACAAAATATTTAGAAAAATATAAAAATTTTAAATATTAGGAATTTAAAAGTTTAAAATGGAATTTAAAAGTATAAAAAAGAAAAAAACTGTTCGCATCTTTAATTTTCTGGCAACTTGTTTAATAGACGAGGCGCAGTGACATTATAAAAATGACAAAAGTGTGATTTCCATCCAAAGTAACACCCAAATATGTACTTAAAACAGTCAACACGTTTAATAATAAAGCAACTATATACCCTATACAGCTCATCTTCACGTTTGTAACCTGTCCAGCTCTTCGAGTAAAATTCAATTTCATTTTTATCAGTTTTGGCGCACTTTGTATGAAAATGTTTTTGCAAATAATGCAAGTTATGTTTAATTCAAATCTTTCAACTTTATTATTACATAAATCGCACTTCATTTTTAAACAATTATCAAATATATAATTGAATCTATTAATATATTAATACAAAATTTATTAAATATTTTACTTTAAAATATTTTTTTTTTGTTTTTTTCTTTATATAATAAAATTCTCAAACTTGTTATCCCGATTAAGACAAGAGAGAGAAAAGTGCAATTGTAGCAGGGATTTGTCACGAAAATATCATATTCATAGAAATACTATTAGATATCATGTCAAAAAAAAAAAATATAGTGGATCTGTTCAAAATATTATAGGTAGAGGCCGAAAAAATAAGACAGCAATGACAGAAGGTGCACAAATAGTAAGAGATGTTACAGTGAATCCTAGCATAACTATGAAACAGGTCCTGAACAACTTTAATAACAGTAAACATCGAAAAATAGAGGTAACGACTGTGATAAATCGTAAATATTAAAACATGTTCTCCACAAAAGAAGTCATATAGTGATTTCAGAAAAAAAATAAGCACATTAGATTCAAATTTGCTAAAAACACATAGATAAGCCTCCTGAATTTTGGTATAATACAGTCTTTGGACATCAGATGAATGTTTATTCTCACTAGACGGTACGGTACGTACGGAAGATAATTTTATCATTCCACCAACAAATAATTTGAAAATACGAGTTATATATTATTGTACAAGACACAGGCAGGGTGGAAATATAATAGTTTGGGGATTGAATTTATTATTATTTAAAACTTTCCTGATTTGAGCACCCAAAAAAAAGTCACAACAAGTACTTACTTTAATCTCTTACCACTTGATGACGAGACTATATATATAATGAACTCTGTTTGTGCTACAACAAGATAATACACAATACTGCTATTATTATATCGTATTTGAAGTTTTATTGGGCAAAGTGGTTTAGATTGGCCACCTCAGAGTCCTAATCTGTAATTTAATTTAGAACCTTTGATAATATATAAAAAATATAATATCACAAGAAATTGAAAGGTCAGACACAGAGACTTGAAACGTCATTAATCAATAAAAATTTCAATTTTGAAAAATTTAAGCGATTCAATGTCTAGAAGGCTCCAAAAAGCTATAGAAGCAAAAGGAGGATATATTTCTTATATAGTCATTATAAATTAGATCCAATATAATTTCATATCCATGAATATTTTCCAAAAAAAAAACATTATTTTCAGTTATCGTTTATGTACGATAAAAACGTGCACAAATAATTTTTGAGCAATAATTTAATGCAAATTTATGTGATTTTGTTTTTTCTGTTACTAATCGAAATGAATTATTTTAATTTTTTATGGAAATATTTTTGTTTTAGTTATTAATTTGGTAAATTTATAAAACAAAATCAATTTCTTTAACTATTTAATAAGTTACGGTTAATTTTTATATATAATTCTAAGTAGGGAGTGCAATACCGGGATCCTGAGATCTCGAAAACTGGGATCCCGAGAGAATATTTTCCGGTATTCGATACCGATATGAAAGCATTAATACCGCGATATTTCGGTATTAATTTTTAGTTGTCAGAGCACGAAAAAATATTTAAATTTAAAATAGTATAGGCTTTGTAAATTCAGAAATTTTGAAATAACCCAAGTATCCAGTTTCTAAAATTGAGTAGTTTTACGGAACTCAGACAAAAATTTAAAATAATCGTAGTAGACTTTGCGATTGGATAATAACGGTATACTCATAAATTTCATATTTATTCCGCTTTCAAAGTAGTAATGGGAAATGTCGTTCGTTTCAGTGATCCGTTCTCAACAGATCGTTCATTTCTACTGAACGGGTTAATGAACATCAGTCAGTCGGTCACTAACTTTTTTTTTTAAGCAAAAAATTAATCTCTACTCTAGGTATTTTGTATATTAAATATTTTATGAATTTTGTTTACCAAAATACTCAAAGTTAGAATGCAGTTATATAGTTGCATTAATGTATACCTAGTCCAGACAAATATTATT
Source organism: Argyra leucocephala (assembly GCA_963942445.1). Taxonomy (NCBI): domain Eukaryota; kingdom Metazoa; phylum Arthropoda; class Insecta; order Diptera; family Dolichopodidae; genus Argyra; species Argyra leucocephala. Next base: position 60,124,972 of record OZ012679.1, on the reverse strand, counting down.
TATATACAAATGTTTTTTTTTAATAAAAAAAATATTATTTATATAAACTTTCAAATCAAAATTTTAATTTTTAGAAAAAGCAACAATTTTTTTAGTTTTGCATACTAATAAATATGTAGGTACGTACAATCGTAATATAAAAAGGATTTTTGAATTTAAAAATTAGCAACTTTTTATAAAATTTACACATTTATATTCAATTTTAATGAGTTTGAATATTTGTGAACATTGTAGCTTAAACATAAATGTTGAGACACATACGTATATATTTTGTTTTTTATATTTTTTATACCATAATACGACAGATATTAAATATTTAATTATTGTAATTATTTATCTGTGCTAAGATTGTAAACTATTATTTATAGTTTTTGTTACCACCTATTCTTCAAAATAAAAATTACAAACACAAAAACATCATTCTTTTTCATAAGGATAAGTGACCGATTTGAAAATTAACCAGCTCTTTTGCATATGGATAAGTGACCTTAACTCAGTTCTTTTAACCCAGTCAGTTCATTTCGTTCTTTTTAGTGATCCGTTCATTTTGAGAATCGTTCAGTGAACGATATGAAAATTAACCTACCTAGGTCTTTTACATATGTAGAGGTGACCGATGATATTAACTCAGTAATCACGAATCAGTTCTTTTTAACATCAGTTCATTTCGTTCTTTTGCATTAAAACAATAATTAAATTTTTCTACTTAAATATGTAATCTTTATTTTATTTAATATCTTGTTTTTATTTTATTTTATATATTAAAAAATGAATTGTTTTTATTAATATTTTAGTTTAAAATAAACCAAATTGGTTTTTTTTCTTAATATTGATTTTTTTTCTAATGAAGTGGTCCCAGTATTAAGTTTTCGCTCCGGTATTGTACTCCCTAATTCCAAGTTTATTGGATAAATGCCCTAACTATTTTTTCACAGAGATTGGGATACACAATTTCATACAATATTTAGAATTTTTTGGTATGGTATGGCTTTAAATGTGGGAAACTATATCTATTGCATAGTACAGTACTTCACCTTAGCAATATAGCAGTATAGCTTCATAATAGCAGAGTTCTATTTTATTTTTAGTGATCTGATAACTAACCAAAAGTCTTACCTATTTTTATCATTCTGTTAATGTTGTTTATAAAATTTTCCTATGCAAAATAATTTTGAGACTGCTGTATGTAGATTTAAAGTATTAAATGGAATACAAAATAAGAAGTACATTGATTATATTTGATAGAATAAAGTAATAATAGTCTCTCATAACATCCTTCTCTTAATTTAAGCTAAAAATAATTTAAATTGATTCACACTAAAAAAAAAATTAAAATTATATTTAATCGGATGACGCAAATGTTAAATCCATAACTTGAGAAACCGAATCAAAAAACCAACGATTAAAATTAATCACATTTTATTTTCTCTCAAAATGTAAACGAACGTATCTTAGTAGTTAGTTATCTTTAATGTCTGTTAGTGAATCATTGAAATTGAATTTTAAATTGATAAGTCACGATGGAATTTAAAAAATTTGTTTTTTTTTTTTATATCTTCACTTTTTGTGTTTCTTTTAATGATTTCTTCATTTTATTTAGAATCTTAAATCTTAAAAAAGTTATAAAAAATTATTAAAAAAAAAGTTTTTATTATTTATGTTGAAATGATTAATAGAAATTATTGTGATTTGCTTTTTTATTTATTATTGAATACATGTTTTAATATTCATACTCATAGATACATATGATATCATAATCTCTAATATTAACCGATTGCCTTATTGTATGATAGTAATAATAAAATAATAATACAACTTACTAAGATAAAAAAAAATATATTTTATTTGATACTAGATAATAGTTCTAACAATTTTTAATTAGGCTTTCTTTAGTTAATTTTGTTTTTTTTTTCAGATGTTTTATTTGTGACGTAAAATATAACTTTAATAACCTTAAATATAATTTTAAAACACCTTTTAAAGTAAAACCCTTTTAAAGTAAAAAAAAAAATTTTTTAATAACAAAATATTCTAAAATTTTTAAAAGTATAGTGTTAAAGTAAAATTTTTTATCTCAATATAGAGCAAATATTTGTATGATAAAGTCTGTTAAATTGATAATTAAAATTGTTGGATCTGTTGTATATATGTGATGTATAGGTTATAGATATAACTACTCTAACATTTTTATATACAATTGTTTTTATTTAAGAACCTTCAGGTGGAATGAATACTGAGACAACTGATTTAATAATGTAGATATCACTTTCGTACCAAGGATGAAAAATTAATCAGTTTTTTTCTTACTTCACTAAAGAAGAAGTTCTTTATAACCTGTCAATAATAAATGATAACAACACAATGTTAAATTACTCGTACAAAAATAAATTGAACCAATTATGAATTTATTTTTTCTTAAAATTTTCCCATTGATGTATTAACCCAACTAATTCTCAAAGATAGAGCTAAATACTTGGGTTTTATTTTACACAGAAAACTAAGTTTAAAACCGAATTTAACAGAAAGCTACAACAGCGCTGTACTCTTGCAAACGCGCTATCGGAGAAAACAAGGGGAATGAATCCACACATTATCCACTGGCTATATACAGCAGTTGTCAGACCTGTACTGTTTCATGAGGACGTAATGGCATTAAAGGAAGCCTCAGACTAGCTGAGATCCAGCGTATTATCTGTTAGACATATCTGTATACTCACAGACAGTCAGACAAATAAATCACTGGAGTTTGTAACCATCAACTCAAAAACCGTGTTGGACGGTCGTGGTTCTCTGGACGAACTAGCCGATCGGTTCAACATATGGGTACGATTGGTGCCAGGACACAGTGATATTCTGGGTAACTGCGATGCAAATTAATTCCCTAGAGAGGGTACTATCTTAGAAACTCTTTCAGAAAGGAGCAATCTAGATACACCTCTGACTACCTGTAATCTATTGCTTCGAAAAGATGCAATAAAAGCTTCGAATTTCAGATGATCAGCTAGATCAGACTGCAACATCACCAAGCAAATTTGGCCTATGCTGAACCTGAAGTTATGAAAAGATGTTACATCAGCAATATGGTAGGGGTCGTTACAGATCATTGTTTTGGCTTGGACTCCCTTCAAACGACTTTTGCAGAACGTGTGGAGAGGAGAAAGAAGAACGTGCAGAACGTGGAGAGAGGAGGAGGAAGATGAAACTGTACAAAACCTACTCTATTTCTGTCCCGGTCGTTATCCTAAAATGAAACCCCATCTGGGAGCCCTGTTTTTGGATTCGCTGAATGACCTTGAAGACTCTAAAATCAAAGACCTTCATCGCTTTGTAAAAAGCTCGACTTGGTTCAACGAGTAGAGTCTTATGCGAGGAAAGTTTCGTGGTATCACAATGGACATTACTGGTCTAAGTGTGTCAGCGTACTGTCGGGCGTTGGCGGCCATTACTCCATACCTACCTACCTTCCCATAGATGTACAGATTATATATTTCATAAATTTTTTTTAAATTGTATTTTTTATAAAAGTATATTAATAATATTATTTATATGTTATTATTTATATAAAAGACCAGAGAACCATTTTGTATGTTTGTAAACGACGCTTTTTGACATTTTAAATTTTAAAAAAATTTAAAAAAAAAATATTTTTCCTTTCAATTAATTTTATATGATTTTTTGATTTTTAAATTTTTAAATGATTTTTTGATTTTTAAATTTTTAAATTTTTTCCTTTCAATTAAATTGTAAAAAAAAAGAAGAATAATGGATAAAAAATAATATGGATGGAAAATAAATTATTAATTTGTTTTAAATTATAACAAAAAAGTGTTTCTAGAAAAAAAATTTCTTGGGGCCACTGAGCGGTTATGTTCGAAAGAAAGTTCGGTATCTTTTTACTAGTGTTATTAATATATATATATATTATTTTGAATATTGAAATTTTTTTCTTTTTTTTTTATTATTTTTTTTTGCTCTTTTATTTATTATTTCATACTATTATTTTATTTAACAATACAATTTAATAATATTAAAAAATATTAAATTGTATTGTTATTAAAAAATAATATTTATATACTAAAATTAAATTAAAACTTTAAGCATATAAGTCATTACAATTTGAAGACGTTCATTGACAGTTTATTCTTATATATTCAATTATTTTTCTTTTAAAAATATTAATAATTAATTCATTTTTAATTTGATCAACTAATTCATTAAACATTTTCAATCCATTATACATAACATTCTTCTTTGCTGATTTACTTCGAAAAAAATTTATTCTAAAATTAAAAATATTACTTAAATACTAATGCTGCACATCCCATACATAAACAAGTTTGTTACTCAAATATTCGGGAAGCATCCTATTTTTCATTTTAAATACGAATACGTACACAAACATCTTAAGCTTCTACTCAGCATTAAACCATTTTAATGTAGACAACATGCCGAAATTTTAGTATTCAGTTTATTTGATTATATACCTGCATTTATGAACCAGGCACATTTTCAAGTTCAAATGAATGTTTAATTTGCAAAGCAAAATATTTACAAGTAGAAAAAAAATATTTCTATTGTTGCCATGGTGGTAAATCTTCCTTTGCAACCTTTGAAAATTGACTAGATTTGTCAAAAATCCTTCTTATCGAACAAACACCAGAAGAAAAATATCATAGCGCACATATAAAGGGCAAAATTGATTATTTCTTCAATTGGTGCTAACATTTTTAAGATGCTTACCCAGGGGCGGACTTATACATATGCCGCCTTTAGGCACTATTAAAAAAATTGTCTGAAAATTACACTAAAAAATAAACATTTAATTTCAGTATTGTATTTTATTTATTTATATTTTCTTTCTCAACTTTTTATTTAAAAATACATTAATTATGTCTGTAAACTCAATTTCTTCCAAAACGTCATGTTCGATATTCATAATGGAAATATCATTTAATTTAGTTTCTGTCATGGTTTATCGGAAATAATTTTTGATTCTCTTCAAGCACGAAAAAGATCTTTCTGCAGAGCAATTTGTTACCGCTAGTGACAAATATATTCTGTAAATAATTTCTACATTTGGAAACAAGTTACCATATCCATTTATATATATAAAATTATATTGGTTTGCGATGTTTTTCTCAGGCATGTTACTTTTCTCTAAAAGCGTTTTAAAATGTAGCATTTCTTCTAAAACTACTTCTTCGTCTAAATCACTTTTATAAAATTCGTACAATTCTTTTGATTTTTTTATAATAGTATCTGAATCATGATTACATATATCTTCGAGGTATCCAAATTTTTGATACAAAAAGCTATGTGAACCTTTACGCTTGTCTAACTCTTTTATCAAAACCAAAATAATTTTTTCGAATACATTTTTTTTTTAAATATTCATTTGGGCTATCTGTAACTGACATATCTTCTTCGGATTAGTCAAAATGCAATTTCCTCTTTCTAATTTTTTTATGCTCGTATGTAGAACTAATCGAAATTGCCAAAGCTTGTTCTTCAAATCTCAAAAAATTATCCTTTGTATCCAACAAGTAATCTAATAAGGAATCGTATAACTGAACAGCAGTGAGAAGATTCATATTAACGGCTTGTAGTTTTTTATTCACTTTGTCAATCCGTTCCAAAATGGTTTTCCAGATCGTAAGCATCAATGCAGTTTCTAACTTTTCCATTTTTCTTAATAATCCTCCTGCTTCAGCACGAGTAGATCCTTTTTCCAAATTGTCAATTTCAATTTCTCTCAGCACATCATATACATCTTTCCAATTTTGATGCAAGGCAGTGCAAGCATCTGATCTAGCTGACCACTGAGTATCAGATAAGGCTTTTGTTAGTTTTTTGTTTGAGCCAATTTTTGCTTTCAGTAGTGCCCACCGCCTTGTTGACACAGAAAAAAACGAATAAATTTTTTGAATAAGCATGTAAAAGTGCACAGTTTCTGTACAACATTCATCAGCACATTCACCAACTAAATTTAAAGAATGACAGGCACATGGAATGAAAATTGCAAGTGAATTTATTCCCAAAATTTTTGCGTTTAGGCCATTGTAGATTCCTGACATATTGTTAGCATTATCGTAGGATTGTCCTCTGCAATCGGTTAAATTTAATTTATATTGATAAAAAAAAACTCAAAATTATTTCAAATATTGCGTGTGCTTTATGGCCAACATTATCGAATAATTTCAAAAAACGTTCTACTGTTTTACCGTTAGATATATCCACATATCGAATTATTAATGATAATTGATCAGCGTGAGAAATATCGGGAGTTGAATCAACAATTATGGAAAAATATTTAGTTTTTTTGATATCATTGATTATATTGTTTCTAACTTCTGTTCCCATTATCGCTATAAATTCATCACATATTCTTTTTGACGTGTATGATGTGTTTCCAGAACCACAATTTCCATACTTCAGTATATGATCCTTTAGAAAGGGATCATATTCTGCGATTATTTCTAATGACATAAAATTTCCATTATGATTGTTATAAAATTTTTCACAGTGTTCTCGAAGAGGTAATCCACGACTACATAATTTTTTTATAACAAATACTACTCTTTTTAAAATATTTTTCCAGTAATCTACATCGTTAATGAAATTTTTCAGCAAAATATTTTTCAAACTGCCACTTTGATTGTTTCTTTGAATCATGAAGGTAGCACAAAGGCGATGTGTAGAAGAATTTTCGTGGGATTCTAATAGTTTGGAAATATTTTTCCAATCTGAGCAACCACCCTTTAGAGCAAAAGAACTGCTACCCTTAAACAAATAACAAGGAATGCAATATAGAGCATTGTCTGACTCTGAATATGATAAATAATCTCTATCACGTATCGTACGTCACCAAACAGTTTTTTCGACTTCCTAAAATCCATATCCTTATTTGATTTGAAACCAAACTAGCGTAGTATTGCAAGTGTTATTAGTCGATATTTCAAATGGCTCAACAATGTTTGCAACAAATTCTGGATTGACATTTAAACTAGAACAGGAAGCTGTATTTGATGAGCATGGAGCGTTTTCAATATCGGTCAATACACATTCTACTGGTTTTGGTTGTAATATAGTTTCATTGTTAACGGCAGAGGGTCGCTTAAAGTAAGATTGTATTTTAGAAGTTTGTTCAATTATTTTTTTTTTTTATGAAATCTTTATGAATTTATTTTAGTTTTTAACGTTTTATTTTATATTTTTATACAATTGCCGTAAAAAATTATTTCTGAAATTTTGCCGCCCATTATTTTTCCAAAAATTTACCGCCCTAGGCTGGAGCCTAGTGTGTCTATCTGTAAATCCATCACTCTTACCACTTTATAAGAAATATCGTTGTTCCTAGAACAATAACTGTACATGTAATAGCTATAAAGAAAATAAAATTTTTAGAACGATTAAAACTGTCCAAGCAACGTTAGTATGTTACTTATAAGTAAATTTGCTATAATTTCATTCACTGTTATCAAAAATATGATTATTCTAATATTAAATACCTATACGGTGTACTAAAAACTTCATTAATATTTACATGAAAACAACGTTTCAAAACTAAGTTTTAACATTTTCAAAGTTATTGAATTGCACTTTTTCTAAAAACTTTGCTAATGTACTTTAAAACGTGTTTTTTTCCCAATAAAATATTGCAAAATGATAACTTTACTTGCTTGCTTCCTTAATCATAATCAAAAACCAACAAATATTTTTAAAATTTTGTAACAAAAACAAAAAAAAAGTTTCAACATTTTGTAAACGCTACACATGAAACAAACTACACACACACACATACACACACAAAGAACAATAAATTTGACTATTATTTAATTATATTGAAATTGAAGTTATAATTTGCGTGCCATTGAACTATAGCACCCTAAAATTTTAACATAGCTTTTGATAACATAGATCTTAACCCCTTTGTAAAAGAAAAATTACGATAAAACGTGTAATACCTAAATAATAATAAAAATATTAATTTCTTAGAAACATTGAAACAAGTTTCAGTTTTTGCTGACCATTCGAAAACAAAACAAAAAAAAGTGTTTTTGTTTTCTTTTTTTTCTTTTTTTTTATTGCATAATTTTCTCAATTACACTTAATTATAGATATATACAAAGGTCATATAGTACATCGCGTATAAAATTTTGCGCATAGTGAAACAACTACAATTATGATCTGAGTAACCTAAAAAAAAAAAGCAAACAAAAAATCAGAATTACGTAGAAAAAAAGGTAAACATTTTTCAAAAACAAAAAATAACGATTACAAGTAAGTACAAGGTGTAGCAATTGTACTTAAATACGAATAATGAATGTGTTCATAGGAGAATCTTTTAAGCAGTGACGTATTCCATATTTTAAAAATTAGGTTTACCTTACTTTTGTTAAGGTGTAAATTTTTAAAAAGATTTTAACAAGCAACGGACAATTTGTCGAAATGTGATCTATAACTGGTAGTAATAATAGTTGTTATAAAAATATTCCACTTTTAATTTCATTTGATTAATTTAATGAGCTCCAATCAGATTAACCAATGGGAATTGGACTAGAAACGATAGAGACAAAGCACAAGTATTCGCCAAACATCTTGAGAGTATCATTCCTCAGGAAACCAATATTCAAGCAGTACTATCAATAATACCAATCCAAGCGATAGTTTATAAGACAATAAAAGTTAACAAAAAACTATGAATTCACATAATAAACAAAAAGATAGAGTCTAAGATGTTTCTAGGACATGACGTGGAGTCTAAGAAGTCTCCAGGCAATTTTTCGTTTGGATTATTTTTCATATCTCCATGGAAATTATCTACCTCATAATGATTGAAAAACATGTAAAAATCCCAATAAAATTGATACATATAGACCTTTCAGCCGGTTACCTATAATTCCCAAAGTATTTGAAAAAATTATTATTCAAAAATTAACAAAAATTATTCAAAAGCTTCACCAGGTTGGCTTCCAGGAAAAATACACAGGTATGTACATAGAATTGCAGCACAAATCAAACATGCGTATGAGGAAAAAAATGCAGCTCAGCCATATTTCCAGACGTCGCTCAGGCTTTTGACAGAGTTTGACACGATGACCGAATATATAAAATTAAAACTCAACTACCTCCAAAAGCTCCCAAACTATTATAAGTCTCATAAATGATTTCAAGAATTTCCAAATGTTACAAAAGGCAGCATACTCGGACCGTTTCTGTACTTAATATTTACCTCTGATCTCCCAAAAAACAGTCAAGTGTTCCTATCTACTTTTGCAGCGGACACGGTGATAATAAGAGTGTCCACATCACATTCACATTGAACAGAGAAACATGTCCACCTGTATTCCTTAACGTTATAGAAATACCTCAATCCAATGTAGTGAAATACTTAGGAATTCATTTCGATAAAAAATTAACCTGGAGGAAGCACATAGAGACAAAAAATTTCAGCTTAAACTAAAAATGATCTCTCTTTGCACTGGCTAATTAGGAGCAGTTCATCGTTGAGTCTGGAATTGAAAGTCCTCATCTACAAAGTGAACGTAAAGCCGATATGGTCTTACGGATGTCAAATCTGGAAAAACATGTTAAAAAGTAATCTGGAGATAATTCAAAGATTCCAGTCGAAAACAATGAGATCGATTACTAATGCGCCATGGTATAGAAGAAGTTATTGAAACAGAAACAAAAAATTACTTAGTAACCTGTCCTTGCTAGCAAGAAATCTACCATCAAATAGGTAGAAGTGGCCATTACAGTTGCTTCTGGAAATTCAACTAGTACTTAATTTTGCCTTTTTGATACCACTACCCGAGTGATCTATTTGTTGTTGTTATCGGATTATTCTCTCATTTTTACTATCTCAAAGGACTCAATACTAGAGCCACCCTGTGTGATTGAGAAGGTTGATCAGATCTCCTATTTGGCTTTCGCGATAGAACCTATATTGTTGGAGAAAGCTTCAACTAAAGTCCGGAGTCTGGCTCTAGCTAATGCTGGACATCTGCAAAGGAAGTGTTGAAGAGTCTCTGCCTCATTCTCATCTTTGCAGCGGCGACAATATGAATTGAACGGAATACATAACTTGGCAGCGTGGCTAATGATCTGTACTGAAGGCTACTACTCTTGTATTATCAGTACGGGACCTGGCTAACAGGTGTTTGAATCTATTGATTTTGTATGAGGATCATTTTTTCCTCGAGGTGCGACCTTCTGGCCAGAGTGTATGAATGGATGCACTCCTTGACAACTGATTGTGAATGTCCTCTTCAAGAGGCCTGTCAAGTATGGAACCTTGCCTGGCCAGTTCACGGCCCTCTAATTCCATCTATGTTACTGTGACCAGGAACTCCTAGTAGAGAGATCGAAAAACTACTGTCTAAGTTTTCAATTTCATTTAGCCATTGTTCCACCAGCTTGGAGCAGATAGTGTTCGACACCAAAGCTTTGATAGCGGCTTGACTATCCGTGAAGATGGTGAATTTTGTTTTGGTTGTCTAAATATGAATAAGGGTTTTAAGGGCTTGCCTAATTGGAAATCGCTATGCTTGAAAAACACTAGAATATTTAAGGAGACCATAAGACTTTTATATTTTTAGATCTTCTGAGAAAATTCCTGCACCTACTCCGCAGTTCATTTTCGATCCATCTGTGAAAATTACTGTATAATGTTCCCTTTTCTTCAAACAACGCTTCCAGTCGGACCTAGCAGACAGAAAAAAACAAATTGAGTAATTTAGCTACATCAATAAAGCGTCCACTGGGGCAGACCCAATTTTAAGTAAAATTAGTTATAAGATTTTAACACTTCTTGTAGTCTTTAAAATTGCAAAAAAAATGCATGTAAAATTATTGTTATTTTCCACCAAAAAAGAAAAAAAAACATTATGTAAATCAAACTGAACAGAATTTGTTTTCGATTATATTGCGATACCTATAGTATCACTTCGAACTACACAAATTTTGTCAAAATTTAAGGCAGTGATCATTAGATTTTAAATGTCGTATACCAAAAATTGTACTCAAACGGATTGCGTGTATCAAGTTTTGCTTTCATCTTGACTAGAACCTGGGGTATTCTAGTTGAAAAGCAGACAGAGCACTGCATCACACCAACGTGTGTATATCGCAATATTTTTTTCTAAGTCTATAGAGTAAAATTTTTTTTTTTATTCAATTCTGTTATAGTTGTTGATTCTAATAATGTTAAATACTTCGTTGCATAAGATTTACATGATACGATTATCAAATAATTCCACTTTCGTTTTAAATATTCAAAATATTAATTTTTGTAATCCTAAACTACTTGACTTAGATAAGCGAATGATTATTTGCAATAAGTATCAAGTGAATAAATTGTTGTTAAAAGATTTATTCGAAACTAATATTATACTAACTATCGTACATTATTGTATTAATTATTATTAAATATATTATTAATCTTTTAGAATTATAAATTAAAACGTATATTCCCAGCAATATGGTAAATGGTTATTTCATTTGACTATAGTAACACGTATTGTAAAACTGAAATCTAAGACATTTAAATTTATAAAAACAATAATGTAAAGGTTTATTTGATTAGTTTCTTGAAGTTAATTGACAATATAGTTATTAATTGAAAATTGGGGCTAGTTACCTGTAATATGTTTTTCCACATTTAGTAACGAAGTCAATATACAGCAAAAAGTCGATTGATTATCAAATGGGGGGCACATGATAAAACATACAAAAAAATATAAAAATTTGCATTTTTCAATTTAGAATATCAAAATACAATTTCTATTAAGCTTTCTAGAAATAGCTTTAAAATAGCTTTAAAAAATTTGTATATTATTTTATTAGGCGATCGGATCTATGTGTACATAATATTTGGTACAAACAAATAGAAATTGTGGAAGCGAAATTTTGTATTAGACATTATTAAAAAATTAGTAGCTAATTGAGAAAAGTAGTTTGTTATTTTTTTATGTACTGTATTGTTAATTTTGTGTCTCGTCTCGTCACAAGTAAAATTCGAACTACTATCTATTTCGTCATATCTATTTACATCTATTCAAATACATTGGTTTATTTATTATACATATTATGTTGTTTTTTATGTAATTTTGGTTTATTTTTTTATATACAGTCGAACCTTTATAACTTTAACTAATTTAACCATTTTAGTAAATAATATTTTTTGTTTCTGGTTTAGCTGAATATTTATCATATTTAATAATAGTAGATTAACATCCTTATATATATTTGACAAAAATCTTTAGCAGTTTTTGTTACAGCCAGTTTGTGTCTGAGTAAAATTAAAAGTAAAAATCAAGAATTTTAATTTGATTCCATTTTAATTTTCATTCAAATCTTTTTTTATCTGTCCATTCAAACCCCTTTCTTTTAAATTTAAATTGCACTTTAACTTCAATTATAATTAACCAACAGGGGTTCCTAGTATAAATAATATAAAATGAATCAAATCACAATATTTAACAATCGAACAAAACAAAAAATTTATATTCATAATAAAAATTTTAAGTTTGTTACTTCAACAATCAAAATTGAATTTTACTAATCCATGCTAAATATGTAAATACATGTAACACTTGTTTGTACTCCAGCTGATTTTATACAAAGTTTCTAAATATTGTGCCTCTGTATACTTTGATATTTTCACTGCCGATTGAGCGTTCGATTGGTAATTTTAATAACACATAGAGCTTGTCATGTTTGAATTTGTGCGAAGAAAATTTGATTTTAAATTTGCTTTCAACAGACAAACATTTTAAGCCATAATGTACAACCAAAATATTTTTATTGCTCTTGTGTATTAGCAAAAACTGGCCGAGAATACCAAACATTTTGTTATTTTTTTAAAGTAACACATAAAGCTTTTATGTTTATAGATTGAAAAAAATGTGAGGAAAATAACAGCAAAAATACCAATGTACAGTACAGAAGTTCATGCATCCTCATGTTTCTCAAAGCTAAATTTTTAGCAACATGTTTTGATACTCTGTAGTAGATTCATTTCAAAAAATTATATGGTACTTCTTTTGTTCTACACGCGACATCTTATAACTTATATTAATTTTGAAATTATGCATTCCTCCCAGATAGTAATTTTGACATTTTTCCAGTACTCATATTGCGCTTTCATTTGTCTATATATTTAATGGACGCTTGAGAGCCAAATGGGCTGTTCTTGCACCATCCAACAAAGTTGCAGCGATGTTAAATGAAGCAAGTATTAATGCTATTTTCCCATGTGACCTAACTATCTCTTTCTTTTGCTACAATCGCAGACAAAATTATATTATAAATAGTCCGTTGATCTGTTAACATTTATTGTTCATTTGTTAAAACAAACGTAATCAAATGGTTAAAATTATATTGTCATATTGTCTCATACATTTCGTACAGCCCGATTATTTTGTGTACGTCGACCAAAATTTTGAATTATTATTTTAATTTTTTTTTTTTTTTTGATATATGGAATAAATTGTGTACATCTAAAACAGATGCTTATATTTGCAATTGTAAAGAAAATACATATTTGATCATGTTCTTGGTCTAGGCATTTTTCGTCAAATTTAAATACACGTAATATTGATCACAATTATTGAACACAACAAAAAATTGTTTGAAATGATTTAACATAAATCAACAAATGCATGAACGTAAACGAATTTTAATTTGACTAAATTAGCTTTTTTCACCAAAAAAAACTATATAAATGATGGACCAACACTAAATGATCAATGCCAGTATATGCATATTCAAAAATTCAAACTATCTTAAGCAGCGCCACCTACCATGTATATGTACCTAAAATCGATTACTACCTGTTTGAATATTAGATAATATAAATTATACAATTGTAAACAAAAGTGCGTATATATAGATTTCCATATTATGTACATTGTACATACAATTTATATGCTTCTTTTAATGCAATTACTGCACATCCTTTAATTGTACTTTAAATATTAAATTTATAAGACGTGATCTTCAATTATCAGAATTTCAAGTTTACTACACCTACCTGTTATATTATATGGTTTCACATATATATATACGTATACATATGTATATGTATAATAATTTAATATGATTGTGAAAACTGAATATTTGTATTAAATTAAATGAATAAAAACAAGTTTAGGTATATGAGAAAATTTAGATTATCATTATTAATGTACGGAAGAGTTTGAAGATTTTGTAACCTTGACATAGGTATGAAGAATGCGGATTTTTAACATTAAACGTCCATTAAAACTGAACGACAAAAACTGTGAATGCTCATAAAAATTTATAATGAGAAAAAAATTCAAACAATCAATAGTTTTAAAAAAGAAAGAAATATAAATATGTAAAATACATAATAAGAATGGCTTGGTGATACCAAAAAATTTGAAATACAATTAATTCTCATCATAAAACAAAAGAAAATGCCTAAAACAATTTAAATACAATTTCATTAACACGTTACCATATGGTAGCGTTACCTATGTTACCTTTCCAAGTCTTAAATTGATTATTAAAGGTTGAGTAATGTGTCAGTGACTTCTGCTGGTGTGTCAAAATATATAAAATGGCAATTTCAAAACCAACAACAGTGATGGTTAATGCTCTTAAATTATAATATATTGATGTTGGTATGATGAGAACGATGATAAATGATAATCAGAAGAAAAACATTTTATTAAAAATAATATTTTTTTCTATTTATTTATTTTCTTTCAACAAAATATTGGGGACGCTGATTTTTTTTTACGTTCATGAAATTTTAAATTTAATTCAAGACAATTAAGTTGTTAAACAAATTTAAAAGTTAATTTTTCTTTTTGCAAAATTTTTAAAAAGTTAAAATTAAATATGAAAAACAAAAAAAAATAATGTTTCACGCCTTTTTCCAAATTAAAATTCTGACGTCAGAAGACAATTTTTTATTCTCTTATAACCAAATCAAAAAAAAAAGGAAATATGAAATTTTTGATTATTTTAAAAGCGGAAAGTTGAAAAAGAAAATATAGATATACGTATATAATACATATATATTTTTTTAATTTGTAATATAAAAATATAATTGATAATTTAACAAAAAATAAATAAATAAGGATTCAACGTAGATCGGGTCACTTTATAAACACAAGACTGAGCTGGGCTGGGCTATACTCATACATTTTTGCTGTTACAGAAAACATACAAAATCAAAAATAACAGATCTAAAAAATCACATGTATATTAGACCTGCGACGACTCCATATTTACATAAATATACTTCTTATTTCAGAGACTCATTTTACCAATAAAAGCTATCTAAGCTGTTTAATACACAGTGTATAACACTAAGCACCCCTATAACCCAGCTCATGACTGTGTCTGCAGTCATCATTAGAAACCCCATAAAACATCATAAATACAACAAGGAATACATCCAATCATTATGCTATCCACCAAAACATAGAACCAAGAAAACACTTTGAAGTATTGAAAACGATTGGTAACAGATTTATAGCCGCGGAAGACTATACTGCGAAACACACTCATGGGGTTCGCGAACGAAAGAAGACAATTGAGGCTACCTTATAAAGGAAGAAAATGATTAATGATTACAGAGATTTGCGGTTTATATAGTATGTCTATGCCGAATGTATACTATTCTTCATACAGTTCTTGGACGACTGATTGAAGAAAAACGCCAACTCTCACGACTTTTGTATAACAAAGGGACTCAAATGGGCAAACAAATGGCAAGTACCAAAGCCGTCTTAAGATATATCCTTCGATCATGCACCTGTTATATCTGCAATAGCAATCAAAATATTTACCAGGTGTTGCACGTCAAGATTGCATAACCAGGCGCAGTATCAATTGGGATACACACAGAGCAGAGCTAGACAAAAACTTATCGTTCGAGATCCCCTTGAATAGTTGTGATGATATTTCTGTAGCAATAAACCACTATGGAAAAGGCAGTAAAAAGAGCTACTCCCGTAATGGAAAATAGAAAAATACAAATCATAGACTTGTTCTCTGTAGTCAAAAGTAAGATTGAAGAAAAACTAAAATTAAAAAAGATTTCGGAAACAGCCAACAGATAAAGTTCGTTTCAATAGACCGGTTAAAAAATCGGCTACCGAACAAAAAAATTATTCTTTATGTAGAGCCACGAGTAAGCTGAAACGTCTCCAACAACATACTCCACCAATGGAAAATGATGAATGGGCCGAAAACGTTTCAGAAAAAACTACAACTTTTGTAATAATTTTATAAAAAACTTTGCTTCCCTATCAATCGGATATATCAAATGTCAAAAACGAAGAAATAAAAAACTTTTACAAGTCCATTCCAAATGTGCTTATCTATCAAAAATTTTATCATCACTGATATCCAAACAGTGGTAAAAAGAGATTTAAAGCACAAAAAAGCTACTGGATATGATATAATTGATAACAAGATGTTGAAGGAAATTTCAGAAAAGGGCCTGAGATTTTTTACTTATGTAGGTAACCGGCGCAACGCATTGGTCATTTTGCAACATGCCATCGCTGGTCGATAATGTGTGAAAATGACTAATGCGGAGTACCGGTTACTTACATATATATATTCATGTATATATATACTTTGGTATCATTGCATAGTACTGTTAGTTTATGTTTAAGTTAATATTTGTAATTTGTAATTAGAAAAATTGTTTTCTAAATAAATAAAATACTTCATAAGAGAATACCAGCCAAGTGAGTCGTTTTTTATTATAACATGTGGATATATCATTTATATATACACCACATGCTATAATTTGCTTATTCAATGTTCTGGTGAGAACAAAGAACTCCCTGAACAATGGAAAATTGCACAAATCGTAATAATTTCTAGACCTGGAAAAGATCTAAACAAGGTAGCTTAATATAGACCGATAAGCTTATTACCAATACTCTCAAAGTTGTTTGAAAAAGTACTCATGAAAAGACTAAGACCGATTCTCCCAAGTAAACAGTTAATACCAAATCATGAATTTGGGTTTAGAAATCTATATGCAACAACAGGACAAGTGCCCAGAGTTTTTGAAAAAAGAACAAATGATTTTCAATATAAAAAATATTGTTCAGGGGCATTTTTAGACATTACTCAAGCATTCGAGAAAGTTTGACACGAAGGGTAGTAGCCATAAGCTGAGAAAGAAAAATAATATTATCAATTAATAAAAGCATATCTAATTAACACAAAATTCTTAGTAAAATTTAACAAAGAATATTCTTAATTAGTGAACATCTCCGCCGGTGTACCTATTCTATGTACTTTTAACTATCTATGTACTATGAAAATAACATTGTTACATCGTTTGCAGGCGATTCAGCAGTTCTAGATTCAAGAAATGGCAGCATTTAAACTTCAGAGAAATGTAAATGAAATAAATAACTAGTTAAAAAAATGCAGAATTACACAAACGATGTCAAATCTGTCCACATTATTCTTTCTGTCATCTAGATAAAATAAATAAAAATACGTTACCAATGACGGATTCTGTCAAATACTTTGGGCTACATTTGAATCAAAAATTAACCCGAAAAAACATATTGCAGCAAAAAGTAAACAACTACTCCTAAAATTTCCCAATTATACTGGCTAATTGACAGAAATTCACAGTTCTCTCTAGAAAGCACAAGTATACTGAAGCCAATATGACCTTACGATATCGAAGCTATAGGGTACGACAAGCGACGGAAATCATTGAACATTATGTAAAACAAGTAAAGGTACTTAGAGTAATCATCAACATGCGTTACTATGTTCGAAACCTAGTCATTCGAAATGACTTCTTAGTGAGATCTGTGAAAGAGGAAAAAACTGCTTTAATCAAAAGAAATTGGACCCGGTTAGGAAACCACCCAGGTCCAGGTCACCAGGTGAAATGTACCAACACAAGCCAATATACTATACAAAACTGTATTCATTGCTAAAATAATTTAATGAATATCTACAGAGGTTTTTGCTAAAATTTTTATACGTTTTTACTTCCGAATTTCAGACCGTATAGTTATTATTCATTTTAAATCACAAATAAAAAAAGCTAAAATAAAAATAAAAAAGTTAACACATAAAGAAAAACTATTTTTTATTTATTTTTCCCCGGATTTCATTTTCATCCAAAACCTGCAGCCGCAAGTAGGTACGCATAATTTTTTTCTTACTACAGATACTTAACAATTCTCCACTTTTGAATTTTCTACATTTGAATATATCCTCGAATCTTCCGTCGGTTCCATAAAAACATGTTATCACACAAGCCAATAGAGTCTTTTGTATTATATACCTAGGCTTTTCATTTATTACTCAAAGTTTTGTACATAGGTTATTTGGTAAACTTATTAAGCTGTAATTAGGAGAGCAGTCAGATGACTTGTGAGAAATAAAAATACAAATACAAACTATTAAAAATACATAAACCTAAAAGAAAATAATATCAGTAATCAAAATTGATTAAATCAAACACGAAAATACGAAATTATGAAAAGAATGATTAATAATCTTCAAATCATCTACCTAATAAACAAAACTAATCTGAAAAAATATTTCGTATAAATAATAGAAACTTAAATTAGAAAATTATTGAAATTTTTATTTAGTGGTCACAAAAGGTCAGTGCAAATTATACTTATAAAAAAAAATTGTGAAGCTTTACGTCTTTATTTTTGCAGTTTCATAAAGTTTATCATCGTTTAAAAAAAAAAAAAAAAAAATTATAATAATCACGAAATGACATCATAACAATTCACGCTTAATGGATTCCTGATTTTATTGTAATTCTTGTTAATAAATTTTTAACACTTCTCAACTCAAAAATTTTCATAATATTTAAATAAATTTAAATGCCTACATATGTCTGTCTCACTTTAGATTTGATCAAGAGCTAATTGTAAAACATAAAAAATTAAGATAATTGGAAAAACTTAGTTTAATTGTTTACGATTTATTTTCTGTTCATTGAGTATTCTGTAAAGATGAAAGAGAGGAAAAAAGTGTGATACATAATAAATAATAAATAAAATTAAAAATTAAAGTGAATATAAAAGAAATAAAATATAATATAATTGAATAGAATAGTGGCCTCAGTAGCCGAGTGGTAAAGTACTCGAGTGTAGTAATGTAACGACCGAAGGAGCAAGGGATTCAAACCCTGTGAGAACCGAAAAAAATTTTCAAATGGTGAAAATTACCGAAAAATGTAATTTTCAATACAACCACATCGGTTCAAATATAATTTAATAATTAATAAAGATATAATATAATTAATAAAAAATAATATAACTATATATAATATACAGAAATATATACCAAATAATTAATATAATTTGATAAAAAGGCCCACATTTCGAAAGGGAAAAGAACCTATAAAGTTGGCCTACAGATTTATGTGTAGGATCAACTGTTAAAATAAATAAATAAATAAATAAATGAATAGAATAATTAGTATACAAAAATTAATTACAGACAATTTAAAATATATTTTCTTTTAATTTTACTACAAATACGCGTATTTCGTCTACCACTTACAGACTTCTTTAGTGTGTTGTACTCAAGTACAGTGGACGAAATACGCGTATCTGTATGATAAGCATCTTCAGTAAAATTAAAAGGAAAATATTCGACCATTTTCGACAATTATTTATTTTTATTGCAATTTAACCTTTTTCGCAGTTGTAGGTGTGTTGTTTATTTTCCAATACACAGGTGGAAGTTTGAGTAATTATATTTTTATTGTTCATAATATTCATAGTTTTCTAGAATCTCTTATGCTATTTACCATTATTATGTCTTCTTTGGAAATACGATGATTCTCTTGGATTATGTGTTCTGCTACTTTCGATCTGAACGAAAGCATTCGATATGGTAGATAGGTAAATTCTCTTACGTAAATTATATGAATATGAAATAAGTGGTGTTAAACAAATATGGTTTAGGAGCTATCTAACTGAAAGGAAACAATATGCATGTACAGAACACATCATAAGTACAATCAAAAAAACGGACTATGGCATAATACAGGGTAGTTCGCTAGGTCCTACGCTTTTTAATTGCTACATAAACAGTTTTGCTGAACTAAATCTACAGGTCCAACCGTTTCTATATGCTGATGATCTTGTAGTTATATATCACGCTAATAGTAATATGAATTTAGAGATAAAAATGAATTTTTACCTAACCACAATATATAAATGTATGTGCAAACACAAATTGACTATAAACATTAAAAAAACAAAGTATATATATTTTAAGTCTAAACACTCTGAGTTCTTAAATCTGCTATATAACAATATGAAAATTCAAAAAACTGACGAATATAAATATTTAGGAGTCGTAATAGATGCTGAATTGAGCTGGAGAAAGGTAGAAAAATAGCAGGTGTATTCAGAATAATATTCAGCACACAGGATACCATTTCAATGGAAGAGAGCTCTGTTTCTTAGCGTATTCCATAGTTCATTTGTATATGACATTGTGGGATGGGGATATATGAACAAAACCAAATTACAAGAACTACAAATAATTCAAAACAATGCAATAAAAAACATATATGGACTAAAACAAAGAACATCCACACAACAAATACATAAAACACACAAAAAATTTTCTGCATACAAATACATAAAATGCTTACTGGGACCATCAATACAAATACAATTTAAGAACAATAAACGAGATACTAGAACATCGCATCTGCTTCAAGTAAATAGAGTTGCTGGTTGTATCAGAAATGATTCGATTTACAATAATGCTGTCAAAGAATACAACAAGCTGCCGTTGAATTTGAAAAACATGAACAACACTCAATTTAAAACGTAATTAAACAAATATTTTATTGAACTAATATCAAAAAAAAAAAAAAAATATTATATCTTAACCAGTGTTACCACTTGGATACTTTTGTATACATTTGGATACTTTTTTCCAAGATATTTCAAATTGGATACTTGCATACGGAAAATGTCAAAAACAACCAAAATGGATACTTTTTCTTTTAATGGATACATTTGGATACATTTTTGTCAAATTAACTAGTAAAGAATAAGATCTATTTAATTCATGAATTCAAACTTGTTTTTTAAGTCAATTTCTATTGATTGAACGAAATTTATCTTCGAAAGTAAATTATAATAATTAACAGAGTCATCTCTTGGTTTTTTTTGTAATTCTCTAAACAAAAAATATATTTAGATAAAATTGAAGAATCAGAGTTGGTTGTGCTGAAGAAGAATGCACAATATTTTTATCTTGAACTAGCTAACCAAATCAAAAATCGATTTGATTTTAGTAACAAAATTTTCAAATCTTTCGCATTCGATCTTTCGAACAATTGATTCAATGATGGCAGCAAAAGAATTGTTATCTTTGTCCGAAAGAAACTCCTTAAGATCGAATAAGGCTAGTGAAGTTTGGATACCACGTCTGGAACATAATTTTGATTATTGAATAAAAAATCAATGAAATGAAACGTTACATGATTACTGAACAAAATGAATTTATAATTTAATTTTTTATTTTAATTACCATATGCAATGAAATAACTGCAATATATTATTATTATTTTCCTATTTGTACCTCTATATAATAAGTAATGTAAATATAATTTAAAATTTGTTATTTATAGTATTGAATGTTAGACAGCGTTTTATTAAAGAAAAAAAAGGATACCTTTGGTTACTTTTTTTTTAGAATTGGATAAATTTTTTTTTTTTTCGAGTAGTAACACTGATCGTAACTATATTATTTTCTCTCTCTTCTATACTTTTTTTTCTGTAAATTTACTTAGCTCTTTATTCTTTTTATTTTAAATTCTTAAACTCACTTATTAATCTTAAAACACTGAATTGTAAATTACAACTAAGAACAATATATTTATATATATACTCTATATGAGCAAATTACTCTTTTTGAGATAAAATAAATAAATAAATGAAATATACATAAAAATAAAATATTTGGTTACATTTTTCTTCTTAGCTAGTTCTGTTTCTTTTAAGTGTTCCTTAAGTCGTATTTCCACGTTTCTCCTATTTTATCCAATATGAATCCAATTTGTTGCAATGACTGCAAGTGATTTTATATATATTCCTGATTTCTCCATTTGACCAATTGATTGGTGCTGTTGCTATATACTATATCTAACCAGTGTTTTTTTTATTTCGCTCTAAGTGGGAGAGAAATTTTACTAAATCCCAATGCTACTCTGCTTTTGAGTTGTTAATCAGTGAGTAGGTTAGTGAGAGAATTCCGTTGTAAAATTCTTCTACGTTTGCTAATTAAGTTAGTGAAGGTTTTTTTCTGAATATCCCTTTTACTCTCGCAATCTCAATATGTGTTTAGTTTCTTTTAACCGTTCTTCTGCCATAAAAATTTCACTGATGAATGGAGAGGTGTTCTATTGGAGCTCCCTTCAATTGCTTGTAGAAATTCCCCCTTAAGGTGAAATAATTTTCTTCCATGCAAAGGCGGATCTGTTTTATGCACTGTTTTACTTTTGTCCTCCACTCCTGCTATAATAACCATTCTGCCACTGTAATAATAGACTCTTTGACTGGGACACTGGGAAATGCTTTTACGTCAAAAGAGACTATGACTTCGTCTTTGTCCAGTCCTCCAATTGATTGTAATTCTAGTTCCTTAAATATCTGCTTATCCGTTTCTTGCAAACCTCTAAGTTTTATGTTTGTGGGAAGACGCATAAGATGGTAGAGTGTTCTATATTGATGAAAGAATTTTTATTGAATTTTAAGTATTATGCTGAAATTGTTGTATTTTGTACATAATACATTTTATTTCATCAAAGCAATTATCCAACAGATATTTATAAAGCATTGTGCTTGCTTCTAAATTAGTATGATGACTTAATATTTTTAAATGTTGTGTAACATCTCAACCATTGATAATTTTGACGGTTTTTGTACCTTATCTAAGTACTGTAGGTTGCCTAGTATCACTCTATATGAAATAATAAAGATGAGAAAATTGATAATATTACTCACGTCTCACGTTATAAAGAAAAATTGGGAAAAATCAAGTAGTGAACGTGAAACGTCCTAGACTATAAATACATTCTTCAATGAAATAGGTGAATGCATTCTAAAAGATATCTGAAAAATCAGTATTGTCAATAATATTTCATAAATACGTGGGTAGCGCAGTGGGTAGAGCGCCTGCCTTTCAACCGAAAGGTCCCAGTTTCGATTCCCGAAGAAAGCAATAAATTTCTGGATTTAAATTGGCCAGGTCAGTACCCTTTATCATTGGGATAAAATGCGAGTTTTGGCTATCACTTAAAATAAAATGGAACTGTGTATTTTTAAAGCGAAGTACTCTGATATTGTTTTCCACATCTAAATTAGTAGATATACCATAAAAAAAAAATCTGAAGAAAAGCCATTGTATGTGATTGTGTATTCTAAATCTCTGGGTAAAAGCAGTTAGGATGTTCATCCCATAGAACTGGAATTATAAAAAAAAAAAAAAAAAAACATGCACAATAATAAAATCATGTTTCTCAACCCATTCACAGAATCAGAAATTTACCAAATTATCATAAAATTAAATAAAAATGCAACTCACGGATTAGATAAAGTAACAGTGAAAAACTTACATAGAATTGGTTAATGTTATAAAACAGCCTTTAGCTAAAATGACAAATAAATGTTTTATAGAAGGAATTGCCTGTCCTGATTTATTGAAAAAACCCTTTATAGTTCATAAGCGTCTTATAGTCCATAAATCTGAATCCAAAGAAGTCATAATTATAGATATTTCAATTTTAAATTCTCTATCAAAAGTATACAAAAAACAATTAATATAAGAATCAGAAATTTTATTGCACAAACAATTGGATTTGATAAAAATCAATGAGGTTTTTTGGAAAATAGTGGAACAAATTCAGCAATTACATCCACCTTGAAACAAATCTGTAATGCATTAGATGAAGGTTTATATGTAGATGCTGTATTTATTGATCTAACTAAAGCTTTTGATGTGATGAATCGTTCCAGATTACTTGATTACTTAGAAAAAAATGGGAATCAGAGGAATAAAATAATCTCTTATTAGAACGTTTCCTAACAAATAGGAACCAATATGTTAATATTAATTAAGTATTTAGCGACGAGGTAACTATTCAAACTGGAGTACCGCAAGGCTCTCTTCTAGGATCACTGTTGTATCTGTTATACATAATGAATATACCTAAAACTAAATTCAATGAACTCAATAATGATAAAACTCAAACTATCCTTATAAGTGTAGCTATATAAAAAGATCTGATGGTATTCTTAATTATGCAGCCAAACTTGTGTATAATGGGTACATCTTGTCAACAATTAAGTATAATATATGCAAGACGAGTAACTGTAGAAATTTTCATGTAAAACAGATTGGCACAGTGATGAATAAAGCGCTAAAAAGTTTATTTAAACTAAACCCCAGAACTAGTTCTAAGTAGTTATACAAATCCGAATCCATTCGAATGTTTATAATCTTAAATTTGGAAAAAACGAAAAGTAATGTGTAGTTCACCAAAAATTGTAATGATTCAGGTAACTTCAGTTTGAATTTTTTTCTTGCTCACAGATGCCCTGAAACAAGAGTAATAAAACATATGATGTTACATCTACATTTACTTTTCCCAATATGACTGGTATAATTCCATCACTTTAGTTGCAATTGCAGTTAGTGATTTTTTTTTAGAAATTAACTATTTTTATTTTATTTTGTTTTGCTTCACTAACTCATACTCATATCATCATTATTACCTATTAGAATTTAATTTTACTATTCATTTTGAATTTTGATGAAAATTTGGAATATTAGTTTTACAATATAGAATTTTAAATTAGGTTAATTATGATGATCTTATTATATCAATAATTAAATAGCTCTCAACCTTCACCTTGACATGTTGAATAGTTTAATTAACATTTCAATTATCATAATAATATAATTGCGACACTCCTAAACAGAAAAAAAATATAATACATTCAATTTAAGGGTTTTAACTAGAGTTAAATAAATTTAATAAAAATATTTTAAATTGTAGTGTAAATCAAAAACTGGTCTTAATGAGATTTTTTTTTTATATTCTACAACTTATATTATATTAAACAAATAAAAATTTATTCAGAATTGAAAACCAATACAATTAGTTAGTAGAATTCATTAACCTTAAATTACGATAGTTCTATACTCATATAATATGTAACTTACAACACAATACCATTGTAACAATAACATTTTCTATTGTGAAATAAAAATCGATTCAATTTTAATTTAAATTTCTATACAAAAAAACAATTTTTTTTATTTGATTTTCTTTTTTTATTATATTTCATCCTATACATTTAAAATTTGTTTTACTTTATTTACAGATTTTCGAAATAGCAAAGACTATGTCATTTTCTGATCGTTCTGAAATAATTACAGGAAATAAATTCTCTCCAACAAAATTGAATGGCTTAGATAATCATCAGTGTACGGGCAGCACAAAATTAAGTAGATCTTCATCAAAAATTACATCAGTTGAAGAGAAATATAAGCAACGAAATAGAAATGACTTAATTTTAGAACAACAATTAAGAAAACATCAACAAAAAATACAACAATTAGAAAACCAACATCAAAATTATCAACAAGAATCAATATCACGTGATAATAATCATCATAATAATTATAACTATTTAGATAATATAAATAATCGTCGACCATCATTTGAAGAAACAGTCTATATAAATAATAATAATAACAAAAATCAAAATTTAGAAAATATGGGAACATTAAAAAAATCGAATAGTATCAATAATAATTCGATATCATTAAATAGTAATAATCAGTATCAAAATAATCAAATATTTACAATTACTACTACTGCTAATAAACAAAACAGTAATACAAATAATAATTTTAGTAGCAATATAATTAGTAACAATAATAAGAATACATCATCACCAATTATAAATAGAACAAATTCAATATCTAACGGTAGCAATTCAAATGGTGGTAAATTTAATAACCAAAGTCAACATCAAAATTCTCATCATCAACAATTACAAGCTACATCCTCAACAGTTAGTAACACACCCAGTACTATTAACAATGATATCACAAATATATTAGACAATAATTATAGTAATAGTATTGAACCTAGTAATAGTTTTCATCATCATAATAATAATTATGCACATACAACAATAACAAATAAATCCAGTAATGGGAGTATTGATAAGGCTGGTTCAACAGCAAAATTATTACCTGTTGCAGATGATCAACCAAGCACACAGGTTAGTTTGTCATAATATTTATTGATTTATCTACTAACTTGTTTTTTTTTTTTTATTTTTTTATTAATTTATTTTAAAATGTAATATTTAATTTATTAAATAGTTACACAAACACAATCATAAGTCCTTTTTTATATCAGAAATGAAGATCAGAACACTAAATGACAATATATTTTGTAGAATATGCTATTATTTAGTGTTCTGATAAAAAATAAAGATTAAGAACTCTAAGTTAGAATAGAACTACTACCACTAAGAGATCTTCTGATCTCTTAATGGTAGTAGTAATATTTTTCTGATGATGGTGTAATAACCGAAATCGATTAAGATTTTTAATTAAAATGAGTGAAAAATACAATCGGGTATATACTATATAGAACAAATGTGTTAATACCATTTAAATAAATTCATTTCACAAAATGTACACATAATAAAAATGTGCACATTTATGAAAAAAAAGCAAATTCTCAGTTACCAAAATGTGGTATTTGTCAAAATTTTATTTAAGAAAACTTCCTTTGCCGCAAAACTAATTGCAGTCGTCTATTATCAAATCACTTGAATAAATAAAATTTTTAGAAAACTGTTTGACTTGATGGACGCTGGAAAATTCTATACGCAAGGCCAAAAATATGTAATATTCTAAAAATTTTAAAAACATTGACGGGAGGTCAGAAGTCTGACCACACGAAATTAAAATAGTGCAGAGATATTTTTGTAGAAATCCAGCGTCCCAGAAATCGGGACAGAGGCTTTTAAAAAAATTTTCTTTCTAAACTTTTTATACGTAATTAACACGGTGTGCAGGCATTGTTAGACAAGAATAGCGTTGTAGAATTTGGATCCATGAAAATTTTCTTTCAGAAAACATTGGTAAAATCCTTGGTATCCACTTCATTCAAAATTTACATATTATAAGTCACATATAAAAAAATTAATCGCACAAGCCGAACGATCTAATCATCGCTATATGCATATTATGTAATATTTTACATCGCTATGTAAAATATATGTGCGGAAAGAAGGGTCAACCCCATCGGCCGATAACCTTACGACAATAGGTTATATCCAAAAGCTACAACTTGCCAACAACCAGGCATCTCTAATTGAAGCTTTGATAGTAGCAAACTTAGCCTCAATAAAATATGTGCAAAGATTCTACAAAACATTTCCCTTCCATACAATACCTCATCCATAAACAAAATGATCCCTCTGATTGGTCCATTGTGGCTCAAACTGTCAATCAATCGACTGAAAATCATTCATACCTGACAACCTAGCCTCACATCCCAAACATTAAACACCTTCTGAAAAGTGCAATATTCAGCGACATATTGCCATTTCTAAAAGCTATGTGTAACTTATTCCATTTGTCCTTGTCTTCAGGAGCTCAACTTGGAAAGTTGCCCACGTTTATTCTATTCCTAAAAAAGGTGACAAATAAGCAAACCTTCTAACTATAGGTCCATGGAAATTATTTCCATTCTTTCAAAAACGATGGAAACTTTAATCAATCAAAACTTGATGAAATATGTTGATGGTAAAAAGATCATTCATGATAGTCAATACGTCTTTCGAGCTAACCGTTCCATCGGTGATCTCCCCAGTAACCTCTGCGAAAATCTCAACACCAGCCTTCACCAATCTGAAAGTTTTCTTTTAAATTGATCTATCATAGTTTCAGTTGACGGTTCCCTTCTTTTTCCCTTCTTCTTCACAAGGCTTTGTCGTTTCACCTACGTTTCATCTTATTTCTAATTTTCATTACTGACCTTCTCAAATTAACCTTCAATGCAATCCATAGCGTTGGTGACGACATCATTCTAGTAGCAGCATGTGGTTTTCTGAAAAATATTTCCGCAGCCAACTCCAAAAGAACAATGATGGCTGGGGATGCTCAATCACGACCTAGTCAAAATTGTCGACTGGGGTAAAGCAAACAGAGTCGAGTTTTACACTTCAAAAACTCAAATCTGTATTGTTAGTAACCTGCTAACAACATTTGAACCAACTCTCCGGTTACGAAATGAAGGTATTCAACGACTCAAAGACCTGAACATTCTCGGAATGCGGGTGAATCAAAATATGCACTAGAATGAACATATTTTCGATATTGCGAAAAGCGCCGCCAAATATTTGGGTATTTTGAGTCGCTACAAAGCTTATTTTTCATTTCGAGATCTCTGAAAAATCTATAAAGTATACATGGACCCAAGTTCAAGTATAACTCAGATTTATGGGCAATTGCGCCAAAAACTGCTTTAAGTTTTTTGCACAAAGTTCAAAATCACGCGATTTGTCTTATAGGCGACATATATGCGACCTCATCCCTTACACCACTTGGTCATTGTTGTATTGTTGTAGAACTTATTCTATTTTATAGATATATTTGGAGTTGTCACTTGTTCCGAGGAACTAAAACCACTTCTTCCTCCTCTCAAATAATTCCATCGCATAACACGTGAGGCATCAAGAGCCCACCTTTTCACAGTGGAAATCGAAGATGGTTTAAGTTCGATTATGGAAATTATTTTATAGTCAGAACATATGGAATTGCATTCCAATCGAAATTTAATAAAAAAAAAAAGTTCTCTTGACAAACGTCGGTGAATCACAATGTACGATGTACCTCTTCCCATTTAAAAATTTCGATTTCAGAGAATTTTTAACTTAAAAAATCCTTTTCCGGTCTTTCCCAAAAGTTAAAAATATCACCTTGTTCAGTAGAACACCTTCGATTTAGTTAATAACATTCTTTTCACAAAAACACTTATAACAGTGGGGGTTCTCGCCCGCACCCCCCTAAGCATTATTACTGAGTTTCTTATGTTGTTTAAATACATATTTCATTAATGATAAAAGCTGATTTGTGTAACTAGCTCTAAAATCGCCATCTTTTTGGTTAGTTGAAGACCTGCTGAAAGATAACCTTCTAAGAACACAAAATAGTATTGAATCTTAGCATGCCAGATTACACTATTAGTGGACAAACTAGACTATACAGACTTATTAGTGGACAAACCACATATTGGGCTATATAAACTAATAGGAATATTAGCGAATGAGTTGACATTCCCAGTTCACATTCAAACAGTTTTAATTGAAATTGATATGGGAAGTTGACATAAAAAACAAAGGAAAGAATATTGTCATAAAGGAAAAATTATATTTAAAGTCATAGGAGAAAAAGATCGTTAATTAGCTTTTTTAAAATGGATAGCAATGAACATCACCTTATAAAGTATATAAATAAATCTAATTCATATTTCAAGTTTAAATAATCACTTATATAATATATTTATTTTAATTTTTTTTTCTTAATTTGCTTATATTATAACTGGAAAACGATTTTATTCTGTAAATAAATGTTATTAAAAATTTTGAATTCGAGATTTGAAATTTGGGATTTATCTTTCAATATATTTTTTTTCAAGATTGTTACTTTCCAAATTTTTATCAATTCGAGATTTTTTTCTCAAAATTTTTTTTTTCGAGATTTTTGTTAGTTCGAGATTTTATTTTCCATTTAATGTAAATCAAATATTTAATTCATATAAAATTGTGTCTTAAGAAAACACTTATGTGCAATTTCATAGGGATCCACTAGTATTGTTAATACCTAAAATTAATTACTTATACAGTAGTGTGCAAAAAATTCAGACAGCTTAAATTTGCTTAAATAAATGATTTTTAAGAGATGATTTAACAAAAAAAGTTTGATAATAATAAAATATATTTTTTTATATTATTTTTGGCAATATTTATTTAAAATATTAGTTAACGCAATATTACCTTCTCTTCCATTAGACGAATTTTTCGAAATACGAAAAAAGGAAGAGCAAAATTAAAAAAAAATTACATTATTTTCATTTTAAACATGTTTTTTTAATGGCTAAAAAAAAAATTTGTAACAAAATTTTACAAAAATATAGAAATTTGAAACTATAGAAAAGATGATCTCCCACGTTCAATTCTCTAACCAATATGACGTAGTGATAGCACTTCCTTCCACAAAGTGATAACAACACTTTTTCCACCATTACAAAATTTTGACATTATTTTACGTTTCTTGGATTTTATCTACACTTATTGAATTATTTATTACTAATGAACAGTTTAATGAACCCAAAATTTAAGCAATTTATAATTACATAATTATTTCAGTTGCACAAAACAACTAAAAACCGGGTGAAGGTGTTACAAATATTACCTGTATTTTCTAGAAATTCAAACTGTCCGGATTTTATTGCACACTACTGTAGAATTGATGTCATGCTCATATCTCTATGTTCACTCATCTCACTTACCAACACTACATTTTATAAAATTTACTGTCAGCTTATCTGTAGCATATTATTCGATCCCCCTATTATCCAAAACTTCTTATAACAGTTTAATATTCCTAAAATCTTCTAACAGTTCTGAGTATTCTTTATTTGATTTCCAAAGATAATTTGATTTCAAATTTACTTAATTAATGTGATAAAATTAATTGTAAAATATGTAAATTAAAGAAGCCATTACAAAATTTGTACACAACTTTGTTTTTAATCAACACAATTTCATTTAAGTATCTGATACCAAAGGAGAAAAAGAGAATCAACTCATATTTCATAGATTTGGAAATCAGAGAACTTTTTATTACAATATTATTTCTTTTCAAAATGTATATATATAATGTATATAGTTATGTATAAGGCTTTAATTATCGAGCAGAACGAGGAAAAACCTTATAAGATGTCAGATGAGAATTCATATCTTAAAAATAAATCATCTTTTGAATAATATGTACTATATATAGAAAAATTCATTTCTGGTAGATTAAATTTAAGGAAAAGATGTATGCAATAATTTATTTGTTATAAAATGTACAGTGGTGGAATCCATGCTACTGCACTGATCATTCTCACATTCACACAGAGAAACATTGTAATATTTAAAATATTAATTTAAAAAAATATTTAATAAAAAATAATAAATTATTAACATAAGTAGCTAATAATTGCAGTCCTGAATAAAAAATTTGAATAAACCGAATAACCGAGAAATTAACTTAAAAACTATATTTTATATTTAAGCTTCACGTACTATTCAAAGTCAGATGCTATAATAACACTCATAAAACATCATTAATATAGCTGAATTTTTTAAGAAATTGAATTTGAATTTGAATGTGGATTCAAAATAGAAGTTACAAGTTATTATAGTTCTTTAAATAAAAGACGTTAATTATCAAGTTGTATGTAATAATGAGATCTTATCAAATTTAATTTAATATTTAATTCTAAATTTAATTATTTCGATGTGTTTCATCTACGCCGCGTAGCCTACGTGTCTATTTCTATATACGACTGACGCTTTTTGTTACATTATATTTCAAGTTATTTTATGTTTTTATTGACATATTGATTGCATATAGTTGACACATTGTTGCCAACTAATCGAGTTTACATGATTCTAAGAGTTTAAATTATGAAAGTACAACTATACGTCCTACATTATCCTAAATTAAAATTATCATCCGATTTGAATTCATACTAAAAAGTACAGCTAAAATGTATTAATAAATCGTTCTTATACTCTGATAGAGCTGCGAACCAAGTTTCAATTTTAATCATTTTAATCTCACCACTGTATGAGCACACATAACTAGGAGTATATATAAAAATAAGAAAGGTTATTAAATAAAGAAAACTGAAGATGTTTGAAAACTTACTATCCATATAATACTTAGACCTTAAATTATTGTTTAATTTTTTTATTATTATTAAATTTATATATATACAGTTTGTTTGAAATAAGCTGTTGAACTTGTTAGTTAGCCATGTAGAAAAATTATTATTATTTTAATTTTCTGTTTTATTTTTCTGTAAAAATTTTTTTTTTTATGTTGTAATAAAATGATAGGTGATTCGGACTTGTTACAAACGAATGTTACGATGATAACACTTAATTGTGTAGCCGTTATGTTGAATATATGTATGAAATTTTGATTTTATATACATGGTGTTTAATATGCCAGAGCATTATCATATTCCATTTTTAGACTTTAGATTAAGAGTAAAACTTCTGTATGGAAGATTGATTCGATGTCTACAGTGTATTGGTAAGTAATATATTGGGTTTCAAAAAAATTTTAGTTCTTTAATAACATTTAATAAATTAAACTATAACTTGGTTCTAAGAAATCACAAATAAAAGAAAATATAAAAATAAAAAAACATAAAAAAGGAAAATTATTCTTTAAAAAAAATGTTGATTAAACTTTTGAATTTATATAAAAATCAATGTAATTCAGTTAATTACATTTATACAATATAAATGAGATTGATACTCTGAGGCTGAAGTATGAATTATCGGACATATAAATTATAAGAATATTTTTTTATCGATTTTTATTGACTTATCGGTTTTAATAAGTGGAAAGCTGTATAAAAAACTGCTGGTACGCTAAATATTGATAAACTGGATTTTTTTCGACGTTATTTAAACTGTTTTATAATAGTTTTTGACTTATATAAGTAGTTTTGGATTTTATTTTGAAGGATAATTTTACATTTAAATCGAATGAATATATTAAAATCATGATTGAAAAACTAAATAAAGAAGTAGATAATGAATCAAGTTGAAAAATATAATATTATTTGATAAACAAAATTACCAATTTAAATATACGATAGTACAATATATCTTTTTTAACGGTTCATTTTTTACCGTTATATCATATTTAAAATTATATATATACATAGATATTGTGATTCAGTTTGGGAAATCATTATTTTCACAGAACAGTTAATCAATCTACTGTTCCTTCTCTATTTAGTGTCGATTTAGCCACCTCTATCTGATTTTGTATCCGAGGATATTCGAACCCGTGTTTAGGTATATAGTAATATGCTTAAGAATTGTCGTAACAAGAAACAGAATTAAAAATTTTATGTAAATAAAAAATAAAAAACATTTTTTTTTTTTTTTGTAAAACTATACTGATATAATATTTTTATTTTAATTTACGTATAATAAAACAATATTGAAAATATGAGGGCTACTGCTCGTCTATTGTTTAAAACTTACAAATTTAACGTTTTGTAGATGATTATGAAATTTCTAGGTTAATAATTATTTTCAGCTTTCTTTTTTTTTGTTATCTAGTTTACTTTTTAAAAAAAATTAAAGAACTAAGACAGTATTATAATAAGGGTATTCACGATTAGGTGTAGATTGAAGGTATAGTTTTGTACCAGGTGTAAAAGTGTAGAGTTGTACTACTATTGTAAAATTTTTATATGAAAAAATATTTTATAAGACTTGTAAATTTTTACAAAACTCAACCCCTATTGTACTTTTAATATTGTACTTTAGTTGCCATTGTACTTTTTATGTTTGACATTTGTAAAGTGAATACATGGAAATGGGTTGGAAAATGGTTGAGATAAAGACAGAGCTAATTTTTCAAATAAAAATTTAAATTGAAACAAAGTTTTAATTGAATTCACTTAAAGAATGTAGTTACAAGTTAAAAAAAGAAAACTGTTTCTCACTAATTCTCATAACTATAAATTAAATTCATATGTAAACAAACCGCTGTCACAACTGTCAAACATCAAAAGTATAATGGAAATGTCACGAAATCGTTGTATAAATCATTGTAGATCTACACCTACTACACTTCTACACTTAATCGTGAATTCCCTTAATGTTTGCATTAACATTATTTTGAAGTGAAGAAATTTTTCAAATTTAGAGTTCACTGAGAGCATTGTATTTACTTGATATTCTGTAAATTTTTTCAAAATTTATAAAATTAGGATCATCCAATTCTTTTATTTTAAATATCTCAAATGAGCTAAGAATATTATTGTTTTAACATCCAAATTCTCATGATTTATTCTATTTCGTAAAATTATGAAAAACGAAATTATTCCTATAATGAATTCCATCAAAGACTATATATAATTAATTCTACGCTTATTTACTTAATTTTAAAGTAGAATTTTGTTAAAAACTGATTTATATTTGATGATGTTATCTAAGTACACGTAAATTTATTAATTTATTTCTCTCAAAATCAGAATAAATACTAAATCTGGAATGTGGTTCTATTCATCACCATCATCATTGTCGTGTAACCCCATTTGTGGAGCATAGGGCGGAAAAAAAATATGTCCATAGGTTGTTATATGCGGCTAACCTCTGCTACTCTTCTATTGATAGGATTGAGGCAATACAAAAAAAGCTTATAACCATATGACCCATATGTCTACCATATGAGCAGAGAATAAAATTAATTGATATGTGTACATTGAATTTTAGGCTTGAGGTTTCTGATGTTATTTTCATTACAGAGATTATGAAGGGCAATGTAAAATCAACTTTCATTTCCAGTAAAATCATTATTAGAAATCTGTCTATGACGCTCATTCAATTTACTTAAAATCAGTAATCATAGGATTAATTACGGCAAATATGCACCTATTAATAGAATGCTTATGATAGATAACAGACATAAATTTAACATTGCCTTTAACATTTCCCAAAGGTATTGCTATTCTTTTATTTTGTTTTATTGTTTTATTCAATTTTAATTTTAGTTTTAATTTTTAATTTTAATTTGATTTATTTCAAATAACCATGTAATAATTTTGTTTTATAAACTGTTTGTGCTAAGCAGTATAATTAAATAAATAAATTGTGCCCATGTTCTTTGCTGGATACTTGCTTCGGCTAAGACTGTTGTTTTCCATGTTTATCTCGGTCTTCCAACGCGATGTGTACCCTGACGATTCCATTCTCGACATTTTTTCGCGATATTGTTGCCAGGTTTCCTCAGAGTATATGCTCGATCCAGAGCCATTTTCTCTGTTAGAATTACACGCCTTTTTGTTTTTAATTCGTTTTTTGCCGCAATCTTTTGTTGGAAATGGTTTGTGGTCAACAAATATTTAGGATACACCGAAGGCATCTATTGATATACGCTTGGAGTTTCCTGGTGATGTTTACTGAAACTGTACATGTTTCGCAGGCATACAAGAGAACAGATTTTACACTTACACTTGCACTTGATTCTTATTTTAGTGCGCAGAAATATGTTGTTTGCCTGCACATTTTTGAGAGCTTCCCGAAATCATTATGGCTTTATTGATGCGGACTTCAATATCTAAATCGGCACCTCCATCTGATGACATGATGCTACCCAGGTAATTGAGCTTACTTACATCTACGATAGTGATGTGCGCGTTGTGCGCATGATTTTGGTTTTAACTGTATTGACTCTTAGACTCACACTTTTTTGATTTTCATACAGCTTTTGGTAACATATCATTTAAGCCTCCATCCGTATGTGATAATAAACATACATCGTGGGTGTAATATGAGTTTGATATAGTCGAAAAGACGGAACTGGATACCGTTACTAAAAATAATATTGGTGATAAAATAAAGTCTTGCCTGACTCCTTGACACTTCATTAGCAGATTCAAACTTTTTTTGTTAAGTTGAGGAAGTATTTTAATGTGATGTGCTCAATCATTAATTTGCAATTAAAAATATATTCTGGAATCAATAATAGTCGTATTGTAAATATATATATATATTTACAATAATAACCTTCTTCTAGCTTCAGAAGTTGAAACTCAATATGCCACTTTTACAAAATGTTAGATATGAAATTTTAGTGTTACGTATAAATTTTGTGTTTGGAACTTCATTTACTTAGTTTTTTTAATTTATTTATTTCAAGCTTAAATCAAGCAGTTACAAATTACTTACATAAAAATTAACATTTTGAGAGAAAAAAAATTAAAAATAATACAAAATACAATTAAATTAATTTATAACGTATTAAACTTTAAGTTGTATAATTTAATAATACAACTAAATACTAAGGGATGTTATGAGTAGATGTGTAATCAGTTTAGTTGGTGTAGTTGCTTTTTTAAAGTAGACTTTGAGAGGGAGAAGTCGACTAAAACCTTATAGTTATTGCCCAATATTAACATTCTGTTCAAAATGGGTCAAATCTACCATAGTTAAATCTATCACAGTAAAAAGATTCAGATTCATAAACAGATCGAAGTCGAGAATTGGTGTTAATAACAATTTTGTCAGAAATAGGTGGAGAAATAATATTGTGTTTAACATTTTCAACAATAAAAGCTATGTATATCAGTAATTTCCCTGCTTTTCTGAAGAGTATCCAAATGAATTATAAGTTTAATCGATGCTCATAATTAGGTAAACGAATGCGGGATCGAAGATTACGAAGGGCAAATCTTAAAAAAAAAATGTTGAATAGCTTTAATTCTTTGAATATGGACATCATTAAATGAAAACCATACTAGGCGGGCATATTCAAAATTAAGATGGGATCAATGTTGTATAAAGGTTATTTAAAATATAAGGATCAGAAAATTCTTTTGTCCACCGTTTTATAAACCTAATAAGGAATTTGATTTAATTATAGTGTAATTTAAATGTCAATTTATCATCGTAAATCAAACCTAAGTCTTTAATAGAATTAACTTTTAGTAATAATTCACCGGTAAAGCAAATGGATTAAAATGGCGCTTATAACGCATTAATGTTGAGAAGTATAAGTTATTATTTTTTACACCAGAGAAAGAAATTATCAAGGTAATTTTGAAGTAACACCATGTCACTTTCGGACTTAATTTTTTTTAAATTTTTATATTATCAACTGTTTAATTTTGTGATGTGCTATTTTTGATTACTGAGTCAACATCATTAATAGAAATTATAAATAAAAAAGGCCCTAAGTGACTACCTTGTGGAACACCTGAATTGGCCATAAATGATGTTGAAATAGATGATTAAAACATTATAAACTCTATTGCCTAAATATTAGTTGATCCATTTTAGAAATATTAACGGTAAATCTAATTTTCGTATAACAATTATGTGGTATTGCACTATGTGGTAAAGTGTTAAAAACTTTACTAAAATCCTTGAATATTGCATCTGTTTGTAAACCTTTCTCCATATTATTAATAAATGTTGAAGTTGATTCAACAAGATTTGTTACCACAAATTTATCTTTTATGAACCCATGTTGACTGCGAGTGAGAAAAGAAGTGCAAATCACTATAAACAGAATCAAGAACAATTAATTCGAGAACTTTAGCAACTGTTGATAACTTAGCAATAATTCGTACATGTTCAATGAATTGAAAATATTTTAATAGATTAGATTTCATTACATGCAAGTTATATACGAGTACTATTACTCATCCTGTAAAATTAATTTAATCAAATAACCAACTAGCTTTTAAGATTTTTTAAATTACTTTTTTTTATAAATATTAATTTAATTTACATACATACATATACTCTAAGACCAAAATATACTATATATACTTCTTTTTAAATCTATAACATAGTAATAGTACCAGTTTCATATTTTAAATATCGCCTGTTGTCTAAAACCAAATCTTCAATTGAAATTCTTTCAAATTAAACCCTTAAGAATTTTACATTATTACATGAATTATTCATACTTATGTATGTATGTATGTACATATGTATGGAATGAACCTGTATTATATTCATGTTATACTTATATTATGTACATAATATTATATACTTTTTCGGTATCAAATAAAAACTTTTTCTAAGTTTTGCTTTGCTACAAAAACTTTTTAAAACTTTTCTTTTGTTTTTATTTATTTTAATTTAATAAAATTAAAAAAAAAAAATAAAAACATGGTGATCGTAACTTAATACTATTTCAGGTAAATACCTGTATTAAACAATAAAAACAAATTTGTATACGTATATAATATTATGTAGATATAATATTATTAAAACTGATGGGTACATACAATACAAACCATACATCTGAAACAAAAAAAAAATTCTAATTAAAATGTAGGTATATATGTATATAAAAAAAACAAGAATTATAAAATTAAAACAAATTAAAATAAAAATAAGCGCAAAAGTTATGCTTCCATAAACATTTCTTCACAATCTTGAATATGAAATGTCTGCGCGAGCACTTCAAATATTGGGGTAAAATAACAATAACAGAAATAACAAATATAACAAATGCATTTAATGAAAATAAAGTATTTTTTTCTCCACTTTTTTAATTTCATTATTATTTTTTTTTTTTTAATTATTTTTCTATTCGAATTACAGTTTTTGTTTTTCAACAAAAAAAATTACTGTGTTAAGATTTTTTTTTATTTATTTTAATCTTATAAAGTATTTCGATTAGTTTAAATCAAACTCTCGGCTCGAATTAAGTTCTGTGTTTTAGTATTGGATATTATATACCTATACCTATATATATAGATATATGTATACATGAAGGATCAAAAAAATATTAAATTAAAAACTAAAATTACTAATTAATAATTTTAAGTTTATTTATAAACTTACTTATACTTATTAAAGTTAATATAAAAAAATAATATAAATTCAATTAAATGAATTCAAATTAATTTGTATCCTTACAAAACCCTAAATACGGTTTTCTTAAAGTGTTAAAGTGAAAAAAAAAATCGTGGAATAAATAAGTTTTACAAAAATATTTTACTATAATTACGAGCTCTACAGCTTGTTTAACAATCTAACAATATGAAATGGATTTTAAATTAAAAAAATTAACTTAAAAAAAAAAAATATCTTATATAAATAGAAAAGTAGTGATATTTTTATATAAAATTATTTAAATTAAAGTGAAAATTTGTTTAAAAATTTTTATTTCTTTTTCTTACGTTAATTTGAAAATTCATTATTTTTATTTTATAATATTTGTTTCCATTTTATCAACCATTTTATAAAGAGAATATAAAATTTAAATTCTAAAAAATATCAACTTGTAGAGAGAAATCATTCAGTGTAATTTATTTATAAATATTTTCAACATATGCAATTCATGTCATACCTAGAAGTGTAGTAAGTGTAGATCTACAATAATTTGTACAACGATTCGTGAACGCAAACTTATACTTTTGATGTTGTACTCGATGTAGAATTGTGACAACAGTTTGTTTGCACATGAATTAAATTTTTATAGTTATGAGAGATAAGTGAGAAACAACTTTAGTTTTTTCAATTGTAACTACTAATTTGGTTTCAATTTTAATTTTTTTATTTAAAAAATTACCACTGGCTTTGTCTGAGTCATTTTCCATATATATATGTATTGACTTTACAAATGTCAAATTTAAAAGTACATTGGCAACTAAAATACAATACTAAAAATACAATAGGTTTGAATCTTGTAAAAATAGTCTTGTAGAATATTTTTTCATATGTAAATTTTACAAAGGTAATACACTTCTACACTTCTACACCTAGTACAGGAGACTACATCTTCAATCTACACCTATTCGTGAATGCCCTTAATATTTAAATATTTTCCTAAAATTATAGTTTTGAATATTCTATTTTTTTTTTTTTTTTTAATATTATAAATAATAATTTTCGATTTTTGTTTTTATACTAAAACTAGACCTCCAATTCGTTTGATGGCGGGTCTATTAATCTGGATCCCGCATAACTGATATTGGTCAGATTCAAATCTCCGAAGACGATATTTTAATTGCTAATAAAAAGCTTGATAATAAGTCTACTCCCAATATGGATAATATTTGTAACCTCTTATTGAAAAAATGTAAGTCTTTATCTTGTCCACTAAGTCATATCTTTAGCTTGTCTTTATTTGTATGAAGTTTTATTGCTGGATAGGTGGAAAATTTCCTTAATTATATTCATTCGTTAGTCCTGTCAGAAGCATCTAATTCAAAATTATAGAGGAATAGCAAAATTATTGGTTATACCATAGACGACAGACCTATGATTGGTGCATTAGTTTGTGGAGTCTTTTTTCTGAACTGGAATAACGAAAGACTTTTTCTATAAGCGGGAGAAAATGATCGATTGAAGGAATAAATTAAACAGCAAAAGGATGTGATACAATAAGTTAATCATGCATTGCTTAAGAACGATCGAAGGAATTTCGTTTGGGCCGGAAGAAAAATCGTCTTTTAATAAAGAAATATGTTTCAATAACAGTTCTGCAGTTATAAGAATATTTTTAATTTCAAATTTATCACCGTGATTACTCTGGGAGAATTTACTTAGATTTCTAAAATAGCTTTCGTCAGGATTGAAGTCATTATTTGAGAAAGTAGAGAAAAAAATGATGCAAAAAGATTTAAAATAGTAGTCGGATCATTTATTTACATATTTACTGATGTTCTTTTTTTTTTTATTTATTTTAATTTTAAAATTTGCTTTATTTTTAACTAAATTTTGATCATTAGAGTAACTGATTTATGTTACCAAGGGCATTGCAGTATTGAAACAAGAAAAATGAATATACTCGTATTACTTAATTTTTTTTCGCGGAAAGGATAATCGTAGATCTGATCAACCTTCTCAGTCACACAGGGTGGCTGTAGTACTGAGTCCCTGGCGAGAATAAAATGATCCCCTATAACAACCAATAATAACATATAGCACACTGCATCGTGGTATCAAATTTATCACAATTAAATGCTAAATGGTTATATATACCTACTCAACCTATACCTGCTCAACCTATACCTACCTATACCTAGTTATTTTTTTATTAATGGATATATTAGAAAAAATTTAATCTAAATTCTAATTTTCAAATAAAGTGAGCCTGCATAGACTCGGAATGATTTTCTGCAATAAAATTGATTGTCTGAAAAATATTTATTTATTTCGTTTAACCATCAAACAAATTACAATAATTATTTTTTTGTTTTTTAATATAAGATTTAAATTTAACAAAAACAAAATTTAAAGTAAAATAAAAACTAAGATTTAAAAAAACAAAAAAGGGAATAAAACTAGTGAGCTATTAGTTTTTAAATAGTTAATGGTTAGAGGGGTTAATTAGAAGGGTTCTGGTTACAAAAGTATAATAATGAGAGTTGCAAATCAATCAGGTTCTAATATTTGTTCCCTATTACCATTATTATGTGGATACGCTCATTCATATACAATAGTTGGTTCTATGAAATACAAGAGTGAAAATATTAGTCGAGTGTTATTGGAAATTCGGCCAGAATTAGATATAAATGGGGATGTAATAGTTCCCCTTCACTACTTGGATGATGAAAAAAACATCAAAGCAACCTCAAGCCTAGTTTTTAATGTAGTTAAATGTAGCAAGTTTAATCTGTGTGTTCATATGGAGACAGAAGAAGTCAATTATAAAAAATTTTTTGAATAGCTTCTATTCTTTTAATATGAATTTCATAATAGGGTGACCATACCTAAATAGCATATTCCAGCTTTGGCCTCACAAGACATGTATATAGGGATTTTAAGATACAAGAGACCATCGCTTTATAAAACTTAACATTGAATTAGCCTTACTAATAATATTGTCTAAAGTGAAATTTAAAAGAAAGTTTTTGATTGAAAGTGTAGATTCCGAATCTATAGATGAAACATGATTATTTAATCAAAGAAATAAAATAAAACAACATTTTGATAATTTTTAAATTCGAGTCCTTTATTTTTTAACAAATAATCTATGTATAATTTTTAGAAAATAATAAATTTTTCTCTTGTTAAAATGTTACACAAATCAAATTTTATAAATTATATACAACTTGTTTCGTCCTCTTATGCTTAGTTCACTGATGCAGAACATTGTGTTCCGAACAAAAAAAATTTAAACAGCAGACATTAACATTTGAATTTGATTTGAATTAATTTTAAAAGTTTTGTTTATTTCAATATATCGAATCATTGTTATTCAAATAAATAAAATTATTAAATAATAGATAAAATTTAAACAAAAAAAAATATTTTTATGAATTGTTTTTTTTTTTTTTGTTTATGCTTTGTAAATTGTAATGTGAGAAATGTCAAAAAAATTAAAAATGACAGCAAAAAAAAATTGTTCCGAATACAAAAATGTTCCGGGGGAAAAAAATGTTCCGAACATTTTTGAAAATTGAGAGAATTCAAATTTTCATTCAAAAAATATCCGCATGCATGGGTTCGGAACATACATACGTTCTGAATCAGTGAATCAGGCATTAGAACATTTTCAAGAAATGTCCTAACACCCCTATTACACACCAAAGTTTTCATCAATAGTTGTCAATATATTGGATGAGAAAATATTGATGGTGGGTCTATTCTCATCAATAT
Organism: Argyra leucocephala; assembly: GCA_963942445.1. Classification (NCBI taxonomy): domain Eukaryota; kingdom Metazoa; phylum Arthropoda; class Insecta; order Diptera; family Dolichopodidae; genus Argyra; species Argyra leucocephala. The sequence continues at coordinate 60,082,496 of OZ012679.1, read as the reverse complement.
TTGTGACAAAATCAGTTGAACTAAAAAAATTCCACACAAAATCATGACAGTCAAAAAATGGATACAAAAATTGATAAGTTCAATATTAATGTGTAATAGCTCATCAATTTATATTGTCAATATATGGACATAAATATTGATGAGAATATTAATGTATAATAGAATAGATTAATTAACACTATTGCTATTTAATATATGATAATAGGCATATAAAAAGTCATTCGGACCGGTAAATTTATAAAATTGAAATTGTTGAAAAAAAAATTTGAACTTAAAATTTATCAACAAATTTGTTACTTTATTTTATTTCTTAAAATATTTATTGTATATTGACAAAATATATTATTGTATTTTTACCCTATTGCATTTTGTTGCACTAAATAAATTAACTGATATATGTAGTTAGATAGTTAACGATATTTTTATTAAATTTATTTATTTCTCATTTGAAATTCAGTGATTAAAAATGCAAATTAAAAATTGGTATTGTGAAACATAAGAATATTAAAATGTTAATTTAATAAAACTACTGATATTTTTGGTTAATTAGATTATTCTTCAATAATATTGTACGGTTTGTGGACGAGTGTATTATAAAATTTCACCTAATAAAATTTATAGTTTGTAAATGTTTGAAAGCGTAAGAGGATACACAAGATTTTAAATACAAAAGCCTAATTTATTTACCTTATTTATATAATATGTATTCAAAATACATATTAGAATATTGAGCATAACGATGTTCATTAAGTCATCTAATATTACAACTAATTTTCAATTTTTACAAGAGAATGTAATATTAAACTTGTTAAATAATGTTTAAAAAAATATTAAAGAAGATTTTTTCATAATTATACCATTAATTTTAATTTAATTTAATTTCAAATACATATATTATATATACTTATATAATAATTATTTCATTAAATTTTGATGACAATGCTTTAAAATATGAATTTTAAAAAAAAAATAACTTGGTAAATAAATTAAGCTAATCAGTACAATTCAATATTATTTTTATATTATAAATAATTATTTTATTTTCCCAAAATTAATTACAAATTATAAATAAGTAAATTAAAATATTTGAAAAACGGAAGATTTTTCTCACAACTATAGTTTGAAAATATTTTCACTTTATTTTGAATGTCTTTCTTTCACTGCAAAAATATTGAATCATCAAAATTTTTATTAGAAAGAGACACCTAATTGTATATTTATATATAGAAAAATATTAATTATTTTTATAAAAACAAAAATTTTTGTCTAAAGTCATTAAAAAAATAAGTAACTTAAATTAAAATTATTTATATCATTTGAAATCCAATGCGAAAAAATGCAAATTTCTATTCGTTTAAAAATTATTCGAAAATTATTAATACCGAAACAATGGATTTACCTACAACTAAATATCTAATGGATTGTCTGTACGTAATTCGTGAAGATGTGCCATTTCGATATTACCGAAAAGTAAGTATTTTCAATGAACATATTTAATTTATGTTTATAATATAATTATTGTATGAACTACATCACAATTATTTTGTATATGTACAGACTGTCTGAAAAATAAATGAACATTTTACTTTTATACCTTTAATTCAATACAATTATTCGAATATATTGTAAATCGTTCATTAAGAAAACTAATTATCTCTTAGAACTGTGTGGAATGTGGATAGTCTAACATCCAAACAGCAATCAAAATATAGATTATAGTACTATTTTAAGTTGATTTCAAAAGAAAAAGAAAAATTTTTTTTTTATTTTTTTATTTCTTCCAATCTTAAATCTATAAGTCACTTAGATACATATATTAAATTCAAAATTGATTATCCATTAATATTAATACACATTTCAATTAAAATATTAATTAATGAATTTATATACATAGTGATGGCATGAAATATGTAACGTCGTAATTGATAATGAGTTGTAAAGGTTTTAGAAGAACTCAACGGTTTTAAAAAATTTTTTTTTCATTTTATCCTATTTTGTGTAGAGTCATTTTTGATCATGACTCAATTATAAATTACTAAATAAAATGGAATTATGCTGTTTACCAAAGTTCAGTTATTCTAAATAGACTTAGACGATCCTATATTGTGAAAAATACTTATTTTGGAAATCACTTTTCATACTAACTGTATATAGATTTTATTTTTTACTAATTATAATTTTTTTTTCATTTAGTACAAAATATGAATTTGATTTTCTACACTATTGAAGGTTATTTTTGTTGAAAATTTTTATTGAACATTTCTTTAATATTTAAATGATTATGACATTTTTATTGTAATTATGTTTTATTTGGTAAATTAGGTAAAATGAAAGATCGTACAAATTTTTAAACGATTTTTTTTTTTTTTTTGAATTAAGGCAGAGGCGCACATCTACTTGGTCATTATTTTGTAATTTCAGTTGTAATTAGGATCATTATAATAGTACAATATAATTAGTTGAAATAATTATTGTTGTTAATTATAATAAAATATAATTAGTTTAAATAATTATCGGTTTTTCGACCTGATCCAGTATCCTCTGCCATTGGGATAAAATAAATGACAACAAAGAATTGTGAGTATAATATGGTAATTAGTTCCGGACAATAGTAGTAATTTTGCACATTTAATGATTTGAAGCCAGATAAATACTCGAACAATATATTGTAGTAAAATATTGTAGTATCAGCTTGCAAGTTACTGTATTATTATTATTATTATTATTACGGTTAGTGCTTTGATTGGAATTATTATTGTTGATACAATCAGTGTTATTTCTGTTAGTATTGTTTATTCTTTGATATTATATCTTTCCTGGTCTTGCTCGAAAATTTGGGTTTGTTTCATCATATACTCATAAAAATAAAACAGAAAATACTTTTACAGTTAGCAAGTCAAAATTTAGCGTATGATTAATTCAGTACACTTATATTATTTTATTTAGTATGCCTTTATTTATAGGTCCGTATGACATTCATATTTTTTAATGTAGATCAAATTCAAAGTGCGGTATATCCATTTTTTTTTTTTTTTTTTGTGTGATATGTCAAAGTTTTCAGTTTTCTAAGGCCTATTGCCTTATTAAAAATAAATTCTCAAAAATCATCATTTAGATTGATTTTGTGGTATCTAAAACACAACTTTGATTCAAAACCCATTATATCCAAAAATTGTTAAATGCAAAACGCGTTAAAAATTGTTTTCGAAAAATATGTTAAAAGCCGCCACATATGTTTTCGTTTATTTAAAATTCAAAATTTTGTTTATTCAAAACAACAAAATTCGGTTATAGCACCGTTAAGTTATTTTAAGTTTTGTTGTGTTTTGTAGAAAATTTTTAGTTTTTTTACAAGAATGTGTTAAGATCGAATTTAAATTATTCAAAACCAGAAGTGATCCAATATACATGATCCAATATGTGAACATCACAATTCCGATGAAATCATTCGTATTTAATAATTAAAAAACTTAAATGAATGTAAATTTTTATGTTTTCATTATCCAAAGAATAAATTTAATTTCAAAAATTAAAAAAATCTACATTCAGTTTTTTTTTTCCAATGTAATTAATTTTGTATTTTCAAGGCTCCTTATATCTTATGAATAATAATATGAGTTTTATTAAGCCATTTAAAAAACTCGCTATTTCCCAACATAAAAAGGATCTACAGACCACACAAGGATATTTCAAATTACTCTGTACTACGAAATATCTTTAGCTGTCTCTCACAAAAAGAACGATGAAATCACAAAATGATTATCTTTATTTATTTAGATGTGGTAAGTTTTTGCTGTTTTCTGTAAAATCACTTAAAGTGGAATATCGCACATATAAACCACACCCCTCCCATTAATACTAGTCCAACGGACTAACCATTAATTTATTGCTATTTTGATTTTCTTAAAGAAAAAGTTTACGAAATTCTATCGTATTAAATCTAGTGGCTTAGTTCTTTTAAGCCTTCTGACATCATTTTGATTATCTAGCAATTGAGTGGCCTCAACGTTAACATGTCCCTCCAGACGAGCTATATGCTTTGTTGCATATCTTTTTATTTCATTTTCTATGCAAGGAATTTTTAGATCTCTGTGCAAATCACTGTTGCACTGGGGCATTTACCATGTTGCGCAAGACTTTATTTTGGAATTTTTGTATACAAAGTACATGTGTTTGTTTGGCACATCCCCATATTTGTATGCCGTACAACCATATCGGTGTATCTGATTATATAACAAAATCTTGTTATGTATAGGTAATTTAGAATTACGAGCTAAGAGCCAGTACATTTCTCTATACTTATTTTCAAGCTCAAATTTTTTCTTTTTAACGTGCTCTTTCCATCTAAGTTTGACATCTAATGTCATTCCTAGGTATTTAGCATTGTTTTCTTGGGGTATATTGACCCCATTCAGATTTACCAATGGTGGTTGATTTTCTAATTTTTTATTTGTAAAATTTACATGTACTGATTTTAACTCATTGAGTTTAATTTTCCATTTCTTTGTCCAGAGGTATAGCTTATCGCTTTCTCTTTGCAATTTAATTGTAGCCTCGTCAATATTTGATCCTACTGCCATCAACGCAGTATCGTCAGCGAATGTAGCTACAGTTATATTTTCCATTTCTGGTAAATCATTGGTGTAGAGCAAATACAGTATGGGACCCAGAATACTACCTTGAGGCACACCCGTTTTAATATCTCTAATAGTAGAATACTCTTCGTCTTGTTTTATTCTGAATAGTCTGTTTTCTAGATATGATGAGAGTATATCTACGTATTGCTTAGGTAACATATTGTTTAGTTTATTTATTAAGCCTCGATGCCATACTTTATCAAAAGCTTGGGCTACATCTAGAAATATGGTAGAACATACTTTCTTTTCCTCTAAAGCTTTTTCTATTATGTCTGTTATTCTATGAATTTGAACGATTGTCGAGTGCTTAGATCTAAAGGCAAATTGATAATTTGGAATCAGATTACTATTTTCTATGATCGGTCTCATTCGAATCAATAATAGTTTTTCAAATAATTTTGATACTATTGGTAGTAATGATATTGGTCTGTAGGATTTGACCTCATTTATGGGCTTACCTGGCTTTGGTATCATAATTACCTCTGCTATTTTCCACATATTCGGCACATACCTTATTCTTATAGCAGCGTTTATAATGCGTGTTAGCATTGTTATAGCTTTTTTCGGAAGTTCTTTCAGGACTTCCGATGTAATTAGATCAAAACCTGGAGCTTTTTTATCTCTGAGTTTTTTAATTTGTTCATTTATTTCACTCTCTGAAAATGGTGATATAACATTTTCTTGCCAATTATTATTTTCTTCAGTGAGATCATCCGAATCTGTCTCGTCTGGACAAAAAATTTCTTCAAGATGATCTGCGAATGTTTCAGCTTTATTTTTATTATCTCTCGCCCATTCACCGCTTTTCATTCTGATTGGCGGGATTTGAGAGATCGAGGTTTTTGTACTCTTTGTTGCTTTCCACAACGAGTAGTTATTTTCTCTTTTAGCTGATAAATTTTTTATATATTTTTCAAAATTTTCATTTTTAAGATCTTTAATTTTTCTTTTAAGATTCTGAGTTAACCTATTTAGCACAGTTTTGTCTGCCGGATCACGCGATTGTTGCCATCTGCGTCTAGCTCTTCTTTTTATTTTTATCATATTTAATATTTCTCTAGGGTAGTTGAATCCTACCGATTTATATTCACAATTTTTTGTATTATTCCATCCAGAATTTTGAATAATTTTAATAAAATTTTCTACTTCAGAATCTATATCACATTTGGATCTTAGTTTTGTTTTTATGTTTATTTTGTTTTCTATTTCTTGTTTAAAGCTAGCCCAGTCAGTTGTCTTGTTCGCTAGCAGAGGTTTCGACTGTTTCTTAATAACCTTTTCATATAGACTTAGTATGACTGCAGAGTGATCTGAGTCCAAATCATGGTTATCTTCTAGCTTAATATAATTTTGTGAAATTTTTTTTGTTATATAAAAATCAAGCAGATCAGGAGTTTTATTTCTATCAGTTGGCCAATAGGTAGGCTTACCGGTAGATTGGTAAATGCAGCCTTTTTCTTTTATAGCTTTTCTTAGCTCTCTTCCTCTCGTAGAGGTTACTCTAGACCCCCAATCTATGTGCTTGGCGTTGTAGTCACCTCCCAGGATAAATCTTTCGCCAAGTAGTTTAAGAATTTCTTCAAACATGTTATTCTTTATGTTGTATTTGGGTGGACAGTATAATGCACCGACACAAAGGCTTTGTTTAACAGACATAATTCGTAGCACGATTAGTTGGAATTCATCTATTTCTAGACTAACTTCCTCGTGGTGCTTAATATCTTTCTTTATTAAAATTGAGCTACCACCTCTGGGTGTATTACTCGTTTGCGCTGTAGCATATATAGTCATTTATTTTAAGCGATGACTTATCTGTCATATGTGTTTCTGTCAAGAGACATACATCAATATTTTGTGTTCTCAATAGAATTTCCAAATTATTTTTCTTGTTCAGAATACCATTGGCATTCCACGTGACTATACGAAGTGCGTTCTTAACCATGCCTTGCGGATTTATTTTTTGGTGTATACATATATATTTCATTATGTTTGTTTTCTAATGTGCATAGTCTTGTTGAGATTTCATTCATTGTTTTTATCATATTTTGCATCATCTTCATAATGGTATTTTCAGTCAACTTTTGTGTAGAAACTTTATTTTGTTCTTTCGGGTTTCTTTTTTGACTTAGGTTATTTTGTGTTACCTGTGAATATGATAAGCCTTCTACGACTTTTTTCGACGTAAAAGTTTTAGGTATCTCTAAAGTTTCAATGCAATTCTGTTTCTGTGCACTAGGTTGCCTAGGTTTTGTCTTTTGTTTTTCTTGTCTATGTTGCATTTGTTTTGGGGCATTTTTTTTGTAGCTTCTTCCTTTTTTGCAACTCTCTAGCCACCTGGCAACCACGATAACTCGCTGGGTGTGCCTCAAGGCAATTAGCACATTTAGGCTTAATATTTTTTTTTTCTTTACAAGAAATTGTTAAGTGGGGACCAGCACATTTAACACACTGAGCTAGACGCTGGCAAAACTTTTGTGTATGGCCAAATCTTTGGCATCTCTTACATTGAGGAATGGTAGTCGTTTTATGAATAGCCTCCATTTTAACCCTCATGTGCTGGATAAATTCAATTTTGAATATTTTGTTTATATCTTCGGAGTTTTCGAATGTTAGCATAAAGAGAGGAAGACGTACCGTAGATTCTTTGTTATTTTCCTTTTTCTTTATTATTTTATTTGTGACTTCTAGAATTTTGAAGCCTCTATCTTTCAATTAATTTTTTATATCTTCAGGTTGGCATGACGGATGTAAATACCTAACCATTACTTTAATAGGCCTGGTGCTCTTATTTTCATAAGTGTGCCATTCAATATTGGCTTCATTTATTGCCTTAGTCAACTCTCTATATTCTTTTTCTTCTTCAACATTAATTTTTAGTTGTTTATTGTTAAGCATATTAACTTTATATTTAATATTGCTTTATTTTAATTTTTTGTTTATTTGAGTGTATTCCACTACATTACTAAGTATAATTGGAGGAGGTTTACCTTTTCTTTTACTTTTCGCAACTTCATTTATTTGCACATTTTTCTCTACTTTGTCCGCAACATTTTCTAGGCTTAAAGTAGGTGATTTTTCTGCTTTTCTTTTTTTACATATTCTTTTTGTTTTAAAGATCCAGTCGGTTTCTCGAGCTAGTTCTTCATCATCTGTATGAAATTCTTCAGCAGTTTTTAGTACTACTCTTTTAGTAGACATGTTTTGTGAATTTTTTAGTTTCACATTTTCTTCTTTAATTATGCAGAGTTCATTTTTCAATTCCCTGAATAAGATTTCTAATTCTGTAACTCTGGCATTAAGTTGATTATTTTTTGCCTCAGGTGCCTTTTCGTTATTATTACCCTCGTCGGGTTTTCTATAGCTGTCTTTTTGGGACATGTTTTCGTAGATATTTTGAGACCCTGCTGGAGGTGTTCTCTTGACCCCAGATTTTCTTCTGAATGGGTCAATTAAAGCAGCTCTGCTTTCGTGGTTTTGCAATAAGTGGTCTCCCCCAGAATCCGTGAGACCTGCCTCGAAAGAGGGTGGATTTTCCAGAAGATCTGGATTACCACCTGGGGTATACAATCTTTGAGTTTTATTCATTGCATACTTTTTTTTTTGTTTTAATTCGGAGTTCCATCTCCTAGCCTAAGGATAATATTTCCCTTGTACAAGGCGGTATCTTTTATTCCTGCCGTCCCTCTGGGATCAGTCGCAGACCAGAACGCCCCCAATTCTGGATCAGTCGCTTCTGGATTTTTCTTGGATTTTAGTGGACTTTTACCACAAGCATGCCTTACTGCGGATATTTCGTACCCCAACCCGCCGGGGAATGAGTGTAAATAATAATAAAGAATTACATTGTTTTTTTTTAGAATTGTTTTTTTTTATTTTACATCATTTGGTTATTAGTAAAGTCCCCTGAGGCCCTGAATAAAAAAAAAATGAGTAAATAGTCGCTAATTTAGCTATAAAAATTGTTTTTTGCATAGCATCCAATTTTTGAATCCTCATCATATTTATTTTGAAAACTCACAAAATATATAGATTTTACCGTTTTAAGAGTTATATGAAAAAATATAGCAGACAAAATTTTGGTTCATTCTCTTCTCTTCCACGATTTTTTGAGTTAATTGTATCAGACGCTGACTATATATTAATCGACCTAATTTGTAATAGTGACAAGGACTCTAAATTTTTTCCAATACGTAAATGTTAATAAGCTAATTTTAAAGTAATTTAGAAACTCTCGCAAAAGGCATATATAAGAGCGATACATAATTATATACTTACTTTTATGAGTAAATGGCAAATTATTAATAATTTACTCTTCTAATTTATATTCGAAAGTCATTTTGGTACGAAAAAAGACAAATATATTAAAATATAATCATTGTTTGCCAAAGTAAGTTTTAGAGTTGGTGTTTATTTTTGTTGGGATTTATTTTTGTTTATACATCTTTGGATTATTTTTTTGATTATTCGGACCAAATTGCCGGTCAAATTATTCTTCGATAAGCATAATTATTGATTATTCCGAATTTCGGACGAAATTTCCGTATTATTATTTATTTTGATTATTACCATAACCTTATTTACTATAGTTAAGTGTTCACTCTTAATTCTACTAAATAAAATATTTTTGCAATCTTACATCGTATTTATTAACAAAATTAATTAAATCGTTGCCTGTTGAACGCGGACAAATGTTCGTATTTCATCGGATCTATTTCTAATGTTAGTTGCTGTCGCTGTTGCTGTATTTGTATGATTCTGATTGTGATTGTGTGTGTTGTATTTGTGATTACATATTGAAATTTTATGTTTCAGATTCTTCCTGATAAAGTTCTCTTAGTACGATTCACACCTATTTTACACTCACAATCATAAATAGTTGATATATGAATAATATACTTACCTTCTATGATGTGTTAAATGTTTTTTTTTTAGTATACTATACTAATTTTACTACTTATTTTATATGTCAATTCCCATTTATCACTTTTAATCTCGTATTAATTATGATTAAACAATAATGAATTTCATTATTCGGTGGTATTGATCGAGTAATCATACGTTTTACAAAAATTATTAATTAACATTCAAAATAACAACGAAAATATGATTTTTTTAACAAATTTATGAAATTTTATAAATTATGAATTTTGGAATTTGATTATTAAAAAATATTAAATTAAAAAGAAATGCTTAATTAGCTAAATTAAACTTATTAGCTATGCATATTTAAATTTAAATACTGATATTTCCTTACACATGTGGCATATTCGAAACAGTTGTAAAATGGATTCGGATTTTTTCGAAATATGAAACTTGAAATTATAATTTAAAAAAAATAAAGAATGAGATTACTGAAGTAGTTAGGTCCGGACTTTATGAATGAAAAATAAATAAAATTGTTTAATCGACCAAGTAATAATTCAAATGGTAGAGGACAATCAGAAGTAATTTGAGGTAGTAGTTGCATAGTAATGATATTTGAAAGAGATTGTTGGGCGGAAGTTAATATATATATATATATATATTTACTAACATGTATAATACTTATATAAAAAAAAATATTTTAATAATCGATCGATATTTTCTATTTCTATAATACTAACCAATTTTTCTATTTCAGTCAAAATGTTCAATATTTCGAAATTTAGTTTTATGTATTTGCCTAAATATTACCTATGCTAATATAGTAAGATTTCCACGGGAACTAGATCGATATGGCTTAGCATTTTTGGTACCTTATTTATTGCTGTTAATTCTAGTCGGTTTTCCATTACTCTTATTAGAAATAGCTGTTGGTCAGTTTTTGGGACAGGGAGCTGCAAACACATGGAGAGCATCACCAATATTAAAAGGTAATTTTTACAATAGCCATTATCAGTTTCATTTTCTCTCTATTAAGTTTCCAATTTTTCAAGTTTATTTTGTTCTCTTTCATAGGAGCTTGTATAATTAGCAGATTTGCATCATGGCTTGCAACAGTATGGATCTCACTTCAAGCTGTAATGTCTGGACTTTATATAGGAACAATTGCTTTGAAATCAATTCCATTGAGCAATTGTGTTGAAAAATTAAAAATATTCGAAGAGGTAAAACTAAAAATTAATCAGTAATAATTGTAAAAAATAAATTGTTAATGAAAAATATTTAATTTCATTTTAATATTTGAATTAGGAGGGTTACAAAGTACTCGCCCTTAATGGACAAGATTGTATTAACAAAACTTTTCTTACACCTATCTGGAGTGACCCAGTCTATTATGGTTTATTAATTGTGTTATTAATTTTACTTTGGGTTATTATAATGTTTTGGTAAGTATTTCTCTTAAACATTTACAATTTAAAAATTATCGTGGACAATTAAATTAAATATCCTTTCTTTCATTATGTCATTTGTGGTATTTTTTTTATGTATATGAGCGTCAAAGTATCGACATGAGACCAGTTTCGATCAAATAAATGTATATCCTTCAATGCGAATTTAATAGATATAATATATAATTTTATTTTGTTGATTTTAATTGACATTTGACCATCATTCACCTTGTTCTTGAACGTATTATAATAAAGTTTGTGCCTTTTCTACTTCATGTCCTGTACACATACAAATTTTATACCATTGCGTCTTTTTATAGCATCTGTAAGTGTTGTGATATGTGCTCATAGTTATGTCAATTAATTTAAATTTGCTGGGTTTTTCTTTGCTATCACTTCTGGTGAACGTTTTAACATTTATTCGTTTTCGATTTTTCGATTTGGTCTGACTGTAAAGGTTTAGATATTTTACCTGACGCGCACAAATCATTAACAATAATAATCAAACCGTATAATCTACTGCACCTATTTACACAACAGCACATGTTCCAGTTGCTTTAGAAAATAGTGATCCATGCTTTCAATTTTGATGTTTCATTTTTGATGTATCACAATTTTTGACCCTTAAATAACTCTTTGACATCTTAAATTAATTTTTAAAATTAAATTAACAAATTTATAAACATAATTTAAATATTTTTTTTAATACATACATATTTGTTTTTTTTTACTTTATTTTACAGCACCCACAGTGCTAAAATTTATCGTCGAACAACTTTTTTTTTTGGCTTAATTGGTTTTGCACTATTGATTGCGCTTACCGGTTGGGAAGTCAAAAAATCTGTGGATATAAACTATTTTCCTGAACTATGGCCATTCAATGAAAATTTATTTACATCATGTGTACTTTGGTTTAATGCATTTGTCCAAGTTATTTATTCAACAAATATTGGTTTCGGTTTGTTACCAGTCATAACTGGTAAATTCTTATATAAAGGAGATGCTGTAAAAACATCGATTATATATTTATGTTTTAATTTATTAATTAATGCCATAGCAGTAACATTATATATGGTACAATATGATAATGTATATACCAAAGGAGCATCTAATGAAATATCTGAATTAAAATCATTAACAGTAATATATGATAAATTATTAGAATATTATGCAAATTCCGATGGTAATCCAAATGATATGATTATAACAAAATTATCTGGATGCTTAATTCTTGTATTAATAATTATTTCATCGATTGTGAGTATTTCAACTGCCATTTATACATCATCACGCTTAGTACCAAAACATCCCAATTACGTAATGAGTTTATTAGCATTGTCAGCATCAATAGCTGCTTTAGTATACCCTGAATTTAAAATTGCAAGAATATTAGATTCAAGAATTGTTGGAACATTAGTAATATCAGCATTAATATTCGATTTAATTGCAACAATTTGGGTTTATGGTCAAAAGAATATTTACACAGACTTAGAATTTTCAATTGGTAGACCAATATATAAAGGATGGGTGTATTTATGGATATTATCACCAGTAATACCTACAGGAATTTTATTATGGTGGTGTGTTGGAGATGATCAAAATGATGTGTTATATTGGTATTTACCACGTTGGGCACCAATTGCTTTTGTTTTATTAATTATAATACTAATGGGTAAATTATTTTTTTTTTTCATTTTAATTTTAAATTAATAAGGATTTTTTTTTTAACTCAATCTTATTATATTTTTATTTGTAGCTGCAATTGAAATTTTCAGACAAGTTGATTACAATTTTTTTGGTATGATATGCGAAGCTGCAAAACCAGCAAAAGAATGGGGACCAGCTGATCCCTTAGCGCGACATGCATGGAAACAATGGCGATCTGTTTGTCAAGATACTGGTAGAAAAGATTTTACATTACGTCGTCGTGGTACTCGCGATTATACACATTCAATTAAAAAAGGACAATATTCAAGTAGAGATATAAACACAAAACTTGGAACTCCAACATCAAATTGGAAATCTGTTTCTACACCAGGTAGTAATTCGCCAAATTATAGTGGTTCAGTTTTTGGTGATTCAGCAATCGAAGAAGATATGAGTGTTGATAAATATTCTGGTGTTAATCATAATTTTTCCAATTCATTTCAACAAAACCATCATAATAATGACTCAAAAATAACACGTTATTCATCAAATCGATCTAGAAAAATTTCGCATGAGAAACAACGACATCATTATAATAATCATCATACGCCATATCCTCCCTCTATACTACAACAATTATCTACTGAAAAACCACTTCAACAGCAAAAGTCATCCCCACAACATTTACATCACAAAGAAATTTTATATATTAGACGATTGTCAAATGAGAGTGTGCCACCAAATCACTCAACTCGTATTGAAATCACACCATCAAGTGAAGCAATAACATATGCAGCTACGAAAAATCCAATGGCAAGAACACCATCGAATGTTAGTGCAATGCAACATTATAAAATTTCTTTAAATCCCTTATCGAAAGATGCAAAGGATTCTACTAACGGTGATATTATGGTTGGTGGAGGCGGTGATGTTATTGGAGATCATAAAAATTCAACTAGAGATTTTGATCATATTTGTTGGAGAAAATTCTCAGTTAATTCTGAAGAATATTCAACTGAATTGTGATTTTATTTTAATTATATTAAATTTCTCTTCTTATCCTCTTTATTGATATATAAATATTATTTTCAATAATTAACAAATACCAACTTTTGTTAATTTATCAATTTAAAATTTAAAATTGAAGCTCTTTGGTTGAAACATTATTGACCACTAATACATAATATTATCATGTTTAATGTTTATTATTATTATTACTATTGTTATTATTATTATTACTATTGTTATTATTATTATTCAAATTATTATTATTATTCTTATTATAATTATTATTCTTATTATAATTATTATTGTATTATTATTGTTATTATTATTATTATCATTATTATTATTATTATTATTATTATTATTATTATTATTATTATTATTATTAATATTATTATTATTATTATTATTATTATTATTATTATATTATTATTATTATTATTATAATAACTTCAAATATATTGTAAAAAAAAAAAATAAGTCAACAAGAGAGTCAATATTGTAAAGATAATAAATAAAAACCAATTTCTGTTATATTTCAATATGTACACAATATGTGTAAACAATTATTTAGAAACCTGTAAATAGTAGAATTAAAGAATTAATAAACAAATTAGTTTTTACAATATAATAAAAAATAATGTTTTTTCTTTAAAATTTGGAAAAAGCCTCAGAAAAGTCTTGCAAACCCTTGCCTCAATTTATTGAATTCCTGCTCTTCTTAGCGAAAGTAAAATATCAACGGCTGAATTTAAAAAATTACAGAAGTGCAAAAAAAAAATATTCTCCGCAACTTAGGCACAAAGCCACCGCATTATAATTTGATTAAAAAAAATTTTTTTTATTATATAGCATGGACTTGACTATCTCTTGTAATGAAACATATTTTTGGTTCTCTTCGATAAAATTACCGAATCGTTATGAGATAATTTTGTTGCGGGAATTTGTCGTTGTCAGAATTTTGTCACTAAAATTTTATTTTTAAATTGCAGAAATTTGTCGTTGCGAGATTTTTAATTAATTTTTATAATATCTAATACATACAATTCTTATTAACTTACATTAAATTATAAATTAGAATATATATATAGAATTACTTTTTACTCAAATACGTTTCAATATCTTCAGTTCATATATTCGTTTCATCTTCAATGCAGTTTGCAAATTTATGACGGCTAAAATATGTATACAAAGATTTAATAAGTAGATAATTTGTAAAAAAAAATTCAGTGCACTGGCATATTCAAGCTGGGGCCTAATGAGACAAGTATATAAAGATTTCAAGATATATGGGTCGTTGAATTCTTTGGACCATCGTTTTATGAATCCTAACATTGAGCTAGCTTTATTAATGATGTTATTATAGTGCAATTTGAAAGTAAGTTTTTCATCGAAAGTAACTATCAAGTCTTTGATAGACTTAACTTTTTCTAAGGCTTGTTCATTAAGTGAATAAGTATATGAGAGGCAGTTAATTCTCCTATGGTAACTTATTGTGGCACATTTGTTTATATTTAACTGAAGGTTATTTGTTTTGCCCCAAAAATTATCTAGATCTTCTTGTAGAAGGGTTGCTAGTCTAGTAGAGATGTAATTTTTTTGAAGATTTTCAGCATAAATTTTAACTTTACTGTTTTTAATTACGGAAGTTACATCATTTATAGAAATTATAAGTAAGAGTGGGCCTAAGTGGCTTTCTTGAGGGACACCTGAATCGGCTTCAAACGACGATGATAAAGCTGTTCTTAACTGCACGATGTAACTCCGATTTGCCAGGTAAGATTCGACCCAACTGACGAAAAAGGACGGAAATCCAAGTTTAGTTAATTTCAATAGTATAATGCAATGGGGTAGGAGGTCAAAAACTTTACTAAAGTCAGTGTATACGACATCAGTTTGAAATCCTGTCTCCATATTGAGAATAAACTCAGAAGTACACTCAAGCAAGTTCGTAACTGTGGATTTGTTTTTAACGAATCCGTGTTGGTTTGGTATTAAAAGGCAATTGCAGTAATCGTAAATTTGATCAAAGATGATTAGTTTAAACAATTTGGTAATAGAGGAAAGTTTGACGATTAGACGATAATTACTAATTTCTTTTTAGAGTTCTTCTTATGCACTGGTCTTATAACGGCCTTTTCCAAATAGAAGGGAACGACCCAGTAGAAATGGATAAATTAAAGATTCTCGAGAGCGTTGAGGCCAAGGACTTTGAACAATTTTTCAGAACATCATCTGGATCTGGACCAGGGGATGTGTTATTACCTAATTTATTTAAATAATCTGTAACGATAAAATCGTTAATGCAAAATAAGTAGAAGGTAGTCTTAGGGAAATGATCTAAATGGTCATATTGTGATGCGGTAGCATTAAATATAGGTGCTGCATATGAATTTCCAAAAAATTCACTAAAACATTGAGATATGACTTTTGAATCATTACTAATATTTATCTTTATATTGCATGAAACTTGGGAATTGATCAAACTTTTTATTGGTATTAATAAATTTCTTTGGGGTTGGTTAAAAGATTAGAAGACATATTTTGTAAATAAATATTATTAGCTTAAATGGCCTAGTGATTTAAATTGATCAAAAAGAAACTTAAAATTGTTATAATGAGATGAGTTTTTGAATTTCATATATTTAGACCAAGCTTTGTTTTTCTTATTTCTTAATTATTTTAAGAACCGATTAAAATCCGTTAATTACCGATTTAAATATTCAAGGAGTATATCATAGAACTTACTAATGATTATCTCAATGTTATTGTTAGTTAAAATAGAAGAAAAATCACAAATTTTGTAGAAATTTTGAAGCTGTTAAAAGTCTGCCTTGCAAAAGTTATATTGATAGTTTACAGTTTTATTTGGAAGAACGTTAGACTCAGTAAAGTAGGTAATAAGAATTGGAAGATGATAAGGGTTAGTATTTACAAGAGTGTCAGGGCTTGCCGTTATTATTGAGTCATTCCAATCAGACAGAAATATTAGATCGAGTTGACGATGTTTATTATTATGGATTGTTGATTATGTAGGGGGATTAAGTTAAGGGAATCAATGAATGTATACTCGATCTCACTATGTAGATTAGTAGGAACTAAGTATGACTCTTTGTCATGGCTGGTCATAATTGATTCGTTTCGTCATAATTGATCATTTCTTAGAGATTTTAAAAACGAATATAATTTACGTACCGTGTATATCACGCTACCACGTCTTTATCAGGCCATCAAATTCTTTTTGTAAGTGTAAATCTAGAAAAATCTAATCAATCCAATAACAATATAAAAAAAGTATGAAGTATGAAAAACCAAAGCCAAAGTATAAAAAACTTTCGAAAGATAGCTTTTGGAATAACTTTGTTGAAAATTTTGTCATGGGATTTTCAGAAAATATAAAAAAATTAAACCGGAAATATTCCGGCAAAATGAAGAAAAGAAAACATGATTGGATAAATTCTGAAATAGTTCAATTAATGAGAATGAATACGACGAGATTCATTCTTTAATTTAAAAAAAAAATACCATAACGATACAAAAGTAAAATAATTTTATAAAAATAAAAGAAGCTATAGTTGAAAACGAAATAAAGCGAGCTAAACAAATTTATTGCAACAATATAATTTTTAGAGAACTAACAAATAGCAAGAAATTATGGGGAAATTATGGGGCCTTTATAGAAAAATTATGTATGTACAACAAAAATAATGATGAAAGTATAAGAAATGTCATAGAAATACGATGCAATAACCAAACATACCATAATCCCCAAAATATCGTAAATATATGGAATGCAGATTTTGTGAATGTGAACGGAATCTGCAATTGGCATAGATTATTTGGCTTCCATTCACTAAAAATGTACACTATGTATGACTTTCAATTAGATCGAACTAACCAAGATGAAATTACAAGAATTATTTAATCCCTAAAAACAAATTCAACTACTGGACATGATATCAGCTATAAAGTACTAAAAAAAAATTCGAATAAAATAACTCCAGTTTTGGTAAGATTCATTAATAATACATTGAAATCAAGTGTTTTTCCACAATCACGAAAAAAATTAATTGTAACATCTGTGTGCAAAAGTAGAGATAAAACAAACCCAACAAATTTTCGTCCAATTACAGTACGTACTAAGCTCAATATCTAAAATATTTGAAAAAGTAATTAAAAAAAGATTTTTAGACTTTTTATGACAATGGAATATTGCATAATGACAATTTGGCTTTGCTTGCTTGTTTAGCAAATATCAACACAATTTAATTACTGAAACTTAACTCTACACAAATAAATTTATTTCGATCATATTTGACCAACAACCATCAACAGACACATTGTGATAAAGTATCTAAGTATATAGTAGGTTGTTAAACATCAAATTAGTGGTATATCTTATGCAAACAGTAGTGGCATGATAATTATTTTAAGGAGCATTTCCAAGCCTGTGTTGTAATTGTTATAAATAATAAATTAATCTTAAGATTATTTTTTCTTTTTGTTAAATCTAATTTTAATATATTTATGCTTAATATTAGTTAGTTATTATTGTTATTAGTGATTTTGATACATTTAAGCTATATTTCTATTTTTATGAAAAGTACAAAAAAGTCTGTTAAAAGGTACAAGTAAAAGTAAATATATTTATGGAATAAAATGATTTAATAAATAATTAATATTGTTTCATTTTTATGGACTGCTTTAACCTTACGTAACAAATATAGGTACTGAAAAAATAGAATTTAATTCATTAAATTAAATAAAGTATAAAACTATAAAACTAACTCCTATTATAAAAAAAAGTATAGCACTTCGACAATGCTATTAAAATGATAGTATGCATACTATTAAATTTATTAAATTAATAATATTAAAACTATTATTATAATAGGATATACTATTAAATTATAATGTGATGGACTATAATATGTACAGGACAATACTGTTAAAATAATGGTACAATTCAACTATTGATTTAATAAGATTAAAATTGTTATTTTAAAGCTGTATATACCATTGACGAATTTTAATAGTAAAATCTAATTGAATTAATAGGAAATAATTTCCTTGAGTGTACTCCTCTGAGAACAAAGAAAAAGTAAAAGAAGAAATTCTATTTGATTTAGAAATAATTGAAAATTGGTTTTTCAAAAACAAAATGCCGTTAAATATAAAAAAAAAAAAATTTTTATTGTTCAACAAAAAAGTTTTCAATTCCTAGTAATACTTCGTGCCTCATATAAGAATAATTCTATTGAAATTGTAAATAAATTTAATTATTTAGAATTTATCATAAACAATAAATTTAAATGGAATGTTCATATAGAGTTTATAATAAAAAAAAAAAGTTCCATAGGTGCATATTTATTTTACGAAGAGTAAAAAATTATATTTGTGTACTTAAACCCTATTTGGAGTCATGCTTCACATTCATATATTCGAAAACTGAATGTCATCCATAAGAAAGCCAAACAAAAAATATATTATTTCCCATAAGACACCTTACTTACTTACTTAGGTGGCCAGCAAACCATGTAGGTCCTGGGTAGTTGAACAGATATGAAAAATATAGTACCAGCGGTGTTTACTTCGCTCGTCCCACTATTCATTTCAGTACTACATTGCAGAAGTCGAATGATAGTGCATGTCCTTGTCGAAATCCGGTACCCGTCTGGAAGAAGCCAGAAATATTATTACCCATCACCACAGCACATCTTGTGTTTTCAACTGTCGTTTTTGGCAATCGGATGATCTTGGCTGGTACACCAAATTTCGACAAAGCAGCATATGGCTCGCTGCGGTATATGCTATCGTATACAGACTTAAAATCGATAAATAGGTGGTGTGTATTGATTTGAAACTCATGGATTTTCTCCAGGATTTGCCTAAGTGCGTACATCTGGTCGCTTGTTGATTTTCCAGAGCGAAAACTGCATTTATAACTGCCGGCGTCACAATAGAGCTTCAGATATTCGCACAAAATGTTAGACAGGATCTTAAATGAGATATATATTTAACAGGGATATTCCTCTATAGTTTTTACAGGACATAGCGTCGCCCCTTTTGTAAATGAGGCATATATAAAGCTGTTACTCCAGTCATTAGGCATGCTTTCTTTCATTCAGATATTGCCATGCAATTAACCCAAAACATCACCTCCAGCTTTCAATAGTTTAGCTGAGAGTACACCAGGTCCAGCAGCTTGTAATATCTATCGAACGTGTCATAGAAATCTTCTTTCTTTGTTTCTTCTTTTTCATCAGTAGGAGCATGCACACATATTAGGCTGATGTTGTTGAAGGTGCCTTTAATGCCGATTATGGCCAGACGTTCGTTAATGAATTTGAAATCAATAACATTTCACCTTAGCCTGTCTCCGATTAGAAATTCGCATCCAAATATGTAGTGTTTTTCGTGGCAGCTATAGTATATATCGCATCTTGCAGAATTATTATACAAGACATCTTACAGAATTATTATGTTATATAAGTTTAAAAAATATCAAAACACGTGAAATATATAGGGTTTTCCAATAGGGATGATACAATTTAAAAATTAAAAAAAAAACACAAATTATTCAGTGAGACACAATTAAAACATTTTTATTAAGAGCCACAAATTTTTGTCCAAAGTAAGACATCACAAGGTATTAAATCACACGACTTGGCATCTGGGTTGTTCATTTTAATTTTTTCGAATATTGATACGAAATATCCATCAATTTCTCTGGTCAAATCAATATCTCTGACCCAGCACCGTCTAGACCTGAATGATGAGCTTTGAATGGCTTTGGGTTATAAATTATAATGATCATAAACATGCTTTATATACATATCCCAATGAATATAAGGTCTGATCATAAGGCATGCTCCAATTTTTATGTGTTATTACCAATTGCTAGAAGCGAAGCATGCTTCACCCATTTCATAAGATACTTCAAATAAAAATTTAAATTAAATTCAAAATATTTCACAACTTTAAAATAGAAATAGTTTTTTAAATTTATATTTCATTGATAGACCAAAAACACAAAAAGGAAAAAAAAGATATAATAGTTCTTCATAATAAATATTTTTTCTTGAATTTCACTATTATTATTCAATGTTATTTTTCTTGAAAGAAGATAGATATTAACTGAATTAATTTTATTAAACTAATTCAAATTATTCTATTTATATTATTTATTTATTTATTTATTTTAACAGTGGATCATACAGATAAATCTGGCCTTTTTATTATATTAATTATTTGTTATACCGGGTGTGCCGAGCATGCATATCAGCTTTTTAAGGAGGCCCTTATATTAAAATTTTGAAAAAAATTTATTAACTAAATCGAAGATGCTCTATCGATTAGTCATATTTTCAAATCACTTTTTTAAGACCAAAAATGGCCGAAATTCGCCGAAATCGAGATTTTCAAATGGGAAGGGGTACTTTTTTATGCAAATTCGTATTCTACGTGAAAAAATAAGGAACTTATGTTAAATGATTTTTTTTTAAAATGAATAAAAATAAAACAGAAATTTACAATATTTTCCTTTGCTAAACTAAAATTAATAATAATCATTTTTATAAATAAATTTGTTTTTCATGTTATCATATTTTCTTATCTAACAAAGTTTAAACAAAAAAAAGAAAATAATGTATAGGTACTTTACAAAACTTTCTTATTTTTTGACGTAGAATCGGAATTTGTGTAAAAAAGGTACCTGTTCTTATTTGAAAAACTCGATTTCGGACAATTTCGGCGATTTTTGGGCTTAAAAATCTCTTTTCCGGGTCTTCCCGGAAGTTGAAAACATCACCAATCGATAGAGCACTCTCGATTTAGTTAGTAAATTTTTTTAAATATTAAAATAACGGCTCCTTCCCCTCTTAAAAAGCTGAGACGGATGCTCTGGAGCACCAGGTATATTTTTATATATCATAATTATTTTTATTAGTTTCTTATTATTGTATCTTTACTAATTATTATATTATATTTGAACCGATTTGGTTTCCAATTAGTCCGGATTATCCGACCAATTTTAAATGTGCGACAATCCAGATAAGTTTTTTTACCAATCAAAATATTGTTTTTTTTTTTTGTTATAAACAAAATTTCGTGGTTTTTTCAATGTATACGGGATTATACGGGATACTTACACCATTAATGCATAAAATACAAATTATTTATTCACATTAGAAACACAATGTACCTACATAATATTAAAAATTTAATTAAATAATTTACAAATTAAAATTTTTGTTTTGATTAACACATTACGCAGCCGCCGTTATGTTCTAGTATGGAAGAATGTTAAGCACCATATCTCAACTTTTCTATAGCCACGGTTTGCATTTAGCAATAACTGATGTGCTGAATAAAAAACAACAATCAACATTTTATGAAGAAGACAAAGAAATAATGTTGAAGAAGGTGTAATAGATGAATCTGTCGAAAACATTAATAATTACATGAATACAAATAATTTTAAAGATGCTAACATAATCTGCGAACTAGAAGAAAACAACGAAATCCCAGATTTTACCGAGGATTTTCAAGAAGCTATAAAAACCAGCAGAAGAATTACAAGAATGATCAAATTTTCTTCAGTTAAAAACAACATTTTACAAGGATATGTTAAAGAACGGCAAGACATTACAACTGATGCTAGATATTAAAATTCGGTTGAATTCATTGATAACCTTGCTCAAACGATTCTTTCAAATAAAGGATCCTGTAAATAAAACTTTAAATGGATTAGGGAAACAACAAATTTCAGAGGAAAATATATCAATTATAAAAGAACTGTTAGAAGTCCTAACAGTTCTAGAAACTTCACTAAAGGAATTGAGTAAAACTTCAGCCACACTTTTAACCGCTGAAGGTGTTTATAAGTTTCTATTTTAACGGTTAGATAAGTTTAAAACGAATTTTACTAAAAATTTATCGAAACAGATAAAAAAACGAATGGATGAACGTAAAGGTAAATCTAAATATATAAAAAAATTTAATTTTATATTTTTTTATATATTTAAATTTATAGAAAATTTTACAAATTTTAGCCGAAAAATTTATGTTACCAAAATACATAAGTCAAACTTAAGCTATTCAATGCATTCAATGTTTTGCATTCTGTGCACAAAATTTTATTGCTACTTTTCTGTTATTTAGTAACTTTGTTGGTTGCGTCATGAGTAATACTAATGGCTGGCGTTCATTCTGTCCAATGCTGCCCACTCACCAGTTGCAAGTTTCATAAAACTTAATTTTTATGAATGAAAATGACAGTTGTATTGCCGGTTGTTTTCGTTTATTCATTCCGAATATTCGAATATTCCAAATATTCTGTTCTGTATTTCTTTATTTATTCCGTATATCCCGAACGTATTCTTTTTGTTCCATCTCAGAGTTGGAGTAAACAGAATAAAATTACGGAATGACAGTTCACTTCTATCATTCTATAGAGTAATATCAATTTAACTACCTATAATTTAATTTAATTTAAAAAATGAAAAATATTGGTTAAGTAAAAAAATGTTTTTAAAAAAAAATATAATATTATGTATATAAGTTAACGACACAACAAAACAGTTATTTTATTTTCTAACTTGCTGACAATACATTTTATGTCAGTCAAGTCATTTTTTATCATAATGACGCCACATGCGTATGCGTATTTTATTTTTATTTTGTTTTAAAATAATTTGCTGACAATGTAAATTGTGTCAGTCAAATCATTTTTTGTATTTTGATTGTACGATCATACAATCATATTTTTGTAAAAAAGAAAGGCAGAATAAATTGTACCTTCAAACAGAACAGTCTTGTTCTTGAATTTTTTTTTATTTCGTTTAACTAACAGGAATAATAATTGGCACCCAACGTGGGGCCACGTGTGAAATTTTTTTGTTTTGGGAATATTCTACAATTACAATCTCCGCATAAGGAGACAAAGAAGAAAACCACAATTGAAAAAAAAAACTACAAATCCAGGTACTGGACGGATTTCACAACATCGTGGCTGGCTTACAACCCACAACCCAACAAAGGTCATTTATTTCTCAAAACCATATGAGGACTTTACTGTAAGTAAAGTGTTAAAAAAATATTATTAATTAAAGAGCTAAATCTTTGTAAAAAAAATTAATAGTAAAAATAAATTGAAAATAAAAAAATAAGAGTTAAATGTTAAATTTCCTTTTTTAAAAAAAAATTAATAAATTTAAAAAAAATATTATTAAGTAAAGAGTTAAATCTTTGTAAAAAAAAAATTAAAGGCAAAAATAAATCAAAAATAAAAAAATAAAAGTTTAATGATAATTTCTTTTTTAAAATTAATAAAATTTAAAAAAAATATATTATTAATTAAAGAGCTAAATCTTTATAAAAAATTAATAGTAAAAAAATCAAAAATAAAGAAAAAGAAATAAAGGTTAAATTTTAAATTTCCTTATTAAAATTAATAAAATTAAAAAAAAATATTATTAATTAAAGAGCTAAGTCTTTGTAAAAAAAAAATTAATAGTAAAAATAAATTGAATATAAAAAATAAATAAAAAGGTTAAATGTTAAATTTCCTTTTTCAAAATTAATAAAATTAAAACAAATTATTATTAATCAAAGAACTAAATCTTTATAAAAAAGTAATAGTAAAGATAAAATAAAATAATAAAAGAAAAATTAAATGTTAAATTTCTTTTTGTAGAAATTGTATGAATTAAGTTGAATCAAATCCTGGGAAATAAACCCAGCTTTAATAAAGTTTACTTTAAGGAGAAATTGAATATTAAAAATTAAATCCCCTTCTGGGAAAAATATTATTATTAAGACTAAATTGAATTTCAAAGTTTTTTGAAAACTTTATTATTAAAATCGAATTTGAATTTGAAATTTTGGAAAAAAGAGGTTCAATTTTAAAAGAAAATTAAAAAATTTTTTTAATTTAAAAATTTAAATGAATTTAAGGGAAAAACCCAAATATTAACAAATATAGATTTAAGTAAACATTGTAATTTAAGACAAAAAAGGGGTAACCAATTTTTACACTAAATCTCCCCGTTAAATAATTCCTTTTGGATAATAACTATATCAACCAATTTAACGTTATTAAATTTTTACAAATTCCTTTTATTATGGCATGCGACCAAGAAAAAGTACAAGAACTAATAACGACAGTGATCGAACAGACTAAGAAGGAACTATCGGAACAAATAAGTTCCCTTGCATTGGCAATAGGCCAATTACAGCCCCCAAGTGCTGAGGTGTATCAACCCGTTTCTATAAAACCTAATGTTAAAACCACTCATACCCATTTAGAGCTAATTAAATCACTCTCTATTTTTGATGGTGATTCCGCAACATATCCTGCATGGCGGGCTGCTGCTCACTTTGCTATGCAATATTACACCGAGGAATCAGAAACCTACTATATTGCTATGGGAATTTTTCGCAATAAAATCACAGGGTCTGCAAATGCAACCTTGTCCGGTTTTAGTACAGTTTTAAATTTCAAGGCAATCATTTCTCGATTAGATCAGGCCTACTCTGACAAAAGACCAATTCACGTTCTAGAAAATGAACTGAGTATATTAAGACAAAATAATCTGTCAATATCTGAATATTATGATGCGGTTGACAAGCAACTCACATCAATTATTAATAAACAGATTATGACGTATAGTAATAACGAAGATCTGGTATCCACACTTAATGAGAGAGCTAGGGAAAACGCCTTAAGGGTCTTTATTTCAGGCCTTCGCCAACCCATCGGTAACATACTATTTTCGTCCAGACCATCAGACCTTCCCACAGCATTGGTCATAGCACAAGAGCTGGAAGTCAATAATAGACGATCTGAGTTCGCTAGAACTTTTGCCGTTGGCAATTCAACTAGGCACAATAAACCTAATCAATACAGACCACCCCAAATCCAACCAGAAACTCCTCGTTACTTCAAAGTACCATCGAATACAACGAGTAAGGTACCAATGGAAGTTGATCCCGGTTCTTCACAATTTAGAAGAACTACTCAATTCCAAAACCGCGCTTTTACTCCCCGACCAACTACTAGGGAACCATATTTACCCCAAACCTCCGGTTCTAACAATTTAGCTACTCATAAACGTCCAAGAGACGTACAAAATTCCAATAGGACTCCGATTCACAAAGTCCAAAGGATCAATCACCTTCCTTTAAAATTAGAAGATAAAGAACAATTCCATCATGACGATATTGACCATCAGGTTGATATTGACACCAAGTCAAGCGTTTCATCTGAAAACCTATTTGATGAAGACGACTATAGTTCTAATGAGGTTAATTTTTTAGGGTAAAGTCGCTCTTGCCTTACATTACTAAAATCGCAAAAAATGGACAAGAGCTTCACATGTTAATAGATACCGGCACTTCAAAAAACTATATTAGAGACTTCCCCTTTTTAGTCGGTGTTTCTCCTGTAGAAAAACCGTTCACAGTAAAATCAGTTAACGGAAGCAATTCTATTAATAAGAAATGTAAGATTAACTTACTAAATAATACTTCTACCTTTTTCATTTTGCCAGCATTGAAAACATTCGACGGCATAATAGGCTATGATTTCCTAAAACAAATAAACGGAACACTGAACTTCCAGGACGGCATATTGTATCACAAAAAGGGACAAGAAAAACTCAAACATATCCCCTGCAAACAAACAAATGTTATAACAATAGACAATATCTCAATTCCTATTAGTATTCAAACTGAATTCAACAGTCTAATTCAGGAAAACCTCTCAGCCTTCGCTGAAGCAAATAGGAAACTACCTTATAATACTAAGGTTCAGGCCACAATAAAAACTGTTTCCGAAGAACCTATTTATACCAGGAGCTACCCTTATCCAATGTCCGCAACGGAGTTTATAAATAAAGAAATAGAAACACTCCTTCGTGATGGTATAATCAGAAAGTCATGTTCTCCTTATAACTCACCCATACATGTAGTGAATAAAAAAGGTTTTGATGAAAATGGAAAACCCAAACTCCGCATGGTTATTGATTTTAGAAAGATCAACGAAAAAACTACACCTGACAGATATCCTATTCCAGATACATCAATAATTCTAGCAAATTTAGGAAAATCAAAATTTTTCACTACCTTGGATTTGAAATCCGGCTTTCACCAAATTATTCTATCTGAAAAGGATAGACAAAAAACTGCATTTAATGTCAATAATGGCAAATATGAATTTTGCCGTATGCCATTCGGATTGAAAAATGCTCCCAGCATTTTCCAACGGGCAATTGACGACATTTTACGTAATTACATAGGGAAGATGTGTCACGTATACGTCGACGATATTATAATCTTTTCACCAGGTGAAAAAACCCATTTATCTGACATAAGACAGGTTATCAGAAAACTTGACAAGGCAGGAATGCGAATATCTGCTGAGAAATCTAAATTCTTTAAGAAAGAAGTAGAATTCCTAGGATTCGTAGTATCTGCAGAGGGTGTAAAAACTTGCCCAAAAAAAATTAACGATATAGTCAATTACAAGATCCCTGAAACTCTCAGAGCCTTACGCTCATTTTTGGGATTATCAGGCTACTATAGGCGATTCATAAGGGACTACGCTTTAATAGTCAAACCTCTAACAAAATATTTACGAGGTGAAAACGGTCATGTAGGGACTAGCAATTCAAAGAAAATTAAAGTAGATCTAGATGAAAAAGCTCAATTCGCCTTCGAGCGCATTAAAAAAATTTTGGCTTCAGAAGATGTCTTACTTCAATATCCTGATTATAATCGGCCTTTTGAACTTACAACTGACGCTTCCTCTGTTGCTTTAGGTGCAGTTTTATCTCAAAACAGCAGACCTATTACAATGATTTCCCGAACTCTGTCAAGAGCAGAGGAAAATTACGCAACTAATGAGAGGGAATTACTTGCAATTGTATGGGCACTACAAACCCTCAGACATTACCTATACGGTGTTAAAGATATTCATATCTTCACGGATCACCAACCGTTAATTTTTGCGATTTCGGATAAGAATCCGAATACAAAACTAAAAAGATGGCGTGCATTTATAGAAGAATTTTCTCCTAAATTCCATTATAAGCCAGGTAAGGAGAATAAGGTAGCGGATGCACTTTCTAGACAACTTATAAACAACTTGTCAGATACGCAAACCCAGACTACAGCTCACAGTGAAATTTCTAGCACAAATGTTATAAAAACTGTTAGAAATCCTGTTAACCAATTCAGATCACAATTAGTCATCAATAACACAAACCAAAATAATCATAGTACAAAAATTTATTTCCAAAAACTAATCCGCCACACCATAAATTTTAGCACTATAGACAGATTAATAGAATACCTTAAAGAAACCATTAATCCCGAGACAACTAACGCAATTTACTGCGACCTACCGACCTTGGCATTAATACAAGATATAATCGTCTCAAAATTCCCCAATACTAAATTTCTTCACACACAAAAACTAGTAATTGATCTGACCAACAAAGATGATCAATTAGATGTAGTTACAACAGAACACAATAGGGCACATCGGTCATTACATGAAAATTTTAGACAAATCTTAAACGACTATTATTTCCCAAATGTTAGAGAAACATTGAAGTCTGTCATAGCCAATTGCAAAATTTGTTTAGAAAACAAATATCAACGCAAGCCTCCCAATCCGGGAATAGGTAAAACCCCAATACCCAATTTTCCTGGAGAAATCCTCCATATAGATATTGTCATTACAAATAAACAACATTTCTTAACATGTATAGACAAATTTTCTAAATTTGCCGTTGTTAAACCAATTACCTCCCGAACCACCTTAGATATTAAAGAAGCCCTCCTGCAAATATTAGCAATATTTAAAAATACAAAAACAATAGTCTCGGATAATGAGAAAGCCTTCAGTTCAAATGCCATCAAAACGCTTCTGAGAGATTATTTCGCAATAGAACAATTTTTCATACCCACGCTCCATAGCGAGAGCAATGGACAGGTTGAAAGATTCCATTCAACCTTGCTTGAAATTTCCCGTTGCATTAAAGCGCAACAACAAATAACTGATACAACAGACCTAATACTATTAGCTACACACAAATATAATAATAGTATCCATTCTGTCACCCAAGAAAAACCAACGGATATACTCCACCATTACTCTACGAAAATAATCGAACAAATAAAAACAAAACTGACTAATGTACAGGAGAGAACTTTACAACGAGTTAACAAGAATGCTATAACAAAAACATACGAACCAGGACAGAAAGTATTCTTACGTATAAACAGGCGGTTAGGAAATAAATTTAGCAAATTATATGTAGAAAAAACTGTAGAGAAAGATCTGGGAACAACCGTCTTAATAGATGGTAAGGCAATTCACAAAAAAAATCTACGCTAAATCACCTATTCCTATATTCTCTAATGTAACTTATTTTTTTTTTGTTTTGTTTCTATTATTAGACAACACTTCAAGAAAAAAAAAACCAACACTAATCTCCTTATCTTTTAGGTTATATCTCCTCATTTTGCAAGTAATAAAAGCTAAAATCTTGAACTACTCATCGGCCCAATTCATTGCCATCACAAGAGGTAAAGTCGCGATATATGACAATTTTTTTTACGTCCTGCACACTACCAACATAACAGAGTACAGAGGCATTTTAGATGAAAACGAAGAACTTTTGAATCAACCAACGGACTCACCTTGGCATACTATCATCCTTAAACAACAGATCGAAGAAATTTCCCATATACTGAGAACACTAGAAATACCTACAAGAATAGCAAGATCCATCAACTTCTTGGGAAGCACACTCAAATTTGTAGCAGGGACTCCAGATCATGACGACTACGAACTTCTTCTAACGAAAACGAACACACTGATCGAAAATAACAACAGACAGACAAAAATAAACTCAGTACTTCAAGACAGAATTAACATTATCACTGACGAAATTAACACGTTACGGAAAAGCTATACCAACAACAACCTACTTAACGACAATAAAGAACTGCTTCTACAGTACGCTATCAATAGAAACAACCACATAATAAATCACTTAAATAGCATATCGCTATCGATAGTTTTGGCAAGGAATAATATAATTAACCCACTTTTGTTGGATGATATAGAGATTAAACAAATAATCGATTCTGAAAACCTACCCATTAGTATAAGTAACTTATTTTATGTAACTAAAATTAAAATATTACAAAACAATAATGTCATTCATTACGTTCTAAAAATTCCTAAAATTGAAAATTTTTGTAATTTTGTAACAATATATCCTATAATTCATAATGATAAAATTGTAAAATTAGAAACTAACGAGGTGGCAAACTGTGAAAATCACATTCAACCTCTAGAAAATTGCATTAACACAACCACAGCCAACATTTGTCGTCCAGTTACATCAAAATGTGTGGAACAACTTTTAAGCCGAAATAGAGCAACATGTTCAACTGAAACTGCTTACCATATACCTCCTATTCAGATCATTGAAGATGGAATAATAATCCTAAATAATGTGCAAGAAACAATGGTCTTAGACCAACATGAGATCAAAATACAGGGAACCTACCTATTAACCTTTTCGGATTCCATAAAAATTAACGATACTACTTACCACACCAGAAAGAACAACACCTATGTGGAAATACATCCACCTAAACTATTATCAATAACACAAGTAAAACATCAGTCTAAGATATCCTTACCATTTCTGCATAAAATCAATATTGAAAATACAAACCATATCAATACAATTCACAGCGAAATGGCTACGCATGTTACATACAGATGGATTACATGCCCTCTTTTGGCAATTCTCATCGTCATAGCAGTAGCTGCTGTCATCAGAATCATATGTAAACCAAAACGGCAAACCCTTCAGATTGATAAGATTATTGATGGAATAAAAACCCGAAACGAGGACGTTCGGACTTAACAGGGGGAGGACTTAACGACACAACAAAACAGTTATTTTATTTTCTAACTTGCTGACAATACATTTTATGTCAGTCAAGTCATTTTTTATCATAATGACGCCACATGCGTATGCGTATTTTATTTTTATTTTGTTTTAAAATAATTTGCTGACAATGTAAATTGTGTTAGTCAAATCATTTTTTGTATTTTGATTGTACGATCATACAATCATATTTTTGTAAAAAAGAAAGGCAGAATAAATTATACCTTCAAACAGAACAGTCTTGTTCTTGATTATTTTTTTATTTCGTTTAACTAACAGGAATAATAATTTATATATTAATATTTATATAAAATTAAAAGTTGTATTTATTATTCAGAAAATTAAATTTTTTAAAAGGTTTAAATTGTTTTTATTCAAGAAATGTATAAATGGTCATAGGGAGATATAAAATGCCAAATAAGCCTTTACAAAATTAATTTGTAACTATTATAACAATCATTAA
The DNA here is from genome assembly GCA_963942445.1 of Argyra leucocephala. Classification (NCBI taxonomy): domain Eukaryota; kingdom Metazoa; phylum Arthropoda; class Insecta; order Diptera; family Dolichopodidae; genus Argyra; species Argyra leucocephala. The sequence continues at coordinate 60,051,457 of OZ012679.1, read as the reverse complement.
CTATATAACTAATTTAAACAAATTAAAAAATAATAAAAACTTTTGTTCACAAAAATTAATAAATAAATAAAAAAACTAACAATGACAGTTTCTGATGTTTATTCTTTTTATTCTATTCTGTTCGTTTATTCTATCGAGACGTTATCAAGTATTCTATTCTTTCCATTCCTTCTTTAGAACGAATAAACAAAAACACCCACCATGTTTCACTTGATGTTGCATAATGTATGGGCATGTCTGGCTACCATTTTGAAAGTTTCAAGTCTGCTCGTTTGTCTTCAAAATTTTTCGAAGACTTGAAACTTAGTTCATATATTTTTCTCGTGTATGGGTGAAACTAAATGTGTATGTGTATGATGAGAAGCTAAAACTTAAGCAAAGCTATTTTTTTATTTAAATTAGTGATGTCTTCTCTTTTTTACAGTTTTATATTACTATTTAAAAAAAAATAAATAAAATAAAATGAATCATTGCTTTATCTATCATTTTGTATTTCAATTATTTCGTAATTTTAATAAAAAAAATTAAAAATATTTCTGTCACCATGTAAACAAATACGAATTATGAATGGATCAACGAATTAGAATTAAATGGAAGTGAGTATCCCATACAAAAATACAAACATTTAGCCCATATCTGTTTGCTTTATGTCAAAATAAAAAAAATTTTAGTCTTAGGCCAATATAGTTTTTTTAAATAGAAAATTAGTAAAATCTTTGAGTATGAATAAAATAAAAGGTATCAAAATCTAATCTTAATAAAAATAACAATGTTTTTTCAATTTAAACTTTCTTTTACTTTATTACCGTATTACATGGAAAAGTATTGTTGTTAAATTATTTGAAAAAAAAAATAATCATTCATGTTTCTGAAATAATGTAACAGTAGTGTGTAATATATGGATATATGAAATTTTCAAAAAGTACTAACACTAGCAATGAAGTAGGAAAAAATAAAATTTTTTGTTGTCAAATAAATATTAAAAAAAGTCAACAAAATTTTTATTATAAATATATTGAACGAATATATTCGTCTATTTTTTTTTTTTTTGACATAAAAAATAGCAAAGAAAAGAAGAATATACCCAAAACATTGGACACTTTTTTGTATGGATAGTCACTTCCATTTAATTCTAATTCGTTGGAATGAATAAAACAAACTTCAAAATAAGTCTTTTAAATATGTCTTGCGTGTATGTCAAACATGAAACTTCAAGTTTCATTGAAACTTGCGACTGGTGAGTGGGCAGCACAAGATGTTAAGAATGTCATTGACGTTTGTCATTTGGTGTGACAGAAAACAGATATTTTTCTATTGTCTAATATTAAATTAAATTATTTAAACTATTAGTAGTTTATCTTCTTAATAAAACCCACAATATATTTACCTATGAACTTATCAAAATCAAAATACTAAACTAATATAATATTTTGGTGTGTTGGGTTCAGTAAAATTTTCTAGAACGTTCTACAGGAAAAAATGAACAGATTTTTGTGTTCATTAATTTCCATATATTTTTTCTTTATTCATCTTTAATCTACTATATTTAATTTAAATTTAATTTAACTGAGTTGAATTTGTCTAATTTATCTCCGATGGATTTCAGAATACCTAAATATTTTATGTCGTATGCCAATATGCTTCAGAATCTGCGATGGAATTTAGAATAAGACTGATAATTTCCCTTATTTTGCCATTTTAAAGCTTAAAACTTTCATAATTAAAATACATTAATCATTATACATTATTTATATGTATGAATTCATACATCATTTATATACATCATTTATATGTAGCTACTGCACGATGTTATCAGTAAAATTTTAATTCGAAATAATTTGAATTAATATTTGTATAATGATACATACAAACAAAAGGTTTAATATTGAGTTGTTGTACTGTCATCACACAACGTGCAACAACGTATAATATAGTGTTAAGTAGATCGTACACTTTTAACTGTTCTTGTGTATGTGCTGCCTGAACTTCAGTTTGAACTGTCATTTTAGTAGTTAGGTTTGATTTGAAATTGGGTGTGCAGGGTGTGCGTAATTTGCAATTTGAATATTCGAATGTCATTCTGATTTTAAGTTGAAGTTTCAGCGATCGACTCGACAGCTACAGCGCTACAGGTACAGCAGTCACTAGTCAGCAATTAAAAAACAAAAGAAAATTTTTTCGATAGGATTCAGGAACAGATGTATTTTTAAAGTGTTTACTTAAAAAAATTACATTATTTAATTTTATTATAAAGCTAAAATAAAAAGGTTTGTTTTAAAAAAAAAATAATAAGATATTATATTAAAATAATTTGCAATTATTTTTAATGCAAAAATTTTTATATATTTAATTATTTATTAATGAAATACGTAAGCTTTTAAACGGCCTTGTAAATAAAGTAGGAATAATTTGAAGAAAAACTTTATTAAAACCTACAATAGTTCTTGTAAGAAATTCATAAATAGAAATGTTCTAAAAAATGAAAAATATGGAAAGTATTTTTTATATGGGTATAAAAATAATTTAAATCAACAAGTATGTATACATATGTATATTCTACAAAAAAAAATATCCGTCATAGTAAATTGTAGTTTTTTTAAGTATTAATGAAACTTTAGCGAGTAAAATTAAAATCCAAAAATAAAAGTATTTTTTTCCCTGTATACTTTAAGATAATATAATTTAAAGAATAATTATCAAAGAAATTAAGATGGAATGAGTCAGTTTTATTTTTTTACATGATATTTATTCAATTTGTCACAACTTGTTTAAAAATATATAATAATCAACTAAATTTAGAATAATTATGATAACAAGTGGTGTGTTATTTGATATAAATATATTAAAAAATTAATTAAGTCTCTTTTTTTTTGTTTACTTTGAATTTGTCTTAAAAAATTATACTTGGAGTGCAAAGTAATGCAATTTAAAGATTGGAAAAATTTAATGAGGTCACTCATATTCACGTTGCAAATTTCCTTTAATTTTGTAATGAAAGTGATTTCCTATTTTATTTTTATTCAAATATATATTCATACTACATACATCTTCAATACCCTTACAAATAAGATTCAGTTTTTATGAAAAAGAAATTTAATAAATCAATAAGAGTAGAATATTTTAAGCAAATATTAATTAAAACTGTGGTTTTTATAATTTAAAAAATCTTTACGTAAAAACCCTTTCAAATCTTTTAACGCTATAATTCAATAATAAAATTAATTAGTTATCTACTAACATCTTACATCTTATAAAGGAAACATGATTTGAGTTATCAAAGATATATATTATATAACTCACTTTTCTAATTATATAATACAATTAAATATATTTGAATGAAACAATGCATAACATGAAATTCATAAAAACTTCATTTTTTGAAATAAAGAAATTACAAAACCAAACTATTAATATGTTAATAATTTTATTTTATGATTTCATTATAAATATCAGATATCACAATATTTACTTGAAAAATAAGTAGTACCTATAATTATTATTTTCTGGTTAAGTATAAATGAAATTTGTAATTTCTCAATTAAGTAAGTAATGTCTGTATTTATGTATGTAGGGACAGTATTTAGAAAATAATACAAATTCTTATAAAATATTTAAAAAAATTATATACTAAAAAAAACGTGGATATATTATACATATTAATTAAATTATATGAAATTTAAATTTGTACTTTGTGGAAACTATATCTGCATGTGCGACATGAAGGTACGTAGGTTGGTCTAGGGACCTTACTATATATTACAAATAACATAAATAGTAGTTTCCATTGCATTTGCATACTTTAATTTTTCAATTACCATCTACCTTTACCCACTTTACCTACCTCTTCTAAACTATTGAATAAAATGTCATGGTAACGAATTTTTATGCCAAACATGTCAAACAAATCAAAATTTCAAATTTACATTACATTACATTCACATTACATAGTTACACAATTAACTTTTTTTTATTATTAAAAACGGGATTAAAATAAAATTATTTCAAAAAATAAGTATGCAGGATGACACTTTATCAGGTAAAGAGTCTACATCGTCATCAACAACTCGACCAGTATCACGTCGTGGACTTCGAACATCAATTTCAGCTGATATACCTGGTCCATCCAATTCACCTCTTGGTCCAGTTCGAGCAGATGGCTTAACTCCGGTTCGTGGTATGAGCGCATCAGTTCGACCAACTTCTTCAGTACGTATTGGAACTGCTTCACGTTTAGCTAGTACCTTATCAAATCGCAATACAGCCACAAATCAAAATCGAAGTGGAACTGCACTCAGTGGTATTGGAAATTTGAAAATAATTGAACGACCGATAACTCAAATGGGATTAACTGGTCTTCAAACAGGTAAAGGAAGGAATGGAACATCTAGTGGTAATAATACACGAAAGGTTAAAGACAAACGTTACTGGATTGATCTAATACAGTCCAAAATTAAATTAATTGACGAGGAAACTGTTAGACTTATAAAACAAAAAGAAGAAATGGATAAAGAGATTTTAGCCAAACCTAAATTGGAAATAAAAGTTAAAGAAGCTGCTAAAGAACTAACTGAATTTCAAGATAAATTAGCGGACTTAAATATTGCACTAGATAGCATTAACTCGGGAGTATCTAGTCAAACTTTACAGCGAGAAGCAAATGCATTACGTGAACGAAATGAAAAATTACAATATGAGTTGGAAAATTTATTTACAGAAAACCATAAAATTTTAGAAACTAATAAACAATTAGAAAAGGAAATTCAAGTTGCAAAAGAGAAAGTTAATGAAAAAATATTATCATTACCATCAGAAGATCAAGAAAAATATTATGAATTACAAAAATTAGCTGAAAGTATACGTCAAGAACATATAGAGTTACAAAATGAAATAGATATTCTCACGCAAAAATATGATTACCTTGATAATATAATATCAGAAGACCCAATACGAGCAGAAGCTGTTCGATTACAAGAAAAATTAGATGAACTTGAAGAAAAGTATGAGACAATTAAAGAAGAAAAAATAAATAAACTTACACCAGAACAAGAACATGAAAAATTAATTCAAGAATTGAAAGCTAATAATCAAGCGCTAGCTAAAATTAATCATCAAATTAAATTAGCAGAAAGAGAACTAAGCGAAGCGAAAGAAGAATTAAAGTTGGTTGAACAAGATCTTGAAGAGGTTAATTCTGAAAAATATGATAAATATAAAGAACTAAAACGGCGTGATGAAATTATGACTGAATTTCTAAACAGTTTTCCAGAAGAAATGGACAAAGAGCAACAGAAATTAGAAATGCTGAAAAATGAATTAGCTTACGCAATTGAAGCTATTACATTGTCTGGAATTGATTTGAAAGATTTGGGGATAAAGGATAGTGATTTGCTTAATGAAAACAATGATTTAACAACAAAAGGTAAATTCAAATATTTATGAAAAATAATTGATTAATCGTTGATTGTAATGATTAATTTTATTTCAAATCTTTAATAAACATTTTATTGGTAGCTGGTGCTATAAAGGAATATAAACATTTGAGTATTCAGTTGAAGCAATTAGAATTGCTAGAACAACGAACAACTGCTCAACTAAAACAACTTACAGAGGAAGAAGTAGAATTAATGAATGAAATAACTCACTACAGTAATGTGGAACAATTAAGAAGCGATGCTACAGAAAAAATGAAAGATTTGTCAGATAAATTAGAAGAATTAACAAGAAAGGAACGTATTACAGAAGAAGTTGTTCAAGAAGCTAAAAAGCGAAATAACGAAATCAAAGAACAATTACGGTCAAATGAAACTTATAGAGAAATAGCTCATCTTGAAGAAAAACTTTCAGCCTTAGATGATGAAATTAAAACATTACAACGCGTAATTGATGAAAAAACTGAAGAAAATGATTATTCTGCTATTCGAGATACTGTTGAAGAACTCGTCTCCGAAATTAATAAAATTTTAATTGCAAGAAATACAAAGAATTTAATAGATAATACCCGATTTTAAGTATTTTTGATGACCTTCAGATTTCTTTTAGTTGTATATTAAATTTAGCAATCAAAAATTTAATTTTCTTTCACTAATAAATTAATTTTTATATTGCAAATAATCAATATTTCGGAAGCAACTTACTTCTTTCATCACCTGTTGCCACTTGTAATTTTCAAACCTATATAAATATAAATATTGAAGAACTAAAACTACATAGTCGTACTTACATAAAATTACATTTTAGAAAATTATAAGAAATACAAAGCATTAATAATATGTACATTTTGTTATTTTGCTGTATTTTGCTGTTCATTAAATATTTAGGGGATGAATATTTTTTATTTGGTTTTTTACTTTTCAGAAAACTTGATTCCTTAATTTAATTGCAATTTAAGTGTAGAATAAGTAAAGTAGGAAAATAAAAAAAAAATTTTAATTAGTTTCCATAAACTAATGATTCAGAAAACTATCATATTACAGATTAACAAATATTTTAACTCTTTAAAAAAGGTAAATTATACATTATTTTAAATAATTAAAATAAATAGATTTTTGTTATACAGGTATATAATATTTTAAAAAATATTAAATATAAATAAAATTTTTATACCTATATTGGTGTATAATTTTTAAATTTATTGTTTAGAATCAAACGAAACAAAATGAGTAAAGCAAATTCAGGGTCAATACCAGCATCTCCACCGCAATATACATATGTGACACCCCCCCAAGCTCCTCCTAGTTATCAAGAAGGTAGTATTAATAAAATCAGTATAAATTTAAAAAATAATATATATTTATTTTTTCATTAGCTGTTGGAGGCGTTAAACCAGTGGGACCATTTACTCCAGTTGCTCCTGTTAATCAACATTTAGTCACAACAGTAGTGCCTATTGGACGTAATAGTACTCATATGGTCTGTCCACATTGTCATGCCGAAATTAATACATCAACTAGAACTGAACCAGGTTTGATTGCGTATTTATCCGGATTTGTTATAGCTTTATTGGGGTATGATGATGTATATTGAAATAAAAACAACAGTTAATTGTTAATTTATTTTTAAGTTGTTGGCTTGGATGTTGTCTAATTCCATGTTGTATTGATGATTGTATGGATGTTCATCATACATGTCCTCATTGTAAAGCATATTTAGGACGATATCGCAGATAAATAATAAATAAATTTTAACTCGATCAAATTAAAAATTTTAAAAATCAAAAAAAAATTTTAAAATACGGGAACAATAAAAATTTTAAATCATCTATCCAATATGAATAATGACGCATTATGAAACATAAATAAGTGAGCAAAGTCATAAATGTTTAAAAATCAACGTTTCAAACTTCAAATACTATAATAAAGTTTAAGATGACAAATATTTAGCAAAAACGAAAATTCAAAATTAAACTTCTTGAAATGAAAACCAAACTTTCTACAAAATTTTTTATCAAATTTTAGAAAAATTTTTAAATTTAAATATATATATATTTCTTGAATAAATTATAAAAATATTTACTAGACTAAGTTAAACAAGAAATTATTTAAAAATAAATTCTTGTTGAATGTTTCGAATTTTTTAAACAATTATTTGGAAAAAAAAATATGAAATTAAATTACATATTAATAACTAAAATATTTTTCATACTAATTCCTTGCGATAAACGAAAATTTTAATTTTGCATTGTAAATTAAATTAATAATAATTTTTCTAACTGCATATTTCAGTTGTTTTTATTAAAGCTCAACATTATTAATTTCTTAGTTTTAAGAATTATTCTTTTTTGATGTATGTATGTATTTCATAACTATTTTTCTTAAAATAAAAAACAATACTTTTTAACAATTTTATTATTTTAAGTTAATGAATAAATTCTATTAATATAACATAATTAATTTTATATGAGAATCAAAAATTGTCATTAGTCTTAAATCAAAATCTTAAAATTGATGTGCCTTAACTAAAATATTAAGATTTTAAACATCAAATGTTGAAGGTCAAAATATTTGACAAATTAATTGCACAACCTTCAAGGAAACAATACATCTTATTTATTTTCATAAATAGCTCCTAATAAAAAAGAAAACTCACAAATAATCGTTCTAATTTTGTATAAATCCCAGTTTCTGTCCTAGACAAAACGTTTGAAAATTTCTGTATTTAATAAAATTCTTAAATAAATTGAAATACTTTCCATAGCAAAAAATATTCTATATTAAAACTAATTGACCTTCATTCATTCATATCGTATAAAAATTATAAATAGCTACGTATTTGCTATTTATAACTTTTATACCTTTTATCAATTAAAAATTCATAATTTTTTATGATATAAAACCATACTTGTACATACATATATATTACTTGTATCGTAACTTTTATAAATGAAAATGTTTTAATTTTAATAAAATAAATAACTGCAAAAACTTGTTCTTATTTATTTTCAACCTATTTTGACCAAATTAAAAACTTTAGTTGCTTATAAATTTGCTGATTTTTTACTTAGATTATGGTTCTGCACATTTATTGCATTATACTCTATTTTAAGTAGTGATCTAACTCAATTCAATCGATTGGACTAAAAATAAAAAAAAAAACAATAAAAATCCCAAAAAATAACATTTGATTATTATTTCGAAATATATTTTTTCAAATTTTGATTTTACATTACAATTTAATTTTGAAAAAAGACAACAAGAAATATATACCTATTTACATTTATTTATTTTAACTTTATTGTTTTACTGGTGGAGCATCTAATGCCTTAGTAATAGTATCTTTCGTTTTATTTACTAATTGACCAGCATAGCATGGTGCCATATGAATACAATATATAGTATTTTTTATACCTTGATTGTAATAATGTTTAAATAAAAAACTTATTTGACCATTTGCTGGGAGTGTTGGAAGAGTAAAATTAATATTTTTAGTTGCATCTTTCCAATATGGTCTACATAAACCTTTAACATTGTTGTATAGTTTTTCACTTTCAATTTGAGAACCCCATACACCAATCGATTTTGTATAATAAGCAGTAATATAAATAATTCCTGATTTTATAGAAAAACTAGAATGAAAATGCGAATGGGTGTATATTTAATTACGTAAACAACTTTTATCTAATTCTCATTACCTTACAATACCCATTGCTTTTGAATTAAAAAAACGTAATTCTTTTTAAAATTAAAATCCTGGTTGAATTTTAGAATCACTAATTGATTATCTGAATTTTGAATTCTGAAAACTTTATTTAAACTTTAAAGTACATTAAGTTTCAGGAGCTAGTCTCACTTTCAACCACTTAATCAAAATCAACAAAACAACAAAGAGAATCAGCTGATTATAATTCTATATTTTCGTTTAAATTAAGAGACATCTGTAGTTAAATAAAATAAAAATATGTATTGATCTTTTGTTTCTTAAAACTAAAACCTGATCTACACTAAACTTTAACTTTTACTTAATTTAACATGTAGGAGGTACAGGAGACTTTGCTATGCTTAATCAATTAAAAATATGAGAGAATAGGAGAAAAATTTTGAAAATTTTTTTACTACTCGAAATTTTAATTAATGAAATTATTTCGAAGCTTCCAATATATATTTTTTTTTTAGTATTTTTTGATTTGATTAAGGTATACGTTGATAATTGATACTATGAACTATGTATGGGCTACGGCGTGCATGGCCTACATATAGACTATGCTTATGCTATTAGAGTTTTTCTTTAAAATCTGTCATTTTATTTATGGTAATGCTTAATGCAATGCATGTAAATAACTGTGTACTTTTGTATCACGGCACAGATAAATATTACAGTGTATTTAATTTTTTTTATCCGTATTGTTTGTGCTTACATAATACATAGGTCGAATTTAGAATACCTTTTATATTGAGTACGGTGGGGTTCTGAAATTTAATAGTGGAACAAGATTTTAGATTTAGATTTCATTTATTTTCTTAAATATTACAAGTAATAAAACTGCATTCTTGAATAGTGTAGTTCCATTTTACTGAAGTTATTACCAAACCGCACTCCAAAAATTTTTAAATTTTGTTTTATAATGAAAAATTGAATCAAACATTTGAAACGAGGAACTTCTAATTAGTAAACGATGAACAATCATTAGATCATGCAAGTCGACGGTTTCAGGAATATGTACTTTTATACACAATACACATCAGTCAGATCGAAAGGTAGGACGAAATTTGATATATGTAAATGATTGTACATATCGATATACGTTAGGAATAATTTAATTGAGTACTTTATGTGGCAAGCGTATGGTCTTTTTTTCTAAAAACAAAATATTTTAAAATCGAAAGTGAAATAGAACTATTCCAAAATGCGTCAGATCAAATATAAATTAATTATTAGGTACCACTAAAGATTGTCCTCAAGCAGTTATAGTTACTGAATATAATAAGTTTTATTTTCCACATATGTGACGTTGAAGAGAATTACGTTTTGCTAAATATTTTGTGTAAACTTTTAAAAAAAAAAAGCTAATGATAACTACAGTAACCTGGTTTCAAACAAATACATTTAATTTGATTAATCAAAATAATTGTAGATTTTTTCTCACATAAAATCATTCATCAAAATGTTAACAAAAAAGAAAAAAATTAAAATGTAAATTAACGGAAATTGTTTGTTATTGCTATATTAGCTTTTAATTTTTTTTAAATATTTTTTTCTTTTAAGATTGTTTTAATTTTTTAAATCTTAACATGAATTTAACGTTAAAAACTTGATCATTCTTCATATTTTAATTACAGTAATAAAAACTATACTTTATATAATCATCAGATAGCATAAAAATTATTTTTTTTTATTTAATATTAATTTTATTTTTTTAATTATTTATTAGGCTTTTGTAGTTACTTCTGGTGCTGACTCTACTTTAGTAGTTGTTGGTGTTTCTGACTCGCTAGCACTCTTCTTTTTACCTCCCTTTTTTTTTGCACATTTTTTAGGATCAATAGGTTGACTAAGTAAATCTTTTAACTCTTCTTTTGTTACAGAATGTTCGCTAACATATAAGTCTTCTTCAAAAGGTAAACCTGTTACCAAATTAACACCGTTTGGCATTAACAAAACTGTATGTTTAAATTGTGCCACATATTCACCTAGAATTTAATAAAAGAAAATTTATAATTATTTTTATAACAAAAACTCACAATATTTAACTCTAACTGAAAATTATTCCTAAATTTTAAATACACAATAGATGTAATAAATAAACAATATTTTTATTATAAAACTGTTTAAAGAAAGTTAGAAGACAATAAACCATAAAGTTAGAAGACAATAAACCATATTATAGTTACTATCTTAACAAGCTTTTCTAAAACTTTTATATAGCAAGGTGTTGACATAAATTTTTCGAAAATTAAAATTAATGATACGTTAACTTGCTTGTTTCTTAAAAATATAAAATAATGAGTATATATCTATTGAACATACACAAAATATTACTTTTTTAATTAAAAATTTAATTTATTAATTTATTTGAAAAAAAAAAAATTAACAATGATTAGAAATTTCAATCAAAATAGAATGAAGTTTTTCTTTCAAATTTTATTTTGGCAAGGTGTCTGGACGTATAAGCAAAATATTAACATTACACGAAATTATCCTTGCTTGAAACATTACCACTTTAAATCATTTTTTAACTTCATTTTCAAAAATGACAATTTAAAATAAAAAAAATATTAAGTTAAAAAAACTTACTTGGCTTTTCGAATAATACTTGGAACGCCTCTATCATTTTGTGTGATACACACTCCACAACTCCCATTCTAGCTTTTGTTTCTTCTGCGAAATGTCTCAGATTGAAAGGCATATTACCATGTTTTGCTTTGACCTTACGAATCATCAAAAAATTAATATTTAATTAATCTCAATATAAAAAAAAATCTGTATTTTAAGTTACTTAAAATTAAACTCAGATCTCATAATCTTGCAATCTTTGGAAGTTTAAAAATTCTAATCACATTAATAAAATTAAAATACATTCTGCTTTAGGATTGCAGTTTTAGGAATTAAAAAAATATTAAATATTTTATCATACTGAAATGAATTGAAATTTGTTTGGGTATATTAAAAATATAATATATATATATATATATATAGAAGTGTCATGAAAATAAGGAAAGGAATTGTAGGTTTTTTTGAAGATATAAACAAATACATGATATTTAATATTTTTTTAGATATTATTAATGCGACTAATTCATTTCCAAACTTTGATATCCTCAAGCGCTAATTTATACATCATTGTTTAGAAATCAAAATTTTAAAACTAATTTTAAAATTAACATACCTCCGCTAATAAAGCTCTTGCATTCTTCAATTTTAATTGATAATTTTCGTCAGTTTTCTTATATATAGATATTTTAGTATCTTTTTCTCTTCCCTAAAATATAAAATTTGATTTATTTGATTTTTACATGATATTATAGAAATATATTTTTTATATAATTATGTTAAATGAACGTAAAAAGTACTATAAAATACTAATATGTATGTTGATATAAACCTTGTGATCATCGCTTCGACCTATTATTGATATTCGTCTTTTATTTAGTCGAATTATTTTGAAATGAATAAATAAAATAATTATCGGTAATTACAAACGATAAACTAAATTTCTAACATACATATTTACTTTTAACTTTAAAATAAGCTAATAAAAACAAATTCGGAATATTGAGAAATAAATTAAATACATATATGTACAAGGCATTTTTGGTTTTCTCGATGAATTTCCTTTTTATTTTGTTTGTCAACTAAGTATTTATATTGGTTGTGATTTCAAATCAATATATTTTTAATTAATGTAAGGAAACTTCACATCATTTGTGATTATTTTAAATATGTGAAATATTTTTTCATATCCCCAGTATTAAATTAGCTTCATAATTATTTTCGTAATTCTTAGTAAAATATATATGGTTGTTATTAGTACTTTCTTTTACAAAACAATAACAAAAAAGAAACCGAAAACACTTAAAAATGTTTATAGAATATAAAAATGTTATTAAATAGAGATTAAAACTAATTGATAACAATATATAAAAAGTTAAGTCCATACTATTCCTTCACCGCTACTGACTATTACATCTATTGCGTAAACTTCATGGGTTTTAAATTCACATTTTTCATGTTCCTTACGTTGAGCTTCATTTGGATTTTGAATAATGGTTTTTTCGCCGTCAATACGGAATTGTTTCAATTGATGACTTAACATACCTTCAATAGGTTTACATTTATATGATTCAGCAATTTCTTGTACAGCTTCAGTAATAGCATAATTCTACAATTATAAAATAAATCATGTAAAATTTATATTAGCATATAATATTTAATTTATATTAAATTTTATTATATTACAATATTTTTGTTGAATACGTATTTAATAGTTTTGATACTTACTATTATAATAGTACATATTAATAAATACTTCAAAAATGAATTACAATTTTTGTAAATGCAAGATTTAGCAAGTGTTAAGTCAAAGTTTTTAGAAATTTTTATTTTTAATACGTTAACTTGCAATTTAAATATAACAAAATAAAAATAAATACATATATATATGAGAATTGTTGTGCTATCTTCTGTTATACAGTTAATGCAAAAAAAGGACTATTTTTAGATTTTTAAAAAATTTCTTACATTTGCACCATTCTTGATTATTCTTAAAGCTGCTTGGACAGCCCAATAAGCTGCTAAAACAACATCTGCTTTACGTCCATCAACTTTTTTGGCTGCAGTAGCACCAACGACAATAGTGTGTGCAGCAACAGCTATAAAACCATCTATATGCGCTCCCAAATCTCTAAACATTACAAGAAACCAATTAATATCATCGTGTGAACAAAGAAGTAATGTTTAACTTACATTTTAACAATATCACCTTCTTTTATTATACAATCAGGATCATTCTTTGTGGGTGAGAAATGGCATACACAGTTATTAACAGACAAACAAGTAGGGAATGCAATACCTTTTTTTAAATCCTTTTCTTTCTTAAATACCTATTTGGACAAATAATGTTTTCAATATCATTTTATTTCTTAAATTACTATTTCAGTAATATTCATATGATTACATATATTAAAATTATAATTATTTTGAATAATCTGATTTGGTTTTAGTGATATTTTTAATTTTTTAATTAGAAGTCGAATTCTCTTTCACTAATTTATTTTTATTGTGCAAACATCGAAATTTTGGAGGCAACTTATTTCCTTCATCAATGCTTTCGACTAATCCCGAAATATTAGCACTGATGAAGGAAGTAAGTTGCTTAAAATAAATTATTATTGAAAGGCTAATTAATAGATTAAAATAATAAATTTTGAACACTATTAAGAATCAAAATTTTTGTACAAATTTGAAGTAAATCTAATATCCAACTAAAATATGCGTAAATATTTTAAAGTTCTTGCTGTTATGTTTTAAAATACATATTATACATCTAATGAATTCAAAACAAGTTTGACAAATGTATAAAATAAAACAAAATTTAAAATGTATTTTTTGGTGATGTGGATATATAATCAACAAATAACTTACTTCATAATTTGTATAAAATACACAATCGAAACAAATTAAAACAAAAAAAGTATTACAAATTTACAATTAAAAACGTATGCATATAGTTTAAAAAAAATTAGTGTAAAATCATGATTTTTAAGTATGTATGTAATATAACCTACCTTTCCAGTTTCTTCTAAGATTAATTCATCACCCTTTGTGCAAATATCTCTTACAGAAGCATCTGCCACACACAGACTTATTACTGCTTTCAGCGTTCCTAAAAAAAATGTACGAAATTCAATGTTAATACAAATTATATTTATAAAAAAAACATTATAGTGCACCCACCATATTTGAAATATAATTTATTTAAAGGTTATAATTATTATAAAAGCAAAGCGGGATTGGCCGCGTGGCTACCAACCCTGCACTTTCAAATTCAATGTGTACTATGTAATTTAAATTATTATTGAAACGTAACTTATTAATTTTATACTTACTATTAACAATTTCTCCAGCATTCTTATATTTTGTAACTACAATATCTTCTGCACAAGTTTTTTCATTTACATCTTTATCGTCAGCCATTTTTTAAAAAATATATACAATACAAATTTTAAATATAAAAATCAAATTGAAATTATAGTAGTAAATTTAACATTAGCGATATTTCAATACAAGAGAGCAGTAAGCGGACAATGAACGCGACTAGTCGTACTGGTAACCACTCTTGCGAGAGGTATTTAAGATTTTAGAAAGAAACACAATATAAAAACGAGATAGCACGCTATCATGCATCATGATAGACGTCAGAAACATCAAACACGTACAGTGGGATTTCTGAATACGTTCAGAAAAATGTATTCAAAACAAAAAATGCACGTGTGTTTCTTAAAGCTTCTGGACACGACCAAAGAGGAATTAAATGATATAAATGTCAAACTTGTTATTACATAATAGGCCCCATACACTATTGTTTTTGATAATCAGATTTATTCTTAGTGATATATTTAAATGATGGAATAAAAGTCGAGTTTCCTTTCACTAATCATTTATATATATTTTACAAATATCGATATTTCCGAAGGAACTTACTTAGTTCATCAATGCTTGCCACCTTTAAATCTGTTTAAAAATTTGTTTTGAAATCTGTGAAATTTAATCGTGTGTGGGGCTGTTTCGAAACAATTTCTTAAACAGTTTACAAAATCAAAATTTTGGATTTTTAATGGGCGGAGTCATAAGTTTCTGAAATTGTTTAAATGTGTATTTTGTAGTTTCGAAATCAAAATGTAAATAAAATCAGTTGTTTATGTGTTTTTTTGTTAGAAATAGTTTCTGAATATGTATTTATAATCAATCTTTTAATCATTTCCTTTTTTTTGTTTTTTTTTTTATAGATTTCTACATTTATGATTAATGCGACAATTTTACCAGCGATTTTATTTAATTATATCTTGTCTATAAAAATAGTGAAGTTTCTCTGCTTGTTTAAGCAAAAGTTCCATAGTGTGTGACGAAGAGAGAAATTATTTCGAAACAAGTTTTTAAACAGATCTAATCGTGTATGGGGTCTATAAGATTCATTCAATAGCAAATAATTTTCGATTCTAATCAATTGCCATGTTTTTTTTTGTTCAATAACTATTCAATCACTTTCATTCACAATTTTGGGGGGAAATTCGTGATTGTACAGCTCAAAAATGCAGAGCTGTCGAAAATTTAAGATCAGAAATGCCGAAAAAGTCAGAATTATTTAGAAACAAACACAATTTTTTTTTCAGGTCAACATTGTTTCGAAAAACGGACGCAAAAAATAAAAAAATGCCGAATACATTTTTTTGAAAAACAAATTCACTATGAAATAAATTTTCTGTTATATCTAAAGAAACAAACTCTTTCTAGAAATTGTCCAAAATAAAACAGTTGTTGCACATAGAACACATTATAATATGGACAATAAAGAATATATCCTTTAGTTGTAACCTAAGCTGTAATCGGAAATGTCAGCTGCTATGCTAGTATTAAATGAAGGTTAATTTTTGCATGAAAATTATGAAGGGCGTTTCCGAACCTCTAGCATTTGCACTTGATAATCACACTAAACCTGTCAAATCGCACTTGATTTGTCGTCAAAATTTTAGTGTAGTCTCAAATACACTAAATATCGCAAAATTAAATTTATTAAAACTGAAAATGAAAAAAAAAATTAGTTTTAGGAAATTGCAC
Organism: Argyra leucocephala; assembly: GCA_963942445.1. NCBI lineage: Eukaryota > Metazoa > Arthropoda > Insecta > Diptera > Dolichopodidae > Argyra > Argyra leucocephala. The sequence continues at coordinate 60,034,690 of OZ012679.1, read as the reverse complement.
TAGTATCTAGTACATATTGGGGCTTAGGATTGATTATGAATCTATGGCTGCATTCAGTGGCATTAACCGGTGTATCTCAAATCTATGGATCTGTCAATTTAACGGTAAGTTAAATAATTCTTACCGGTCTGATAAACTTGACGTTCACGACGCTTTGGCTGAAGCTGACGACGGTTCATAATGTTAAATACAAGTTAAACTATATAGAAAAATATTGAATTTATCAACGAATTAGAATTAATTCTAATTCGTTGGAATTTATTATACTCGACGTTAATGTAACGCTCGCGACGCTTTCAACGCTTTGAAGTTAATTCAACTTGAACTTTTTTAGTTTTGAAATGTCGGTGTATTCAAATCTAACTACTGCTACTTAAGAGCTAAAAAAACACAAATTTAATTTATTTTTTATTTTTATATAGAATATTTTCTGCTACTTCAAACAGAAAGTAACAAATTTTAACTTCTTTTGTTTTGTAAATTTATGTTGTTATTCAGAATTCAAATACATTTTTATTATTTATTTTTAAAACAAATTTTTATATTATTATTAAAATTCCAGTTGATCAATCTAAGACGAAAATTATATGAAATTAATTGAATATTTTGTTAACTTTACCTTTTTAATTCATATTAAAAAAAATAATATTACTATTTTTGTATTTTAAATTTTGTTATTTTTGAATGTATACTAAGTATATTCAACTGTATTTATAATTGTATTTATTTTTTGAATTAGTGTTAAAATTGAAATTCTTGAGGAAGATTTATGTAAATAAAATTTAAATTTAGAGTTATAAAAAATAAATTATACGTCTCTACAAACTTGGATGCAAAACTCAAAATTTAATTGAAAAGCTCTCCAGCGTTTACATTATGCCTCAATTGCAAGTGCATCTTTTAATGTGTGCGTAAATGTTTATATTCGAAATTAATTTACAAACTGAACAGAGCAAATAATCAAACTGAAACATATTCTAACAATATGAATGAAAACTTATTATAATATTGATATTATAAAACTTAAAATTTATTTTCAATTGAAAAAGAATTAATATTTTTATTCATTTATAAAATTACTAACAAAAAATTGCTTGGCTTCATATTTAAAATGGATTCCTTAAACATTGGTATTTTAAAATTTAGATCTCTTTTATTTTTCTTTTATGTTATTTATATTATTTACCTCCGACAGTTTACAATTTAGTATTATATTTCATATAATTAAAATACAATTAAATTTACTTAGTATACATTCAAAAATAATAAAATTCAAAATACAAAAATAGCAATATTTTTTTTTTAAATTAAAAAAGTCAGATTAACAAAATAGTCAATTAATTTCATATAATTTTCGTCTAAGACAAGTATATTTAGATATTGAAAAATTTATATTAATTCATATTCTTATATTTTTATTTTAATAGTATAAATGCATTTAAAAAATGCAAATGTTTATGTATTTAAAAAATTGTAATAAAGTAAAAATATATATAAAATGATAACGTAGATAAAAATCTTTTGTTTTTAAAAAATGTACATATATTGAAATAAAAGCCAATATTTATTTTAATATAATATGTATATAATAATGTAGTAATAATAAGAATTTAACATTCATATGTAAATAAAACAATATACATAGCTAAAATATGTATTGAACAAAATTATGAATGATTTTGTTTATTCCACTTTGTTCCAGTCGATTTGATATTTTTTCATCAATTTTTAATATGAGAACGATTTCATGTATACTAAAAAACTTTTAAAAGTTAATACCTGTTAAAAGTTTATACTGCTGTTTTACTTTTGTTGGTAAGTTACAATTGTAAGTTACAGTGGTAAGTTGAATCGTTGAACGTTGAATTAAATTTTTATATTTTTAAGAAAGTTGCTTGATTTAAATTTAAGGCATTATTTTTTAACTATCAAGAAGCTTAGGAATGCATACATGACCTATATTCCACGAAGAGTTCTAACGCCGTGGGTAACAGACGTTTTATACCCCTTTGCAGGCAAACTAATTTTGTAGAGGGGATTTATTGTACACACGAAAAGAGGAATAATCAACCAAAATTTTAGCGGTTGAAGGGGGTCACACACTAATCCATAGTTAATAACATTTGTTAGAAAGAAGTAGAAAGAAGGATACAAAAAAATTTAAATTATCCACTTGATTTATTCTTATTTTAAAAATTGAAGTGAAAAAACTTTTTATTCTGTGTTTATTTGTTGTTGGGTTGGTTGGTTGGTTATTGGGGTGGATATAGGAGTCTGTCATCCGACTGTCTTATTTCCTTCGCACTTAGACCTCGCGGCCCGTTGTACCCCCTCTAAGCAATTTCACCTCCGCCTCTCAGCAGACTCCGTTACTGAGCCAATTTATACCTCTTATGAATCTAACAATTTCTGCCGGTTTTTTCTTTTTCACTTCCGAGAAGTCCTCCCAGTAGTAACCCTCTAAGATATTTGCTCTCCTCGTTCTCTGCGTTGGGCATATGCAAAGTACGTGTAGCACCGTTTCCACCTCTTCTCCACATCCTCTGCACATGTTGTTTTCTGTAAGGCCCATTCTGGCCGCGTGTCCTCTGAGCATAAGATACCCTGTAACTACGCCTACATATAACCTTAGGTCGGCTCTATTCAGCGCCAGAATTCTGAGTATATCTTTATATGGTTTTCGTATACTGCGTCGGTGATTTTACTTTCACCGTTTCGTGGTATTTTTATCTTAAACCTTCTGTCTGGACATTGTTCTACATTACTGTAGTCCCATTGTCCTTTCTCTGTGAAGATTTTTCGGAACTCTTCGCTTACGTTGAGGTCCGTTATTTTCTCATGTGGTGTCTTTCTACTTACGACCTTCCACTCTCCTGTTATACGTAAATGTACAGCTGTATCCATTGCTGTACGTTTTGTATGAATTTCTATAGGTGTTATGTTCAGCATGGTCTCTAAGGATCTTGTTGCTGTTGTCTTAGTTGCGCCAGTGATGCCTAAACAGCATTGACGTTGTATCTGTGTGAGTGTTTTTATGTGTTTTTTCCTCTTCAGAGCGGTCCACCAGATTATCGACCCGTAAGTGACCATAGGTCTTATTATACAGGTGTAAATCCAGTGCACTACTTTTGAAGATAAGCCCCACGTTTTTCCAATTGCACTTCTGCAGAACCAGTAAGTTCTTAGTGCTTTATTTTTCCTTTCCTCTAAGTGTTCGTTCCATTTTAGTCTTATATCTAAAATTATTCCTAAATATTTAACTTTCTGTGATAAGTTAAGCCGTGTTCCCCCTATGCTTGGGGTATTCATATTACTTACTGTCCTTCTTCTATTAAAAAGGCATAGTTCTGTTTTCTCTGGGTTTAGCTTGAGGCCATTTTCTTGTGTCCAAACCGATACGAGATTTATGGCCTCCTGCATTTTATTTCCTAGAACTGAGTCTTTTTTGTTGGTTATGATTATAACCAGGGGTGGAATTCTGTATTGTGATAATCACGCTGCGACTGTCGCATATCTATAATTGGTATTCCATATGGTGATTGTCACAGTGATAGTCGCTTTTTTTTTGTGATTTTAGGGTGACAGCTAATTTGGTGTCACTCATGATAAAAATAAATAAAAATTTTAAGATTTAAGCATAGAGTAATCATATAAGTAGAGTATTCACGTAGAACAATATTTGTTAATCATTTTCTTCTAAAAATGCCGTCCCATTTTTACTCAAAACACGAAAATGCCGTCCCATTTTCACTCAATACCCCAAAACACTCAAATATAATTTTCGAAACTCAATTATTTTTACTCAAAATTTTTTTTTTATTGAGAAGAATATTTCATACAATGCCACTATACTTCTAGCCTATTCACAGAATGATTTTATCGGAATTTTATCGAATTACGATTTCGTTTTAAGTTTTGTTTTAGTTTTGTGTATAAAGTTTTGCTCTCCCAGTGACTAGGCTAGGAGTATAGAGGCATTGTTTGATAATTTGAAAAGTATTTACATACGTATGTACTTTTGATTTATATGAAGAGTGTGTATCGTAATATCGTATATGTGTTCACCATACATTTACATATCTAATTCAATACAAAAAATACATGATATAGAAAAATGTAAACAAAAAAACACAATTAATCGCAAAGATAATTAATGAAATTGTATCCATACAATAATAGGTTAATGATAGCATCACATAATCCAGAAATTTTTTTTAATAATAATGCTAATAAAAGAATAAAATTTATTAGTAATGCATTACAAATCGTGAACTTTGTACGGAATACCGTTTTGTTTTCTTTTCTCAGAAGTTGGTTAAAAATCGTATTTCTATTTCAGATGAAATAATTTTTGAAGAAATAAAAACAGCCAACAATCCATATAAAGAATAAAATGTCCAGTTTTATTTTTTTACTTACTTTTTTAAATTTTGATAGCTTGTTTGTTTGTTTGTATTCATAATTATATTATGTATTCATATATATACTATTCATATTATTATCTACGGTAAGAAACAGACAAAATTAACAAAACCAAAATTGCTGAAAATTTAAAAATACATGTAGGTACTTATTTTTCAGTATACTTTTCAATAGAAATTAATTTGAATTATTTTTAATTTTACAAAACCAATATTAATTTTTTTGTCCGTTTCTATAAAATTTGAAATCACAAATTTCATAAATCACATTGACCAAGTCCAAAACAAAATATTAATTCTTCAAATTTTAAAAATTAAAGCAAAATAACAACAAATCCAGCAATAATATTGAATTCTTTCAATTTCTAAAAAAAAATTCAATACTTTGATTTGTAATATTATTTGTGGTCTATTGAAAGGACTTTAAATGCATGTATATATATTTTTATACACATTGTGTAATTTTTAATTTTTATCACATAAGTAAAGTAGAAATGCGAGCAGCGAAATAAAGAAGTATGTATATACTGTAGCTAGCATGCACATTCGCATATAACTATACAATTTTGAGTACCTATACATACAACTTTTATATTGTTGACACTGTTGGCAGCATAATAACAAATATGTTCATAAGTAGTAGGTACACAGAATCTTTTTATTTATGAGTACAAAATACATTGCGCTCAACTTATAAGCAGTTAAAAATTGAGTAATATAATTTTGAGTGAACACAGAATTTTGATATTTGAAAAAGTGACTAGCAAATTTTGTTCTACGTGAATACTCTACTTATATGATTACTCTATGATTTAAGCCTTTTAGATTTTCTATGTTTTGGTTTTTTAAGATTTATGTTAAGTTTTTTATGTTTCAGGGTTTGCTTAAGTTGTAATAATTTTAATTTGTGTATTAAAATTATTAGTTTTTAAGTTTACGAATAAGAAATAAGTTTATTGATAGGATTTTCAGTTCAAAATGTAGAAGTCGCTAAAATTGCAAATGATTTAAAAAGAATGGAACTGAATAAAAATGCTGTGATTATGTGTTAATATTTTTTTTTAATAAGTTTGAATTTCATTTTGGTTTTCAATTACATGTATAGATATTTATATTAATTACTTATAAGTTTGCAAATGAATTTTAATTAAATTTGAACACAATTTTTTTTTTCATTTTCTTAAATTAGTTGTAATGAATTTCACTTTAAGTTTTTTTTTAGTATTTGAAAATTTATTTTATGAAATTTACTTTTAAGTTATTTTTTTTAAGAATTTTTTTTATTTTTATAATTTTACTTTATGATTACACTTGTTGCACTAATAAAATTTAAAACTTTAGTTTTGTTTTCTATTGTTTTGACACTTTGACATTTAATAAATCACTTGTGCTGCCATTTTCGAATTGTATTTTTTAAAATGCTGCCGTTTTGTTAAATTATTCAAATGATCGCAATAAGGAATATCAAAAAATTTTAGTGTCATCTTTGACTGTCACAAGGGTGACTATCGTTTATCACAATACAGAATGCCACTCCAGATCATCAGCGTAACATGTAATCTTAGCTCCTTGTTCTATTAGGGAGTCTAAAAGTGAGTCAATTGCTGTAAGCCATAGAAGTGGTGATAGAATGCCTCCTTGAGGCGTGCCTTTCCCCACTATTGCTTCTATTTTTTCGCTACCAAAATTCGCTTCGATAATTCTGTCCCTTAGTAGAGAATTAGTCCATCTTACTAAGTATCCTTCAATACCTTTGTTGTTTAGGCTATTGATTATGCTCTCCGTTGTTGAGGCTATTGATTATGTTGTTAATAAAATTTTATCTGTACGCTTCCTTTCAATTTTTATTTTAAAATTAAATTTCTTACACCACAATAGATCAATGACGTTAATTAGTGACGCTAGTGGAAACACAAATTGAATTGTTGAGTCGGCTGAATAACTCTTCGTGGAATACAGATAAGGTGATGACCGATACACGGTTAATATCGATGAACTTATCCAATGGTTTTAAGTAAAGTAATCCAAATCATGTGTTTGACATTTAATTGTCATTTGTCTTCTAAAACATGATTTGGGTTAGGTTTCAGGATCAGGATTTAGGATTAAAGTTTTGAATAATTTAAAATGTCAAAACAATAGTGGGTTGTCCGTTCTGTTCTGTTGCCTGTTATATTGTTGAGTGTTGATCGACACAATAACATTAAGTAACAAAAATAATAAGAGACATCTTAATCTGAAATAAATTTTTTTAAAAATTAATTAACGTTTAGATAAGATACACGTAACAAAATATGGAAGCTACTAACTTATGTACCACTGATGATACATCTTATTTATCAAAGAGATGGAGTAATCTAAGGAAAATTCTAGAAAGACCTGGACCATTTTGTCATTCGTCTTATGAAGCATCTCCTGAAAACTTAGAATTCTTACAAACTTCATGTAAAATATTAATTATAGGTAAATAAATGTCCAAAAAAATTACATATTTTAAAATAAAGAATATTTGGATACGCAATTATTAAAGGAGCTGGTGGTTTAGGCTGTGAATTATTGAAAGATTTGGCACTTATGGGCTTCCGAGATATTCATGTCATTGATATGGATACCATCGAATTATCAAATTTAAATAGACAATTTTTATTCCGAAGAAAGGATATTGGTTTTTCAAAAGCTGAGGTTGCGGCTGCTTTTATAAACTCTAGGTAGACATCATTAATTTTATTTTCAAATGAATATACATACCTATATTACATTACAAATTTAATTTGAAATTTATAATTTGCTTATAGAGTTCATGGTTGCAAAGTTACTCCACACTTTTGTAAAATTCAAGAATACGATGAAACTTTTTATAGAAATTTTCATATTGTTGCTTGTGGCTTAGACTCTATAATTGCTCGTCGTTGGATTAATGGAATGCTATTATCATTACTTAGTTATGATGAAAATGGGGCAGTTGATCAGTCGACAATTATTCCCATGGTTGATGGAGGAACAGAGGGTTTCAAAGGAAATGCTCGTGTTATATTACCAGGAATAACAGCTTGCATTGAATGTACTTTGGATTTATTTCCACCCCAAATAACATATCCCCTGTGTACTATTGCAAATACCCCTAGGCTTCCAGAACACTGCATTGAATTTGTTAAAATAATTCAATGGGAAAAAGAAAATCCTTTTGGTACTCCATTAGATGGTGACGATCCACAGCATGTTACATGGGTTTATGAAAAAGCCTTAGAAAGGGCTAATCAGTATAACATTACAGGTTTGTCTTACAGGTATTTTGCTAATCTTTAATATGTTCTAGTTAGTAATAAAAGAATTACTTAATTAGATTGGTCCACGGTGTTGTAAAAAATATAATACCAGCTGTTGCAAGTACGAATGCAATAATAGCAGCTGCTTGTTCTACTGAGGTATGTAATGTACATTGAAAAAGTTTAAAGTAATTGTCTTATTTTCGTCGCATAATTTAAGGTGTTTAAATTAGCTACAAGTTGCTATGAGGTATTGAACAATTATATGGTTTTTAATGATCTCGATAGTATTTACTCGTATACATATGAGGCTGAAAAAAAAGAAGATTGTTTAGCTTGCAGTAACGTTCCAAAAGTAATTACTGTTGAAGATCCAAATACAATGACTTTAGAAGATTTCATAAAATTTTTATGCGAAAGTAATGATTACCGTATGAAAAATCCAGGTTGAAATTTATTTTTACAATTTCAGTAAATAATTACTAATGTGTCTCTCCTTATTTTAGGTATCACTGCATTTATAGATGGAAAAAATAAGACACTATATATGTCTACTGTTAAAAGTATTGAAGAAAGAACAAGACCTAATTTAACATTGTCGCTAGGAGAATTGGGACTTAAAGATTGTCAGGAACTTATGGTAGCAGATTCAACCAACCCAAGTACTATTACACTGAAGTTAAAATATATTGGCAATGAGATCGAAATGAAATGAGATTATTTTTTTTTTCGATTTCAAAACAAGGTTGCAAAATCATTTTAAATTATTTCTGAATATCCAATTCAAAATGTAAAAATATACCGTTTATTTATCGGATTAAACCAAAAACTAAACAAAATAAATTCCCAATAATTCATAAAATTAAATTTGAGTAGTAATCATGACTTTTGTTACGCAAAATTATGTAATTTACGAAAACAAAAAATTGAAAAAAAAAAATTAAAAGTACTGAAAAAAAGTTTCGTGAGTTTCTATCTAGTGGTTAATTGCTAATTCTGATTCTATTCTTACGAAATGAAAATAGGGGTACAACATGTATTATTAATAAAATTTGTTTTACTAGATATTTTAATTACATATACATATTGAAACATAATTGATATTTTAAATAAAAAGTTTTTTTTTCTTTTGATGAGTCAACTTCAAGAATTTTGATTTTTCCTAGATACAGACGCAATGCTTGAAAAAATGTTCGCTTTCTACATGAATTGTCTAAAAAGATTATTTTCTATTTGTCCTAATCTTGTGCCGTGTTGTCTTCGCAGAAGAGGTCTTGTTGCTTGTCTGCAGTCTAATCTTAAGTTTATTTATTTATTTAGTCCTCATTTTTGTAAATCTTTCAAAGTCAATAGTGTAATTTCAGTGGTAGCACTTCCTCGTCGTTATATCTGATTGGTTATTAGGGTGGATATAAGATTCTGTCATCCGACTGTCTTATTTCCTTCGCACTTAGGCCTCGCGGCCCGTTGTACCCCCTCGTCGTTATATCTAGTATTTTGTTTTGTTGCAGTCCGCTAGATTAGTGCAGCTTCGAATTCTTCGAATTTTAAATTGGATTGTTCCAAAGTTTCGTATCTCTTTGTAAAGTAATGAAATTTCTTTGCAAATAGTTATTTGGTTTTTTGATAATTTTACATCATTGAGATTGAGTAAATTATCAATAATCTCAATTGTAGAATTTCGGAATCAATAAAAATTGTTTCTACTTCAATAACAAATTTATAAATATCGAGTGTAAATAAGAACCGTCCACCGGTTGTCTTATCTCCTACGTACTTAGACCTAGTGGTCCGTTGGATACCCACTCAGCAATTTTACCTCTGCCTCTCAGTAGGCTCCATCGCTGAGTTAACTAATACCTTTAATGAACCTAACAATTTCTGCTTTTTTTTTGTCTTTTTTACTTCGGAGAAATCCTCCCAGTAGTAACCTTCTAAGTGCTTTACTCTCTTCGTTTTTCCGTTGGGCATATGGAAAGTAGGTTTTTCCACTTCGCCGTATTTATTTTCATGGCCCGCATTCCTCAGGCTCATTGTTTCTCGCACCTTCTTTTGCGAATTTGTCCGTTTTAATGTTTTCCTCTACACAGGAGTGTTGTATTTAACTTAAGTTATTGTGCCTATCGCTTCTTGTAACCTTCGCTTGTGCCTATCTACCTTCACTTTTACATTTATTTGACTCTTTTTCTGTCCAGATGACAATTTCGGTATCACAGCATTCACTTTCCAACTCAAAAAGTGAAGTGAAAAAACAAAGTGAAGTTGCGATAGGCACTTATTACTAAAAATAAAAATTCGAATAATGAATTACAAAATAATAATGCCCGTTACGCAATTTCGTAAAAATTACGAATCGTATTATTGTTCTTTTATTTCACTAGTTTCCTACGGGAATACCGTAAAATACGAATCCTGAAAATCCTGGATAATTTGAAAAGAAAATCCTGAAATTTGGACTCTCCGGGATTAATTACAAAAAAATTCTGTAAATAATAAATGTTTTTTTTCTAATTGTTTACCAAAACTTGTCGTCTGCGAAAACAAGATTTAAATAAATTAGTAGAGGCTTGAATTTAAAAATATTTTTTTTTTTTCTATTTAGATTATTTACTAAAACCTTGTTATTTTACTAAAATTTGAATTTTGTCGCTGTTCGTTTTGAAAAATAGAATTTTGTCATGCATAGATTTTGTTGTTTCGATATAGTTCATTTGTTTTTGGTATTAGCGATTTCGTAGCTATATGTACACAAACTGTACTAATTTAAGTATTTCAAAATATTAAGTAAAAAGAAAAAATTAAAAAAACTTTTACTTTTACGGCCACTTTTATATTTTACTTTTGCTTATTATTCCTGGATCATCAATTTCGGGCTTTTAATTTTCAGGATTGTAAAATGAAGTGAAAAAAAGGAAAGGGAAAAAATAAAGTGAATGTTGCGAGGGAAACATAAACCTATTTATTTACAAATAAAGCATATAAAATACAATTTTAATTAAATTATGTTTACAGATATTTTGCTCATGGCTGTTCCATGCAAGTCGAAGTACATACATATTACATACTTTTAAAATCAGTGTTTCGGCTGTCAGAAAAATGATATGTATATGAAACTTGCACTATTCTATGGAAAGAGCTACATGAAATATATTTAGCATCTCCAAATGTATCTATTTTAATACGTAAGGGGGGATTTCGATACGATGGATTTTTCAAAACTGGGAAATAAAATTTAAAGACAGCAGATTTTGAAATAGGATATTTTGTTACGACCCTTTGTTGATCGAAAGGGTAGCTATATTTGAGTGCAGAATTCTGTGTTTTGGAAGCAGAACTGTAAAAATTGGTTCATTCAGTAGCATTAACCGGTAGATCTGGAATCCATTTTGGATCCATGTACTATGTATCTGGCCACTGAACGCAATTCACCACAAAAATTTACCGCAATACTAGCGCCATCACCGGCAAATATAATGAGTACTTTTAAAAATAAATTAGATTTGAATGGAATAATATTTATTATCATACATATAATTTATTTTTTATAACTCTTAATTTAAATTTTATGTACATAAATCTTCGTTCAAGTCAAAAATTCCAAAAATAATGGCGATTTAAATTTAAAAACTTTCATAAAAAATATAAAAATTTAATTTTTCTTACAGTAGATGTCACAACACTTAACATAAAAATTGTTGTTGTTTTTACATAAAAAAAGTCAGATCCATGAAATGTATCTAGATTATTTTCAGATCCATTTTCATTAACCGCGATACATTAACCGGTACATTTACCACACCGTTTAGTATCTAGATTTAGTATCTGTAATCTGTGGATTTCAGATCCAATGGTTAATTTCACTGAACGCTACCATTGTTACATTTACACATGCGGAATTTTTTTCGACAAACGAATTCACCAATAATAAAAATTTGTTTCCTCAGCAGCGGCTTTCATAAAAACTACTTTAATTAAATTCTTAACAATTATACAAAAATACTACATGTATGTGTAACTTCTTGAATTACTATTGTTTTAAATTTTAAAAACGAGGGATTTTGATACGGGGGATTAGATACGGAGGATTAGATACTGCCGTTTTGACACACTTCAAAACTAATAAAAACGTATTGCCGTTATTATTTAAATTGATATACATTTAAAAAATAAAGGGTTTTGAAGCAGAGGATTTGGATACGGGGTATTTACAAAAAAAGGATTTTCAAAAAGAATATTTCGTAACCAAGCTAATCACAAACATAAGAGGTTATTTGAAATAAAAGCTTTACGTGTTATAAAATATTACAAAATGTTTAGCTATTTTTATACTGATATTCTCGTCGTTTTTTGCACTTGTGGTATGTAGGCAAAAAGGTGGCCGGAAAATGAAGAAAAAAGCTTTGTCCTTTTTTTGAATACCAAAATTATTCCTAATTCTAGTAATTTTTAACGAATGGATAGAAACATTAACATTGGAAGTTTTTTCAGTTTGAAAATTTTTTTATCCCCAGATGAATTTATTTGTTATTGAATTTTGTTGAGTTTTTCTTTTATTATTTCATTTTCCTATTTACTTTCTTTATATAATATTTATAATAAATAGCTTCTTTATAAGTTTGAGTTGCTAGATTTAAGGGTTCATCCAAGTTCATCATTAGAGTGACTGTTTTCATAGTAAATTTTAAAAGCTCTTCCACGGTCATGTTTAATATATTTAACTTTGAAAAAAAATTTTTTTTGTATAATTTTAATTTTATTCGCAATCTGTATATTTTAAATTATACAATAATCGAATATAAATTGTTAGAATTGATATTGACAGGATAAACGTGTGAAATTAACCTTCAGTGAGTTTAATTTCTTTGTTATAAGTTGGCTGGCGTTATACGTTGCAGCCTACTTAGTATGTGTTACACCTCGTGATTAGGTAGACAACTTTTTATTTATATGCAAGACATTTAAACCAACAACAAAAATTTGACAAAAATTTTAAATTTTTACAAATAGATTCTGACGTCACGCTTTAAACTCTAAAATCTCTTAAATTTCTCAAAAATTTGTAAAGAAAAAAAAAGAAAAAGTAAATAAACTAGAATTTGAATAAATTTGCGCAAATTTATATTAATTTGCGAGATTCAATTGAGCAGTCATCAATTATAAACATTACGAGTTGGTTAATTACAAGACACGAACCAAGGGAATCTTAAATTAGTCTATTTTAAAATTAGATACCAATTTATATATTCTTTCACAATTAGTATAAGTTATCTTAAGCCTTAGCGTATATTTTTGTTATTCATATTTAAAACAATCCAAATATCACTTAACGCTTCCAACTGCCTGATTTTGCTTCGTTTTTGACGTTTTTGCAACTTCATAGCTGCGTGATTTATACTTTATTTGTGTTCAAGCGGTAACAAAACAATAAGGTGGTTATGCTGAAGTCCGAAGCGGAATTTCTCCGAAAAAAAATTCTGATCCGAATACGAAAAACTCTGTATGCTGAAGTCCATTCGACTGCAGAGTCTGTACAGAAATCAAAATCAGATGTTTCGGAAGATTTTTTTTTTTTTCATATTCATTTCAAACATTTTTACTTTAAATTTTTTTTTATTTATTTTGTAAAAAAATTTTTAATAGATAATGTATATGACATAATGTATATATACAATATGCATACATAAATTAAAAGTAAAAGTTATAACTATCTTAATTACATATGTAGTATGTATATACATATATACAAATTAAAATCATAGTAATTTTTTGTTACATCAGAGAAAATTTAAAATTCTCTAAGAATGTAAAATATATATGTATCGTTTTTAATATATATACATATTATGTTATAATATTAACAACAATAAAATATATTATTCTTTTGAAGCGCTTTTTTATTCCTAAATAAAAAAAATATTTTTCATAAATGAAAAAAAAATTGAAAAAAAAAATTATTATTACATTTTCTACTTCTCCTAATATTCTAAATATAAAAATTGTATGCTTTATAATTTATTTCCCAACAATTCTAATACTTCCGAATGAGAAATTCTGTCGTACAATTTTCAAATTATTTTCCGTTCCGACGAACTACAGCATACATAAATTTTAAAATGTCGGATAAATAATGACATTTGCAGACTGCGGAATACTTACGGACTTCAGCATACGAAATGCGGCTTGTAATCGGAATTTGACATTCCGACGAACTTCAGCATAATCACCTTAATCACCCACGAGTTACGTTCTCGATTGAAAGCAAGATTGTCATTAAAAATATGTCGTATCAGGGGGCCTTAAAAAGTGAAAATAGTACTAGACCTAGAGTCAACCTAGAGTAGAAACAAATACCAGACCAAATGGCTGCAGCACTATTACAAAAAATATAATTCTATTACATTACAATTACAAATGGTCTCTGCTCGGCTTTGCTTTGCGGATGCTGCAGGCAGCGTGTAATTTATTCATTGCTTTAAATTTATTTGAATTGTTGGCGTTGTATCGTAAGGTTTAGTTTGTTAACTGATAAATTAAAATTTACTTTATACTCATGGTACTAAGCAAAATTGTTGCTAAAATGTGTTAATATATTATTTTGAACTGTGCTAATTTTGATAAGATTAATTAAATATTAATTGCAATAGAAAAAATAAGGTAAAACAAAATTTTATAACCGGAAATTTTATCAAGTACATAACCTAAATTTTCAGAATATAAAAGGCATTTGAGGAGCAATGTGTTGAAATCAGTAAAATTTAACTATGTATTTATATAATTTGACTCTACAACGTGGAACGGGTATAACACACGCAGTCCATGGTAGTTTTTCTGGTTCAAAAGCTCAAGAAATTCTTATATCACGAGGTAAGAGCTTGGAATTGTTAAGACCGGATCCAAATACTGGTAAAGTTCATACTGTTCTAACAGTTGAAATATTCGGATGTATCCGCGCGCTTATGTCATTTCGATTAACTGGTGGTACCAAAGGTGAGTTTGTATATTAAAATTTGTCACGTATTTTTTAAAGTTAGGTTAGGTTTAGCACAAAACGTGGTAAATGCATATAGTATCACAAAATTAATTGTATATTATTGTAAAATAATTAAATTTGTGCTAGATGAAGTCCTTACTGTCGCATTTGATAAAATAAATTTTTATTAAATTAAATGAGAAAGGAACATTTGTGATTCGCTATAATTTAAAAGAATCATATATACATATGTATAACGTATTTACAAATATGTTTTGGATGTAAATTATATAATTATTTCGAATTTTATCAGATTATGCTGTTGTTGGATCAGATTCTGGTCGTATAATCATTCTCGAATATAATCCTGTAAAAAATTCTTTGGATAAAGTACACCAAGAAACTTTCGGTAAATCCGGATGTCGTCGTATTGTTCCAGGTCAGTACTTTGCAATCGATCCTAAAGGAAGAGCTGTAATGATTGGTGCTGTAGAGAAACAAAAATTAGCGTATATCTTAAATCGAGATGCAGAGACACGTTTGACTATATCTTCGCCACTAGAAGCTCATAAATCAAATACATTTTGTTATCATATGGTAGGAGTCGATGTCGGTTTTGAAAATCCAATGTTTGCTTGTTTGGAAATCGATTATGAAGAAGCTGACAATGATCATACAGGTAATTATTTCGACTTATTGTAAGTTGAAAAAAAACCGTACAAATACTTATTTTGATATCTAACAATTATGTCGCAATTTTATTATCCCTCATACATTAATAATTACAATAACTGTTGATACAATAAGTTTGTTCAGTAGATTTAGAACAGAATCGGAGGAAAAATTTTTTACTAATTTTTGTTTATTCCCAAATTTTGTTTTTTTTTTTTACGCTAGATCGTTCTAGAGCAGTTTATTGAACAAACCAAATATCAGATATAAATTTAAGGTAAAGTAATTTAACCTAATATAAAAAAAAATTATGAATATGCTTTTTAAGACAATTTCAATTGATTCAAATAGAAACAAAACAAACCTCATATTGCGACAGCCTTTAACCTTTGCATCATCAAACATGTTTTTGGAATTATATTTTCATTAAACATTTAGTTGATGCTATATAAATAAAGCTTTCTGAACCATTGGTGTTTGTATATTTAATAAGCAAACCCTTCACTGATGGAAAGCCAACAATATGCTTTTTAATAACAATTTTTCTGATGTTAGATAATAAAGTAATTAAAAGAGTCGTTAGCACCCTTCAATCTTAATTTGGCTTGGGTTGGCCATTAGTTTATGTTTTTTGTGATTAAATTGGTTTTGAAACTGTTTGCTTTAACAAGAAAATCTGAAAACTAGTTGGATTCTAAATCCTCAAAATCAAAATTCCAAATTTTACATGTAAATTCGGAATTTGATGAAAAGATTTAATTTTAAATCAATTTTATGTTTATATGTAACTTTTTTATACAAAAAACAAATTACATAGATTATTCTAAAATCTCTATGTACATAGTACATTTGTTTTTTTTTTTTTATAAACAGCCAAAGCATTAGGTATGAAATTACCTTTATACTTACGTGACGCTTGGTTGGGATAGGGTAGGATAGAATAAATTAGGAAGAAAAAAAGGGGGATATATTAGTAATTGGAAGTTGAAGAATGAAGGTATTAATATTTTCTTTAAACTTTTGCAAATTGTAAATTGAATGTGGAAACATATTTGGAGGAATATGATTCCACATTCTTGAAGTGCGAACTATGAACAAACTTCCATAACCTACTTTATGCCATCTTGGGATATCCACAGTGTAGGGGTGAGCAATTGCAGTTTCTCTTGTTTCGCGTCGGAATTGTTTAAGAGGAGGAAGCAGCGCTTTGATTTCTGCTGAGCATGTGATCACACTTAAGTATCTATAAAACAGAGAAAGGTCTCCGACTACACGTCGATGTCCAAGAGAAGTTAGGAATGAAGTTATATTCTGGAAACTTTCGCAACTGAAATTAGTTAAAAAACAAAGAATTATTTTATTAATTTTAAAATAAATTTTATTTCAACATAATGACATATTTTCCAATTTCATTTTTACTTTCCTTTTTCATTTCTTTAATCTCACATCGATATTTATGTTCTGCAACTTCTTGTTACTGAACTTTGTGTTAATAATTTTTTTTTATATAATTCAATAACTATCATACTCTTCCGCACTACTTTATTGTAGTTGCTTTATTTGACTACTCGCATTTATTCATTTGTATTATACCGAACTCAATTTTTTCCGATACTCAAACCATTATTTTCAAAAAACAAAGATGTTTATTATTTCAGAACGCGAACTTTTTGATGTTTTTTTTTTTTTTTTGCAGAATGTATTTATTTTCGAGGCACAAGTATTTTATATAAAGATAATAAATATAATTTCATTGTATATATTATTAATTACTTACTAATTTTATGTAAAGAAATAAATATAAAAAAGTGTTATACGTAAAATATTAAAACTTTACATACCTACATATATAAAAAATAGCTCACAAATTAAAAATGAATTTACAAAGATTTACTTTTTCTTGCATTTCAAAAATCCATTTTATATAATTTTCATTGTGAAGTATTTTAGATATACAATATTGGATGGAATAATTTTTTTCTCGCAAATACGGAACTCAGATGCCTGTGTGTCAGCACTGTTGTTAATCTTGGTATTATAAAATCATTTTAATTTCTTAATGGTCTCCTTACTGCTTCTTCAACTTTCATTGAAAACTTTTAATTCACTTTCTTCCATTGTTATATGTTATACACGCTTACAATTGTATAACATATAACAAAATCGAATAAAAAATAAGCTAGCATTAAAGTCAGCATAAAAAACTATGTATTTGCGACGGCCTTTAACCTTTGCATCATTAAACATGTTTTTGGAACTCTATTTTCATTAAAAATTTAAATGATGCTATATAAATAAAGCTTTCTGAACCATTGGTGTTTGTATATTTAATAAGCAAACCCTTCACTGATGGAAAGCCAACAAATATGCTTTTAGTAACAAATTTTCTGATGTCAGATAATAAAGTAAGTAAAAAAGAATTACATTCCTTTCAACGATATGCAGTTAGCCTTTCAATAAATTTTGAATGTGCGGTATATATTCTGGCATCTGTCCCAACCAATATTAATTTTTCCGCAATGTTTTTTATACCTTTTTCTTTTAATTATAAAAAATATGTAAATAAAGTTGAATTTATAATTTTCAGGTGAAACAGCAAAGAAAACATCACAAACTCTTACATTCTATGAATTGGATTTAGGCTTAAATCATGTCGTTCGAAAATATTCTGAGCCGCTAGAAGAACATGCTAATATTTTAATATCAGTACCAGGAGGAAATGATGGTCCTTCAGGGGTTCTTATTTGTTCTGAAAATTATTTAACGTATAAAAACTTGGGAGATCAACATGATATACGATGCCCAATTCCTCGAAGACGAAATGATCTTGACGATCCTGAAAGAGGAATGATATTTATTTGTTCGGCTACTCATCGAACCAAAAGCATGTATTTTTTCTTGTTACAAACTGAACAAGGTGATATTTTCAAAGTCACTTTAGAAACAGATGATGATATTGTTACTGAAATAAAATTGAAATATTTTGATACAGTACCTCCTGCCACAGCACTTTGTGTATTAAAAACAGGCTTTTTGTTTGTTGCATCCGAATTCGGAAATCAGTAAGTATTGCAACTTTTTCAGTTTTATATTAATAATTTAATGATGACTTTTTTTTACTAAGGAACCACTGATTAATGATTAAATTTTAAACCGACTGAAAAATGTTTATATGTATAAATAAATCACTTAAATTTCAATTGCTTTATTAAAATATTTATATTTATATTTTAGTTATCTTTATCAAATTGCTCATCTTGGTGATGATGATGATGAACCGGAATTTAGTTCGGCAATGCCTTTAGAAGAAGGTGATACGTTTTTTTTCGCCCCACGTCCTTTGAAAAATTTAGTAATGGTGGATGAATTACATTCGTATGCCCCAATAATTGCGTCAACTATTGCTGATTTGGCTAATGAAGATACACCACAAGTTTATTTGATGTGTGGCAGAGGCCCAAGATCTTCATTAAGAGTTTTACGACATGGCTTGGAAGTATCCGAAATGGCTGTATCAGAACTGCCTGGTAATCCAAATGCTGTATGGACAGTAAAAAGAAGATCGGATGGTTAGTTATTTAATATGAAGTTTATTAATATGATCGTAGTTCAAATAATATAAAATTCATTTTACAAAAATGATAGACAAGTTGAATACGTTTAAAACCTAACTAAAATAAAAAACTGGTGATTCTTTTGATTAAGAAAAATACCAGGGATGTGAAGTGAAGATACATATCTAAATTAACAATAATAAAAAGCATTTATTAAATTAATAATGTAAAAAATTAATATAAAATTTTAATTACTTCATTAATTCTTATAAAAAATTTATAATAATTCCTGCTTTAAAAAAAGAAGTGCCAAAATTTTTTCAAATTAAAAAAACGTTTTTTAATTAATACATCAGAATATTAAGATTACAAAATTAAGTCGAATAGTTAATTTTATTTACATCCCTATTTATATTTAAATTTCAAACACCAGTATTTTTATTTCTATTTCAGAACATAAAAAATGTGTAATGCTTGTTGGACGAGAATTATCACTAAAACAATTTTTTTTATAGAAAAAATGTGCTAATTTTGTATTTATCAAAACGGAAAAAAATTGAATATCAATATATTTTTTATGATTAGCACAGTTTTTTTTTTAGGTAATATAATAATTAATAAGTTTACTTTAAAATTATAAAGAAATTAATTTTGGATAATTAATATTTCCATTTTAAAATTAATATGTTCATATCTAAGTAAAGTTAGTCATTAATTAAATTTAAAATATATTTTGCATGGTGAAATTTGTGAATAGGAAGAATTTTAATTAAATGAATTTTGTTTGTCTTACAGATGAATTCGATGCTTATATTATAGTGTCATTCGTAAATGCTACCCTTGTTTTAAGCATTGGAGAAACTGTTGAAGAAGTAACGGATTCTGGATTTTTGGGTACTACTCCAACTTTAAGTTGTTCAGCTTTAGGCGATGATGCACTAGTTCAAGTTTATCCAGATGGTATACGTCACATAAGAGCTGACAAACGTGTAAATGAATGGAAAGCACCTGGAAAGAAATCGATTACAAAATGTGCAGTGAATCAACGTCAAGTTGTAATTGCACTGTCTGGTAGAGAGCTGGTCTATTTTGAAATGGATTTGGTAATTATATATTTTTTTATCATTCTTAAATTTTAAATTAAAATTTCCTTTTGATGAAAAAACACGATCCCTGATTTTTAATGAAGTGGCACTTTGTGTCCTGCAGTACTGATTTTATTGAAACAATTTTTAAAAATGTACTTCCATAAAATATATTATAATAGTGGCTGTTTTTCTATAATTACAGACAGGTGAATTGAATGAATACACTGAAAGAAAAGAAATGCCAGCGGAAGTTATGTGTATGGCATTAGGAACTGTTCCTGTAGGAGAACAAAGGTGTTGGTTTTTAGCTGTAGGGCTTGCTGATAATACAGTGCGTATAATTTCATTAGACCCACAAGATTGTCTAGCACCTCGTTCAATGCAAGCTTTGCCATCACCTGCTGAATCTCTTTGTTTAGTTGAAATGGGAAGCGCAGAAGCTTCAGATGATGGAACACCACAAAAAACTGGATCTATATATTTAAATATAGGTTTAAGTAATGGTGTGCTACTAAGAACAGTCTTAGACCCGGTTTCAGGAGATCTAGCAGATACTAGAACAAGATATTTAGGTTCACGTGCAGTGAAACTGTTTAGAATCAGAATGCAAGGCTCGGAAGCTGTTTTAGCTATGTCAAGTAGGACATGGCTTTCATATTATTATCAAAATAGATTTCATTTAACACCACTTTCTTACGAAAGCCTTGAATATGCTTCTGGGTTTTCCAGCGAGCAATGTAATGAAGGAATTGTAGCAATATCAACTAATACGTTGAGAATTTTGGCTTTAGAGAAATTAGGAGCTGTATTTAATCAAATTACGTTCCCATTGGAGTACACACCAAGACGTTTTGTCATACACAATGATACTGGTCGAATGATAATTGCAGAAACAGATCATAATGCTTATAGCGAACAGACAAAAAATGCTAAAAAGAAACAAATGGCAGATGAAATGCGTGAGGCAGCTGCCGAAGAAGAAAAGGAATTAGCGAATGAAATGGCAGACGCTTTTATAAATGAAGATTTACCTGAAGATACATTTTCAGCACCAAAAGCTGGTACTGCAATGTGGGCTTCCCAGTTGCGTATAATGGATCCCATCCATGGTCATGTTATCAATAAAGTACAATTACAACAAAATGATGCTATAATGTCCATGGCAATTTTAAAGTTTTCAGTAGCAAATGACGGAAGGTATTATTTAGCAGTTGGTATTGCAAAAGACTTACAATTAAATCCTCGTTTACCAAAGGGTGGAGCTATTGATATTTATCGAATAGATACAACTTGTACACATTTAGAATATATACATCGAACTGAAATTGAAGATATACCAGGAGCCTTACATGGTTTTCAAGGACGATTATTAGTCGGAGTTGGAAAAGTTCTTCGCATTTATGACTTGGGAAAAAAGAAATTACTACGGAAATGTGAAAATAAACATATACCTTATCAAATTGTAAATATAAACGCTATGGGTCATCGAATATATGTGTCAGATGTACAGGAATCTATTTTTTTTATCCGATATAAACGACAAGAAAATCAACTGATTATTTTTGCCGACGATACTCATCCTAGATGGATAACTGCAACATGTCTTTTGGATTATGATACAATTGCAACGGCTGACAAATTTGGTAATATTGCTATCTTGCGTTTACCACACTCAGTTACTGATGACGTAGATGAAGATCCAACCGGAACAAAATCACTTTGGGATAGAGGTTTATTAAGTGGAGCATCGCAGAAATCTGAAAATGTATGTACATTTCATGTAGGAGAAATTGTGATGTCCTTACAACGAGCAACTCTTATACCTGGTGGTGGTGAATCTTTAATTTATGCAACTCTTAGTGGAACTGTTGGTGCTTTGGTACCATTTACAAGTAGAGAAGACTTTGATTTCTTCCAACATTTAGAAATGCATATGCGAAATGAACACCCACCATTATGTGGACGAGATCATCTTAGTTATAGAAGTGCTTATTATCCCTGTAAGGTAATTGTACATATTTATATTTTTAGAATTGAAACTGTATACATTTTAATAAATTTCTTTTGTTTTTATATATACAGAATGTTATGGACGGTGATTTATGTGAACAATTTACCTCCATTGATCCTGTTAAACAAAAAAATATATCAAATGATTTGGGTCGTACACCTAATGAAGTTGCTAAGAAACTAGAAGATATCAGAACTAGATATGCATTCTGAGTTGAAATTATCTTAATTTTTTAAATAATATTTGAGTACACTCGTGAGGTAAGTCACCAAGTTTTTCTGATTTTTATGAATATTATTTGAATTCTAGTGTGATGATTTATTTTTTTTACACATGTTAGACTAACGAATTTACATTGATTAAAAAACTTCAACTGATTCAAATTTATTTATAACAATTCAATAAAAAAAAAAACATTATTTTATCTTTAATAAATTTGTTTTCTTTAGGGTGTTTTTATTCGACCAATATTTGGACACCATTATAATTAAGTAAGTTTAAGACTTTGTTTTACTAATTTTTAATAAAATTGTATATACTTTATTGATACATACTACATATATGAGTTTTGAGTAGTGTTTGGAAGTATTAAATATTTAATTCAAAGTGGTGGAACTCAATTGATGAAAAATTGTGTATTTTGATATTTGTACTTCCTAATTAGTAATTTTTATTACTAATTTTTGAGGTATCAAAATTTTGTTACTTCCAAAATAAATAAATGATGTTATTTAGATCCGTGTTTCAAATGAAATAATTTGATTTCAATTATCTATCTGATTATTAATAACTAATAATATTTATGGTTTATGTATATTTTGATATTAATTAGTTTTATTTTTCTTTTCAGTTCCTTGATAAATATTGATATGATTGGCACATACGTAAAATAGTATGGAGTGTAAGTATGATTAAATTTAATATTGAGTTATATTGCATGTAATAGTTGTACAAAACAGGTTATGTATTTGTACAGTTATGTTCTTTAGTAGGATAGGTACACAATGTAGAAAAAACTTTATAATTAAATTTTATAAAATTATTATTTTTCACGTGGGTTTTATTTTTGTTTTCAGATATTGAATTGTAAACATTTATGGAGTATTATATTAAATAATAATAAGGTAATAAAATTTAAATGCTAATAAAAAAAATAATTTGTGATATATATAATACATATTTAATTAAATTTTTACATTTACGATTATAATTATATAACTATGTACATTATAATTTTTAACATTCTTAAATGATGAATTTTTTAAAATCTTGGGACACCTATGAATATGTACTTGATTATGAGATATTTACTGAAACAATTTTATTAAACTAAAAGTAAAATAATGAGTTGAAAACATATGTACTATAAAGTAATTTTCTTAATTTACAGATTTAGGTGTATTGATGTTTTTTTTCAATCAACATCAATTTTGATAAAACTGGTTTTAAAATAGTAAGTATGATTAAATTTTACATTAAAGTTAATTATTTTTGATAATCAAATTTGTTTTTATTGATTGATATGCATATTCTATTTATTAAATAGTAAATTTTTTTTCACTAACAATTTATTTTTATTCTCCAATAAAAATAAATTATTAGTGAAAGGAGATTTCGACTTTTAATTAATAAATTAAAAAGTAAGTGTCTGTTCGGAAATGCAGTATACACTGCAAAATCTAAACTAAAAAAAAAAAATGTTCGCATACTGCGGACAAACTACAAATTTACTAAATTACAACTACAAAAAATTCAAATCTGCAAGGTTAAAATTTAGTTTGAAATGTAAAATTTGTTTTGATAAAAATGAAAATTAAAAGAATTTTCGCTTATGATGAATTTATTTTTTTAAAAAAACTTAGTAATGTTTATTTTGCAGTAGAAAAAATAATACTACAAGTTCGGCACTATTTTTTAAAAAATCTAATTTGCAGTTCATAATTTTCGAACGTTCTGATCTTGCAAAATATCCAATTAAGAAATTTCGAACTGTATAATGGGAATTTTTTTTTAACGAACGTATCTATTTTAGAAATGAATTTTCGAACAGACCCTAATTCAATAAAAACTTTCAAAATGTTTTTTTTAACGATTACAAAATTTTGTTATTTATGAGAATATTTTAAACTAACATTAGTTTCCTTTCATTTTTAGAATATGCACGAGTTTTACGAGCACAACCATGCGATAATAGACTGCTTAAATCCAATAGGAAAAAAATACAGTTTAATTTTAATCAACTATTTCTATAATTACATATAAGTATTAACAATAATAATTTTATTGTAAATTTATAAGTTACATTTTTATAAAATAATTTAATTTAAACATGAAAATGAAGATTAGATAAAGTATCCCAGTGTTTTTATTTATTTGAGCAGTAAGCACAAGCAGAATAAAAATTTACTTCTATTGGCAAGTTCCATATTTTTTCATTTGCAATTTGAAACCATTGCAATCCAAATGCAGCGGAAAGCAAATTTTTTGGCATTGAACTTTTTGGAGTAGTTTTGGTGTCTATTAAAAAAAATTCAAATTTACAAAAAAAAAGGAAGTAATCAGGGGTGGAAGCACGTAACTTGTTACAAACGCTTCTTTTTGTAACAAAACAGCGTCACGAAATTTTTTTGGCAGCATGTACTTTGAAAGCGCTACTTTGGGATTGAAACAAAAAAAAAATTACCAAACATTTTTGCAAATTTCTTTTTTTAACACAACTATTTATACCGAAAATTTTCATTTCTGACGAAAGTAACGAAACAAAATTAAATGTGGCGAAACAATTTTACGTGCTGCCGTTTTTCAAAAATAGCGTGACAACATGTTTGTAACAAGTTACGTGCTGCCACCCCAGATATGAATCTTATGAAAATGATTATTTTTCAAAGTATGTTTCGGAACTACTTTATCACGAAAAATATTTGGAATGGAAAATATCACTAATTTTCGAATACGGAAAATATATAAATAAAATATCTAAATTAAAACCGATTTTTTTTTTGCTTTCCAAGATTTATTGCAAAGTACGCCAACTGGTGGTAAACTTGTTGTCAGTTTGCAGCATTTATGAAAACACCCTTACTGCTGGCATTTTTTTTTTAATAATTACGATGGATCTTAAGTTTGGTTACAATTGGAAATGTAAGACATTTTAAATTATTTTTTGAAAAATATGGAATGTAATTTACATAAAAAAAGAATGTCAAATACTAAATTCGCTAAATTTTAAGCAGATCGATTTGTACATTTTGTTCACGTGCTTTTTCAGGATATAACCCTTTTTATCTTCCTCCTTACGAAGGTAGGTTGCTGTCGATACACCTGAAATCTCCAACAAGACCGTGCAGTGTTCGATATCTCATGCCAAATTGTTTCTAGAAACATCCCTGATTTTATTAAAAGAGAAACCGTGTTCTGATCAATGAACCACTGGCTACCTTAAATTTGAGCTTGTGTTTAGAATGTTACGTGAATTTTACTCGAGAGCGGCTTGATATGATACAAACCATAGCTGAACAATTGTTCTGGTGATATTCTTTTTCTTGTATGAACTTGAACTTATCTATTTTCAATTTTTTCATGCTACTAACAGCATTTAAAATTTTATTAATCTTGCTAAGCCCACTGGTTGATCTCTTCCTTTAGCAACCTGATGCAAGTCTTCCTTTCCTAATGCGTCTGATTTGCTTGTTCTAAGCAACATCTATCTGAAGAAATTTAAACTTGAAATTGGGAGATCATATTAGTTTTAAAGAAAATAGACTATTAGATTTACAAAGATGCTAATGAAGAATGTGTAAAATTCTTTAAACTGCCATGAATACAAATTTAACTGTTACATCTTATTTCTTCTACTCAACATACAAATGCAACCTCAGGACGGTTTTGGGAGCTTCATGGGAAGAAAGAAATCTGTTGCAACCTGGAAGTTTCATGTGGTCCATCAGGTAATGGTGAATGTCAGTGAAATCAGACATTTTTAAAAACAAAATACACAAGGAATAATTAGAAAAGCGGCAAATGCTGTATGAAAATAAATATTTGCATATATGTACATGCATAAATAAAAATTTTTTTTTTGTTTTTAAATTTTTTATGTTCTTGACAGTAACTTAGGTACAATTTATATACTTTTGTTCGTGTAAAAAGTTATGGTACTGCAATTTTTACTACATAAATCAAATTTCGGGCAACCGAAAAATTCAAACTGGAAAACTACTTCTATTCTTAGTAACTAATCTTTCTAAATAACGTAGTTCCATTTTATTGAAGTTCAATTATTTTTTGTGCTTTATCTTATCCCAATAACCACTGTAGTAGTATGTAGACCAGGAGGTTCAAAACCAATAAAGCATTTTCTTCTTATGAGAAATCAAACCTGATACTGGTACCTATCGGTTGCAAACTAGGTGCTCTACCTTTTTTGCCAACCAATGCATTATTTTTTTAAATATTAAATAATAAAACGGGTTGAATTGAGTACACATGATTGTTATTCTGTTTGAGTAAAACTACTGAAATCAAAAGTAGGTAGTTCTAATGGGGGTAAGTCAACATCTAACTCTGCGTAAGTTGCTAGAAACGTTTTTTCGTTGTCTAAATTTGTTTTAATTTCTTTATTACTTTCTTTATTGCTGCATTTAGTAGAATATCGCGCATCAAAATCTTGTATTGTTCTATCAATTGCTAATTGTAATTCATTTGAATTCGTTGAATTGGCGCATTCAACAGCTTCTTCAGCAACCGATATTTTTTGTTCTTTTTGAGCATTTTTACATCCTTCGCAATACGCTTTTTGTAATTTTATACGGTTAATCTGTCTTTTATATTCATCTTCCAAAACTTCAACTACTTGAAGTGCTGTGGGAGTTTTGATATCATTATAAGCATTTGAAATACACTGTAATCCTTCTTCTAATGAGGAAATAGCTTCATCAAACCGATTATGTCTTAAATTTCTATCAGCTCGTCTTTGATGGAACGCAGCCTTTAAAATACTTTGAAGTTAAAATATGCATGTTAAAATTTTTATTATTATGTACATACCTTGTATAATGGCATTTCCTCCATATTGAAATTGAATATTAAACTCAATATATTAATGACCTTGATTCTGATCTGACAACAGAACAGATAGAAATATTTTTATAATTCAAATTCAAAATAAGTAGCCACAACCACTTCACTTAGCCAGGCCTACTAGCCTACACTAATTTACAGGCTGAGACAAAGAAAAGTTTCTATATGCATGTTTATACGGGTAGAAAAGTGGTAGAAATCTATCAAAATTTTTGGTGAGGGGACATTTCGGTAAGGGGTAAGTAAATCTACCAAAATTTTAAATTAGTGTCAAAATATTTTTATTATTATTTATTCACAAAAAATAAGGAAATTGTTGTTGGCAACGTAATTTTCGGATCGAATATTAATCAAATAAAAAAATATAAATTATACAAATAATAATGTTGAATTAACACTAAAATAATAATAAAAATTTATTTAATTATTTCTTTGCCAATAATTTCAATTGCGGCTATCTTGATATTTCATTAATCTGACAGCGACAATGGCAGAAACCTATGTTTTTTTTTTACGTATGAACATGATGGTAGATTTCTGCGGAAGATTTCTGCCTCGTATAAACATGGACTTACGTAGGAACATGATGGTAGATTTCTGCGGCAGATTTCTGCCTCGTATAAACATGGACTTACGTAGGAACATGATGGTAGATTTCTGCGGCAGATTTCTGCCTCGTTTAAACATGGGCATCAATCAGTTGAAGCAGATTCCGAATCGCTATTTAGTAATAATATTTATTATTTCTTTTTCTTCTGCTGCCATTTCGTTTAAATTCAATTATAATTATTCGAAATGATTGTTTATTATTAAATTAATTTCAGAATGTCAGAATGTCAGATGTCGAAAACACAATCACGACAATTGACGAATTTTTTGCTTTCAAATACATGAGATTATATGTAAATCGTGACGAATGACCAAAATTTCGCGTTCAAAAAATAGATCTATTTCTATTTTACTCGTCGACGAATGCGAATGACATTCAGTTGAAAATATAAATAAATTATAGGTGTACGTAAAATTTAGATTAGATAGGATTTTGTATTTATATTCTTCATTTTGGTTTGGAATAATAGTATTAAAGATGGATGTGCTACAACCTGAGTTGATTTGGATTAACAAACGATGTTATAGACAAGACGATGTGATAGGTTATGTACAAGAAGGTGAATACAGGTGAATACCAAAATATTTTAAATAGCTAAATAACAATACATTTTTCCAGATCTTTACAATAAAGCTGACAGAGAAATTTTTTTAAAAAGTGGCCAATATGAGACCTTATTTCATTTACCAAGGTAAAGTTAAAAAAATTGTACATAATTATATGAAAAAAATTATATCTTTAAATTTGTATGTATGTAGTATGTTTTTTTTTCACATATAATTGGAACAAAAGGACAAAAAAAAGAATTGAATTTGAAAAACTCTCGTATAATACGAAAACAAGGAGCACAGGGACATATTACTGTTATTGGTAATTCTATTTATATTTCTTAATTAATTAACCAATTTGTTTTGTTTTGATTACAATAGGAAAAACCGGGAATAATGTTAAATGTGCATGCTGAAAATTAGATTTAGTTGTTTTGTCATCAAAAATAAAAACACTTCCAACACATTTTATTTGTTTTCCATTTAATAATCAAATCATTAAAGATGCTTATAAAAGATTAATGGTAAAATATAGAATTAAAATCAATTTACAATTACATATATGTATATATAAATAATACAAAATTGTTTTTAGTGATACAATTGCAAATCGCGATATAATTAAAAGTATTAAAAAACTATTCATTCATCCGGACAAATTACATTTAAAAATAATCATAATAATCGCAAACTTTAAATGATTGTAAGGAATCTACAATAGATAATAGATCCATTGATTTGGTACTAGTTCTGACGGTTTTTATGAAGCAACTACTATTATAAAGCTAGGGCTTTAAACTATTTGAATTATATATTGATTATAATTACTAAATAGTACAAGCTTTTTAAAATAATAATAAGATTTAAATTTATATAAGAAAGTTCTAATTGATTAATATATTTTTTTTTAGTTTTTGAATTCAATTTTAAATTTTTATTATTTAGTAATACAATAAATAATAAATAATTTGTATCAACAATTGCCTTTTCTATTTCTCTCCTAAGTATTTTATTCTTTTTATTTATTATTTGAAAAAGAACAGTAGGTAACTAAGCGACAAAGTATACTATAATTACAAAGTATTATAATAAGCGTGTACCAAACAGCACAATTATATAACTTAAAATCTTGTAAGATAATAATATATCCAACATCAACAAGAAGAACAACAACAATTATCATCAATAAATATAAATTATTTATTCTTATTTTTAAAAATAAATATCAATCTGAATAATAACAACAATTTATTTATTGTATTTTTAAAAATAATATCAATTAATAATATAACAGCAATTTATTTATTTTATTTTTTAAAATAATAACCATTTATTTATTCTGTTTTTGTTTTATTTGAAGTATGTCAAAAAAGCAAATTGTTCGTCACGAATATTCGACGTGATTGTGTTTTCAAAAAGATACTCAGATTGCTTGTTAGCTGTTTTAGAACTGCAAGTTTTTACAAGAATTGCGTTTCAGTACTCTCTTGCAGATGAGAGTTTTTTAACTTTTTTTTCTTTTTTTCATTTGCAAGTTCTTGCCAGAAGAGTACGGTAACGGTCCTATTATCCTTTTCAATCACGTCTATTGAACAAAAAAAAAATAAGTTTCAATCACAAATTTCCCGGTCAAATCGTAATTGAAAGTGATTGAAAAGTTACTGAACAAAATAAAGCAAGTGATTGCAAGAGATCGCAATCGAAAACTATTTGCTATTGAATGAACCTTAATTAAAAAAAAATGGTGGGTAAAATCATCGAAATAATAATATGACCGTTCCCGTACGCACATCTTGTAAAAACTTATCCAAGTTTTTACCAGAAGTCGTTCCTGTACTGAGAGTTTTTTCTAAAAACGAGAGAAAACATATGTTTTCAACTTCATTCAACATAGTTCAACAACATTCTCTCGAATAAGTTTTTGCAAGTAAAATTTTAACTTGTAAAAACTAATACTTCAAATTTTTGTTGTTGTTGTATTTTTTAGGTTATGTTTTTATTTACTTTTGTAATTTCTCATATGTGTCTGTTATGCAAAATTTTGTTTTTTAAATGAAATTTATTAAAAAAAATGAAAAATATAATTTAGTGGAGGATAAATTTCATAATTCTTTATTATTGTAATATATGTATAATTTAATTTAATAATACGGATACACTTGATAAGGAGAAATCGTTAGCTAAGTCTCTATAACAGCAAGCTTCATGACCCGCAAACCATAAAAATACAGCTATATGTTTTTTTGAGCTACATTTTTTATCTGCACATAGGTTTGCAAAACTTTCAAATGTTTGCGGTTCTTCATATAATAGTATTTGAAAACTTTTTTGCTTACACGAAAATGTCTTACAAATTCCTCTTCACAATAACCTGGAACTATTTCTTCCAAATAGTTTCGAATGCAATGTCTTTTGTTTTTATGTAAAAAGTTCTCCAACAGCACTTGCTTTAGAATTACATTCCTTAACTCTTCAGTTTCGCTTTCACTAAAAAAATGTAATAAAAATGTAATCCGAATCGCTACTTAGTAATAATGTATTTTTTATATCTTCCGCTGCCATTTCTTTTAAATTTAATTATGTACAATTCTTTAAAAAAAACACATCCGGAAATTCAAAATGATTGTTTATAATTAAATTAATTTCAGAATGTCAGATTGCTTGTCAGCTGCGAGTTTTTACAAGAATTGCGTTCCAGTACTTTTACTTGCAGATGAGAGTTTTTTTAAACTTTTTTTTTCCGTTTTTCCTTTTATTTTTTTTTTTCTCTCTTTTCTCTCATTTGCAAGTTTTTGCCAGAAAAGTACGGGAACGGTCCTAATAAGTGTAGAAATTTATTAAAAAAAAAGAAATGATTAAAAGATTGGTTGCAAATACATATTATGAAAAATATAAGCTCCTCTTAACAAAAAAATACAAACATATTCAGAAAATAATGACTCCACCCATTAAAAATCAAAAAAATTTAATTTTGTAAACTGTTTGCGAAACTAAAATTAAGCGCCTGGCCCTATTTTACAGTATTTCTGAGAAAAAATAAGAAAAATCGATTAAATTAAAAAAAAAATTAAAAATAAAATATTAATTTCCAATTGAATAATAAAATAATGCAACGAAATATAGAAACTTTCAAAAGCTTTCGAGATTTCAAGAAGCGTTTTTACCCTGAAACTCATTTAATTGAAGTCATTTACACAAAATTAAGTACGCTTGAAGCCTCCATGGAAACGTGGCATATGATTTGACGCGAATAACTGTTGGTTTCATCGGTGACAAGTTGTTGTTGGCTTCAAAGTAAAAATTTTTCAACCTATATAGATCACAAAAAATACCACCTAATGTAAGAGCTTGTATGCTCATTTGATAAAGTGATAAATGAAATAGATACAAAGGTAAGAAAATACATCAGTTGACATCGCTTAGGCCTATTTTTCGTCAACCAACTTATAACCGTCAAATTAGTTGTAAAGTTGGTTGATATTTGGCATGTTGTCAACTTAGTTGACAACCATATTTGTAGTCTGTATGCATCTTGAGATATTAGTTAAGAGTTATGACGTTTTAAAAAATTATACGAAAAATTTATACCGGAACGGAACCCCGGAACGGAAAGAACGTTACCTTGACAAACCTGTACAAATGTAACTGATTCTGATGGTAAATGGTACTCATAAACTGATTGTATGGCGGTAACCTAGGAAATAAATAAACAAAACTATGTGAAATAACTAAAATGAAACGGTTTAATAGTTGCGTTGAATTAAGTTAATATCCTAAGAACTGTAATTAGAAAACAACATTTTTTAAATTAATATAAATATTTAGATAAATATTTTTCTATTGAATTTATTATGGAAAATTTGAATACCATTTTGTCAATAAATTTGGAAAATGCAAACAAAGAAACTCAAGAAGAAATATATGCCGTGTTAATAGAAGCAAATTTTAACGATTTTCCAAAAAGATACTATAGAAAAATTTTGCAGCTTACATTGATGAGCTTAAGATATAAAGGGGAACAAGTTAGTTTTAATAAAAATTACAGTTAAAGACTTTGTTTGATCTACCATTTTTATAGGTTATTACGCTGCAAGACGAATTCGAACTACTATCCCGTGTTACAACTGGTGAGAATAAACGAATATGAATTTTAATTGAATATTGAAAATTCGTTCTGTTTTTTAATTAACATTTTATCTTAGAAAAAAATAAATCAGGAAATGAAATATGTTTAGAAGAAATAGATCGATTGAAAGAAAATATAAATAAATTAGAATCTGAAAAATCTTCTTTAAAGATTAAATTAAAAGAGATGGGTGAAGAAATTATAATATTACAAAATCGAATACACGAAATAACTATCAATGAGAGTGAAGACGACTCAAACGATCCTTTATCAGATTTAGATAAACATGAAGAATTGTTGAAAAAAATAAGCACAAAAAATAAACACATTAAAAGATTAATTCGAGATATAGAAGTAAATTGATCATAATGAAATTTTTAAATTTAAAGTAATAAAATTTTCGCAAATTTACTCAAAAAGCTATCATTTTTAATATAGGCCCTTCAAATTCAAAATATTGAACAATCTCAAACTATAATTCAGTTGAAGCAAAAATCTCAATCAATTACATCAGAAAAATTAGAATTTCAAAGTCAAGTAGTTATTTGGGAAAATGAGAAAAATCAATTGGAAAGTTATATAAATGAATTAACATCAGAAATATCAAGGCTAGAAAGTAATGTAACATATTTAGAAGAAGAACGTGAAAAAGCTGATGTTGAGTTGAAATATTTCATTGAAAAATTAGAAGAGAGAGCCCGATCTTGGAGAAAATTAATAGATGAAAAAGAAAAACAATTAAATTCTCTAAAAACGAATTATGAAATACTTAGATCTGAACACCCAAAAAAAATTAATAATGCAGAACAAGAATTTGAGATTGAAAAATTGACGGAGGTACTTTTTTAATATGTATATTAAAGCTATAATTTTATAAATATTCTTTTTAGGCAATTCAAGATCGAGATATTATTATAGTGGAATTAGAAAATAAAATAAAAAATATGGCAGAAGAAATGATAGCTTCGACAAGATTGATGAATCAAATATCCGAAGAGCGTGAAGCTGAAAAACTCGTGGATAAAAAACCAAATCGTAATTGTTGTAAGATTATCCAAGATTCACTAAATTCCTTACAAGAACGATATAACGAACTTTCTAACATGATGGAAAAAATCGAAGAAGATAATATACTTAAATCTAAGCAAGCTGCTTCGTTTCTTAAATTATTAGATGAGTTTCAGAAAGGTGATGATGCTTTTGGAAATTCTCTTCGTAAAATAACAAATCTAGAGAGTAAAATAGCATCAAGAGATCAACAGATTAAAGCTTTAGTTATGGAAATAAATTCTTTACAAGAATTGTCACAAGAAAATTATATTTTAAGAAAAAAATTAAATATTCCAGAAGATGAAACTGTTTTAACTAGGAATTTAATAGCGAAGCAGCGTAATAAAGATAAAATGCTAGATCGTTT
Source organism: Argyra leucocephala (assembly GCA_963942445.1). Taxonomy (NCBI): domain Eukaryota; kingdom Metazoa; phylum Arthropoda; class Insecta; order Diptera; family Dolichopodidae; genus Argyra; species Argyra leucocephala. Next base: position 60,000,928 of record OZ012679.1, on the reverse strand, counting down.
AACTCTAAAATTCAGAGCATCAGAGGAAATGAGACTTCAATTAAAGCTTGAAAAAACAGAATTAAAGTAATATTAAACACAAATCTTAATTATGTATGTTTTCCTAATACTTTCAACTTGTTGTAGAAAAGAAATAATAGAGCTACAAAAAAAAATAACGGATCCTTTCAGCAGTCATAAAGTAAATGAACAACATGCAATCAAAGAAGAATTTAATCTTCGAAATGAAATATATTGCGATAATTGTTTAAAAAATATACAGGTATGTATGTTTGTATTTTAATTTAACTTTTAAAATTTTATTTTCCATACTGATGCATCTCCAGTGGTATGCTCAAGTAATTGGTTTCAACTAATTATTAAATTTACGTTGTACTCTTCGCTATAATATTTCCTATTGGCAAAATAGTAGTATCGTTCCCGAATGTAGCAGTTCTCGTTTCTCCTCCTAATTCGCTGATCTACGATAAGTACAGAACCGTAGGAATGCCTTAGGGTATTCGGGATTTAATTCCTTATATATTCTTTGTTATGTCTTACTCTGGAGTTTCTGTTACTTGCACCTAATTAACCTGCATTATATGGTTAACGTACTACAAAGACATTAAATTAAATTTGTAAGGATACACAAAATAAGTTTGATCGTAAGACAATCAGAGTTGTCATTTCATATTAAAAACAAGCAGCTTAATAGAAACACATCATAAAAAAACCAAGAAAACCGAAAAATAACAAAAAGAATTACATTTGTATGTCTGTACGTATACCAAAATTTAGACACATCAAAATATATATGTCTGTATTTAGTGTCTTTGACTTGGTTGGTTGCTTAGATGGTTTGGATAAGCCTTTATCGCATTTAGGTCCCACTACTCGTTGTATCCAACCCCTGTAACGATTAAACTTTGCAAAAATGTTTATGTACCACGTTTGAGAAACCTTTTCAATGAACTTTTCAAATTATCACTTTGTTCTAGGTTGAAATTTTATATTTGCTCAATGGTTGCATTTGCATGGCATGTATATTACTGATGAAATGATAAATTTTGTTAGATTCTTATAGTCCACATTTTTAGTGAGTTAAATTCTTAATACTTTATTATATAATAAATTATTTTTAGTCAATTCCAAATCAAGAAAATTTAGTTAAAACAGTTATTAAGGAGTGGGAGGAAAAATATTCAGAGGTTATTGAAGAGAATGAAAATCTTAGAGTGGGAATGCATGAAATTTTGGAAAAAATTAGAGATTATGATGGTACAATTTTGAGTTAATTTTTTTATTATATGAAAAATGAACTATTATTTTAGCTTCATCTGACCATATAACTATTGATTGTGGTATATTGGAAAAAGTTTTACACGCTTTAGATGCGCGTAGTATATGTGGATGGTATCACCCAGCTATGAGAATACAAAATGAATTGATAGCGGTAAAAGAACGAGAACATGCTCTAAAAGAAAAAATTCAATTTGTTAAAAAATCTGTGAAATCATTAGAACAAGTTAGTAACAGTATTCCATATAATAATGAAATTATGAACACAAATAACGAAGATCAAGAAAAATCAGTTATTAAAGAATCTCAAACTGAGAAAAATGAGGAAAATGAAATTGAAGAAGAAGAGATTGCAGAAATAACTGCAATAAAAGATCACCCTGAGCTTGTGGAACAAGAAACTACATTAAAAGACAATATAGAAGCAAAACCAAAAGATTTCATTACTATGCTTGTTGAGAAATCTTTTGAACAAGAAATGTATAAAAACGAATTGAGTAAATTAATCGAAAAGAATAGAGATTTGCAAGTAGAAATTGAAAATTTAAAAATTTATAAAGTTAAATTTTTGGAATGTGTTGATGAAATGAAAAAATCACAAACCGAAATAACAAATTATTGTGCTTCTTTGGTAGACCATTTAACTACCACGGAAATAAAATTAAAAAATCAAAATAAACAATATGAATTTTTAAAAGAGGATTTTGATAAAAATTTAAGTGATTTCAAATTTTCTGAAAATATTAATATTTCGTTGATTGCAGATTTAAAAAAACAAATAAATAATAAGAAACATGAAATTAATTTAATTAAATTAGTTGAAAATAGAAGAAAAGACTATGTTAATGCAAAAGATGAAATTTTAATATTAAAAAAAAAATATTCAAAAATTGAAATTGAATTAGCAAATATAGTAGCTATACTTTTTAAGGATGACAATCATCAATATTTAAATAGTGAAATTGGTAGTAATTTTGGTGTAATTAAAGATGATATGCAATTAGATTTTTTAACAACGGAAGAGTATGAGCATATGACAAATATAAAAAAGAATTTGGAAGAAGATAATGACAGATTAAAAATAAAATGTGATCAGTTGGAAGAATTGTTATTGATATCTCAAGAACAGGTGAGAATACAAAATATATTGTTTTTAAAAAATGAAGAAGCTATATTTTTTTCTAATACATTCTCTTAGATTAAATCTCAGCAAAAGCTTATATCTGAAATAACTGATAATCATATCGAATTAAGACATTTAGTAGCTGATTTACAAAGTTGTAGTGAAGATAAATTTATTATTACTAAAGCATACAAAGATATTGCCATTTTAAAAAAGGAATGTATTACTTTACGCAATGAAAATGAAATTTTAGAGCAAAAAGTTAAAGCAGAACAAGAAAAAATAAAAATATCAACAGAAAATTTTGAAGTTCTTCGAAATCAAATAGAAAAAAAATATTCAAATAATGAATTGAAATTAAAATTTTTGAAAAAATATATTTTTTCATTACAAGAAAAATATTGTAAATACACTCCTCTAATTTCCTTAAGAGATTTTTCATCTTTGTATGTCAAGTTTCTAAACAAAAGTAAGGATCAAAGCAGTAACGAAGAAAATTATGTTGCAAAAATAAATGAACTTATAACGAATAAATTAACGAATATTCAAAATTTAAATAACTCTGATGATATTGTTAAAGTAATACAAAATTATTGATTTTCTTAGTATTCTTTAATTTTAAAATTTTTTTTAGCTGGTTCAATATGAAGTTAAATGTGCATTTTTAGAAGATCAATTAAAATTGAAGAAAAATAAATTAAATATTCTCGAAAAAGAACTTAATGAGGTGCAACTCATAGCATTAGAAGCAGATGAACATTGGAAAACTATTAAAGCACTTTTTGGTGAAGTGAACGAAGTCACAGAAACTAAAAATGTCTCGATTCAAACTTGTGAAAAAGGTTATATTTCAAAAATATTATTTATTTAAAATGTATATGTATTATTTTAACGAAATAGAATACAATGATTCAGCTGTAAACACTGACAGTTTTGAAGAAGTTGTTAAAAAATTGGTATCAGAACCTTCAACTGCTGATATTGAGGTACAAGTTCCTACTCCAACTCAAAAACAGTCATTAGAAAGACAAGATACGATCATAATACAACCAGCTCCGAAACCTCAGTTTAGTTTTGATAAAACTGAAATCCCAGAAATAACTTCTCTTGAAAATCAACTACAACAAGCAAAAAATTTGGCTTCAAAAAGAAGTGCATTACTGTTGAATGCAGAGAATAAACTAGCTGAAGCCAATGGAAGGATCAAGGAAATGGATGCAATTATTGACGAACAAAGAAAAACTACAAAAACTGAAAACTTTAAAGTCGAAAAGAGTTCTTCAGGTATAATTGAGGTACGATCATATTAAATTTTCACTTCTAATTTTGTTGTACTTAATTTATATTCAATGACAATATTTTCAGGCCACAATAACATCTTTACAGTCACTTCTTTCAGAAAAAGATACAACTTTAAATCATTATCAAGAGCTACTTAAAACTGAACGTGAACAACATCTTAAATCATGTGAAACATACGAAAAAGAAATTAATTCGATTAAAAAAATGTCAGTTGATAATGAAAATACAATTCAAAAAAAAATTGAAGAAATATTAGATCTTAAGAATCAAATAGAAAAATTTAATAAAATGAGTATATTTAATAATGGTTCAAATGAAAAAGCTTTAAGTAATGAAGAATTTGATCAAAATTATGACAACAGTCTGAATGAAATATCTGATGAAAAAATAGAAGAAATGTTTTTGGACGAAAGTAAAAATTTAACCCCATCAACAACAGCACATTTACTTTTAGATTTTTCAAATCCAGAAGAATGTTCAATTAACAAACTTCAACAATTTCAATTACAACTATGTGAATTAAAAAGTCGTGAACTAATGTGGGAAAGCACTATTCGTGGAAAAGAGGAAGAAATTTCTCTGCTTAAAGAAAAGTGATTTGATCATTTTTTATATTTGATTAAGAATTTTTAATCATTCTTTATTGTTCTAGGTTAACCATTTTACAAGAACGAGAGAAAGTTGGTATTTGTGAAAACACTGAAATAGATCAAGTAAAAATAATTTTAGAAGAGAAGGATAAACATATAAATGATTTGATGGAAACCCTAACAAGCTTTCACGTAAATTCTTAAAATTTTGAATTTATAAATTTTTAAATTAATTTTTTGTTTTAAATTTGACTAGGACGATCAACAGAGATTTCTTAATGAAACATCTTTATATTCTGCGGATCAAATGACTCAACTTGGAGCAAACCTAAACCGTTGCGAAGCCACAAATAAAATTTTGCAAACTCAATTGGATGCCTTAAAAAAGCAATTAGCTGCACTTTCACAACGTGAAAAGCAATCCAGAGATTTGGCTAATTCCTTAAGGAATCAATTAATTAAGAGACCGGTAGTATCAATAAAGTCTGAACTCAATTCTAGAACTAAAATCGAACAACAACAAAAACGAATCCAATATTTAGAAATGGAATTAGAAACAGCCAAACATGAAATTCAACAACAGCAAAACATAATTGATACAAAGCGGGCTAAAAATACACACGAAGTTAGTATGTGGGAGAAACAAAAAAGATATCAACAAAATGCAGAAAAATTAAAAATAAAATTAGAAGAAACTGAAAAAAGTCTAGATAAAACCAGAAGTTTATTAAATGCAGCAAGAACAACAATCAACAGATTAGAAAAAGACAAAAACATGCTACAAGCTTCCTCATTAAAAGGTTGAGATCATTTTACTCTAATATTGTTTAAATTCCTCTTTATTTAATTTGATAGGTGTCCGGACTACTAACTCATTTTACGATGATGGAACAATACTTCATAAATGTTGCCAAAACTCGTCGTGCCCCAATTTTCAAATGGTTAAAATTGAACCTCATTTTGAAAATATAGAAAATATAACAAATTACCAAAGTGAAAACAATATAGATAGAACTCGAGCCCATAATATTTCATGCGAATATGTAGACGATTTAAAATCTAAAATTGAAGCTCAACAGCGAAGAATTTATGCTTTCGAAATAGGCTCAAATGGTTCAAATGCTATAATTTCTGAAATAGAAAAACTTCAAGAGAAAATTACTACTCTTGAAGCACAGAATATAAGATGGGAAGCAAAAAATTTACAATTACAATTAGATTTAGATTTGATTCGTCAGAGCGACGAAAATGAAAGGAATAAGAAAAGGATTAAATATTTAGAAGAGTAAGCACTATTATAAATAATAATAAAAAAAAATTTAATTTAAATAATTGAATATTCAAAGGTAAAATATTTTTTTATTTAAGCTATATAATTGCTTTAAAAGAGGAACTAGCTCAAGCTGAAGCACAAAAGGAATATGAATCAATATCCGATAATAGCAAAAAACTTACAACTTCCCAGGCAGAACAGACTATTTTAGCTTTAAAAAGAATAGTTGAAAGACTTAAAAATGAAAATAAAAATTTGAAGGAAGGTCGAACATCACATTACATTTGTAGAAATGATAAAGTAAACTAAATTATAATTATTAAGATTGAAATTATTATTTTGATTCTCAGGATTCTTCTACATCTGAGCTCTCTAAATTAAAGCATTTATATACGGAATCAATGAATAAAATATCAGCATTACAAATAGAAATTCAACTAAGAAATAATTGTCGAGAAACAAATGGCAAGACTAGCATAGTTGTAAGTTTTGAAGTCCATAAAAAATTAATTCAAATTTTCTAATATTTATGTGTATATTCTTTTTTTTATTACTTTTAGACGAGAGATGGAGATATTATGCGTGAACTGAAATATGTAAAAGAACAACTAATAAAAAAAACTCAACTTTTAGAAAAAGCTAAAATTTTACTCACTCGCGCAGCTGCGAAAGAAAAAAGTTTGAAAGATCAGGTAACTTTTTTTTTCACGGTCCTAAACTTTTGGGTTTATACATTCATAATTTCTTTTAACATTTTAGGTAATCATATGGAAACGTAAATGTTCAGAACTTCAAAATGTTCCTGTTATTGAAGAAATCAGTGAATAAAAATTTTTAACTTATAAGCAATGCTGGAGTGATATTCTACAACTTGAAAAAACCATGTTAATTTTTTTGTCAAACACAAAATTGTATAAACACGTTTTTCAAATTATATAACGCCATTCCTGATATTTTAATAAAAATTATATTTACGTAATATTTAACTCTTTAATAAAAATGATGAAAACAGAACTAGGAATACAAGTATCAAATAAAACAAAATTTGAATTTTCATTTTAAATGTGTAATTCCATGGGTTGATTTTGTTGTAAAATAGTTGATTATGTAGTTTTCAACGAAGTAGGGACCTGGGGTAAACCAAATTCATCCAGTTCAATACTGTCTTTATTGGTTACAGAATGAGCATTGTCTGCTCCTGGTTCTTTATCAGGAGCAGCTGGAGCTTTAGTTACATCGTCCAAATAGCTTGTATCATCATCCAATGCAATTTCATCCCCGAGTGCATCCAGTTCCGCTTCTAATTCATCATCATCAAGTTCAGGCATTCCATAAGTTCTTCCCATTGCTTGTTGAACTTCATCAGCTTCTTCTAATAAATCTGCCATATCATCTTGCATATCCTTTAAATTTTTAAATTTTTAAATAATAAAAATATAATTTCAAATAATTTACTTCAATATCATCAATATTAATGTGTTTATATTCTTTCTTCATTTGTTTCATTCCATCTTTCATTGCAATGACTGTTGATTGTGTGTCTTTAAGGGTTTGTGCTGCATAATTAGCTTGTTCCATATTGAATGATTGATTACGTAGATTTTCAACTTGTTGTTCATACCTAGAAATATTAAGATTAGGATTTATTATAAAAATTCAGATATTAGAGTTACTATAAACAAAAATGATAATATAAAACATGCAAATGATGATAATTATTGAGTAAATAATAATTAATATGTAAACATTCGTTTTTAATTGTATGATTTATATATGACTGTTATAATTTTATGTCATTCTAATTTTGTCCTTTTATTGTTGTTTCTTACATTTTCTTTTGTTTCAATACCCGCATAGCTTTCTGTTTAACTGAATTTTTTGCTGGGCCTTCTCTCATTTTGGCTAATTGTTCTTTATATTTTCTTAACTCAGATTCTAATTTGTTCACCTTTTCCTCGATATTTGTTGCTCTTTGGTCCACCTGAAATTACTGGTATGTATTGATTGTAAAACTAAAACTCATAAAACTATTTTACCCCACTTATACAATCACTAATGTTCGGCCCGGGAGTTTTGGGCTTTGATTTTCCAAATAAACGATTCATTTCGAAGTATTTAATTAAGGATCTAAAAATTCATGAAATAAAATTTTAGCCTATGATGGATGACTAATTTTTTACCAAATCAAAAGAATCTGTCACAACAAAAAATTTGACATTTTTTATATATAATTTATGATGGTTAATACAAAAGTTTTTGAAACAGCGAATTCATGTGATACTTTATTCTTTTTTTTTAAATTTAGTGTACTTCAAAGCGGTGTGTTGGTGTAGTTGAAACTTTTGAAATAAATAGGTTACATTAAGTATACTTTACTCTTTCTAAATAAACGATATCGGAGGGAATTTTTCCATGAAAATTAGCCTTTAATCAAAGAATATCCATAATTATAGATATTCTTTATATTTAATATAAAGATAATTATGGATATTCTTTGCTTTAATAACCACTAGTTTTTGATTGTAATTGGCCTTACGTACACTTGTTGTTTCACTGCGTGTTGTTCCAATGTCGCTCGAATGTACACTATGTTAATATTATGACAGCGAAAGCTTGGAAGTTTGAATGTGTGCTTAAGAGTTTAATTTTCAAATTTATTTTCAAGAGTTTATAGTGTTAAAATAATTGTTTTTATTTTTTTATTTTCTATGCACTACTCTAACTACAAAATCAGAATCATTTTGTGTTTTGAATAAAATTTTATACACCTAGCAAAAATTTATATTTCTTAGATGGTATTAGTAAAAAACAACAGAGATGACCAAAAATTTCTTGATTTTTTGAACATTCTGAAATTTCTTGAACAGCCACTAAAGCTCATATTTGAAAAAAAGTCTGTTTGTTCATGGAAGAATGTGTGAGGGAGAGAATAAGAAAAGACAACATGCAGTGAAACAACAAGTGTACATAAGGCCATTGATTGTAATAATGTTTGTTCAAACACTTTTAAATCAGTTCCAAACACAATTTGGAGGGGTGAATTTGTGATTCAGACTTTTTTTTTTGTTCAGTTGACATTATATTTTCTGATAAGTAAATACACGCTGGGTGGCGCAGTAGGTAGAGTCCCGGGTTCGATTTCCGATGAAGCACAAAAAAAAAGCTTCATTGGTTTTTCGAGCTGGTCTAGTACCCTTTGTCATTGGGATATAATAAATGACAAAAGATAATTGAGAATTAATCTGATAACAAATTAAAAATAAAATGAAACTATTCTATTTAAGAAGGCTTAGTTCCTGACAATAGTAGTAGTTCTCCACATTTAATGAGTAGATAAGCCAGTAATTTGTTAAAATAAATACTCGAATTATTGTAGATATTGTAGTGTAAAATTGCAGTACTGTACCAAAGATAATTTACAAGTAGATGTCCGATCGCCTAATAAAATAAAAACCAGAAATTTAAAAGCTATTTTAAAGCTATTTTTGAATAGCTTTCATTTTCTCTTGAAATTTTTAATTGAGAAATGTATATTTGCATTATTTTTTTGCTATGTTTTTTATTTATTTTTACATACTTTACTCCAGCGAGTGCAAACCTTTTTTTTCGTAGTGGGTCATAATTAAAATAGTTTGAATTAAAAATGGCGGGTTATTGGATCTGAGTTATTTGAATATTTTTTTTACAAATTTTAATATTTAACTGTTTAGGTAATGTTGGAATACCCTCGTAATTTAACGCGGGGCATCATAAATAAATTAAGCAAAAATATCCCAAAATCTAAGTTAAACATTGTTATCATACAGTATTTGTATGAAATTTCTTGCTACTTATGATATAATAATTGTTAATTATCAAGATTGTAAGTTGTTGTCCTTAATGTCCAACATGCAAAAATAATATTCTCTTCGAGTCGGTTCCAAGTAGATCCAAATATTTTAATAAGGAATTTCCCAAATTTTTAATACAAATAAACATATGTGGCAAAGCAAATATTTTTACATAGAAATTTCATCCATATTATTATCGGAATTATTATTATTAACCTTATTTATTTTTCTAGTAATAAAATTTTCTCATGGGTCGCACTATCGATGCCAACTCAATATCAATCAATACCAAAATATTTTTTTTTAAATATTTAGTTGGTATTGGTTAAAATAAATGAGATTTGTAATGAAGAAACTTTTAAAAGATGGAGTAATAAGTAACTGTAGTAACTGTGCTAAAAATTTACTTAACATTGAATTGGCATCAATGTCAAATGAAAGTAAATACTTAATATATTTTAAAAATTTTAAAACTGATTCTGATTTTGGGTCACTTCGAGCTCCTTCAAACGAATATTTTGAAGTCTGCAAACGTTTTGTCTATATTTTTAATCTAATTATGAAAACTCGAAGTCATGAGGAAGGGATACTTTTAAAAATTCAGCCTGCTTGTATTAGCGATTTACCAAATTGGTTTGAGGAAACAAATGATTGATTTAGTCATAGAATTAAAATATTACAGTATTTTCTATTAGTTTCAATCAGACGAAATTGTTTGTGGATCTTTGAAAAAAATTATGTAAAAAAAAATTTTACTGGTTGCTACAAATTTTGAAGGAATAAAGTATAAGGCCTAGGCCATCTGAGTCTGTTCCCCTTAACTTTTACAGCGATGATGCGTACTTTAGCTGAATCTCTAATATAATTATTTTTTACCTCGCAGTATTCTAATTTCCTTTTTCATAAATTTGTTTGCTTGGAAACATTCTTCTCCATCGATAAGTACAGGCCGAACAACATTCTTGTACACGTCATTTTAACTGAAATTCTCCTATTGCAATTTTGCTGCCCGTTCTTATTCTGTTTTGAATATCTTCATAAATTTCCCCGTGTTTGTCCACTCTAAATATTTAAAATTTCCTTCATCCATAGAAAGAGGGCACTTATCCATATAAATAGTGTTATTTGGTTCATAAAGATTCACCTCAAATGGAGTTCTTCAACTTATTCTCAATCTATTTCCCTCCAAGACCTCTTTCCATTTCGTCAATTTTTAATAAAAAAAAGGGGGTTAAGGTCCCTCGCTATCAATATAGTGTACAAAATTTTGTGTCATGAGCGTCTTTCGAGATTTCCACTATTTCTTCGTAAAACCAAATAATAAAAAAAAAACAAAAAAACCTTTCCTTATCCAATTGATAATGTATAAATTATTAGATAGTTGTTGAAGACATAAGTAAATAAATAAATAAAGAATTACAAGATTATGCCCAGTGGAAATTAAAAAAACTAAATTTATTTATTAACAAAAAGCAAAAAAAACCATAACATTTCTACCAAATTTTTATTTTACTCTAAACTACTTTTTAGAATAATTCAACTTCAATCATAGCTACATTGTTCCTTTTCAAATTTTTATTGTTTTGTGTTTTTTTTTTTCATTTTCTTTTCTCTATTTCTTACTTTTTTTAGTTGACAAAAAAAATTTGGATCATTCTCAATCTCATTGAGATTGAGTGATTGAGTTACTCAAGTGAGGATGAGGATGTGTGTTTTGTCGCTGTTATTTCTATGCAACGAATTAGAATTAAATGGAAGTGGCTATCCATACAAAAAAGTGTCCAATGTTTTGGGTATATTCCTCTCTTTCTTTGGTATTTCCGATTGTCAAAAAACAGAAATAGACGAATATATTCGTTCAATATATTTTCTCTCTTTTTAATGGAAATTATTTTGATAAATAAACAGGATAGTGCTCTGAATTTAATATGCCTCAATTTGTATGTATTTTGACTTAAATTTTTTTTAAAAATATGATGAGTAAAAATATCTAACAATAATGGATAAATTAATCAAAATTTATTATTAATACATATATGAAAAAAATATGAGAAATACAGCGCTTTCTAGTTTTGAATTTTAAAATATTTATTCTTTTTTTTAGATTTTAAATTAATTTTTTACATATTTGATATTTATTATATAAAATTATATAAACTTATTATTGCCGATTGTCTATCCTATACTTATAAATATGTAAATAATATGTTATTAATATATTTGTATCAAAACATTTTCTTTTTTCCACACCACCATTGAGGAGCGAGCGTTTTTTTTAAAGTGGTTTCCCCAAGAGGCCTATTCCACTTCATTTTACAATATGGACTATGTGCAATCATTTTTTACACTTTTAAAGTTTCTTTTAGAAAATATAGATTAGTGCCCTTTGAAATGGATTAATTTTGTTAATTTATTTCTTACACTGTTTCTTTCATTATGTAGTTTTAAGGAATGATGTATTCGTGTATTAAAATAAATTTCTGCAATACTTTTTATTAATAAACAAAAATGATTTTCTAAAGGTTTTTGGTCAAACATATGATTATAGAAATTTTGAAAAATTTTAGAACCTATAAAATTTATAAGAACTTTGGAAATTAAACTATATAACAATTTTGTTTTTTTTAAACTATTCGTTTGTCGAAATAATAATTCGCAAAACTTACATATATCGACTACATCTTTAGAAGGGTAAGTTAAGTATCCTTCTGTTTTATATGAAATTAATGAATATTCCATTGTATTCATTTCCACGTCACTTGCTATGATTGCAGAAATACATATTGCACATTTCAATTTTGATTTCAGCTTATATACAACAAAGCCAGCAATATATTCTACAATATGTTCAGCACAAGCAGAAAGTGGTTGAAATTCTTCTACATTCTCTTCAAATTCAGATTCATTAAATAAATAAGATGCAAAATTATTTTTAATTGATTCATTAATTCTTAATATTGATGAAGTATTAAGCTCATTCGTCAATATTGGTATTTCCTCAAGTGGAATACAATTACCTATTCCATGGTCTCTTATTTCACAACGAACTAATAACCTTTTATAAGTTGCTTTGAACTGTTTTGAAGTGGGATTGTCATTTCTTCCAAGATGCATCCTTATTGAAGAAAAAAATAGTTCTATATGATCTTGACTGATCTTATAACTGGGAAGAAATTTAATTTTTTGAGAGAATACCAATTCTTTATACAGATCTTTGATATTTAACAAATCAATTACGAGACCATCAAATCCTGTGCTACGACTACCTAGTATAATCGAAAGAATATACGGTACTACTTCATCAATAAATTGAAAAATACCTAAAAATTATGGAAAAGTAGTATTAATTATTTTGAAGAGTTTAAATATTTTGAATTAACTTACATTCAAAATTATTTGGGTTCAAAGCTTTTTTTAAGTTTTTAGCTGATAGGTTGCGACTATTTTAGTTTATTTTAGTTTATTACCTAAATGCAGTAATTCATTTTGTTGTAAGTTATGCAATGCTTCAACATATTCCCATTTTATTATATTTCCATCTTTGCATTCCAATATCTTTTTGTCCGGATATTTAAAGTATCCTAATACTACACTGTTTTGTTTAGAAGTTTTTAAAAATTCAAAAGATGTAAAATATAATACTTACATATGTAAAGACACGTAATTTTCTTTTTCCAAATGAGACTTACAGCCTGGAATGATACAAATCTTCTTTTTACGTTCCATTTTTCCTTAAAATTTGTAATTTTTTAACAATTTATAATAAAAATCAAAAATTTTATTGACTTTTTTTAATATTTATTTGACAATAACAAATTTTATTTTTGCCTACTTCATTGCTAGTGTTCGTACTTTTTGAAAATTTCATATATCCATATATTACACACTACTGCTACATTTTCAATATTTCAGAAACATGAATGATTTTTTTTTTTCAAATAATTTAACAGCAATACTTTTCTGTGTAATAATAGAATACGGTAATAAAGTAAAAGAAAGTTTAAATTGAAAAAACATTGTTATTTTTATTAAGATTATATTTTGATACCTTTTATTTTATTCATACTCAAAGATTTTACTAATTTTCTACTTAAAAAAACTATATTGGCCTAACACTGAAAAAATTTTTTTTTTGACAATTGGAAACCCAAACAAACCAAACAGAAAGAGAAGTACTAAAAAAATATGGACAAAATGTTTGTATTTTTGTATGGGATAGCCACTTCCATTTAATTCTAATTCGTTGGTATTTTTGTATGGGATAGCCACTTCCATTTAATTCTAATTCGTTGCAAAGAACCAAAGTCTGCAAGGATAAAATCAAAGAATATCCATAATAAGAAGGTTCACTGGAATAAAATTTTATAATTTGTCAATGTGTTGGTCACCATTTTTCCAGTCGATTTCCAATATTGTAAGAAATAAATAGTCATAAGAATTTAATTTGTGAGAGAGAGATAAAAATTCAAAATACAAAGTGGAAAAAAAATGAACGAACAATTTTTTTGTATGAAAAAAATATTGTCTTTATTTTTAATTAGTTAGTTTAATTCCAAATTAAAATTTGTTTCAGCACCGCACACCAAACACTTAACAAGATGATGTTTTCTCAATTTCGAAACATTTTTAAAAAATTGTGTATAGAATAGTTTTTATAAAAACTTTTTTTAAGCGTTAGAGTTGATTTATTTTTAAATATAACATACACTGCTTAATTTTCATATATAATCTGCATTTTTTTTTTCTAAGTACTTTCTTATATACTAATTTTTTTTTAAAAATGCATATCAATAAAAATATTATTTATTCAAATTTGATATGTTCATATTATTAATATTCAACTTTGTTACCTATTTATAAAATTAACAGGTACCTTATAATATAATATGTATTATTAGTTCATTGATGATTAAAATGCACAATTTAATTTTTCAGAAACTAAAAAGGCATCGGATTATTCTTAAAAAAACAAACCGCTTGATATTCTTTTTAACTACCTATTTCAATACCTGAAAAACTGTATATTGAAAATACATGAATGATAAAAAATATACTTCCCTTATAAGCCAATAAAATAAAATAATATGATATTTAAGAAATAGCATATGTTTTTGAAACTAATATTATTTTATATAGGGATCTGTAAAAATTCAATCATTCAAAATTTATTTATTCTCATACCCTAATAAATTTAATACGTTTATTTTAAAAAAAATTTGTACACAAAATTTCAGCCGACTGTACACATGAAAAATCTCTAGTGGGCTAAATAAATAAACAAAAATCTCCCGTGGGCTATTTAAAATTACATTGCAAAAATGAAGTGGTTTTTTAAATGGTTTATATCGCACTCTTTCTTTCTCACAACTTCTTACATAAAAAAATATTTACAATAGTTCTTTGCTTCTTTAACTAATGGTTTTTTTTTGTAAATGTGTTTGTGAAAATATCTTTGACTTCCAGTGAACCTTCTTATTATAGATATTCTTTGGATAAAATCGTAAAATAACATGAAATTATTTTTTTTTTCTTTATTATTTTACTCGCTCTTCAAAATTTTAGAAATATGTATAATTGTGTGTATATATTTCTGTACCAAATTAATGGGTAAAGCTTTTTAAAAACTAATTTAATTTGAAGAAGAGAAAATTTCAAAGCTCTCTCACTACTACTCAATCAGCTGTGATTAGACACTCATCAGCTGCGATTAGACACCAATTTTTGAATGAAAACTTCCCATTGCTTCGGAAATCTACTTGTATATTATCTTTGCCTGTACGTTACTGCTGTACTTACTATTGTAATTAAGCACGAAAAGGTGATTCTATTTAAGGTACTGTCAAGATCATAAAAAAAAAAACAAAAGTAAAATCTGAGTAGAATTTAATGTCAAGACTTCATTTTGAAAATTATTCTGATAAAGTATTCGGTAAAAATTAATTTTGTGAAAAAATATTTGATAATATAAATTTAAGATATTTTAATAAAATATTTTAAAAATTTTACTTCCATTTTTTTATAAAAAAAAACACAAAAATTTTTTCAATTTTAAGTGTTTGGAAATGATAATTTTTGAACAGATGTTTTTTTTGTTTTTAAGAAGTAAATAGTAATGTCAAAAATGTGCTGTGTTCCTGGATTATCAAATATAAAAAGTTCCAGTTGGTACAATATTTGGATAATTTGTTAGAATAATTGGATAACAATTTGTTGTATAAAAATATATTAATAAAAATAGTGATAAAGAAATTAATTTGATATAACAACACCAGCCTAATCCATAGAAGAGCTTGAAGTGTTGACCGTGAACGAAACATCGTCTAATATTGACTTGTTACATAATTTTGACATAATTTTGCAACACCGTCTAATACGGTCCATTGCACATGTTTATACGCCTCAGAAATATACCTTCATGTTCATACGTAAAAAAACTGGTAGATTCCTTCCATTGTTGCTGTCAGATTGTAGAAATATCAAAATGGGCGAAAATGAAATTATTGACAAATAAATAAATAAATAAATAATTTTTTATTATTATTCTCATGTCAATCCAACAATATTATTTGTATAATTTATATATTTTTATTTTATTGGTTTTCGATCCGAAAATTACGTTGTCAAAACAATTTCCTCTTTTTTTGTGAATAGAAAATAATAAAAATATTTTGGCACTAACATAATGAAATAAAAAATTATAAATTATACAAATAACAATAATGTTGAATTGACACTAGAATAATAATAAAAATTTATTTATTTATTAATTTGCCAATAATTTCAAATGAACATTATGGTAGATTCTGCGGCAGATTTCTGCCTCGTATAAACATAGACTATCGAAATCATCGCTCACCAACAAATTTTGGAAGATTTTTGCCACTTTTCTTCCCGCATGCAGATTTTTTCAATGTTTTTTTGTATTTTTTATTTTTATAAAATTTTGTTTCGGAAGAATTCATTAAAGGATAACTTTTTCTTAAGAGAAATATTTGATTTTTAATTAACAATAAAAAAATTCAATTTAATGTTGAATTCGTTTCTCAAAAAAATGTTCCACCATTCTGCACTTTATATATTGCGTTCGTTTCTTGAAAAGATTTTGAACTGAAAAAAAATCGTGTTCGTTTTCGTTGCTATAAAATTCTGCATCTAATGTAACATTTTCTGACTTTTTTTTTGCATTTTTAACATGTACAATGAGACAACATATACAAAAAATAAAAAAATCAAATGTCAATATTTCAAGTAGACAAGTGAAAAGTAAACGCTAAATAAAAATGTAAAGGAATGTAGCAGTAATTTCTGGGATGAATTTCATTAAATTGTGGCTTTTGAAAACTTCTTCATCCTTCTTCAACTTCATTTGATGAAAATTTTTATTAACAAAAAACAAAATATAAAAAGCAGTGCAGGAAACATGAAAAAAAATGTAGAATTTTTTTTGTTCATGTGTGAATTGGATTGAAGTGCAGAATTCTGTGTTTTGAAGGCAAAATTGTAGACATCTTGAATTTAAAAACTACTGGAAAAGAAAATATATTGCCAATTGTTATATTGATGTGAATAATTTGTTTATTTATCTTTTATAAACAAAAAAAGATAAAAGTAAAATTTTCTATTGTCATATTACATACATGTATTCTATTATAAAATTTATTGCAAAAACAAAAAAATATTTTTCAAAAAATATTTACATAATAGTTGAAACTAGTTAGTCCGATCCGAGCTCGATAACATGTTATGTTACACTCGTAGCGACGTAGATTGTAGAGTAGTGTGAATAGGATAGTTATCCTTTGGGCTTTTATCTCTCTCTCTCAATCAGGATTCAGGAGTCAGGACAGGATTTAAAAGTCAAAAAATGACAGTCAATCTGTCAGTCAATATAGATAGTATCATATTCGTTTCGTGTTGATGAAAAGTATTTTTTTTTTTATCCGTGAGGAATTCTGCAAATATGGATTATAGTTTAGTTTTGTTAAAAAAAATGAATGGTTAAATATAAATAAATGTTGTTTACATTTAAAAAAAAAGTTATAATGAAAAATCTTGTGTTATATATTTTTTTCAACTTTTAAATTTGCATATTTTGTTTTTACAATAACAAAAGTTTTCAGCTGATTTTCAATTTTCTTTGTGCATGAGAAAAATGTCTACAAAAAAATTGAAAATGTAAATTTATAAATTGTTACAATTACTTTTAGATATTTTTTGATAATATGTGCATTCTATTATTGAGATGTTTTTGAAGTTTAAAAATTAATATACACAACTATGTGTATATTACTTAAATATCTACATAGTTTTAGATTTAAGAATTTTAATCTTATAAAATTAAAAGAAACATAGTAAAGTTATTAATAATATTTAAAGATGCACTTTATTATAAAATAGATAGACAAAATAATTTTTATTTTTAAAAATATATATAAATTAAATCGAATTTGTTATATATTGATTTTTATTTTTTAATTTATTCTATGACCGTATTGATATTTGTCAAGGTTTTAACTTACGTCTTTGATAATATGTAATGTAGGAATTTATGGTATAATTAATAATATACGTTCAAGGACAGTATGTATAGTAATAAGAGCTTTAACCAATAATAATTTTTAGCAAATTTTATTGTTTTTCTATGGTTAAAAAAACATGAATTCGTTTACTTTATATAATATGTTTCTATTTACTTTAATAAATAGGATATAAAATTTTTCTATTTGTGGATACTCTTAAGTATTAAGTTAATTTTGAATCTATATCATATACAGTTTAGTTTTATATATTCATATATCTGATTTCTTAAACGTGTAAAATGTTAAATATAAAATATCTGGGGTAATTTTATTTGCAAGGATATACTTAGATATAAGGTATGCAAATTGCAAATTATTAGTATACCTATATATAGAAAAATAGTTAATTTTTATATTTTACATTTTAAATAATATTTGAAGAAACTTTTCAACGAATTCAATGATATTGTAATTGATCTACAAAATGCTTCAGTAAATTTTTTTTTAAAAATTCATAAGATTTTCGATATTGATATACCTACACATTTTCATTTAATTTGTATATCGAACTACCGTTATTAATAAAAATACTATGGTGAATTTTATTTAATCAAACTTATTACAAATTCACAATACAAGTTAAGTAAATTCTGTAGTTTTTATATATCTATGATTTGACTGATATAGAAAATTCATAGGAAAACTTCAAAGTGCAAAACCATTGGAAACGTGAATAAACATTCGATATGTTTTCTACAAAATAAAAAACATATCAAATTGAAACGTGATAATAATTTTTAACTTCTTGCATTTTTAACTACTTTTCACCGTTTATTCCTTAATATTTCTTTGGATGTAGAAATTAGAGAGGTTTTGAGAGAGAAATAAATTTTTTTCGTTCTTTATTATACAGATTTCAGTTTTCTTAGGTTTAATATTAATTCAGATTATATTTAATTTCATTTAATGTTAAAAGTATGTGTACCTTTTTAAGTCATCAAAGTAAAAACTGTACTAGAAATTTTATAGTGTACTTATTTAAAAATAAAATAAAGTGTTTTATAAAATTAAATGGAATACATGCAATCAAAAGTTTTTATTAAAACTTAAATAAAATCATAAGTCAATAAAGTAAATTTTGAAAAAGTTTGGAAAAATATGGGTGGTTCAGTAAGTCAAGTATTTCGTTCTGGAAGTGCATTATTATCAAACCGTGATGGTCATAAGGTATCAAAAGCAACCGAAGAAAAAATCCAAACTATATTTGAAATATTACGAGCTAACCCGAAAATTTCAATTCATACATTAGAAGCTTTACTACATCAAATTCCTAAGGTAACGTTGAATATTCAATTAATAATTTTTAAATTATTATAGGTATATTTCTATAGGTATATATGAATTAAATTTGGTTGGTTGGTTGGTTAAATGGGTGTGAAAAGTCTTCATCCTCGCACTTAGGCTTTGCGACCCGTTTTCGCTTGAACCTAGTTTCCCTAGTATCTGAGTGAGAATATACTGATTCTTGATATATATACTACTCAAATGATCTTCAAGGTCCTCATAAAACTTTTTCATCCTGTACATTTTGCATATAATGAACATACATGTATGTTAACGATAGAAGACGTTCTTACATAGTGAAATGAAAACTAAAAAGTGTCCTTAACCTAATTTCAAACAGAATTCGTTTTTGTATTTATTAACAGCCAAGTGCTAGAATGTAACTTTAATATGATTCAAAATTCGTGAAATCCAAACTATGATCGAATTTTGAATAAACGGTTTTTTGCCATCTGGGGTTTCTACACATTATTTATATCAATCGGCCTATTTATATTTAATTCTGCTTATGCTTTTTATTCACCTTTCCTGCCCAGTCGTATTGACGCATTAACTGTCATATGTCTTGTATGAAGTATTTCTATCGTGAGGCCTAGATTAGATTAAATTAAGTAATTTCAGCAGGAAATCCAATATCACCGCAGACGCAAATAAGCTTATTGTGATTACCTGTGTTAGTTAGTGATATTAATCATCGGAGTCCTTAATGATACCTAATTTAGGTCACTCTGGGTATTATTTAATGGTATGATGCATAGCTTCCATTGTTTCCAGGTGTTCCTAAGTCTGCTACGAGTGAGCCCTTCGCATCCACAGAGCAGATGTTCAATAGATTATTCTTTTATTTCACATTAAATAAGTTATTTTCGGTTAGGACTTTTTATGAACATACCGAACTTAGCAGTGGTCTGCTATTATCCATTCCATAGAAGAGTTTTAGTTCTCAGCTTCGTTTCCTGCTATGCCAGAATGTCCTGGTACCCACCTTATTGTGACTTTGTTTGTTCTCGTCATGGTTTTGAGTATTTCTAAATAACAGTCCCATACTAGCTTTGATGTTGTGGTATAGAATAGTAAGGCTACTTTACTAACCGTGAGAATGTAGATTTTACGTTTTTTGTAATTTCTTGAATTCTCTTGATATATCGAAAGTGCATCATCCTTCGGGAACACATCAATTAGTTTTGGGTATACCACTTTTTTATTTAGATCATCAGCAATACATTTGTAGGAAGAAAGGGAAAAGAAGAAGAAAGGGTTCTAGGTGAAACAGCTTTTTTAATGATGCAACAGATGTTGTCCGATGTAGCCCCAGTCACCATCAAACAAACTGAATGCTGTAGTTTGTTGAGTTTGTTTTGAGCCGTGATTTGCATAACTTTTTTTGCCACCAAACTGCGGGTGCTTAGGTTAAAGTTGGCCTCACTAATGTGGTATATAGCCATATTGCCGTTTTAAGAGTATCTATAGATTAGCATTGCAGTTCAAATGTTTATCAAGTGCAATTCCAAGGTGGTTGATCTCTTTGGAAAATTCAATCGTTACACCATTTGGGTTAAGTTTATTTAATTTGTCCTTAATTCTTCAGTTAGTGAAGGCAACGATAGCGCTTTTATTTAAATTTATAGAAACTTTAACCTCTCGGTACCTTGTGGATACCGTGTTTAGTGTCTGTTGAGTTAATTCCTCTAATAACAATGACTACATCATCAGCGTAGTCTTGGGCTTCTATGCCAGATTCATTGAGTTTAGGTAGCAGATTGAGGACACCCTTTGGATGACCAGAATTTTACATTGGTAAACATGTTGCCAATACAATTTTTTGTGCTTACACTAATTCCTCGACTTTCTTATGCCAATGGCTATTTGTTTTTTAAATTTTTCCTGGTAGGTTATAAAGGGGTTGATTTACCGGGCTAATATGCATATTGCTTTGCATGTTGCGGTGCATTTTGTAGCATATGTTTGCGGATGTGCTTATTTAATAGCTTTTCCGTTGTTAAAAGAAACGATGCTAGGCTAATTGGACGGTAGGACTTGGGTTGGTCTTTTACCTACCTTAGCTAGCTTTGACCATTCTCCAAGCACTAGGTATGTGGTCCCGGACGTGACTAGCTTGTAAAATGTTCTTTACAATTTGAGCAAGTATGTTTTCTTCTTGTAGCAGAGCTGGAAAAATGTCATGTCTTGGAGATTCATAAGGTTTGAATGAGCGACTAGCCAACCTTATTCTCTTCGTTGTGAAGATATTTGATGAGTTTTTCCAGTCTATCCGTTTAGATTGGTTAATTTTTTGTACATGTACGTTTTTGTGATGAATTTGCTTTACTATTTTACTACCCGGGAAATGTGTTTGAGTTGTATTCAGCAAGAGTTAGTTTGATTGGTTTTTTCTTTGTTGAAGAGCTTTTTACTGCGCGCTCTTAGTTTGGATAACTTGTTGTTCCACCAACGTACATTTGTATTGGTGACTGTTATTTTTTTTGAACTTGCATTGTAATAGAATGATAAAATAGCATCACCAAGAAGCTTAGTCGATATTTCAATGCTATCTATAGTTACCTGTAACTTTTTTAGGGACGATAGTTAGTCTAAGTCTAAGAAGTGGTGTTGCAATGATTAGGTCTAGAATTTCTTCCCTTATTATGATACGTACGTTGGAGTATTTCTTTTATTTAATATTTCTAACCTACAACTGTTTATAAAATTAAAAAAAGTACTCACCCCGTTTCCTTATATTTGTACTTCCCTAGATGTTGTGGTTAGCATTGACTCACATTCTATCAGCAGTTGGTTTTTGCTGCGATTACATGATTTAATAAGTTACCTTAGTGCTCTAGGAATGTTCTCTGTTTAGTCCCCGGGTAGGTAGGCAGAGAATGCTATAATCTCTAAGCTACTTCTTGTTGGCAATTTGATACTTGCTATCATATTAGATATTTATTGCAGAACTCTGAAATGGGAAAACATTTGAATTTTTTTCTTAACGACTAAGCAGGCACTGAGCCTGCCTACATTTATGATATCACTCATACAATTCATAACCTGTGAGGTTCTTTATTTGATCCTTACGAGTGTGTGGCTCTTCTATAAAGGCTATGTCCAGGTTGTTGTCCAGGCTTGGGGGTGGTAAGCAGCCTCAGCAGTGTTAACAAAATAGGTTTGTCTGTCTACACTTCAATGCCATGTTGTTTCTTCCAATTTTTTTTGCCTTTCCATCAAGGCTAACTTTTTATTGTTTTTTATTTTTTTTTTATTTTCAACTCAAAAGAGCCATAAGGCTCTTACAGAGTGTTTCATAATTCTTAATTCAAGTTCATAAATTTCCATGATCAAAATAATAAAAAATATAAAATTAAAACAAACTATATACAATCCCATATAGTTAATTAACAAAAAAAGAAAAGCTTGGAGGGATAATGTGATATTTCCTTCTTCTGATCACTGGCCACCTTGTAGTTTTTTTCCTGATCTCTAGATGATCTTCCTGATCGGTCCCTATTTGAGTATTCACGTTTGATACTCGATCGAGAAGCACTGTGTTGTCTGCTAATGCTGGGTCTCGGGGAACGAGATCGTATCTCGTTCCTTGACCGTTATTTTAGTGTGGAGATGATAGCTTCATTACTTGATTTGGGCTTTGGAGAGCGCGAGCGTATCTGTTTTGTAAGAAACCTGTTTTGTTTCTTTCTGTTTTTACTTTTTCTATCTTTTTCTTTTCAGAATGGTAACCATAATGTAGATTCTAAAAATGCCTCTAAATTCAATTTTTGTAGTGCCGACTTTGGTAGACTAAACGAATTATTATCTGAAATTGATTTCATTCAATACAATTCGTTCAAATAATTTTGGTTTAAGTAAGTAGCTCGATTAGTAATTTTTATTCTATTTTATTTAACTGCCTCACTCTGTGTGTTCCTAACTATTCAACAAAATTTGTCCTCGGCTCCACCTTGGTACAATAAACATCTTCGAACCCTACTTAATCGAATAAATAAATTATGGAAAAAGTTTCTACCGTCAAGAGATCCGAAATTATAACCCATATTTTAGTGCATTCTCCGAATTTTCTGAACTATGTACAAAGTCTTTACGATGAGTACTTAAATAGGCAAAATGCAATTTGATTTAATATTTTTTTTGGCATTTTATTAACTCAAAAAGTAAATTGGATGGCTATCCTATGACTTTCAAACACGCAAATAATTCCATTAACGATTCCAAGGTTAGATCAAACCTATTTGCAAACTTCTTTAGTCAAGCCTTCACTGATAATAATTTCGTGCCCGACTCTGACTATTTCAATTATTTAAGTAACTCTTCACAAATCACACTAACGTCGATCAATATTATTAACAAACTAAAGGATGATTATTCATTTGATCTTGATGGCCTCCCATAATTTAAAAAAATGCATTAATATTTTGACACAACTATTAACCAGGATTTTTCAAATGTTCCTCTCTTCAGGAATTTTTCCGAGCATATGGAAAACTTTTTTCATAACTCCGATCCATAAGAAAGGAAGTACTTAAAGCTGAAATCAATAACTATAGGACCTTTGCCGAATTATTTTGTATTCCTAAACTTTTCGAGAGTATTGTATATGACTCTCTCTTTAATCATTTTAAACCATTATTATCCTGTTTTCAACGTGGATTCCTTAAGGGTATATCCACCACTACTAATTCGACCGAATTAGTCTCTTTTAGCCTCAATTCCATGGAAAAGGGGCTAGACGTGGATTCGATTGCTGCCAACATTAGTCAGGCTTTCGATAAACTGTCCGATAGCGTAATTTTATTTAAACTTCGTGCTTTAGGGTTTCCACCTTTCATTATAGATTGCTTTAGTTAATATTTGTATGATAGAGTAACGTCCTTTTTAGGTCTAATGTTTCAGATTCTTTCTTTGCTAAATCGGGCGGTTCACAAGGTAGCCACTTAGGTCCTTTGATCTTTATCTTAACCTCAAACGATGTATATAATATTATAAAAAATTCTTTCTTGTGTACGCTGACGATATGAAAATATTTAAGCATATCTCATCTCCGCGAGAATCTCATCTTCTTCACATAACTTCGCTATTTGGTGTAGTAATAATAACCTAGCACTTAACGCTAGCAAATGCCAAAGTGTCACGTTTTCCCGTAAAATTTCAATATCAGCGCGGAATTATAGTAATAACGGCGGTATTATCTCTAATGTCGCATCCACTGAAGACTTAGGTATTATACTAAATACCGAAATAAATTTCAGATCTTATATCGATAATATTGTCAGTAAAGCTAATTTAGCTCTTGGGTTTATCAAAAGATAGTCAAAAGAATTTTCCGACCCATATATCACCAGGGCTTTATATTTGACTACGGTAAGACCATTACTTGAATACGCGTCCCAGGTATGGTCACCTTTTCATCAAGTTCACATAGACAGGATTAAATCTGTTCAACGTCGTTCGTTTCGTTCTTCGTGGTCTTTCATGAACAGACCCATATAACTTACCCCCTTACAGACACCGCCTTAAACTTCTAGGTCTGCAAAGTCTCTTTAATTGCCGTGAAGTGGCTGATATTATATGTGTTACCAAATTCTCTCAGGTGCAATTGACTCGGTTAGTATTTTAGAACACATAAACTTCAATATCAACTTTTGTTCTCTCAGGCATTCTGCCCTCTTTCGATTAAATCCTTTCATCGCAGGGGTTATGATGGTAAGAATAAGCCAATTACAAGAATGCTGCGTAACGCGAACAATAACTCTAAAATCTGCTTTATTTGAACATAAGTTTTTGAATGACATGCAATTGATGTAGTATACGTAGTTGTTATTGATGTAGTATACGTAGTCTTATCTTGACATGCTGGAAGATAGGTTAAACCTCTTATAGAATGTTTAATTGTTGAAGATTTTCAAGTACTTTAACTTTTGATTCGTGAGTTTATTGCTTTTTGATTTTCCTTGACATGTTGGAAGGCAAATCAAAGTTATTAGATTTT
The DNA here is from genome assembly GCA_963942445.1 of Argyra leucocephala. Taxonomy (NCBI): domain Eukaryota; kingdom Metazoa; phylum Arthropoda; class Insecta; order Diptera; family Dolichopodidae; genus Argyra; species Argyra leucocephala. Next base: position 59,975,671 of record OZ012679.1, on the reverse strand, counting down.
TAACCGTTTTTCCCGTTCTCGTCCCGTTCCGTTTAACCGTTTTTCCTCGTCGACTAGGTTGAGAACGAATGACTTCGACTATATGCAGATCAGAGGATACAGAGCTACTTCCACAAGGTATGAAATGCAGCAACTTTAGATTTTGTTACCCGCGTTCCTGTAACTCAGAGGAGCTTCAGGTGTCTCCAAACCAAAATCCATAGTGCCGGTTTTCAATTTTTCAGTTAATGTCCTCTGCACTTTTGAGGTCTCTGTGTTAGGAGACAAATTTAATCTATGTGGTTTTGAAATGTTATTTCCGACATTGTCAGTTGGGCCGGTGTTTTGACGATCGCGAATTTTTATGCGCTTTTATGTCATATACCATCCATCTTTTCAATTTTCTTATTGAATTTGAAATTAGTTTTGTTCTGAAAATTTTTAATTATTTATTTTTTTATAGTTTTTCTGTTTTAAATATGTTATTTACGCTAATATGAGCATTTAATCATTTTATCGTTTCATTGATTTTTATTAAGTGCAATGTTAAACCATATGCAAAGGATAAAACAGAGGGGACAAAAGCTTCTTGGCTTGTTAGTGTTTTTGTTTATGTAATCTGTATAAGGATTCCATGACATTTTACTGTCAATTATCTATTGTTCTTAGGTGTTTTTTTCCCTTTATGATTGCTATAGAACCATACTATGAAGGTGGTTGGTAGATTACTTTCCTTCGATTGGTTAAAAGTATGTTGTTGATTTTGTGTGAATTATTATTCAAACATTAGTTCCCCAATTATATTTTCAAATTTGGCTCTTACTAGTACACCTGGATCGTTAGTGTAGCTGATACAGGAGATACTCTCCTTGTTTAGAATGCCCATGTAGTTGATCCACGGTTATTAGCCACGTTGGCTAAATTACACCTCTTTGTGGACACCCTTTTGTTGGGGCTACGGTTAGGTAATCGTTATTTAGCTACTATTTTATTTTAGCTTTTACTTTTGCATGCTGAGCAGCCAATCGATAGTAGAGTAGTTAATTTTTTTTTAACATCCACCGCTTGTTTGGTTACATTGTAATTGGTGTTGTCAAATTCACATTGTATATCTACAAATATTCAGGACAACATATTTTTGTAATATTTATAACAACAATTTATCTACTTCGTCACGTAGCTTTTTCCAGCTCACTCGCTTCAATTTCAAATATTTCTTTGTTATATACAGTAAGGGCCTTTCGATAAGATGAACAATATGTGGTTGTTTTTGACTTTACAAATTTTTGAGAAATTTAAGAGAATTTAGAGTTTAAAACGTAACGTCCGAGCTCTCTCTCAAATAAATTTTTGTAATGGAAATTTCTATTTGTAAAAATTAGCTTTCATTTTTGTTGTTGTTTTAAATGTCAAGCAAAAACTTCACATTTAAATAAAAAATAGTCTACCTAATTTATTTATATAGTTTTTACTGAAAAAAGGCAAAAATAGCTGCGAAAAATGTCAAATTGCTACATGTGCAAAAAAATAAATAAGACGATTTTAAATATCTTTCTTCAGTAGAGTACAAAACACTGAACAAGTCTGAAAGTAGTAGACGAAATACGCCTATCGGTATGATAAGCATATCAGTAAAATTAAAAGGCAAATATTCGACAATTTTGGACAATTATAAAACATTAAATAATTCTACAAAAAATTTCAAAAAATTACTAATTAATTAAAATTAAAAAATTTCATAATCTAAAAATTAGTTATTTTTGGCATGAAAGAATTTGGAAAAATTTACGCATTTAAATATTTTCACTACTCTGGTAGAATTTTATGTTCACATGATTATTCCTCTCATTTGCAAATATTCGCAAATAAAAGTAAACACACAGACCTATTATTACTTACAATGAACCTATGTAGTACATAATATGTCAAATAAAAACAAAAGAACAAATTCATCTAAAATAAAAAATATAAAATATATAAAAAAAAAAAAAATCAGTTAAAATCTTCATATAATCATATCACCGGCAGTTTCATCTTAATGTAATAGAATATCAACGATCCAAGAAAAGTTTAAAGAAATTTACATCCAATGAATTTTAATAAAATTAAACGACCTACCTCTTTAATTAAAAAAATGTTTTATTTTTAGTAATTTTATCCATTATATGCCGCCTACTCTAGGGAGTATGTCGATACTATACAGTATATGAGGGAGCAATATTTATGTATTTGTATATAGGGGTTTCTGCTTTATCGTGAGAAGTCTATGTCAGCACGTAAATTACTGTTATTTTAAAAATTTTAAATCTGGCGTTAAGTTGAATTACTCAACACGGGTTTCTAGTCTTAATATTATACAACGAGTTTAATATTTAACAGCTGCTTTCTTGCTGCTTCATCCTTTGCTGAAATGTAACGTAGACATGAATTAAAATGGACTTAAAAATAATATCTAATCAGTAAAAAATAGCGATGTACTTCACAGTTGAAAAGTTCGGGTAGTTGCCATACAACTTCTGGCACTCATCAGCCATATTCCTCACTCATCAGCCATAAACCAAAAAATTTGTATTTTGATACTATATCAAGAAAAAAATTAGGATTAACTTGATTGGATCGGATAGCTACCATAGAAACAATCAAAAAATTTAGGGAGAAACTAATTATTCATTCAAACCAGGGGATTTTTACCCTTCCTCATTTTAGTATGCCATTTCCAGAATGCTTTCACTGGAATTTTGCCTCCAGAATTGCATTTATCAATTAGAGCGAGCTCAACATATTCAATGGTTATTTGGCTTTACGTTATTTGGTCTATTACTTAGAAGAAATTGATCGTTTTTATATAGATTTAATTTTTAGCATTAGAATAAAATTTCTGTAATTTTTTAAAATAATTAAATAAAAGGAAAATATCGACTTTCCTAGGAATTTGACTAAATATGCTTATCATCTAGATACGTCTATTTCGTCTACTACTTTCAGACTTCTTCAGTGTTTTGTACCCGACTGAGGAAAGAAAACTTAAATCGGCTTATATATGTTAACTGTACAATTAGCAATTCCACCTTTGATTGGTAGTTGGTTGAATAACTTTCAATTGAAATAGTTCAGGTAGATGATTGATTTATTACTTTATTGTTAATATTTATAATATAATTTTTAACGTGAGAGTGACAGGTAAGAGTGGTTTTGGGGTTGTAATAACCCAATTACGCTTTTCTATGAATTAAACATTGAAGAATATCCATTGTTGTGGATTCTGATGTGATTTACCATAACTATGTCTTCTATGAAAATGCTATGATTCTCTTTGTTGATGTGTTCTGCTACTTTGGAGTGAAATGTTTCTTCCTAGTTAGTTCTGATTCTATCTGGTTTTAGGAGTCGCCTTTCCATGTTTCACCAAATTTGTGCTAATAAACTTTGTTGGAATAACTGCAACTAATATTTTATATTCCCGGTTTTGCTATTTGATCAATTGAGTCCATAAATGATTTTAATGAAATCTTGAGCGGATTGATTCTGTTGCTATATACTACTTTTAACCCGTGTTTTATTACACAGAGACTATCCAAAGAAAATCATCAAACTCCTTTTTTAGATAGATACTTGGTGTATGCAGTCAGGTAGGATAGTTTTTTTTCTTTGAAATTTTTATATACCAACTAATTTTTTAAATATGGAAAACTACATCTATGGTAGTCAATAGTCATCATAATAGTGTAATTCCATTTGATATTAAATTATAACCAAAATTAATTTGAAAGGAAATTTTTTGTATTAACATTCATATTCTGAGCGGAACTTTCTAATTAGTATAGTCAGGTGGATTATTATGTTTGTGATTTTATTTATAAAAATATAAATCAACTTTTTTCTCATTATATTGATATGTCAAAGTACAATTGCAGTTACTTGCATTTTAACTAACGAATGATGATATGCAAACTAGTTATATGTAGTTGTAATTTTGATATAGATATTCATCATACATGTTTCGGTCCTAATTTAAACACAAATTTTTTGAATAATTTTAGAGTGAAAATATATTATTAATTCACGATGAATCCGGCTATAATATTTTGCAAAAAAGTGTTGGATTAAATCATATAGAATTAACAAAATGGCTGTTACATCGTCATAGACCTGATGTTAATCGTAGTCCTTGCTCTCTTCCATTGCATATAGCATGTCTTAAAGGTAATTGATGTGATGCAAATTTGATTTTTATTTTTAATTAAATCATTTTTTAAGGTTATGAAGAATGTGTTGAACTCTTATTAAAACATGGAGCTCGAATTGATACAGAGGCGCGAATGTGTTATCCAGGCTCTCATTGTCACAGTTGTGAAGAAAGTGGTAAATATCGTGGTAATCAAGAAGATGTCGCAGGTGTTGCAGCAACATCGTCATGTAATGAAAGAAATTATACCAAATTACAAAATGCTGTTTGTTATGCGATTGATGGTGATCAAATTAATGTTTTAAATATTTTATCACAAAAAATGGAAGATCCTTGGGTATGTAGTTACTTGATATAAAAATCTGTTTTATTACATTTTCTATTTGAACGTTAAGTATAATATCATATTACAGATAAGTAATTTTATACAGATTTTTAGTTTCTAACAAAAAATCGTGGCTAAAATTTATAATAATGGACCTCTAACATTGTATGTACATCTAATATCAGACAGCTTTTTGAAAACATAAATAATTAAAGCCAAAGATAAGAAAAAAACCTTTCTTGAAAGTTCTGTACAGCGATAAATCGGTTTTTTTTAGTTTTATATAAAGTTTTATGTAAAATATCTTCAGCACTTCCATACCGCTTGGTTGGGATAGGATAAGATAGGAAGAAAAAAGTGAGTTAGATTAGTATTAGGAAGTTGAACGATAAAGGCATTAATATTTTACTTATATCTTTGTAAATTATAAGTTGAACGTGAAAATATATCAGAAGGAAGGAGAAGGATTCTTGAAGTGCGAATGAATTTCCATAACCGATTTTATGTCATTTCGGGATTTAAACATTTGCGGCTCCTCTTGTTTCGCATTGGAATTGTTTAAGAGCAGAAAGCCGTTTTATGACTTCTGTTGATCATGTGTTCACATTTACGAAGTATCTATAAAACAGGGAAAGTGCTCCGACTACACGTAGAAGTCCAACCTGCTTACGTGAAATAAAATAGTTTCGAGTTTTAGACGAGTTAAACTGAACTCAGTTTTTTTGCCTCAGTTAGTAATTTTAGTCAGATGATGGTTAATCATGTGAATCAGTATTTGTTTTCTATTGCCACCTTCGGTAGTTGTAGCTTTAGGTTTCCGGAGAAAATCTAAGGATGTGACCAGAGTACTTTCATCAGCAAAACTGTGGATTGGATTGAAAATTGTTTGGAGTAAATCGTTGATGAAAATCAAAAAGAGAGTGGGTGTAAGAATAGGTCCTTGCGGAACACCAGAACTCATATTAAGTTTTTCAAACGTGAAGTCGTCTACTAAAACGCGAATCGAACGATTCGAAAGAAAACTTTCAATCCAATTAGAAAATACAGACCTTAGCCTAATATCTTGACTTTTGGCTATGAAAGTTGCCATCTTCCATCAAAAGCTTTCGAAATATCTAAAGCAATATGAATTATGTAAGGTAATATTGAGCTTTTCGCAAAGGCAAGTCATCATATCATCGGTAAACCGTTGCGATCTAAACCTAAAGCTTTTGCTCTCAAGATATTTAGAAAGTTTTGAATTAATTATACTTTCCATAACTTTAGAGAGAATCGAAACAATAGCTATAAAGCTATAGTTCATAGGGACGCTTTTGTCACCTTTTTTTGGAATTGGATGAACGTGTGCGAATTTCCATTGACTGGAATTGACCAGTCGAAAAGGACAAATGGAACAAGTTTCGCAGTGGTTTCGAAATGACGAAAGAAGTTTTTTTTTTGGAACCATTACACGAATTCCATCAGGTATTCTAAAGTAAAGTTTTCCAATTGAAAACTCTACCTGAGAGAGAGGTTGAGGGTATAGTAAGAACTGTAGGATAAGGTAGTGAGGATGCAAAGATTTGTACATATAAGTTGACTTTACCGGTTGGGTCCATTTCGAGTCCATCATCGTCAATCAGAGGAGGAAAAGAAGACTCAGGAAAATTGTGCATTACAGCTTTAGCAAACAAACGAGAATGTTTTACTTTTATTCGGGAGATAAATTTTTTGCCTCAACGGTCGGTTATGCATCAACTTTTACTGATTGATGACATGTTTGCATTTATTTTTAGCAACATTGTAACACTTCCTTGAATGTCCAGATCTATCCAATTTAAATTTTTTGAAAGCTTCTTTGTCCTTATTGACTTCGACACAGGTATTATTAAACCACGAGGTGGACTAAAAATGAAACTCTTATACCAGTGTGAAATAAATGTTTTCATTCCAAGTAAGTTATAGTCTACTAATAATATCAGTGGCGACGTCAACGTCTCGAAAAAGCACATGAACCAATCAAATGTTAATAAAAATTGTTGAGAAGATCGCAGTTAGCTTGTCAATAATGCCAAACTATTTTTTTATGAGCAGATTTTTGGGTACTGCATGGGCTTTTTTGGAAGTTTGTGGATACACCCATAGGAGAATTTACCGAAACGAGATACTTTTTGGGCTGTGAAGTTAGAAATAGATCCAAAAGATATGACCATTGCAACCAGGAATTCTTGTTGGTTCTTTATAAGTTGAGAAAGATTATGTAAATTGGAAAAAAGTTTAACTTGTTTTTCTTCGACGGAGTTGTGACTAGAGAAAGTGAGTAAGTCCTTGTTGTGCATATTGAAGTCTCCTGCCAGTACAATATCAGATTGAGGATATATCTTACATATAAAGCGATATCACGATAGAAGACGAAGAGTGGCACAAGTGAATAATTAGGAATAGTGAAGAGGGAAGCGTCGCAAGTAACTTGCGTTTCACTAAGGGCCAAAACTGCTGGGTACTCGGATCGAAGATGGGCTTATATTGCCTGGAAGTATGGGCTTGCCGAAGCCGAAAGCCGGAAGTCTTGATAGTCCGCGAATATTGTAAAAATTTAATTTAAATACATATTTATATGAAAAGGTTTTAGTTAATAATAAATTAAGACAAATAAATAAGAAAGTTAGCTTTGTTTATTCTCTAAATAATTTGTATGTAGTTCAGTTTCTCTATACTGTTCTTGAATGTATATAATTGGGGGTTTTTAGACGAGTATTATTTTTCTGCTGTATTCTTTTTGGTTTTAGGAAAGAGGTAATATACGTAAGGGAAACGCTCTACACTCGTATTCTTTTTGTAGACTTATTTTTCATCAAAAAATAAAGGGTTTCTCGCTGTTGTTAAACTAATACATTGACAGGGTTATATTTTATATGTATAATATAGTTTTATCCATATATTTTAATTTTCCTTAAAAATATTTGTCAAAATCATATAATCAAATACATGCTACATTAAAAAAATTTAAATTTTAAAATAATATTATTTATATAAGAGAAAAATAAAAAAAAAATTTTTCTTAAAAAACTGTTCGATAAAAATGCTATCCAATTTGAAATTTTGGTATCTATCAATTTAAAACAAATTCAAATTATACAAATTCAAATAACAAAAAGTTAAAAACAATATTATACATTCGAATTATTCTTTTTAATTTCGTTTTAGAACAAAACTCGAAAAATATTATATTTTTTCAGTTATTAGACTTAAAAAATCTGGTCCTTATTCTTCCTATGCTGGCCTGTATAAATAGGGGTCAAAATGAGAATCCTCTCTGCTGTGTCTAACTTGGAATACATGTAGGCTTAGAAGCAACTCTTCTAAGCATAAAATTATGTATACATTTTTTTTTTTTTTTTTATGCATAGCCAAAACACTAGGTGGGAACCTTTTATACCGATTGGTACGTTTGGCTAGGGAGGGAAAGGAAAATTTGGAAAGGAGGATGGTAAAAGGGAAGGAGGACAATTACGAACGAAGGTGTTAATGTTCGTCTTGAATTTGTTTAGGTCATAAATATAAAATTTGTCATGTTTTGGGAACACATAAGATGGAATTTGGTTCCACATTCGGGATGTTGAAGTTATAAACGAATTTCCATAACTTGTCTTTTGCCATCTAGGGATTTCGATGGTGTAGGGATGAGCACATGCTGCCCTTCGTGTTTCGCGAGGGAAACGCTTAAGTGGAGGTAATATAGATTTAATTTCCACTGAGCATGTGCCGATGCCTACGAGATATCTATAAAAAAGTGAGAGAGCTCCGACTATACGACGATGTCCAAGAGGAGCAAGATGGGCTGTCACATTTGGGTCGTTGATTAGACGAATAGCCCATTTTTGGACTTTATCCAAATGTTTTAACGCAATACTAGAAGCGCCAGCCCATATGTGAGAATTGTACTCCATTTTGGGTCGTATGAAAGCTTTATAGATTTTCAAGAGGTCACAGGGGGAGAAGTAAGCCTTGCAGCGGCTAAGAAAACCCAAACATTTGGCTGCGTTTTTTGCAACATCAAATATATGATCATTCCAGATCATTTTTCGATTAAGGTGCATACCTAATATGCTTAAGCTTTCAAACCGCTGAAGTTTATCTTCCTGAAACAAAAGAGTAGGATCAAAAATGGAAATTTTTCGGGAGATTGTACAGCTCTGAGTTTTAGAAGAGTTAAACTCGACTCTGTTTTTTATGCCCCAATTAGCTATTGCGACCAAATCGTGGCTGAGGGAACTAGCCATGATGTCTCTTTTGGTTGACACAGCGGTGGATGTAGCTTCAGATTTTTTATGAAAATCGTAGGAGGCTACTAGGGTGCTGTCGTCTGCAAAGCTGTGGATTGGATTGAAAGTGGTTTGGAGCAAATCATTTATAAATATAAGGAATAGGGTAGGTGAGAGAACTGATCCTTGGGGAACACCAGCGTTTATTTGGAATTGATCGGATTTAAATCCGTCAACTAAGACTTGAATCGTACGATTCGAGAGGAAACTTTCAATCCATTTGAGAGAAGAGTGACCCAGGCCTACTGCTTGACATTTTGCTAATAATGCGCTATGCCATACTCTATCGAAAGCTTTAGAAATATCTAGAGCCACAATATTTGCTTCACCCGAATTGTGCAAGCAAATATTTAGCTTCTCGTTAAGGTATGTCATTAAATCTCCGGTGGACCGGTGGGATCTAAATCCATATTGCCTATCGTGGACAATACCTTGGCTGTCAAGATATTTGGTCAGCTTTTTGTTTATTAAGATCTTCATCACTTTGGAGAGGATCGATATTATAGCTATAGGCCTGTAGTTGGAGGGATCGCTTTTGTCGCCTTTTTTGGGAATTGGGTTAACATGCGCAATCTTCCATTGGGTTGGGTATACTCCTGTAGAGTAGGATAAATGGAATAAGTTGCGCAATGGTTTGGAAATAGCGAAGGCTATATGTCTTAGAACCATAGCAGGGATGCCATCGGGACCGGTAGACTTTCTGATATTCAGATTCTTGAGTACCTTAACAACGGCACGAGTTCTGAAGTAGACTCTTCCGAAGGATGAGTTACTTATAGGAACTGAAGGTGGATTTTGAGTCGTTGGGGGAAGAGTGGAATTAGCAGAAAACAATTTGGCAAATAAATTTGCTTTTCCAACTGAATCTGACATTATTTTGTCATGGTCTATTAGTGGCGGAAATGAAGATTCGCAAAAGTTATGCATGACATTTTTAGCAAAGGACCAAAAGGTTCTACTAGTGATAGGGAGATATAAAATTTCTTGTCTCAACCTTTGAGTATGTAAAAACTTCTACTGGTTAATGACCTTTTTACAATTATTTCTGACGATGTTGTAATTCTTCCTTGATTCCTCTGACTTATTGGCCATGAGATTTCCAAATGCCACCTCTTTTTCTTTAATAGCTTTCCTACAGACGTCGTTGAACCACGACGTGGATGATTTTGTTACACTTTTTAACGAGTTAGGAATAAAAATTTTCATACCTAACTTAATCGTTTTGCTAACAACGTCTGTAGCAAAGTCAACATTTTTATGTTGGAAACACAAGGACCAATCAAAGCTTGTTAAAAAATTGTTTAGACCATCCCAGTTGGCTCGATTATAATGCCAGATCAATCTTTTGGGATGTACATTTTGGTTGGTCAATGTGCTTGTAAAGAAACTGACATTTACAAGACAATGGTTAGATTTGCCAAGTCCAGAATTAACAAATGTGGAATATTTCTCGGGATGAGAGGTCAGAAATAGGTCTAAGAGATTCATTTTATCGCCAATCCGGTCCGGGGTTCTTGTTGGACTTTTTACAAGTTGAGAAAGGTTGTGTAAATTAGAAAAAAGTTCAACTTGCGTGCCTTCGGGAGTATTGCGACTAGAATGATTGAGCCAGTTGATATTATGAACGTTAAAATCTCTGGCTAACACAATTTCAGATTCTGGATGGTTTTCCAAAATCATTGTATACTTATTACTTATACATGGATTGACAGTTGACAGTTCAGGTAACACATATAAAAATATTGATGTATCATGTAGATGTATGTATACTATCGTCGTGCTTTATAAAATTGTTGATGAGTTAAATTAATATAAGAGATTTTGTGTTAGTTCGATTCGATTCTCTTTTGAGTCAAATTTTTTTTGTATTATTTATGGATTATTGCATTTGATTTTTTGGACTTTTAGTACGAAAAAAAAGAATTAGCACGATAACATTAATATAGGCTTTTAAGGAAAATTTATTAAAGATAAGTATTTCCTTTTCAGATACACGGAATTTATAGGAATTTTAATAATTTTACAGATTAACCCATTTTAAAGAAACATCAACACCAATGGAATAAAGAGATAACTGAAATGATGTGATATTTTATTGCTTTTATTGAACCTACCTATATTAAAATTTTATTGTTCAAATTTATTTTACACATTTTATAATAGTTAATTTTAATAAAAAAAGATTTTTTAATTTATGACTAAAAAGTAAATAATAAAAAAAAAAGCTTTTTAAAAACTTGCTTTACATATATGAGCTTGCTGCTAATGTTTTAAATATATGAACTTGCATGCATAAAAGCAAGTAGCGTCAATCATGATAACTGTTTAAAATATGAGCTTAAATTTACGCTCCTTGTTTTTATTCATGGCAAGCTCATATATTTGCTTTTTCCGTACAAACATTTGATCTAACATTATTTTCTCCTGTCTGAAGTCAAATGTTACAATTACACACACAACATTTTTTAACATACCTTGAACTACTACTAATTTATGGTGCACTCCTTTTTAGTGCATTTAAAGTTGCTACCAAAACTGTGTAACCCTTGGAAAAAGCAAGTTTTTAAAAAGTTTTTTTTTTTATTGAAAATTCAAACACAACTAAACTTTAAATTAATCCGCAATAAGAGTATTTATCTGGAATTGGTGACATGATGGTTTGGTGATTGATTGCTGCTATTAAAGTTTCATTTGATAATGATTTTTTTTTCTGTTTCTATTCTTTTCCTCTTTTTTATTTTTTGTTTGATCTTAATTCAAATGGTAATGTACTGATTTCTTAATATATATATTTTTTAATAATATAATAATTATAGCAATTTTCAATACGCAATAAATGGCACTCATACACACAATTATCAATTTAAATTTGTTCAGATGGAAAACAAATGTTTGAAATGAATAAAACAAAATTACAAAATGTTCAATAAGTGATAATAAAAAATTAAAATACGCATGGGTTTTTTAGATTTATTCTTTACTTTAGTAGTTGCTCTGTAATACGTATCTGAACCTGAAGTTAAGCCTGTATCGAAAAACCAGTAAAAAAAATTTCACAATAAACAAATAGGAAGTCATTTTATCAAAAAAGTGTTTTATTTATTAGTTTTTCTGTCCTAAAATATGATTTATTAAAAGTAAAAAAAATATATTGAGTTACATTTTTTTTACATTTTCGTTCCCAACAAACATATACATGTGTACTAGAATACAGAGAATCAGAAAGAATTTCTTACATTTCATATTTTTATTTATTTTTGGGTACAAAATATATTATACATTTGTATCAGTTTTATATGCTACAAAAATAACACCAAAAATAGTCACTAAAACTTTTCCCCAGTTAGGATTATATTGTCTTATGACCGAGGAGCATGGGTTCAAAACTCGTGAGAACAGACAATTTTTTCAAATGGTGAAAATTTACAATAATACAACCACATTGGTTCAAATATATAATTATATAGTATTATATATAATATATAAATAATTAATAAAGATATAATAATTAAAAACTAATAAAAATAATATAATTTATTATAATATACAAAAATATATGACAAATAATTATTATAATTTAATAAAGACCCAAATTTCGAAAAAGAAAAGGAACTATATAGGATACACTGTTAAAATAAATAAATAAAGATTAGTGTTTTTAGGGATTATCACCTTGCAAAATACCACTTGTATAAGATTAGTTATCTGTGAGTAATATCTTAAAATTTTAAACATCTAATTTATATTTAATACTTATATATATATTATAACTACAAAAAAAATGTTGCATGTAACATTTAAGATGTTAATTTGGGTTTTTTTTTGTATTTTGTTCTTTATTTTTCCAAATCAAAAATAAAATTAAACAGTGTTTTTATCAGATGCCGTTTCGAGTGAAAAAACCGTTATTACATTTGACATGTGAAAGAGGTGCTTGGAAATGCGTTCAACAATTGGTAAGTTATCACAATATACATTTTTATTATAAATATGTGCACTGTATTCTGTCTAATAATTTTTAAAGCAAAAGAAAATTATTTATATTTTTTTCGACAGGTAATTACGCGCTCTGAAGAAATAAATTTAATTAAAGATGAGTACTATCCAATACACCAAGCTGTACTGCATGATAGTAGATTTTTGCAATTGTTAATTGATCATGGTGCTGTGACAACTGTTCGGACGTGTACTCAACAAATGACATTGTTGCATGTTGTTATATTTGCTGCTAGAAAATCTGCAGAAGATACTCTGCAAACCTTAAGGCTGTTATTACAAAGTGGATGTAATGAATTAATTAATGAACCAGATTCATTAGGAAATACACCATTACATGCGTTAATTGTTCGTTATGCATTAGAAGAAGCAAGGTAAATCTAAATAGTTATTAATATAATGAAATGAATTATGTTTAATTATTTTTCATTTTATTAAAGATATGGCTATGATAAATGGAGTAAATGGGATGTATTGCATTTAGTAAGATTTATGTTACAAAATGGTGCTAAAGTGTCTATAAATCAATCTGGAAATAGTGCTTTGGCATGTGTTTTCCGTCATGTTCGTGATTGGGAAGTTTGTTTTGAATTGCTTAATATGTTAATTAAAGAAGATGGTAATTTATTTTCACCTCTAAATCAAGTGCAGTTGCAATTGCACTTGCACTTTATTTCGTTTTTCAAAGTGTAATTTTTGTTTTGCTTTAGGTGATCCCAATATTGTTGGTCGTGATGGGTCTGTTCCGATTATGGTTTGCCTAGTTCCACTGATAAACAAAGATCAATTGCATCATTTTACTCATTCTATGAAGGTAATTTGTCAACTTAGTGTAACCCATCATGTCTTGTTTATTACTGTTTTCATTTTATAGGTTTGCTATTTAAATTGCATTCGAATTTTATTACAATATGGAGCAAATCCAAATTGTTCATATCGTTCAAATTTAACACCATTACATGTTTTAGTATTTACAGTTAGTGAAAATTTCACGCTTAATTGTGATGTTCAAAAACGTATTAATTTTGAATTTATTAAAAATATTTTATTATTATTATTGCAACATGGCTTAGATTGTAATTTAACATATCAGCATATATTGCAAGCAGTTGTTGAAATGGTACAGAATGTTCGTACAAGTCCTCCAGATATGATGTGCATCTACGAATTAATAAAACTTTTAATACAATATGGTGCTGACCCAAATATATTATTAAGTTGTAAGCCAACACCTGGTAGTCAAATGTTTTCAAATGAAATAGCAAATTTTGGTGAAAATATGTGTCATATTATTGATGAATCATCACAAGATTTAGAAGGTCCAACTTCATCCGTATCTACATCAAATAACAATAATAATAATATTAATAATAACAACAATTTAAATGGTGTAAACAGTGGAAATGTTAATTTAAATGTAAGTAATAGCATTAACAGTAATAGTGGTAATGGAATTCGTTCTATACATGGAGATCACTTTCGTAATTCATTTCGTACGAATTCTAGATATATATTATTTTATTACATTATTTTGATAAGTAAAAAAGAATTTATTTTAAATGATCCTGAACTGACTTACACACATATTATTAATTTATTTTATTTAACAATGCAACATGAGCCATTATTTAATTGTTTGAAATCACTACACAATTTTTATGTAGCTCAAGTACCAAATAAAAAAACTGAACCATTAATACAACTAATTTCATCAATGTATCGTAAACCTAGAAGTTTAAAACAAATGTGTCGGATTGCTATATATGAAAGTGTTAATCGAAAATTAGCTCAAAGTATTAATGGATTAAATTTACCTGGACCCTTAAAAGAATACGTATTGAATTTCGATTCATAATTTTTAGATTCAAATTTCTGTTATTTGATTGTTGTCTTTGTTAAATAAAATATTTATAATAATGTTAGCACTTGTTAAATGCAAGTTTCAAGAATGATATGCAAGAAATAGCTTTTAATTTATATGATGTAAAAAAAAAATTATTTTTATTATCATATATAAACTCTCAGTTAATAATATTTTTTAATAATTTTATTAAATTCTTATTTAAGTTTGTAAAAATTGTTCGATGTTATTGTTTATTTTTAGTTTTTTTATAAAGAAAAAATCATGTCAAACTGTAAGCTTAGATATATTAAAACTAATGTGTATATAAAGATTTTTTTTCAAAGCTTTAATATTGTTAAGTTAAGATATAATAATAAAATAAAATTTATTAGTTTATTTAAATACACTATTTAAATATTATTTTGATAATTTGATTTTAAAATATAAGCATTATCTGTTACCAACGTAAAATTACCTTTTTGGCAATAAGTAAAGAAGAACACTTTTATGTAGGAAAATGTGTTTTTAATTTTTGAAAGTTAAACTTTGTATTTTATTCTTATTGTTGATTGTTAAAAATTAAAGTGTAAAGGTGATTATGAAAATTAAAAACTAAAAAGTTTTATTTACATTCAACAAAAAAAAAGTCTATTATATTTGAATAATTATAATACATACTAGCGCAGTATATCTGAAGATTGAGTCTATACTAAGTAAATTGTAAATAATGGTTTCAAATATTCTGGCGTGAACATATATGTACCTTCGTATGAAACTCTAGATAATTGTCTTATGAGATACCTATCGTTTGGTAACATTTTAATTATTTCGTATGGCCATTTAAATTTAGACAGCAAATTTACTCTGATGGACGTAATCGTATGTTTTATAATCACTGAATTTCCTATTTTATACTTAAATGGTTTTTTATGATTTCTGTCGAAATAACTTTTATTCCTATTTTGACTTTGATTAATGTTTTCATTCGCTTTATATCTGGTGTCGTTAATATTAAAGTTTTTGTAACTGTCGCTAACATAAAGCCTTTAAATAATTTCGTTTTTGGTCACTTCGAATATTTTCCATTTTTTTTTAATGTTTTTTTTTTGTTTTTACAGTAACTTAGGTAGAATCACCTTTTCGTGTTTCGCAATGTTTTTCGAGCATTTCTTTATCAAATTACTGGCTTATCAACTCATTGAATGTTGAAAACTACTACAATGTTAGGAACTAAGCCTTCTTAAATAGAACAGCTCCTTTTTATTTAATTTGTTACCAGATTATATACTCTCAATTATTTTTTGTCATTTATTTTATCCCAATGATAAAAGATACTGGACCAGGTCGAAAAACCCATAAAGCATTTTTGTACTTCATCGGAAATCGAACCTGGGACCTTGCGGTTGAAAGGCAAGCGCTCTACCTACTGCGCCATCCAGCGGGTATGGGTTTTTTTATTTGTTTCAACATTTTGTGGTACTAGAGCACACAACTTCCTCTCTCATTTGAACCATGTTTTCCGTCCGTTTCATTTCAGAAATAGCAATCTACCTTTGCCGTCAAATCGCTTATCGCAAGTGAAATTGTAACGCTTAACCTTAATCTTATAAAAAAGAGGAAATTTAACATCTTGGAACAGGTAGAACAGCTTGGAGATCGTATACCGCTACCAAACTGTTCAACTCTTTTTGTCTTGCTGTTTTTCTTGACGCGAAAGTATTTTTTTCTTCGTGATGGATTTTGTAGGAATCTATTAATTTCTCTTCCTTTTCTTCGTTGCTGTTTTTGTATGATTCACAAAGATCACACTGATCTCTCTTTGGCTGATAAAAACAAATGTTAAATTCTCCGTGGAAAATCTGAAAAATGGCAGAAATTGCATAAAGGAGTTCTTGGACGTCCATATCCTCTTTGTAATCGCGATAAAGATCGGTTAAACTTCTACCTCCTTCTATATACTTACGTGTACTTTGTGCTCTTAAATAGTGGGACTCTATTCTGGGAATATTATTAATAAATCGTCTTACTTTGTCTTTTTTATCGATAGTTGATTTTTTCCCATGTTTCCCTTTTTTATCGCTTGAAACACATCCATTTTCATCTATTTTCGTTATAGCAGTGTGGTTTTAAAAAATATTATTTTACATACTCGTAATTTTTCTTGATTTATTTTAAAATAGAAGGCATTATTTAACTTCCTCAAATTCTGAGTAGATGAATATTGATATTTAGGCTTAATGCGTTCAATGTGTGTAATTATATGACCGTTCCCGTACGCACATCTTGTATTATCTTGTATTATCCAAGTTTTTACCAGAAGTCGTTCCTGTACTGAGAGTTTTTTCTAAAAACGAGAGAAAACATATGTTTTCAACTTCGTTCAACAAAGTTCAACAACATTCTCTCGAATAAGTTTTTGCAAGTAAAATTTTAAATTGTAAAAACTTATACTTTAAATTTTTGTTGTTGTTGTATTTTTTAGGTTATGTTTTTATTTACTTTTGTAATTTCTCATATGTGTCTGTTATGCAAAATTTTGTTTTTTAAATGAAATTTATTAAAAAAAATGAAAAATATAATTTAGTGGAGGATAAATTTCATAATTCTTTATTATTGTAATATATGTATAATTTAATTTAATAATACGGATACACTTGCTAAGTCTCTATAACAGCAAGCTTCATGACCCGCAAACCATAAAAGTACAGCTATATGTTTTTCTGAGCTACATTTTTTATCTGCACGTAGGTTTGCAAAACTTTCAAATGTTTGCAGTTCTTCATATAATAGTATTTGAAAACATTTTTGCTTACACGAAAATGTCTTACAAATTCCTCTTCACAATAACCTGGAACTATTTCTTCCAAATAGTTTCGAATGCAATGTCTTTTGTTTTTATGTAAAAAGTTCTCCAACAGCACTTGCTTTAGAATTACATTCCTTAACTCTTCAGTTTCGCTTTCACTAAAAAAATGTAATAAAAATGTAATCCGAATCGCTACTTAGTAATATATATTTTTTATATCTTCCGCTGCCATTTCGTTTAAATTTAATTATATACAATTCCTTAAAAAAAACACCTCCGGAAATTCAAAATGATTGTTTATAATTAAATTAATTTCAGAATGTCAGATTGCTTGTCAGCTGTTTGACAGCTGCAAGTTTTTACGAATTGCGTTCCAGTAGTTTTACTTGCAGATGAGAGTTTTTTTAACTCTTTTTTCTTTTTTTTTTTTTTTCTCTCTTTTCTCTCATTTGCAAGTTTTTACCAGAAAAGTACGGGAACGGTCCTTATAATTTTTTTGTTTGTCTATATCTCCAAGATTTCAATAAGACTACTGCATTGAAATTTGAATTTAACGTTGCACGACGGTTGTATTTTTCTTGGTGCAATTTCGTTTTTTGATTTTGATTGAGAAATATAACTATTATGGAAAAACAATCCTATTTTATTCTAATTTAATTTTATTTTATTTCTAATAATAATCTTTATAATCTTATTATTATATTTGCCTTAATTAACTTGCCTTGGACTTTATATGTTTGTTTCAATTTGCTTCAATTCAACAAAATACCCATTTCAATAACCATTTAACCAAAGTATATCCATAAAAAGAGTAAGAACTCATGTATGCATTCATTTGTTTGCACACAAATTCATATGCAAATTTGATAAACATTGTCAGAAATAGACGATAATAAGAATTTTACGTGTAAGAAAAAGAAAAAATATAGTAAACAAAAAAGAGTAACAAAAAAGGTTGGCTGAAATTAAATAATAAAGTTTATAATTTTGAAAAAAAATTTCGACAAAAATTTCGTTGAAATATTTAATACAATATTATTTTCTAAATTGTATCAACTATGCATAAGATTTTTAGGAGACCTAACTAAAACAGTATCATATTCTTTAAATTCTGTGATTTGTAAATAGATGTTGTCCTCAGTATTATTTTATAATCGTATCCCAATATAATAAATATTTAGGTTTACTAATATAATTAATAAAAAATAATAATGTTTGTAACTCCAAATTATTACTGACAAAAATATTTTTTTTTTTTTTTTTATGCATAGCCAAAACACTAGGTGGGAACCTTTTATACCGATTGGTACGTTTGGCTAGGGAGGGAAAGGAAAATTTGGAAAGGAGGATGGTAAAAGGGAAGGAGGACAATTACGAACGAAGGTGTTAATGTTCGTCTTGAATTTGTTTAGGTCATAAATATAAAATTTGTCATGTTTTGGGAACACATAAGATGGAATTTGGTTCCACATTCGGGAAGTTGAAGTTATAAACGAATTTCCATAACTTGTCTTTTGCCATCTAGGGATTTCGATGGTGTAGGGATGAGCACATGCTGCCCTTCGTGTTTCGCGAGGGAAACGCTTAAGTGGAGGTAATATAGATTTAATTTCCACTGAGCATGTGCCGATGCCTACGAGATATCTATAAAAAAGTGAGAGAGCTCCGACTATACGACGATGTCCAAGAGGAGCAAGATGGGCTGTCACATTTGGGTCGTTGATTAGACGAATAGCCCATTTTTGGACTTTATCCAAATGTTTTAACGCAATACTAGAAGCGCCAGCCCATATGTGAGAATTGTACTCCATTTTGGGTCGTATGAAAGCTTTATAGATTTTCAAGAGGTCACAGGGGGAGAAGTAAGCCTTGCAGCGGCTAAGAAAACCCAAACATTTGGCTGCGTTTTTTGCAACATCAAATATATGATCATTCCAGATCATTTTTCGATTAAGGTGCATACCTAATATGCTTAAGCTTTCAAACCGCTGAAGTTTATCTTCCTGAAACAAAAGAGTAGGATCAAAAATGGAAATTTTTCGGGAGATTGTACAGCTCTGAGTTTTAGAAGAGTTAAACTCGACTCTGTTTTTTATGCCCCAATTAGCTATTGCGACCAAATCGTGGCTGAGGGAACTAGCCATGATGTCTCTTTTGGTTGACACAGCGGTGGATGTAGCTTCAGATTTTTTATGAAAATCGTAGGAGGCTACTAGGGTGCTGTCGTCTGCAAAGCTGTGGATTGGATTGAAAGTGGTTTGGAGCAAATCATTTATAAATATAAGGAATAGGGTAGGTGAGAGAACTGATCCTTGGGGAACACCAGCGTTTATTTGGAATTGATCGGATTTAAATCCGTCAACTAAGACTTGAATCGTACGATTCGAGAGGAAACTTTCAATCCATTTGAGAGAAGAGTGACCCAGGCCTACTGCTTGACATTTTGCTAATAATGCGCTATGCCATACTCTATCGAAAGCTTTAGAAATATCTAGAGCCACAATATTTGCTTCACCCGAATTGTGCAAGCAAATATTTAGCTTCTCGTTAAGGTATGTCATTAAATCTCCGGTGGACCGGTGGGATCTAAATCCATATTGCCTATCGTGGACAATACCTTGGCTGTCAAGATATTTGGTCAGCTTTTTGTTTATTAAGATCTTCATCACTTTGGAGAGGATCGATATTATAGCTATAGGCCTGTAGTTGGAGGGATCGCTTTTGTCGCCTTTTTTGGGAATTGGGTTAACATGCGCAATCTTCCATTGGGTTGGGTATACTCCTGTAGAGTAGGATAAATGGAATAAGTTGCGCAATGGTTTGGAAATAGCGAAGGCTATATGTCTTAGAACCATAGCAGGGATGCCATCGCGACCGGTAGACTTTCTGATATTCAGATTCTTGAGTACCTTAACAACGGCACGAGTTCTGAAGTAGACTTTTCCGAAGGATGAGTTACTTATAGGAACTGAAGGTGGATTTTGAGTCGTTGGGGGAAGAGTGGAATTAGCAGAAAACAATTTGGCAAATAAATTTGCTTTTCCAACCGAATCTGATATTATTTTGTCATGGTCTATTAGTGGCGGAAATGAAGATTCGCAAAAGTTATGCATGACATTTTTAGCAAAGGACCAAAAGGTTCTACTAGTGATAGGGAGATATAAAATTTCTTGTCTCAACCTTTGAGTATGTAAAAACTTCTGCTGGTTAATGACCTTTTTACAATTATTTCTGACGATGTTGTAATTCTTCCTTGATTCCTCTGACTTATTGGCCATGAGATTTCCAAATGCCACCTCTTTTTCTTTAATAGCTTTTCTACAGACGTCGTTGAACCACGACGTGGATGATTTTTTTACACTTTTTAACGAGTTAGGAATAAAAATTTTCATACTAACTTAATCGTTTTGCTAACAACGTCTGTAGCAAAGTCAACATTTTTATGTTGGAAACACAAGGACCAATCAAAGCTTGTTAAAAAATTGTTTAGACCATCCCAGTTGGCTCGATTATAATGCCAGATCAATCTTTTGGGATGTACATTTTGGTTGGTCAATGTGCTTGTAAAGAAACTGACATTTACAAGACAATGGTCAGATTTGCCAAGTCCAGAATTAACAAAGGTGGAATATTTCTCGGGATGAGAGGTCAGAAATAGGTCTAAGAGATTCATTTTATCGCCAATCCGGTCCGGGGTTCTTGTTGGACTTTTTACAAGTTGAGAAAGGTTGTGTAAATTAGAAAAAAGTTCAACTTGCGTGCCTTCGGGAGTATTGCGACTAGAATGTTTGAGCCAGTTGATATTATGAACGTTAAAATCTCCGGCTAACACAATTTCAGATTCTGGATGGTTTTCCAAAATCGTGTTGATTGTGTCAGATAGATTATCTAATTCCACAATAGTTTCGGGCCCACTTAATTGAGGTGATCTGTATAGAAAACAGAAGTGGATGATGTGCTTTCCAACATGGATTTTAACCCATATGTAGTGGAACAATGGGTTGGAGCTCTTGAAATTGTGAAGAGTATTGTAAGCAACATCAGATCGTATATATAGGGCGACCCCTCGATGGGGAACAAAAAGTGGAACTAGTGAATATTTATTAATGTTGAAATTATTATTTTCACTGTTTACTTGAGTTTCACTTAATGCTAAAATTGCTGGTTTTTCAGTATATAGATGAGCTTCGACATCATGGAAATTCGTTGATAAGCCACGAATGTTACAAAAATTAATTTTGAACATGACAGAACACAATAAAAATGACACTAACAAGAATTTTGTATTATCATACACTATAGTATAAAATACAGTGAACAAAAGACAGTCATTACCAACATTCAACAGTTTTTAGTACATTATTGGATGCAGGGAATAACTAAATCTTCTTCACTGTAGATTGTCAAACAAAAAAAAAAAAAAAAACAAAAAAAAACAAAAAAAAAAAAAAAATTATTAGAATTTATAGTGCAATAAAATTGGTTAAATATTAAATTGAAATGAAAACAAAAAAAAAAAATTTTTAAGCATGACAATTAATTAGGAAAAAAGAAAGCACAAAAGGAAATCCAAAAATAAAACGAAAAACAAAAAAAAAAAATATAAAATAAAAATTAAATTTTACAACAAAAACAACATCAAGATAAACTGTGATATTAGAAATTTGAATCGAGAAATTAGTAATTTTATTGATTTATGATATTTTGAGTTATGTTTTGGATAATGAAGGAAGATTTGGCTATTTGTTTATTATTATTAGTGGTGTGATCAATTATATTATGGATAAAGTATTATTATATTTTGAGTCAACTGCACGTGATTTTTATTTTATTCATTTTTTCCATTTTCTATTATTTCATTTTCACTTTAGTTGCTTATTAAATTTTGAATTTTATTATTAATTAAACAGGAATTTATATTTTTATTTTTTTTTTATTAATATCGGAATTCATATTATTGTTTTGTGTTTTAAAAATAAAGTTTTAATTAGATAAAAAAAATTGACAACTTAAAAAACAGTAATTAATATCGGAAAGTTAAAATACATTTATTTTAATTGCTTGTATACCCGACCGTAGCAATGACAATACTGATTAATAATATTTTGTATTATTGTAATGTAATTATAATTTAATATTTTTAATAGGTATATACGAAAATAATAATGTTTAAAACGAAAATATTAAAATAATAAAAGATCAGAATTAATCCTCGTATAAGGGAACAAACTAAATTAGAACTAACATTTTTTGCCACCCTGCCTCATATAAATAATAGGAGGAAACGTAAACAAATCCAAAGGAGAATAATAAGAACGCAAAATTATTTTACAGTATAAAGCAAAAGGCAAACATCTGTTTTGTACCTTTTCTCTCTCATAATAAATTTGGTATACGATAAGTAAATGTAAATTTTACCTCTTTTAACTAATGATATTTTGCTCGGTTTGGTATTTCTTAAAAATTAGGTTGTGTACTAATAATGGAATATGGATATTTGATAAAGTTAAAATTTGGTTTCTCTTTAAATTCACTATATTTATTGACATTTCTATGGTGTAAAGAAGCAAAAAAATAAAAATAAAAAAGGAATATGTACAAAATAGTGTGCATTACAAATCATTATCATTATATTTCAATCATTTTCTATTATTATTCAATTTCAATTATTTTCAATCATCATTTTCATTATATTTTTTTTGTGTTTTTAATTTGGTTTCTTTTATTAATCTCTTTCTTTTATTATTTCTCTTTCTCTCACTAAGTATATGTTAATGTACGTACATGTGTCATATAGGGCTTGCATTTGTTACATACATAATCATATGGCTTAGTTTAATTGAAAATAAAATTCAAACATTATTTATGGAAGAAAATAAAATTAGAACCTACCAGTTATCTATCACTCAGTTAGAAATGACTCTTCTCGAATGTAAAAAAAGTTTAATTTCGATTTATGCATGTATATATTATACTTTTATATGCCAATTTATGCTTAGGCAGCGTTTACACGTCGGACAAAATCGAATTTTATCGTAGATAAAGTCGGATGAGTGTTTACATTTCAGACTTTTTCTCAGATTTAATCTATGACTTTACATCAAATATTTTTTGTATTTAACAGGGTTTCTTTTTATAAAGTGCGTAATTTTTTATTGGTGAAAATTTTTTAATACGTAAATTAAAAAATTATAAGGTATGTAATCAAAAATCTCCAAAAAGTCTTTAAAAATATACATATTTTTATAAAATTTGTTACAGTAATATAAAATATAATTACACATTTTAAGTATGAGCAATAATAACCAAATTATAGTGAATTTTAGTGCCATTTGATTATATGTGTTGTTCTTTGAAAATATATTATTTTTCATTAAAAAAAATATTTTCACTAAAAAGTCTAAAATAAAATAAGGAAAAAAAAATTTTTTTTTAGAAATATTTGCCTTCAATTTAAGCGTACTAAAACTACAAAAATAAACTTTAGAATCGCAGCTTGATATAATGTTTTCATAGCAAGTTATGATTGTAATTACGGAAAAAGCAAATTAGCCGAAATTCTAGGAAGTCTTGAGATGAGATTAAGAGATTTGGTAAAAAGTTCGGGAACGGGTGAACGAACGGGGAACGGGAATAGGGTGACGGCTCCGATTTCATATTGATTAGCGTCAGTAGTTAAAACAAATTTTTGGTTGAAATTTGGGTATTTTAGAATAGGGACATTTGTAATCATTTCCTTTAAATTTTCAAACGCTTCACGATATTTTGGGTCATTTATGTTAATTTCATTATCTTTCTTTAAACAGTTTGTAAGTGGTTGCTCGATTTTTGCGTAATCTCGAATAAATTGACGGTAATATCCCGTGATTCCCAAAAGGCTTTTAATACCTTTTCTTGTATTTGAAATCTTTAAATTTTTAATTGCCTCTATTTTTTTTGGATTGGGTTTAATCCCTTGATTCGTCAAAAGATGGCCTAAATATTCGGATTGTTTCGAAAAAAAAGAACACTTATCAATTTGTATTTTTAAATTATTTCCCCGTAACTTATTCGAATTATCCAACAACCAACCAAGGGTAACACCCAAATAGGTGAATTGTAGGGAGAGTTACTATGTTTTATAATGCCCAGAGCAAGCATATCAGATATTTGTCTTTTGACTTCTTGCTCGGTAAATTTTAGAATAAATTGGGTTCACGTGATTAGTAATTATTTGATGTTTAACTTCTCGCTTCTTTATAAAATAAATTGTTTTTATGTAGAATATTTTTTAAAAGTTTAGATTTTTCATTATTTATATGATCAGTATTAATCCGATCAATTATTTCAGTTATATTAAAGTTTGTAGGATACAATTGATGGATTTCTGAAAATGGACATGAATTGACAAACTTGGTAGTTTTTTCCATGATTTCCATTGTATCGGTTTCAAAGTTCAATATAGCTTTTGTTGCTTTTAAAATATTTTTACCTATAATTGCGTCAACATTTCTATTTTCTAAATTTAATAATTTCCATACCATGTCAGCTTCATGGTTGAATTCTAAAGGAACTTCGGTTATAATTTCTGAAAAATTTTTTGATTTTCCTGTTAAAGTCAAAATTTCAAGAGGTTTTTTCAAATTAATTCTTTTAATATTAGGGAATAGGTTTTTATTTAAAATTAAAATAGAAGCCCCAGAGTCTATTAGACATATTATTTTTTTATTATATACGGTAAATTCAATTATCGGTAAGCTCGTTTTTTGTGTGTTGAGAGAAAATTTTGTTCGTTGTTATCTACTTCCATCGGTTGAACTTTTTGAGAGTTGTTATTATTAAAGGATCTTTGAATATTATTATTAAATCTATTTTCAAAATTTCTGTGATTATTACTATAATTATTGTTATTACCGTTAAAATAAATTGTAATTATGATTATTATGATTGCTAGTATTATTATTAAAATTTTCTTGGTTAGAATTAAAAATATTATTTCTTGAAAAATTATTATTGTTTCGTGAATTAAAATTAAAATTATTGTTATTTCTTGAGTTTGGGTTAAAGTGATTGTTTCTTGAATTAGAAACAAAATTATTTCGCGGATTTGAATTAAAATAATTATTGGAATTTATTCTTTTTGTCATTTTCTTATTTTCATGATTATTTATACCAGTTTGAAGAAGCTTGTAATAAGCATCTTCTAAAGTGGTAACAGTTGTAATACGCAAGAACATACTATCACTTCTTGGAATTTGGTTTAAAAATTTTTTTAGTAATAAATTTTCATAATTTATTACATTAAATTATATCGGTTTTAAATCGTCTAATTTACACTTTAAATTTAATTTATCTTAAATTATAATTAAATCAGAATAATATTGACTTACATTAATATAATTGATGGAGTCAGTTTCCTCTTTTAGTTTCAGGTAACTTTGTTGAATTCCAAATGATCTTTTTAGTAACTGTTTTATTTGTGGCCATGTTGCTGATGTCATTCTGCGAATTGCAATTGCTGCTGGTCCTTGTATTTTGCTGAAGATTATATTTGTTACATATGTTTTGACTGCTTCGTCTGAAGCCATGTTTTGAATTAATTCAACTTCACGTATGAAGTTGGACAGATCGTAAGTGTTGTCTCCCGTGAAAATTGGAACGGATCTTGCTTCATTGATCAATTCCTTTACTGTAATCATATTGTTGTTAATGTTGTTAACGTTATTCATTTTAGTATTAAAATTTTGAACTTCTTTTAAACTTTGTTCGTAATTTTGATTTTTTATTTTATTAGTTTTATTTGCACTTTTATTTTGTTTTGGATAGGGGTTCATTGATTGTTAATGTTTTTTTTTTTTAAATTAACTTTCCCTTTAATCACATAATATGTTTTAAAAATAATTTGTTGATAATATATTTTTATTTATTTTTTTTTTATCCTTTTTATTATTGTTCGAATTGCCCGATTATTCTTTTTAGACAAAGGACCAATCACTTGATAACATTTAATAAGAGTTAAATATTTAAATTATTGGTATAAGTAATTGGTTGGGCTATACCGACTGCAACAATTTTGTTCTTAGTTTATTTCAAAAATAAAAATAATACTGTTTATTTATTTATTTGTTTTATTCAATTTATTATATTAACAACACTCTACTTAGAACTATAAAATCGAGCTGTCACGATTAAAAAGTAACATAGCATATTTGTCATAAAAAAATAATAGTTGTAATATGATTTTTTTCATTTAAAGTTAAATTTATTTATTTTTATATATTATTTTTATTATATATTATTATATTATTTTAATTGTAGTATGATAATTTTCATTTAAAAGTAAGTTATGATTTTTAATGAAAATTATGATTAATTAAAATGTGTAATTTAGAAAAAAAATTGTTTTTGTGTAAAAATTAGTTTATTCATCAAAATATTTTGAGAAAAAAATTTTTAAATAAATTTAAGGAAGGTTTATGGGAACGGAAGTTGAAAGAGTTATAGCTTTAGAATAAATAACTTGCATGGTTACCTACTTCTTACCTGGGTAATAAAACTGTCATTCATACTTCTAACTGGGTAACCAGCTTTCGGTTTTGACAGCCACAAAAAATTTAAATATTAAAAAAAAAAAACAAATGGATGTAAACAAACTGTTATTTTCACTTTTACCATACATATATTATAAAGAATAAAATATCCAATGAATAACTTTATAAGTGTTGTAAGTTGTATTGCCTTGAATTTGAATCTAATATTTCATCATTTTTAAAATGATATGATTCATAATCTTTCTCTCTATTATTAACCTTTTTTCTATTTTTTTGATTTTTATTTAATTGCACCATTTGATTAGTTATCAGCATTTTCTCGGTCAGATTTCTCAGAATCATTTATTTTGATAATAAATTAATTTTAAGAACTTTTATGAAGAGATCCACTTGTAATTTTAGTTTCTTTGATATCAACCCCTTTTGTAACTTGAACTTTTTCATTTTGTTTCTCTCTAATTTTGTTAAACAAATGCTAATATTTCCGACATTTTAAAAGTTGACTGCAGCTGTTATCTACAGGGTTGGGAAAATTTTGTACTTTTAATCGAAAAAAAGTTAATTATATGAAAAGCTTTAAGACATAACCCAGGTTATCTCACTACCCAGTATTTTAAGAGGGTAAGTTTTGACAGCAATTTGTATACGAAGAGAACTAGGTAACCAGGAATACAACTAGATTACCGATAAATTAGTGCTAACGAACCGATTTTTGACATACAATATGGAACTCGAAACAAAGTTTTCGATTTTTTACACTACGGAACTCGGGGTATTTTTATTGGAATGAATATTTAAAATAATCATAGATAACAGTTACAAATTGTTACAAAATTCTTGTGTTGGTCGATAAATATAGTAATGAACCAATTGCACTACGATATACTTCATGTGATTCAAACGGTTCTTCATTTATAGTTTGGCTTAAGTAACCAGTATTCATTGGTGTGACTCTTTAGCGTTCAATATTTTTGTTACAACCATTTTATCAGAAACCTCTCCCCCAATTTGCTTAATTTGATATACCGTTTCTTCAATTTTTGCCAACAAAGTTTCCATATCATCATTACTCTTATTTGTGAAATTAAAAAATTGTTGATGTAGTAGATGCAATGACGTTTCTGATGATTGTTCATGTTGAAAATTTCTTGATAATTGCTGTTACTCTGTATAATTGGAATTTAAACAATACAATA
The DNA here is from genome assembly GCA_963942445.1 of Argyra leucocephala. NCBI lineage: Eukaryota > Metazoa > Arthropoda > Insecta > Diptera > Dolichopodidae > Argyra > Argyra leucocephala. Next base: position 59,947,506 of record OZ012679.1, on the reverse strand, counting down.
TCGGATTATAAGTTCTTTATTTAAAGACAGACGACGTTACAAAAGAATGAAAATAAAAAGGTCAAAAATATACACAACTACAATGTTGTTTACATTAATATATTTACATGTGAAGTGTCAAACCGGACACTTTCTATTGTTGTTTATAAGAGTTCATAAGTCATCGTTCACACTCTCATTTCAACACTCCTCGATGATGTTTGACTTTAAACCTGCCTCACTTCTAAATTTGTTAATTTTTGTAGGTCCTGTTGTGTTACTTTTGTGGCTTTGTCAATAAATCTGCTATGTTATCATCTGATGGATAATACTTGACCGAAATTATGCCATTCTTTGCTAATTCTTTTACAAAATGATATTTTATATTAATATGTTTAGTTCTGTTATTAAAATTTTGATCCTCTAAAATATTTATGCAACTTTGATTACCAACATTAATTTGTACAGGATCATCTTGAGGATCATTTAAATCACGATATAAGTTCTTTAACCATAAAATTTCTTGACAAGTTTCACCTAAAGCGACGTATTTTGACATCACTTTTACCTTTACCTACAGCTAACATTATAGAATTATCAGTAGCAATTACTTTTTCCTTTTTTGCCAGTAATCTGTAATTTGTCAACCAGTGACCAGTCCATTCTGTTAGTTACATGAAAAGACGCCCCGGACCAATCATTTGCGTTTTCACCATTCACAGAAAAAACTTTAGCAAACAACATTGCGTTTCCTTTTTTCACTTGCATCGTGCTTAACATTTAATTGAGGTTTCTCTTTACAAAATTTGCTTATATGGCCATATTGATCACATGAATAACAACGAGGACCTTTTTTATTGTTTCTTTTAGTAGTATTAAAACCACGACTCTTTTTCGTCGTGTCAGAATATAGAGCGACTGCTTCATTTTCTTCAGATATATTAGAGCCACCAATATCCTGCAACAACCTAATTTTTATTGAAACCACTTTCCGTGTCAAACCGCATGTTTCATTTAATTTGTCCCAAACTTTTTTTTGGCTTTTTTTTTGTTTTAATTAAACTTTTATTATGTGCCTTTAATATACAAACTTAAGACTATCTTAGCCTATAAAAACTTTAAGAAAAACCGCTTTAATAAAACTAACTAATATTAACACTTAAATTAATTTTAAATTTTTATGTTAATTCTAATTGCTTAATAATTTGTTTTTTGTACATTCATAATTATTATTGTATGCTTACATACTACTTTCTTATATGTATAATATATTGTAAAAAAAAAAAAGCTGAAAAAATCAATATTATGTCTTGTTATTTTAAATAAAACCTAACCTATATCTACATCTAGCTAACTTTTCTTAACCTGAATGTACATATTTTATACCTATTACTAATTGAATGTGCTTTCTAACCACCAATATGCTCTTTTAATGTTTTTGTCTCTGACTGGTCTTTCTTTGGCGTATCACAATTTTGAACATGTATACATAATTCACTGGTTCTATCATCAAAATTAATTTAGATTTAGCTTTCATCATCTTTCCAACTTCCTTGTTCGTTTCATCAATTGTATCCCACAAGTTATCATACCGGAGAAGATGCTCCATAGCAAATTTCCATGTGTGAAAATTTTCTCTTCATTTGAGTCGTTCAAATTGTACATTATTATTGGTGGACATCGGTTTCTTTTTTTTTTTAAAGGTAGTTTTATTTATTTCAATTAATCCCTTCAATTCAGCGTTATTTCTGGGCCCATATATATGTCTCTATAACTAAATCTACACAACAACAAGAAACGGAAATACAAAATATATATAAAGTGTTGCCATAAGAGCACAAAATAATAATAATAGGTTATGATGAATTAACACCAGAGGCACCAGAGGGTTGTAACTGGATCTAAATTTCAACAATATTTTGACTTATTATTATTTTGACTATTATATTTGTTACTGTTACGTCGGAAATTCAAGTTATTATTAAATTTAGTAAAATTATTATTATTTTGCGCCTTTTTATTGTTTTTAAACGCGGTATTATTTTCGGTAGAAATTTCTGTTTGAAGAAGTTCATGATAAGCCTCTTCAAGATTAGGAACATTTTTTATGCGTAAAAACATACTACTACAACGCAGAATTTTTGACAAGAATTTTTCTAACATACTTTTTTCATTATTAGTGGGATTAAACTTAATTGGTTTATCCACATCTAATTCATATTTTTGATTTAATTTGTCTAATATTTCACTACATTCTAGATAAAATTGACTTACATTATTATTTTTGGTTCTGTCAGCTTGTTCCTTCAATTTGTGGTAAGATTTGAATCCCCAATGATCTAATGAGGTGTTTTACTGATTTCCAGGTTTCATCTGTAAGCCTCCTGATTGAGACTGCAGCATCTCCTTGAATTTTATGTAGAAGTATTTTTGTGATATAAGTTTTTATCGTCTCATTTTCGGCCAAAAGTGTAATTTGTTCCACTTCATGAATAAAACTTGTAAGTTTAAAGATACCTTCGGAACCAGTAAAATTCGGAATAGCTTTTGCTTCCGAGATTAGTTCGTTTGTTGTTGTAATGTTCATTTTATTTCCTTGTTGTGGTTTACAGTTGTTATTGAATTTTTATTGTATTTTTGATATTTATTTGAAATATCCACCACTTATTTTACTTTTTTTCTGTTTCCCAGTTATGATATTTTTATCATATAGGGCTTTATAAAGTAAATTTTTTTTAAAGAAAAAAAAAACAATTTTTAAATCACTCTTTAACTGTTTTTAATATTGAGAAAAAAAAATATTGTTTATAATTTTATGAAATTTTTTTTTGCTTTTTTTATCCTATCGACAGCACCAGTTTTGTGGGATATTTAAATAAAAAACTAATTTGATAGTAAAAATAGTCGAATATTTTCATTTTACTGATATGCTTATCATACAGATACCCGTATTTCTTTTACTACTTGCAAACTTCTTCAGTGTTTTGTACTCGACTTACGCGTACTTGTATAAATAATCTTCGAAATGTAATAAATAATCTTTTATGAGCCCTACTGTCTCCATTTCCTACAAATTTGTTATAATTAATTGACAACATATAAGTACATAATTAGATAATTTATTTATTTATTTATAACTGTGGGATCTGCACATCAATCTGCAGTCCAACTATATATCCTTTTTCCTTTCGAAATGTGGGCCTTTTTTATATATTAATTATTTGGTATATATGGAAATATTGTATATTATATTATTTTGTATTTGTTTTATTATATATATGCTTATTAATTTATTAGTTTTATTATATATATGTTTATTAATGATTATATTACATTAGTTAGAACCGATGTGGTTGTATTGAAAATTACTTTCTGTAATTTTCATTATTAGGTAATTATTAACTAAAAATATGGCCTAAAATACATCAACACTCGATTTTTACATACTTTACTAAAATTAGTAAAATCGTTAGTAATGTAGTTCTGTCGCAATTTTTACTATAATATACTTGGCATTCGTTGTTATAGGAAAAAATTGACTAAAGAAAGTTCAATTTTACTAAATCAGCTTCAGTTAACAAAATATTCTCGCTATCACTTATTTCCTCTTCAAAAATGTTTAGGAACGAGTTTTAATAGATAAAAATTGTTGCTAACATACCTAAGGTGAACATATTCAAAAATATATTTAAAAATTACAGAATTTAAAAAATAACGTTTTTTAGAATAACGTTATTATATTTATGTACTGCTAAAATTTATACATCATACCTCAAATTAGTGAACACATGCATATATGTCTTTATTTTCAAACCCTAGTAAATTGTATTTTGAACATAAAATATCTAATCAGTAAAATATCATAAAACATCTTTGAATATTTTCTTTGGTAAAATAATAAATACAACGATAATAATAGCGCTCGTCACGCATTTCGTATCTTCGTATTTCGTAAATTTACGAATGTCAATTTTGCGTGAAGAGTAAATTTGTAAATTTTGTATTTTTCATTTCGTAAATTCGTAATAACAGCTGAATCCATGCTTCTAGAAAACATTTCAAAAGTAAATAGAAATATTTATTTTAATTTAATTTTTATTTTTCTTTTTTATAAAAATTTCACTTACACATTTAAATTTAAATTTAAATTTTTTTTTATTTTTAATTTTGCATGTTTAAGTTTGTTAAGAAAAAATTAATTTGATTAATATTTTGTTGATATTTGTTTTTGTTTATTATTTATATTTGACATTAACTGTGACCAATACGAAGATACGAAATGAAAATTAAATAGCTGAGAGGCTTCTTATTTTTCTATCGTAAATTTACGATTTCGTATTTTATCATCCGTTCGTTTATAAAGCTTTTGTATGAAAGTGTAGCAAACTTTTTTGGGTTTTAGTATGAAGTGTAGGAAACTAGCGTTATAAAAGAACCAAAATAATACGAATCGTAAATTTACGAAATTGCGTGACGGGCATTAATATTTAAATTAGTATGGTGTATAAAACCAAATGTACATTCATTTGTGTTTATCAGAAAAAAATTGTGTTGTTGGTAGAATTCATTGTAAAAAGAAGATTCTAGATACGTAACTGCCAAAGCTCTGTAGCGAAATTTGTTAAACCTAAGTTTTATAAGTGAGCGTAAACTGCATATTTTATAATTTGTTATAAATTTAAGGGTTTTAAAAAATATTTTATGATTATTATTTTAAAAATAAATTATAAAAATATTTTTACTAAATATAATAAAAAAAAATATATAACTTTTTAATAAAACAAGAAAAAAGTTGAAATGATAAGGGAAATTTGAGTTACAATCCATTTTATAAAACAACATTTAACTAAAAAATTCTCGAAATCTAGGACAATTTTCAAAAATTAGGCCACGTAGTTACCTCGGTATATATTTTAAGAGGTTCCCCCCAAAATTTTATTCAAATCGGGTAAAAAATGTGAATGTCCCGGGCTTCAGTTTGCAAAAACAGCTAAAAAAACACAAAAATTAGGGATTCAATGAATTTTTTAAGCCCTTTCAATTCCAAAATTTAAAAATCAAGCCACGTATTTACTTCGGTATCGGAATAAAGAACTTATATCCAAAGTTTCATTCAAATGGAACAAAAAATGTGGGTGCCCCGCCCCGTACTTCAGTTTGCTAAATAACATTTCTTTAACCCAGCCTTAATTTAATTTCTTGTGCATTTAGATTTAATTTTCAAGTAAAAATACATATCTTGGAAGCCATTAATGAAAAGTTAAAGAACCATTGCTATTTTACCATAAGAACTGAAGTAAATAAGAGGATAAAAGAGCTTTTGTTCTTTCAATGATTAACAATTTTGATTGTAGTATGTAGCTGCATTTTTTTAATGATCCAGATCTACATATATAGATCAAAAAGCTTTTTTGAATTTCATGCAAATTGCTAATACAGCTTTTTATCGGGATCTCTATACAGATTATGGGAAATTTATAAGTTTCCTTTTTTATGACAATAATATTTGACAAAATAAATCGTCAAAGTAAATTGTTTATCATTGAATGTTCAATGTTGATATTTGAATTAAATGAAATAAGCTGAATTTTTATTGTATAATGAATTTTTTATGTATAATGAATGTTTTTGTAGCGCAAATTATAAAATAGAGCAATTATAAAACCAGTGCAAAGCAAATATCAGAATTTAAGTTACCTTTGACCAAATTTGAGAATTTATATGGAAAAAATTCGGTTATCAACATCAAGACAAAAAAAAATATAAAAAACGAGCGATACAACAATTGTTTGCTTTGCCATTCAAAATTACATACTGAAAACAAAGAAAAAATATTTCTACAAACATTCAAATCCTACAAACAATCAAATTGCCAATATTTTTATATTTTTGTTTTCAATACAAATTTGTTTTCAATTTATTTCAAAAAAGCTTTAAATTGAAGTAATTTTTATCTGTCAAAAATAATTTCCTTAGTCGTTTTTTTAATGATCTGAGATCTATATAGATTTTTAAATATGTATTTAAATTATAATATATTTTTTATTTGCTTTTTTCTGTTCTTCACCTACATTTTGATTTTATTTCTGTATGTTGATATATTTTTTGATTTAATAAAGTTAAAAGAAAATAAACCTGTGTTTTTTTTTATTTTTAAGAAGTAAATTGTAGGTATGTAATCAAGGCATCCTAAATATGATGAATTTTAGAATTTAGGATGTATAATATGATAATATGTCTACATGTAATATGAGTAACAATAATTTAACAATAATTATTAAACCACATTTAGAGGAAGCATTTGATAATAGAATAAATAAATTGTTTAGAAACAAATTTTGTTAAAAAATTGTTTTACTTCCTCTATCACTTTTATTTTTTTACAATTCCGGGTATAATACTACAAGGTTATATGGAACATACAATTTACGTGCCAACACCAGAAATCTAGCTTTTATTCCTATGATCTATAAATTATGTACTTTTGTCATTTCTATAATGTTACTGCACCTCGTTTATTCAATAAATTACCAGATCTTCTTTGTTGCGAAAGAGTTGAAATCAAATTTCTTAAAGGAATCAAATCATGGCTTCTTCCTTTTGATCATCACGTTATTGAAAACCTTTTAAATCCATTAATTTGAATTTTTGTTTTTTAATTGTATAATCTGTTCTCATTGTGATTTTTTTTTTTTTGTATATTTTATTTTAATTTGTTTTACTGTAGAATTTTTTCATCATTTTCATTTATATTTTACTATATAAGCATTATTTTTTTTTATAATTATTCTATTTTTTTTTTATTTTTAATTTTCCCCATTTTATTAAATATGTTATTTCTTTCTTTTTGTTTTTATAAATTTTTAAGTTAAGTTTTAAATATTTAATGTAAATTAGCTATTGGTTTGATGAAATAAAGTCTTTTTTATTATATTATTAAAAAACTTCGAATCACTACAAAATTCTTATATGAACTGAAAAATCTTATATAAGAAATTTCTGTAGGCACAAGAGTTCTGTAAAAATGTATTTAATTTTGTAAACAATTTATCCTTTTGAGTATTAGTTATTCCTTATTTAATAAGTAACTTTGGATTCTTTATTTTAAAACGATACGACATGTGCAACGGACGATTTCTTTTCATATATAATATGAAATTTAAAATGTCATTGAATAGGGATGGTACTTTTGCTTCCCAAATTTCTTTGTTTACATTTTCCTGTGGCCTTAAAGACGCTATTTTGAATTGAACGTTGCAGCCTGTCTATTTAGGAGGCCTTGACAATACACATTACATTCAAAGTAATAACTGAAACAATTTTTTTTCTCATTTCTTACAAAAGTTCATGCAGTGTTCACTTTACACCATTTAATCATGTTTAAGGCTTAACCGTGATTAACTTCTTCTTTAATCATACAAAAGAATTATACATGGTTAACTTTAATCCCGAATATAAAAACGTTCTTATTCCTGTTTTTTTTTTCATTTTGAACAGTCTTGACTAGACATTTTTCAAATTTTAACAACAACAAATGTACAAAATAAATGTAAAAAAATTTCAAGAATAGTTAAAAACTATAATTTTTACAAATTTATATGTACATATATAATTTTGATTTTCAATATATGTAGTTTTAATTTTGAATAATTTTTTTTTATGTTTTTAATAACTTTTGGTTATAATTAAAACAATTTTTCTCAAGTGTTGTTTTTATTGAAGTCTAAATTATTTTATAGTAACCAAAATAAATCAAGTATGTAAAACAAATGTAAACACGGTTTTTAAACATGATTAAAATTGAGTTAGTCATGATTAAATTGTAATACGAACCTACTACCAGTATTAGGTTTAACCACAAACTAAATAACTATACAGACGATCAGTTTCATACAATTCCTTTTTTTCAATTTTGCATTAAAAAATACTTCGAGTCTGGCTCATTTCTGCAAATAAAAAACATAATGCATACTCACACACTTATGTTTTTGATTTTACCACAGTTTAATGTAGGGTGCTTTCGTTTATTCATTCTAAAGAAGGAATGAAAAGAATAGAATACTTGATGACGTCTCGATAGAATATTCCGAACAAATAGAATAAACGAACAGAATAGAATAAAAAGAATAAACATCAGAAATTGTCATTGTTTATTTTTTTATTTATTTATTAATTTTTGTGAACAAAAGTTTTTACTATTTTTTAATTTGTGTAAATTAGTTAATATAGTTAATATTATATAAGTTATAATAGTTATTATAACCATTATATAGGCTCATTCCTTGAAAAAAAAAACAAAAACTTTTAAAAAATTTTATTTTCTGAATAATAAATACAACTACTAATTTTATATAAACATTAATATTTATACAACTATTCATAATATTATATTTTTTTTTCAAAAACATTTTTTTAATTAACCAATATTTTCCATTTTTTAAATTAAAATAAAATAAAATATATGTAGTCAAATTGTTATTATTGTGAACTGTCATTCCGTAATTTTATTCTGTTTATTCCAACTCTGAGATGGAAAAAAAAGAATACGTTCGGAATATACGGAATAAATAAAAAAATACAGAACAGAATATTTGGAATATTCCAAATGAATAAAAAAACGCTTTTTGACATATTCTGAATATTCCAAATATTCGGAATGAATAAACGAAAACAACCATAACTAATTATTAGATAAATTTGCGTAAATTTATATAAATTTGCAAGTTAACATACAAACCTAAGAATAAGAATAAAAAAATTTAATCAAGGTCATATTTTGTTACAACCTTGTAGCTTGCAGTAACAAATCATGTTATCTAGATTCAGTTAAATTTTGGTTATTAATTGAAAAAGTTCAGATCCTTAATTTCTTTTATTTTTTAAATTGAAAACATTTTTCATTATTAAATGATTAATAATTTTCGAATTTAATTAAATACGAAATAAAACTTACAATTAAGAACTTTTTGTTTTGTAAACCAATTTGAAAAATAAAATTTCTTGTAAATAATCATGAATCTTAATTTTTAGATAGGATATTTCGAAATAATTTAATGTACAAATTGAATTCGCAATTCATTTACAACTACTAAATTAAGTTTTTCCATAAATTTACTGATAACTAATTAATAAAGTTTAGTTTTCAATTTTCACATGATCAACTCCACGAAGACATAAATTAAATTATTGTAAAACGAAGAAGAAATTATTTTAATTTTGGGATTTTAATATTATTTATTAAATTTTATAAAATGAATGCAAATTGCTCGAAATAAAATGATTTTAAAGTAAGAAAAATTATTAGTATACTTTATTGTTACATAATATGTAAAAATATTATATTTCATTAGTTGTGAATTAATGTACGTTTTGAAACTATTTTTTATGAATAATTTATTGTTCATTTCTATGAAATACATGTTTAAAAGAAGTTAGGAAAAATAAATATGAAAAAAAAAACGAATTTAAATTTTAAAATATAAAAATTAAAATTATAACAACAGAAAAAAGTGCAAAAATCAATTTAAGTAAAAAATAAAATAAAATAAAATGCTTAAAATAACAATTTTGTTTGATTATATAATTTAAACTTATTTTTAATATCATTTTTAATTTTACAGGCTACTTTAAATTTTGCTCATGCAAATAAATTAACTTTTCATCATAATCAAAATTGAACTAATAATTATCATAATTAAACTTCATCTTTTTTTTTTAAATGTTTATTAAACTAAATAGTTTAGAAGTGTATATAATATGACCAAGTTAAACTACATATAAACCGATAAAATATAAAAATTAAAAAAAATAATGAATAACCAACCATGGTCGAAGTTAAATATTTTTCCATCCGGTCCACTTTTTGGAAAACCCGTCATAAAAATACTGTTTCCTCATCCTAGAAACTTTGAATAGAATTAAAAATTAGAATTTTATTTTTTGATCTACATTATAGCACAAATTAATAATTAAAAAAACAAAAACCTTTCATGTGTAACACCGCTTTTTAGTCAAAAAGTTTCTTAATCTTTCTTCTTCAGGAACATAAAAACGAAAAATATGAGATTTAAAATCTTAAACAATACAAACAACTTGTGCTGAATAAACTAAACGTCAAATACAAAAACTATACGGAAATATTCACGGACGGATCTAAAATACTCGTCTTGAGCAACAATTATAAATGTGGATGCGCCTTTAAATGCAGGTAAGACGAATTCTCCTTTCGACTAAAGGACGAAACTAGTATCTTCTCAACAGAAATGTATGCCATAACGAAAGCAATCGAATATGTGTCGTTAACTCAACCAAAGGGAAAGTACATCAGTTGTACCGATTCCCTGAGTAGTATACAAGGTATTTCATCACTCACCGCAACACATTCAACTATTCTAAGAATCCAAGAGCTTATACACGAAGCAGAAAGCTCAATTGTTATTTTTTGGTTACCAGGCCGTACCAATATCACTGGAAATGAGCAAGCTCATAAATTTGCCAAAAACGCTACATATACATCATATACATGGATCCTCCTGACTCTCAGCGGTTGGTGGTAGTCGACGATTATAGAGGATTAATTAAGAGAAATGTTTCCCATGCATAAGAAGCTAGATGGAATAACAAAACAACGACTAATAAACTAAAACAAATAAAAAGGTAAATTGCACCCTGGAAAAGCATTGATTCTGTAAGCCGAAAGAACTGATTACAAGACTAAGAATAGGACATTCGCGACTGACGTATAAGTACTTATTTGACGGCCAGATGCCACTCAGTGTTCAGCACATTTTCGAGGCCTGTCCGCGCTACAAAAATGCAAGGAGTATACATTGTATCGGGGGGTTAAATATTCCCGCTGAGGACACTGAGCAGTCATTGGAACGTATTATTCAATTAACCAAATATATCAACATCTTCGATGAAATCTAAATGTTTTTGTTATTTGTATTTATTTTTTTTCTTTCTCTCTATTTTAGTTTACGTAATTAACTATATTTGTTTATTTTTACATTTATTTTTTGTTTATTCTCATTGTTACTTTTGTATTTTTTTAAGCTTCTGCAATTTATGTTTATAAGTAATTTGTTTAAGATTAAATTTAGTATATATTTGTTAAAAAAAAAATAGTTTATTATGAAAAAACTAATAAGGTTCAGCGGCCCGAAATAAACTTTATTCAATCCAATTCTTCAGGAACAAAAAAAAAATGATATTTAAAATTTTTTGCGCAATAATATTTTATTTTATCTTCTTTAAAGAATAATTTCAAATCCAGAAAATTATTGATCAATACACACAAAACCCTTATTCGTCGAGCCTAGTCTTCTATTTGTATTATATATATTATCTATGGTCTAACTAAATGGACCTTATATGGACCTAAATTCTAAAACTTCTTTTCTTCGTCTCTCACCCTCTTGCCAACAAACTAAATTTGTGGTGAGGATATTTATGTTGTCACCGAGAGAGAATTTGCAGAAATTATGTGCTGCATGGTATGCATTTCAGAAAATAGATAGACAATGGCAATTAACATTTTTTTTTGGCAAAAAATTAAGTTGGCATTTAAAAATAAATATAAATAAAAAAAAAATTTACAATTAAATATGAACGAATTGCCATTGACAATACTAAGTGAGTAATTGATAATTGAAATGACGAAAACGGATGTGTAGGCTTGTACAGGAAAACCAGTTAGCTACATAGTTAATCAAAGCCAAGTGCAGTAAAAATTAAGAACTAAAGTCTAAACACAGGCAATTAATATGATTTTATGAATGCAACACGAGTCTTCATGCAGAAGGTTTTACCATTTAATGGAGGGGAAGGTAAATTTTGTTAATTGTAAAATTCATATAATTATTTTATTATTACATACATGAAGATGAAAATATTAGGTTACGTTTTAATTTTTATGAATAATTAATATAAAATTATATAAAAATAATATGTTATGAAGTTTGATAAGGGATCATAAGTGTCACTTTTTGAATTTCTGTTCTTTATTTAACGAAAAAATTCTAATAATTTCATGATAAATTTCACACGTAGGTACAGGTAGGTAAAGGTTACCCGTTAGAATTTATGTCATATTTTATTTTTAATTTATATTTAGAGATTCATTAAGCTTGAATTCACTAATTCACTAAACATGAATTTTACAGGTAAGTTGTAAGCATTGAGTAAATATAAGATTAAATTATATTTTACTCAATAATGAATGATATAAAATACCCAATGTGAATTTGCATCATACAATTTAATGATCTAAAAAACTAAAACCACATTGATACTTAAATATGTATTTGAAATTCACTAATTTTGAGTAATAAAAGTTGTTATATTTTAATTAAACTTGTAAATATTTACTTATTTTTCCATTGAGCTACCTTTAAAGTAACTATTTTTCATATATTTATTTATTTATTTACTATGATTAATTCAAGCGAGCTACATACTTATGTGTTATTGGTATATATATTTATAAAAATTCAAACAAATTTTTAAATTGCAAATTTTTAAATTAAAATTAAAACTAAAAACTGCTTGCAATCAAATAATTATTAGAATTAACTAAAATGAATAGAAAAGCTTCTTTAGGGTGTCTTTGGAGAGAGAGAGAGAAATCAATAATGTTCTTACATTTGTGACCCATAATCGTCATTTTATGGATAGGTTCTTGCATTCTATAATTAATTCGATGAAATGTAAGGATAAATTGGTTAAAAGATAGGGGAAGCGATTAGTAGTATTAATTTGGATTAAGATTGAAATATAAGGAAAGTTAATATTTCCTTTAACTACTTCATTGGGTGGCATTACGTAACTTTGTTTGAAATGTTTTGGTCGAGAAAAAATGTTGTCGAAACCAAATTTGGATGACATTACGTAATTTGAAACGGTTAAAAAAATTAAACACTTTAGATGGGTTGACCATAAAATCCGAACTTTCAAAATCCATAAACAACAAAATCCATAAAGTTGAAATAAATCCGTAAACAGTTAAATCCATAAAATTATAATCTATTATTACAAAATCCATAAGTTTCAAATTCCGTAAGATGAAGAATTGATGTCACTTGCAATTTTTCACATCTAATAGGGTTAGGAAAAAAATGTACATTTATGGTTATGGTTATCCAAAATATCCTTAATCCAAAACAAATAAAAATACTATGAATTGCGAATGTGACAGGTTAAAATTGATAAATGCTCTGCACGTGTTACCACTTTTATTTTGCAAGGGACTATTAAATATAGTTCACGAAAATTTACGAAAAAAATGAATATGTCAAGGATCAAACCCAAGCAACGGAGAAACCACCTTCAGAAATTATTTCAAAATTTACTATTTTGTGTCATAAACTTTGCCGTAAATAATTTCCTTCAAAAACTGCATAAAATGCAAGGATTAGTAGAAAAGGAAGCATTTGCAAATGAAAGGTCCACAAAAACTATAAAAGATATCGAAGTACCAAAGGCATTAAAATTTGTAGAAGGAGAGCAGTTCCTTGTTAATTTCTAAAGTTTTAGAAATGATGGTATAATTCAGAGCATTAAGTAATATCAAACATCTTTTCAAATCAAAAATTTCTGGTTGATGGTTGTTACATTTAAGATTATGCCAAAATCGTTCACTCAACTCTTTACAGTTCACAGTATGATCGGATGTGGTGAGAATACGGAAATTTTACCTCTAGTATACTATTTAATGACAAAAAAAGTAAGCAAGCTTATGAGGGAATGCTGTTTGACCTATTTAGATTTGCATGGCAATATGAAATACATTTAAATCCAGTTTTGGTTTTATACGATTTTGAAAAAGCATCGATAAATGAAATATGTGGAGAAAATAAAAGAATTATGTGGAGAAAAATTGACGAAGAGATATGAAACAGACGAGAAATTTTCTTTAACAATTCGAAAATTAAAGGATTTGACCCTTTTACTTCCTGAAGAAATACCAGACTATTTTGAAAATATAGATAATTCTGATAAAGATGTCAGTAAAATAACGAAATTTTTAAAAGAAAACTATATATATCTGGTAAAACAGCTTCGAAAAAAGCGCTTAAAAACCCCATATTTTCGCCATTATTTTGGTCAATTCATGTAAACACTGTAGAAAATTTACCTCGTACACAGAATAAGGTGGAATCATTGCATAGAGGGTTATCATACATAATAGGAAAAAATCACACAAATTTATATAATTTATTAATTACAAACTTAAAAACAGAACAAATAATGGTTAACACTACAATAAATAAAATATTTGCTGGAGAGCCCGTTAAAAAAAGTACAAAATATATTCTTAAGGAAAAAAGACTCATAAATATTTTAAAATCAAAAAGTTCTTATAATCAAAATGAATATTTAGAAAGCTTGGCAGGAAATTTAACGCTTTCTTAAATTAATAATGATTAGCTATAAAAGTGTAGCTATATATAAGTTTTCTTAAACGATAATTTATTTTTTTTTTTAAACTGTACATAGTTTAAAAATAATATTTGAAGCATTTTTTTAGGATATATAATTTTTTTTTTTTTGTAATAATGAATGATTTAAGTTTTTTTATCAAAATAATTCATAGTTAAGTCAATTTATTTTGAAATTTATAAGTTAAAATAAAGAATAAACAGAACACAAAAAGAACCAAATTTCTTCTCAATCTTTTATTATATAGTTGTGCAAATTCTAAGAGCATCCGCAAAATCCGTTTAAAAAAATACATAAAAATATCCGCGCGGATTGTTGGTATTGAAATCTATAAAAACAAAATCCATAAATCAAAACCCCTAATTTTACAAAACGTAAAAACAAAATGCGTAAAAATCAAAATCCGTAAAAAATCCGTAAACAATCTATAAAAAATAAATTGGAATTGAAATGGATTGAAATCCATAAATCAAAATCCGTAATAACAAAATCCGTAAAAACAAAATCCGTCAAAAATCCGTAAAAAATCTTTATTAGCACTTAATATGGGAAATTCTCAAAAACAGCTTGTAGGTAGAATAGCTGCAAAATTCCTAATGTGAAACCCCAAATGGACTAAATCCAAAGGACAAAATCAAGAATTCCAAAATCCAAATAAATAAAATCCAAATACGACAAAATACCATTTTCTAAAATCCGCATATGGCAAAATCCAAATTTTAGTAAAATAGCAAGGTTAGTAAAATTTAAAAAAAAAATAAAGTTTATTTTTAAAGTCAAACCCCTACCTTTTGTATCAAACCTCTACGCTACCTATTTGTTGAAACACTGTTTTCGCAGACGGCAAGCTTTTAAAAAAAAATTTTAAAAAAAATAAACAAAATGCCCCCAAACCCACTACCTTCTATATTTTTCCAAGTAAAACGTCTTTACAACTTCCAAATAACAATAAGTAACAACACATCTTTCATTTTCAAATAATATAAATGACACATATTGTTGCCTTTAAAAACGGGAAAATTCCTAAATATGTCAGAAACAGACATAACAATATACAAATTATGTGGAAGTGCTAAAAATTTAAGATTAAAAATTCTTGCCATTTATTGTCTTATTTTACGGAATTTGTGTTTTACAGATTTTGAAATTATGGATTTTGATTTTTAGGGGTTTCAATATTTATGGATTTTTAAATTTTTATGGATTTTGTGTATTACGGACTTAATTTTTATGGATTTCGGTGTGCTCCATTTTCATTAGCTTGCAATGTTATTTTTATGGATTTCGACATTACGGGTTTTGTAAAGTATGGATTTTAAAATTATGGATTTTAAAAAATATGTATTTTGTAAATTATGGATTCTGTATTTGCAGATTTTGAAATTATGGATTCCAACTTTACGGATTTCATACCCAACCCTTTTCTTGTTCCTAAACTGGACTATGCTTGAAAAAACCCGAACTATTTATTTTGTTCTACTTCGACACAATTTCTAATTATATTTACTGAATGACTTAACTATATTAAACTAAATTTTTACATTTTAAGCAATAACAAATTATATTCATTGATTACTAAACTAAATTACAGTAATAAAATAAACTAATTTTAAATAACAATACTATAATTTATTTTGAATTGAATATTTTATAGCAAAAATTTATCAGATTAAGTACTACATTATTAATTAAATAATGTCTAATAAAAATTAATAAAATGATTTAATAACTTCCGACAAAGTTACGGAAACGTTTGGTATTTATTTAAAAAAAAAAACTAAAGACAAACAGTTAAAATTCTTTTTTATACTTGAATGATTTTATTAGATAAAAGAAATTAAATATTTAATTAAATAATAAACATAATTTTTGTTCTAAAGCTTTACTTAATTCCATTTAAAATCTGATTAAAAATTTTATTTTAATAAAATTAGAATAAAATTTGATTAGCAAAAAGTATTTGTAATATAATATGAGCTGAAATTATGTGTAACATGAAATCAAATGAAATGTCATGAAATTCACTGAAATAGTATTGGTCTCTGTTGATTCAGAAATAGTTCCGCAACTCTGAGCTTTTTAGCAATTCTTGTATTCTGATTAAAATACTAGCGTAGAACCAAATACTATATACAAATGTTATTATAGTCTTTGATAGAACAAATAGAATATAGAAGAAATTTTCAATGGTATGTGCATGACTACATGACTACATGATATAAATATATAGGACAATGGAAAAGACTAATTATAGTGAGATTCCAGGAAAATTCACGAGAAACCGAATTTGAAAGGAAAAGAGGTACTACTAATTTTAGGTAGACACTTTCTATATGCTTAGATATATAGAATTGAAGAATATAATAAAATTGGTAAAACCAATTTATCATTAATGAAGGTGGTTTAAAAAATAAACAAATTAGATATATGAAAGTTTAGCAATTTTGCCGGAAGATAATAGATTGAACAATGATTTGGGAAATGAATACTCGCCGTTACTTAAATTAATATAAACATAATTTACAATGTACACGTAGATAGAATATATAATTATAAAAGTTTAGGACATAAAAAGAAGACTAATAAAGGAAAATTCAAGAAACATTATAGTGAGTGAAGTTTTTTGCTTCCGAAATATCACTCAAATATAAATTTTCACTCAAATATAAAAGTACAAAATGAAAAGAAATTTGACAACAATTAAAATATCACCAAAAAAAACGAAATTAGATTAACGAATATAAAATTAGCGTAGAGTTTCAATTTGATCTCCTTGCATTTAGTGTTAGCAAATTAATTTATTTCCCTTTTCTGTATACACATTTTAGTTACATCATGTTACACATTAACTGCTACTTGCTTGAGATCAGACATTATGCATATATAATTTTCTAAGGGAGCTCGACTTCAACATATTTATTTTCTCCTTTTTAGCCTTTTTAGTTTAGTTAATATATTCCTACCAATTTATGATAGCCATCCTTTGAATAAGCAAGTTTTTAAAAATATTTTTTTTGTTTTTTATTCTTTTTTATTCTCAAAGTTTAGTCAACCATCTATGATCTATCTATATCTATTCTATATATACTATACAGGGTGGTCCGGTTTATAGCACAAAGTTTTTAAGGGGTGATTCCTTTGAGTATTTTAGGAAAAAAATTGTTCTAGAAGAGGGGTCTATCTTTAAATTTACCTATGCTACAGAGGGTTAAAGAAAATCGGATTAGAAAAATTATGTCTAAAGAATATAAACTACAGCTCAGGAGAAATTGAAACTAGAGCAATATCTTCTTCATAGCTTTTTTTAGAATTAATACGTTAATACTTTTTTTTAGAATTAACGGTATATGTTGAATGAGTATCAGACTTATCATTTTTGAATAATAACTGCATAAACTTAAAATTTTGCTTTTAAAAACTGAAAATTTTGTAAAAAACGTTGATTATCTCGAAAAAATTCGCTATTTTTTTTTTGCTTTTTATTGTGTTGATGCGCTACATCATTCCCTACAACTTTTTCATACACAACTTTCAAATCAGACTTGCCGTTTTTCAGGTAAAGTCATATAAAATTTCAGTAATATATGGCTACCTTCTGCTATGTAAGAAAAATAAAAACTGAGCTTTGAATTTTGTAACATAATTTTATTTTATTAGTCAAAAGTATTTATAAACAAAAATAGTTATTAAAAATAATAAACAATAATAGATAATAAATCACAATAAATGAATTGACTTGTGCAACACAATTAGTTGTTAAAAGAATTTGATTGGGATAACTAAAAAAAAATCGAATAATAAACCATGTCTTATTCCAACGAAGAATATGCAGATATGCATTTGATTTACGGCTTTTGTAACTGCTAGTAAATTTTGTAACTGAAAGTAAATTTAAAGATAGACCCCGCTTCTGTAACAATTTTTTTCCTAAAATACTCCAACGAATCACCCCTTAAAAACTTTTTGCTCTAAACCGGACCACCCTGAGTATAAAATTGAATGTATGTTGGTTTATACGCAGAAAGTATTTTGGTCCAGTTGACTTTGAGATTTGCAATTTTCCACAATAGTAGGGTTTAGGGCCCTCATATAGGGGAAAATCTGAAAGTTAAATTATCAGGTGAGGGCGTTATTTTAGATTTTAAATTTTTTATAACGTCACTGTGCGTTTGGGTGCATGTTAAGCAAATTTGCAAGCAAATTTTCACCATTTTTTTTATAACTTTTTTTTAAAATTTTTTGTACCTCACCTCGCTTTGGTATTTATTCATATACAATGTACTTATGTATGATACAATTTATGTATTGAATATAATATATATGGTATTTATTCATATATTCAATGTTACTCACATAGTGTCACATGCTATAATGAAATTTGTTTTTTAATTTTTTTTTGATTAATATTTTTTTTTGTACATATTTACACAAACCAATGGATTTTTCTAAAGAATAAAATGAAATTTAATACCTCTATTTTTATTTCTTTTTAAAGTTATAATTCAATAGCGAAAGTCTTAAAAAATTTTTTTTCACCTAATTAAAGAAAATTTAATTTCCTTCAAAAAGAATCCTGAAACGCTATACGCCGATCATTGCTTCAGAAGTTATGAGCTATTTTGTCCGCACACTTCCTGCTTTTTTGCAGTAAATTTTTTTATTTTCATTTATTTTTAAAACACGAATTTTTATTTTATTCATCAAAAAAAAAATCATTAGCATAGGTAGGTAGCAAAGCCTATCAAACATTGTTCGATATTCTTTGGTAGGTAAGTACGCAACATATTATTATGTATTTTTTATTTATAATTTATGTACGTTACTTTTGTATTCGATTTGTTTTTATTTTTTTCAAATGCACATGCAAAATCGAAACTTATTTTTTTTTGCATGTTAGAAGAAATTCCAATTTCGTCAAAATTTGTATTTTAGGATGATGACTTCCAAACAGAACCAAATTTTTTTTAAACAAATTTTTTATTTATCCTACATTCATTCCTACTGCATTCCTATGTTCCTTCCACTTGCTTTAAGGAATTAAAAATACATAAAAAAAAACGCAAAAATTTGTTTCTGTTTTTTTCTTATAGTGTTTACAGGTGCAAAAACATAACCAGTGTAGGTCTATATTGCCTAGCTCTAGCAAAGCAATATATATAGTCTTACCATAATATATTGCCTGCTTTACAGTTTTTAATTGTGGTTATTAACAATGAATTAGAAACAATGAAATTGTTATTCACATAAAAAAGGGAACAATGTTTTAGTTACATTCTCCTTTTCTTTGCATTGCTATTAGTCAAAAATTGTAAAATTAAATGTTAGTCATATAAAAAAAAAAACAAATGTTCCTATTTTAAACTGTAGGAAAAGAATACGATAAAAAAAAATGGGCAAAATATATGGGATATCGAAAAGATGCAAAAAAAAATAATAATAAGTTTTTTTCGAGGGACATAAATATATGAAAAAATTCGAATTCCGAAGTCCAGTTTGTAGTATCAAAAAAGACATATTGGTGGAGTATTGGTGGAGTAAAGTTTTTGTTCTCAGTTTTAGGCAAATTATTCAAGTGGTTCAGAAAGGAACGAGAGCTGATCTTGTAAGCGCTTTAGTTAAATATTCTCGCATTTTGAATCATGTTCTCATACCTTTATCGGTAAAAATGAGACTGCATTTAAAAGGTGATAAAGGAGGTGATCAGAAAAAGCTTTTGCTGGTCTTCCTTCGAAAATTAGTGACGGAAATATAGCGGAAGTTGCTGATGAAATTGAGATCACCAGTGACATGGGATGTCGTAAACTTTACAGGAATTAATTTCAAAGGTGTATACAAATATGAATAAAATTTAATCAAAATACCCACTGTGGGATTTTCAAGCGTGCGATTCTAACATCAATAAATAATACTGCGGTTGAAATAAACGAAATTCTTTTGAATAAAATAAAAAGTGAAGAAAGAATATATGAGTCTGTCGACACACCTTTAAATGATGATGATACTATAAATTATCCAACAAAGCTTTTGCAGTCCCTTCAACCTTCTGGATTACCACTCCATAAATTAAAGTTAAAAGTTGGAATACACATTATGTTGCTTAGAAGCTTAAATCTGTTACGTTTGTGTAATGGAAGTAGACTATGCTATGCAGACTCTGTAGCATGCACTGGATTATTGTGCGATGCGAATATGGGCGTATCAGTAGCGAAAGTGGCTGTGGTTGTCTCATTTGTTATTGCTAAGTCCGCAGTATGATGAGGTATAAAACAGGACCTAGGACGCTGCCCTGTGGTACGCCTGAGTGTTTGAGTTTGTACAGCAGTCTTTCATGCTATACCTTATCAAATGCTTGACAAATATCCAAAAAAAACGCTGAACAATATTTATTTTGCTCGGCTTAACCTGGTTATATCTGCTATTTTGTGTATTTGCTCAATATATAGTTCCATATTCATTTCTGAAGCCGAATTGATGCTCTGGAACTATTAAGAACAGTCTTTCAAATTGTTTAGATAGGCACGGCAGTAGGTTAATCGGATGTAATTTCTTCACTCGGCTTGCCTGATTTTGGTATCAGTTTGGAACTGGAAAGTAACCAAATATTAGAACAGCATTCACAATGTACATTAATATTTTGTAACCTTTTTCCGGCAGTTCTTTCAATATTCTACCATTCATTAGATCATAACCTGAGGCTTTTTTTTGTTTTGTTGTTATTTCTAATCATTTTGGTTATTTATGCTATTCTAAAAATTCTTATTTTTTCACTGTTTCATTTTTATGTCTTCGTTTTATTTGTTGCTATGCCGTAGCCTTGATTATTGTTTTGTTTTCTTTTAATTCAATGATATGAGAGACGGTTATAGCGATCAAAATAATTGCTTCCGTAAAATTTGTTGTCACTTCGATTCAACGTTTTTTTGTTTTGAATTGGAAATAATAACGTAGTTGTTTTCATAATTAAATTAAAAGTTATACATTTAAGTTTTATTAATATTTCTATGCATTAATATTACATAATAATGTACATTACATATATATGCTAAAATAAATGTAAACATAGTTTGTTGTTTGACTTAATAAATGTAAATTTAGCTGAGATTTTGCATCAGAATTTTTTTTTTTTATCAAATGAAACAGTGAAAACATGAAACATAATTTCAATAAAATGCAAATGAATAAATGAAATAGTGAAAAAATGAAATGTACTTAATTTGAAATAATTTTATTCCATTTTGTTTATTGTTTTTGTTTTTTTCAGAAGTAGTAGAAAAGCTATTTCATCATTTCACGTGTCCGTAAAATGATGAAATAGCTTTTTTATTAAAATTTTGACTTAAAAATTTTAGCATTTTGAACAGAATATGTTTGTTCTTTACCATTCCAATAACTTTTTACTAAAATTTTGTATCTACTGCGGTTATAAAATTGAAAACAAAAATTGTACGTATTCATTTCAATGATTGCTATAACAGACGCCTAACGGGTGGCAATTATAGCGATCAGTAAAAATGAAACACAATTTTTTTAACTATTATTTTCTAACAAACTTTGATCTAATTAGATATCTAATAAGATTCTAATATGTACATAATAATTAGAAATTAACAATAAAAACACTGTCAGTCAAGAAAAATAATATGTATGTATGTATATTGTATATAATTATATTATTATGATTTGTTAGTAATAAAATAATTAATAAAACACTTATGTTGTTTTTTAAAATATTTATTATAACTTTTGTGAGTTATTTTTTGAATATGTGCACTTCTAGCAGGTTTTAATCAGAGAGAGAGAGAGAGAGAGACAGAGCTTGAAATGGTGCCCTTTATATAGTGGTGGTTAGAATTCAATGGCGGAACATACAATTGGATGTGATTACCGGTAGTAGTAGTGAAGTGCGTGGATCACTGAAGGTTCAGGTAGCATTACATGAGCCACGCGGTGACAACATCACCACTCACTGCCTGCACCATCTATTAATTGCGAGATAAATATAAATGAAAATATAAATACCAAAAATGTAATAATAATAACAAAAGCCACATGTGCTTATTGTTTTTATAACAAATTAAAAAATTCCTTTTTTATTTGAGTGTTAATTACACTCATTATTTTATTCAATTAATAAAATTGCAAAATTCTGAAATCCTTGAGGTCAATTGTAAAAATTTTGTGATAGAAAAACTTCAAGTGTAATTTTTATAAAATAAAACAACATGATTTCTATTTAAAGGTACACTGATTAAATTAATTTTTTATTTTTTTATAGTTTAATTCATTAAAAATAAATTTACAATTTATTATTATTGAAAATATTTCACGGATATCCGTCGATAAAACTAACACCTTATGAGGAAATGATGCTTTGAACATTTTACTATACTGTATAACATTGTTGAAGCTAGTTCAAATTGATATCAATAATTGTTTTTAGTAATCTGTGTTGAAAATTATTTCTATTTTGAAAATGAAAACTATTTTTCACAGTAGTAGCTATTACATTTCAAGATAATAATTATGTATTGTTGAATTCAAAGAGTAGATGTTTGAAATCTTAAATCAAAAAAAGAACAACAAATTCAATTTATTATACAATATACTATATGCATGTGTGTATGTAAATAGATATCATAAAAATCATTTATTATAAATCTATTATGTTGAATTTATTAAAAAAAAAAAAAAATGAAAAAAAAGAATGAACTCAGCAAATTTAATAATTTTTAAGTTAATGTCAACTGCTAAGAAATGCTATTTTTGTTTAATTTTTTATGTCTAATGAAAACCAAAAATATTATATACGTATATATAGGATAGGTATACGAGTAATTACTGGTAGAACATAAAAAAATTTAATAAAAAGAATGTTAAACTGCAAAAAAATAAAATTTAAAACATTAACAAGTCCACCCAATAAATTATGTCATCGAAACGATAATAGAAAAAAAGATATCTGCTCTTCAGTGTTTCCTAATGTTCAGGAAGCTTTTAACAAAGTATGGCATACTTACAGTTTTGTGGTTATAGTTATAGTGACGTCATACTTATCAGAACGGCAGTTGAAGACTTTCTGATAATTTTCTTATGTGAGTTCCAGTAACTTAAATCTCAATGTACGATATGAATAATGATTCAACAGCATGCGGTAGCCATCAGTATAAATAACAGTATGTTTTACGATTTTCTACTAAATTATAGGTGCAGAAAATTGTATAATAACTTTTTTCATATAAATTTGCTGTAACTAACCTTCGACAAGTCATTATTAAAAGTTACCTACCTAATTCTCACATTTATATTTACGATTTGTTTATAAATATTTTGATGAAAATAATCACATTGCAATAAAAAATGCAAAGAATAATAAATTTGATTATTCGTTTGAAATTATAATTTTAAAGAAAAATTTTAAACTCATCTCTTCATTGATTGTTTTAATTAAATTCGAAGTTATTGTAATCTCTAATGATGACTCTAAATAGTACTGTAAAGGTAAATATAAAGCTATTATTAATGATACATTCGAAGCCTATTCGTTGAATTTCAAAGTACCTATATTTATACTTATTAAGTTTTTTTAAAATAAAAATATAAATAATATTATCAGTATCAGAATACTTCAAATGTGGTTTAAATTTGTAAAGCGAAAAAACAAAGAATAATAACACATTTTTAAATATTTTATTTTTTTTTACCTCATAGAAAATTAATCTAATCAAGTAGTATCTCTACTTTACAATTGCTATGCAATGCACAGGTGTACAATGAATTTCAATGTCGTAGCTGAAAAAAATTTTACAACTAGAACTACAAACAGAAACATAACATTAAGTACATACATATAGTATGAATAATCAAGAAAGTTGTATTTGATTCAAATTCAACTTCAGATATTCAATCTTTATATATATTAATTAATTATACAAAATGTATATTAAGTTGTATAGATTTTTTCTGTTTTAGCAATAGTGAACCATGAATAATGCAATACTAAAATATTGGTAAAATATAATATAAATTATATGTATTTACTCAATGGTATAACATAGTGTATTTTGTTATTAAATCAGAGTAACTCGTATTAGAATTTTTTTCTACAGATGTCATGTCATGTGTGTTGTAATTGCGGACCTCTCAATTCAAGTTCTAGTTTAATGAATATATAAGATAAAAATTTATTTGTTATATTAATTGTAGTTATTCAAACTATATTAAATATTATATTATAGAATAATAATTATTAATTACTAATATTAATTATTATTTATTTGTTTCTATATTATGTATATAATAATAGTCTACGAATATTTTTTTTACAAACTTACATAAATGTATATATTATAACACTAAAAAAATAACAAATTAATATTTAACAAAATTAACAATATTATGTTAACATAATGCATACACTGTTATTACAAAAAGATATACATGTATGATAATACATGTATAATAATAATTTCAATAAATTTGAATAAATTTATTTATTATTTAATATTTTCTAAAAAAAATTATTTATTGTTTGGAAAAAAATTGGAACCATGCATGTCTGTCTATCTTTAGACACTATAAAAATTCTAAGTCATTGATAGTATGAGTTAACCATGTTTCGGATAGCGCATATAACAGTCAAAATCAAACGATATCGAGTTAAGATAAACGGATTCAATTTTTGTGCTTAAACCTCTTACATTTTTGTAAGTATTGTCATTGCTACGGTCGGGTATACAAGCAATTAAAATAAATGTATTTTAACTTTCCGATATTAATTACTGTTTAATGTTTAATTTAAGTTCTCAATTTTTTATCTAATTTAAACTTTATTTTTAAAACACAAACCAATAATATGAATTCCGATATTAATAAAAAAAAATATATATAAATTCCTGTTTAATTAATAATATAATTCAAAATTTAATAAGCAACTAAAGTGAAAATGAAATAATAGAAAATGGAAAAAATGAATAAAATAAAAATCACGTGCAGTTGACTCAAAATATAATAATACTTTATCCATAATATAATTGATCACACCACTAATAATAATAAACAAATAGCCAAATCTTCCTTCATTATCCAAAACATAAATCATATAAATATTATCCATATCATAAATCAATAAAATTACTAATTTCTAGATTCAAATTTCTAATATCACAGTTTATCTTGATGTTGTTTTTGTTGTAAAATTTAATTTGTATTTTATATATTTTTTTTGTTTTTCTCTTTATTTTTGGATTTCCTTTTGTGCTTTCTTTTTTCGTAATTAATTGTCATGCTTAAAAATTTTTTTTTTCTTTTCATTTCAATTTGATATTTAACCAATTTTATTGCACTATAAATTCTAATTATTTTATTTTATTATTTTTTTTTTTTGTTTTTTTGTTTGTTTGACAATCTACAGTGAAGAAGATTTAGTTATTCCCTGCATCCAATAAGGTACTAAAAACTGTTGAATGTAGGTAATGACTGTTTTTTGTTCACTGTACTGTTTTTATACTATAGTGTATGATAATATAAAATTCTTGTTAGTGTCATTTTTATCGTGTTCTTTCATGTATAAAATCAATTTTTGTAACATCCGTGGCTTATCAACGAATTTCCATGATGTCGAAGCTCATCTACATACTGAAAAACCAGCAATTTTAGCATTAAGTGAAACTCAAGTAAACAGTGAAAATAATAATTTCAACATTAATAAATATTCACTGGTTCCACTTTATGTTCCCCATCGAGGGGTCGCCCTATATATACGATCTGATGTTGCTTACAATACTCTTCACAATTTCAAGAGCTCCAACCCATTGTTCCACTACATATGGGTAAAAATCCATGTTGGAAAGCACATCATCCACTTCTGTTTTCTATACAGATCACCTCAATTAAGTGGGCCCGAAACTATTGTGGAATTACATAATCTATCTGACACAATCAACACGATTTTGGAAAAGCATCCAGAATCTGAAATTGTGTTAGCCGGAGATTTTAACGTTCATAATATCAACTGGCTCAAACATTTTAGTCGCAATACTCCCGAAGGCACGCAAGTTGAACTTTTTTCTAATTTACAAAACCTTTCTCAACTTGTAAAAAGTCCAACAAGAACCCCGGACCGGATTGGCGATAAAATGAATCTCTTAGACCTATTTCTGACCTCTCATCCCGAGAAATATTCCACCTTCTCATTCTGGGCTTGGCAAATCTGACCATTGTCTGGTAAATGTCAGTTTCTTTACAAGCAAATTGACCAACCAAAATGTTCATCCCAAAAGATTGATCTGGCATTATAATCAAGCCAACTGGGATGGTCTAAACAATTTTTTAACAAGCTTTGATCGGTCCTTGTGTTTCCAACATAAAAATGTCGACTTTGCTACAGACGTTGTTAGCAAAACGATTAAGTTAGGTATGAAAATTTTTATTCCTAACTTGTTAAAAAGTGTAAAAAAATCATCCACGTCGTGGTTCAACGACGTCTGTAGGAAAGCTATTAAAAAAGAAAGTGGTATTTAGAAATTTCATGGCCAATAAGTCAGAGGAATCAAAGAAGAATTACAACATCGTCAGAAATAATTGTAAAAAGGTCATTAACCAGCAGAAGTTTTTACATACTCAAAGGTTGAGACAAGAAATTTTATATCTCCCTAACAGTAGCAGAACCTTTTGGTCCTTTGCTAAAAACGTCATGCATAACTTTTGCGAATCTGCATTTCCGCCACTAATAGACTATGACAAAATAATATCAGATTCGGTTGGAAAAGCAAATTTATTTGCCCAATTGTTTTCTGCTAATTCCACTCTTGCCCCAACGACTCAAAATCCACCTTCAGTTCCTATAAGTAACTCATCCTTCAGAAGAGTCTACTTCAGAACTCGTGCCTATGTTAAGGTACTTAAGAATCTGAATATCAGAAAGTCTACCGGTCCCGATGGCATCCCTGCTATGGTTCTAAGACATATAGCCTTCGCTATTTCCAAACCATTGCGCAACTTATTCCATTTATCCTACTCTACAGGGGTATACCCAACTCAATGGAAGACCCAATTCCCAAAAAAGGCGACAAAAGCGATCCCTCCAACTACAGGCCTATAGCTATAATATCGATCCTCACCAAAGTGATGGAGATCTTAATAAACAAAAAGCTGACCAAATATCTTGACAGCCAAGGTATTGTATACGATAGGCAATATGGATTTAGATCCCACCGGTCCACCGGTGATTTAATGACATACCTTAACGAGAAGCTAAATATTTGCTTGCACAATTCGGGTGAAGCAAATATTGTGGCTCTAGATATTTCTAAAGCTTTCGATAGAGTATGGCATAGCGCATTATTAGCAAAATGTCAAGCAGTAGGCCTGGGTCTCTCTTCTCTCAAATGGATTGAAAGTTTCCGCTCGAATCGTACGATTCAAGTCTTAGTTGACAGATTTAAATCCGATCAATTCCAAATAAACGCTGGTGTTCCCCAAGGATCAGTTCTCTCACCTACCCTATTCCTTATATTTATAAATGATTTGCTCCAAACCACTTTTAATCCAATCCACAGCTTTGCAGACGACAGCACCCTAGTAGCCTCCTACGATTTTCATAAGTAGCCTCCGACGATTTGGTCGCAATAGCTAATTGGGGCATAAAAAACAGAGTCGAGCTTAACTCTTCTAAAACTCAGAGATGTACAATCTCCCGAAAAATTTCCATTTTTGATCCTACTCTTTTGTTTCAGGAAGATAAGCTTCAGCGGTTTGAAAGCTTAAGCATATTAGGTATGCACCTTAATCGAAAAATGATCTGGAATGATCATATATTTGATGTTGCAAAAAACGAAGCCAAATGTTTAGGTTTTCTTAGCCGCTACAAGGCTTACTTCTCCCCCTGTGACCTCTTGAAAATCTATAAAGCTTTCGTACGACCCAAAATGGAGTACATTTCTCACATATGGGCTGGCGCTTCTAGTATTCCGTTAAAACATTTGGATAAAGTCCAAAAATGGGCTATTCGTCTAATCAACGACCCAAATGTGACAGCCCATCTTGCTCCTCTTGGACATCGTCGTATAGTCGGAGCTCTCTCACTTTTTTATAGATATCTCGTAGGCATCGGCACATGCTCAGTGGAAATTAAATCTATATTACCTCCACTTAAGCGTTTCCCCCGCGAAAAACGAAGGGCAGCATGTGCTCATCCCTATACCATTGAAATCCCTAGATGGCAAAAGACAAGTTATGGAAATTCCATCTTATGTGTTCCCAAAACATGACAAATTTTATATTTATGACATAAACAAATTCAAGACGAACATTAACACTTTCGTTCGTAATTGTCCTCCTTCCCTTTTACCATCCTCCTTTCATAATTTTCCTTTCCCACCCTAGCCAAACGTACCAATCGGTATAAAAGGTCCCCACCTAGTTCCTGTCATAGCCTGTTTTGGCTATGCATAAAAAAAAAAAAAAAAATTTTGATAAAATAGAAGATAGTTAGTTTTTAAAGCAGTGGTATTGAGTGTTAGGATATTAGTATTGGATTGAGTAGAACTAAGATTAGCGTGAACTATATAGTGAATTACGGTTGTTAGGGAGGAGCCGACTTCGGCCGTTTTACGTTTGACGTTTCTTTACATCACAGAATAGTCCTAGGGTTTCATGGTACGAGAGAAAAAGTTTCAAAAGAGCCCGATAGTCAGATGGCAAGCCTTCCTGTTGAGTTAAAACGTTGGTGTTGGTTTCGCTTTTACTATCAATCAGGATGACCATGCAGATACGCAAAGTATAGTCGAACATTATTATATATTCTGTGCTCTCTGAATCTAGTGGGGATATATCTATTATCGCTAATTTCAGCAGTGTCTTGAGTTAGTCGTGCCATTGGCGGCAATATTGATAAAGTTCGGCGATTTTTTGGATGTAAAAACTTTGGGGGAGCTTCTGGTAGCACCAACAACAAATGTTTCACCCTGCATAAAGTTTGAGTATTTATTTTTGTTATTGTTATTGATATTTTGTAACTGAAAATTAGGTCTTTTATTGCCTTGATAGGGATTTAAAGTTATTACAATAGATTAGTTGGCTTGTTTAAATTGGATATATGGTTAGTATTAGTAGTTTTGTAGATTTTAGTGTTTTTTTTTATAATTAGACTATTTACAACATTCTTATAGAGGTTTTGGCTTGCTGTTATTAAATTTTGATTAGTTGGTGAGATATTCCTTTTGATCTTATTAATAGATTTGATTTTTATATTTAAATTTTGGTTAGTTAGTGTAGAGTTATTTCTTAACTTATTAATATATTTAAGTTTAAAATTTTTATAGTTACAATTCATCATCATCTGTTGGTTCTACAGCTCGGGGTGAGCCTTAACCTTGTCCACAACTTTCCTCCATTCTGCTCTATCTTATGCAACTGTCCTCCATCCGTTAACTCCAATCTTTCGACAGTTGCCCTCGACTTCGTCCAGCCATCGTGATCTTGGTCTACCTCTTGCTCTTGTATTGTACGGTGCTGCGTCTAATATTCTCTTTAGCATCCTTTGATCATTCATCCTCACCACATGACCTGCCCATCTTAGTCTTTGTGCTTTAATAAACTGAACAATATTGTGTCCTTCAATTAGTGCTTCTAGCTCCTCGTTTGATCTGATTTGGTATTCACCATCGTCATTTATTTCGGGACCAAATATTTTTCTTAGTATTTTTCTTTCGAATACTTTCAATTTATTTTCGTCACTAATTGTCATGGTCCATGCTTCGCATCCGTATGTTACGACCGGTTGTATTATGGTCTTGTACATTCTTAATTTAATTGTCCTGGTTAAAATTTTTGACCTGAAAAGGCCTTTGTGTGCGTAGAAACATTTTTGTGGTGCTTGAATTCTATCATTAATTGTCAAATGCATGTCATTTTTATTATTTATTAAGGCACCTAGATATATAAAACTATTTACTCCTTCAAAGCTATAATCATTTATTGTTATATTTTGGGTGGAACGTCTTGTTTCCGTGCGCGCCATCTTCGTATATTTGGTCTTAGCCTCGTTAATTTTTAATCCAACAGTAGCAGCTTCTTTTTCTAGAATCAGAAATATTTCTTTTAGTTCGTCAAAGGATGTTGCTGCAATAGCAATATCGTCAGCATACGCACTTATTATAGATGATTTTATGAATATGTGTCCGCCTCTGTCTAAATTTTTTATTGCGTGGTGAAGCATTAGATTAAAAATTGTTGTTGACAGGGCATTACCTTGTCTGACTCCTGTTTTTTTTTTCAAATTCGTCCGTTATTTTATTTTGCACTGCTACCTTGCATTTGGTGTGTCTGAGTGTTAGCATACTTAAATTTGTCAATTTTCTTGGGATTCCCATGTTATTAAATACAGCTTCTACCATATCTCTTTTTATTGAGTCAAAAGCCTGGCGGAAGTCAATCATTAATAGGTGGAGATTTTTGTTGTACTCATAGCATTTTTCCATGCTATGCCTCAGTAGAAATATTTGATCGGTAGTAGATCTATTTGGTCTAAATCCACTTTGATAATCTCCTAGAATATTTTCGGCTATACGTCTTAATCTGTTATTTATAATATTGGAGAGAGTCTTGTACACTGTGTTTAATAATGTGATACCTCTATAGCTGGCGCAGTCAAGTTTATTTCCCTTTTTGTGGATGGGGACAATAATGCCTTTTTCCCATTTGCTTGGCAGAGTTTCTGTATCCCATATTGTACATATTAAACTATGTAGCTTGGAGATGAACATATAGTTACAATTATAATTAGTATTTACTTGATTACGGTTAGTTTTATTATTTTCAGGTTTTTCTTTCTTTTA
The DNA here is from genome assembly GCA_963942445.1 of Argyra leucocephala. Classification (NCBI taxonomy): domain Eukaryota; kingdom Metazoa; phylum Arthropoda; class Insecta; order Diptera; family Dolichopodidae; genus Argyra; species Argyra leucocephala. The sequence continues at coordinate 59,916,253 of OZ012679.1, read as the reverse complement.
TCTAAATTTAATTTGCAAACGGTAATATGGTTTCACAAAACTGTCAAATACAAATACAGTGCTATTTGACCTTGTATTACATATATAATCTGCAATTAGCTGTTAAAATAAAGTTGGAGTAATTTTTTTCGACCTAACGAGAGTTTTCGATTCTGTAGATAAAACTAGTATCTAGCTTAGAATTCGGTTTGAATGAGATATAAAAGACAAAGAATATAATTGGTTCCATAACTACTTTTAAAAAAAAATAGTATTCTGAATGTGAAGTAATTAAAAGCAAGCAAAATCATATTGAATTTGGTATCATTCAGGGAAGCGTACTTTAGGACCAGTATTGTTTTACTGCTACATAATTAGGTTGTTGTCAGTAAAACAAAACTAATGTATTCAGAGCTCAAACATAATATGCTTGTATATGCATGTAAGGCAAATGAAGATATGAAATGTGTGTTTTAATTGGATGCATCTTCACAAATTTACAATAAATACTAATAAAACTAAATTGATGTTATTTAAAGCTAAACAATAAAATGTGGCAGTCTCGTACAATAATAACCTAATTGAGAGTTTAAACAAATAGAAATTTTTTTTTTTTTTTTTATATAATTCCAAGTCTATGGGATGAACACCCTAACTGCTTTTACACAGAGACTTGGAATACACAATCACATACAATAGCTTTTCTATAGAATTTTTTGGGTTATATCTACTAATTTAAATGTGGAAAACTATATCTATTGTAGAGTACTTCGCCTTCATAATAGCATAGTTCCATTTTATTTTTAGTGATAACCAAAACTCTCATATATCTTATGGATGTAATTATGGATGTAAACCTGATTTGTATTGATCGTGTAAAATTTGTATTGACCAGCTTGTGACCAAATCACTGTATCTTAAGAATAATTGGTGCTTTTGACTTTTAAAATATATGTCCTTAACAGTGCATTTAGTATTTTAAGTACAAGAAGGACATTTGGTAACTTGTTTTTTCAGGGTTTCTGTCTGTGGATCTAGTGAATATATTACATACATGTGTTCGGTTTTTTGAAAAAAAAAACAATCTTTCATACCTTTTCTTAAAAACTAGATATTTCAAAATTTTGCCAAAGAAACGTTTAATATCTCATTAGAAGAGTCTATTATTATAAGCTTCTGTTATATAAGCTTCGTCTTCGGTTATATATAAGCTTTATTTAAAAAAAAATTATCTATTTTATAACGTTTTTACATAACAAAATAATATTGCGTCTTTTACAAAGTAATGTAATAAATAGGCCAGTGTAACATTTACTTCAGAAGATTGTTATTTCGTAAAAGGCACATTCCTAGTTTTATGTAGAAAAGGGTTAAAAAAAAACAATTTTTTTTAGTAAATACTTATATCTTCTAAACTATGCGACGTAGACATAAAGTATGCATGAATGAGTTATAGAAAAAAAATACACCTTTCCAACAGTAATAAATATTGTAGGGGTTTTATGGTAAATTGAGGTATTTGGTTTCTCAAGAAAGAAAATGATTGTTTTTTTTCAAAATTTTTTTACTTTGAACTACAATATCTCTATAACAGCAGCACCAATTATCACAAAATAAATGCTAATAACGGTTTTTGGAAAGCTTGGAGCGCGAGGATATAGTCATTAGGTCCTACTCGGGTCTCGGATACAACATCTCTCCTCAGAATCCCCAATAACCATTATAAAAAATTTAATTCTAATGAAAATATTGTCAACAATACTTGGACTGGTACAAACAGGTGTATACAGTATACATTAATAATTTTTATTTTTCAATTCAACCAAAATGTTAAAACGAAATTTTTAAAAGAATTGATAATTGAAAAGAACAAAAAAAAATTACATTTGTATAACTTTGTGTATACATACTAGATTTTGGTATACCTCTGTGTTATTTTTTTTTTATTTCTACATTCGGGGGTTGTTTATGTTTTTAATATGAAACAATAAGATCATAAAAATGTTCCATCTCATCTCTCTGATAATCTTACAATCAAACTACTTGTGTATCTTTATGAATTTATGATGCAAATATGACTTGAAGTATTAAGTAAAATAAAGATAATCTATAGTTTATTTTAGAGTTAATTTTATAATTTAAATCCAAAAAATTTATACATCGACTAAACAATGTGATACAATGTGCCAATGTGGATATATCAATAAAATGACAAACTATTAGACAAAACAAATGCTTTAGCTAAAATTTTACATCAATTAAAAATAATTACAGGCGTTCTAATTATGTCTCTTAAAAAATAATATTTTCATTAATTATGAATGTGGGAGAAGTAGTTTTCAATTTCTGACCAAACAGCATTTGGCATTAATATTGTGATGTGAATGAAATTAATTAAAATTGATTTTATAGGTGAAAATTAAAATTCTATAATTATTATTCAAAATTTTAATCTGCGGTTTTATTTCAATTAAAAGAATTTAATGTTAAATATATATATATACATATTTTTGAAGGATAACCAGCATAATGCTCACTGAAAAAAGTCCACCTTTAAGAATGCAATAATATTGTCCACAGAAGAACGCACACAAGAAAATTACCACCGGAAAAATTTCGACATACTCCCATACGTAGACGTAGTAAAAGTAAATTATGTATTCTTTGGCTGTAATTGTTCTTAATTTAGTTTTCTCTTATGGTTGTCTCATAAGAGAAGATAAATTATTTGAAAAATATTATTTAAAAATTTAAAGAAGTTTATTTAATTTTTAACTATAAAAAAAATAACACATGTGGCCTCGGTAGCCGAGTGGTAAAGCACTCGAGTGTAGTAATGTAACGACCGAAGGAGCACGGGTTCAAATCCTGTGAGAACCGAAAAAATTTTCAAATGGTAAAAATTACTGAAAAATGTAATTTTCAATACAATCACATCGGTTCAAATATAATTTAATGATTAATAAACATATAATATGACTAATAAAAAAAAAAATAATAATATAAATATATACCAAATAATTAATATAGTTTGATAAAAAGGCCCACATTTCGAAAGGGAAAAGGACCTATAAAGTTGGCCTACAGATTTATCTGTAGGATCTCAACTGTTAAAATAAATAAATAAATAAATAAATAACACCATACAAATTATTTTTGTACGCTGTATTATCGATATTACATTTATATGTGCTAGTTTATTACAATTTTTTTTTTTTACATCCAAATCCAATACATTCAATTTACAAATTAAAATTATATCTAATTTAGGACTAGTTAAAATACATTGAATAAATTGCAAACATATTTTAATAACTACAGATTACTTACAACATTTTTGATTCTGTTTCGAAAGTGAGAAGTCAATATAGTTTATGTGTTTAGTACCAATTAGTAACATTCTATAAATTGTATTGTTAACTCATTATTGCCATAATTGGTCTTATGGAAACTTTATGTAAAAAAGTTTGTATTTCGTAGGCGATTATTTGAATCAATGATGTTGATGCTTTGTTATTCAAAATCTGTGGAGAAGTAATGTTTCCTTTAACAATTTCTGTATAAGAAAACTAACATCCGCCACTTCTCGACCTTATTTCAAAGTTTTCAAATGAATTAAGTTCAACCTATGTTCATATGGAGGCAAAATTAATGGATTTGACCATTGGAAGTTACGCAAAGCAAATCTAAAAAATGTCTTTGCACTGCCTCAATCCTATTGATATGAACATCATAGAAAGGTGACCAGACTTGACTTGCATACTCCAAATTTGTCTAACGAGACTAGAATACAAAGATTTGAGAACATAGCGATCGTTAAATTCCTTTGACCAACGTTTCACAAAACCTAGCATAGAATTAGTTTTGTTAATAATATTTAAAAAATGGGATTTAAAGTTAAGCTTGTTGTCAAAGTACGTTTTTAATTGAGCTCGATTTGGAAAGAATAATACCATTTAAAAAATATTTAAAACAAACGGATTAAGTCGGCGTATGTAACACATAACTGCACATTTTTTAAAGAAGTTGTCTAAATCGGCTTGTAGGAGTAAAGCGTTTTCTAAAGAAGTAATTTTTTATTAAATTTTTATGTCATCCGTGTAAATTTTCAGTTCACTATTAAGAATTACTGAGCAGACATCATTAACCGATATTATAAAAAACAATAGGTCTTAAGTGACTACCTTGTGGGACTCTTGAATTAGCAAAAAAAGATTTTGAAATATTTTTTCTAAATAAAACACTATAAGATCTATCGGTTAGATATGATTTTACCTATTTCGAAAAGAATTATAGGAAACCAAGTATTCTTAATTTTAGAAGAATTATTGTATGTGGTAAAATGTCTAACATCCATTTGTAAGTCTGCTTCCATATTTCTCGTAAAAGTTGACTCAACAAGATTAGTAATTGCGAATTTTTGATTCACAAATCCATGTTGGTTGTGATCTAAAAAGATTTACAGTGATAATAAATGTAATCATACAATATTAACTCAAAATGTCTTGGAATAGATGAAAGTTTCGCGATTGGTCTATAATTATTGGTTTAATTTTTGGTGTTCTTCTTATGAACTGGTCTAATAAATGAATGTTTCCAAATAGAGAGAAAAATCTTCTGATTTTAAAGAATAGTTGAACATTAATGACAATGGAATTTCTTAAGCACTTGAGCATTTATTAAATATAATTTCGTAAATTTATTAGTCCAGGAAAGTTGTTAGTCTCAAGATTGTCCAAAAGTTTTATTAATATCAATATTAGACCAAGTAGTTTTAAGAAAATCATCATCATTTGGTACGAAAATTGAATTTATTTGAAATTAGATATTATTTCTAAATCATTACTAGAAATTCCATTGTATTTCATGAGTAGGAAACTCATCACTTTTCCTTTTGGAATTGACGAATCTCCAGAAATGTTTTCGATTCGATATTAATTTAGAAGGCATTCCTTAAAAAAATAAGACTTAGTAACATCTGATTTGATTGGCGAATTTATACAAAACGTAAAACTTAAAGGAGGATGGAATTGATCAATACCCAATCACAAAAAATCAAATTTTTCTATTCAGAAATCAGAGGTAAACACTAAAACAAGCTGTTTATGCTCAAAATAACAAATTTCAGAGACTTGTTGTAAATAATTAGTATTTAATTTATCAATAAATACATATTCACATTCCGCCCCAATATGTTTTGGAATCATAAAATATTTCTCTGCATGTTTTATCCATTTTAAGTTCGAAAGATTAAAATCGTAACAGAAATAATTTTATAGTAAATAATTTTTTTTTGAATAAACCTCAATTTTTACAATAATTAATTCAAGGTTTTAAGAACAAGGAATATTAATCTGAATTGCATTAAAAGAATTTTGTATAGCTGTCAATACACCATCCCATTTCAGAACAATACCATTAGGAAAATTATGAGAGATCCAAAAACAAAATTTTATAAAATCTTCGATTAAATTTTAAATTCAAAGTCGGTATATAATAAGGAGCCAACACAAAGTTAAAAAAAATCCTAAATTAAACAAAAATCTCAAATCAAAAAATCCCAAAATTATAAAATCTAAAAACTTCAAAAAAGTTATTTTATTTAAATCTAAGAATTATCTACAAAATTTTCATTATGAATGTGTTTATTACGGGCTTCGAGGCAAAAGTTCATCAAGCTTAGGAATTAGTGTATAGTCAAGTTATAAAATCAAAGTAATACATTTTTTCCAAAATATTTATATACTAGCCTTTGCTAATTTAGTAAAGTTTGGTTCCAGTTTAAAAAAGTATGCACATTTGTAAGGGTTTAAATATACGAACCAATTCTTTTAAATGTTGAGCTTAAACTAAACTTTATTATAATTATAATATTAATTATTGCTAACTTTAAGCACTATCAGTCACCAATACATATGAATACACATATATGAGTATACATTAATGTTATCATCGACATTAGGTTGATGCGACAATATCTTATACATTACAACTCAAAACACAAACAACAATGTAAAGTAAATATGTATCATCTCTCATCATAACGCATTAATATTATTTGTTTGTCACTACATTTTAATTCTATATGCTGCACCTATACTTCCATATTCTCTCAATTCTCATTTTTTTTTTTCTTTTTCATTATTTATTTATTAAATTATTACTTAATAACTAAACTATATATATAACTAATTCTATTTAACAAATTATATTAGATTTTAGATATTCATTAGAATGCTTCAATTTTAAAGTGTTTTTTAATGTAATACTTAATAGATTAAAATTAAGACCTAGCAAAACGCTGTCTAGTCGTATGGAGTTATATGTATCTTTAAAAATCTTTCATTCAAAATGAACTGTTTTTCATTATTTCACAATTAATACACCTTCACCTCTAGAAATATTAGCGGAACAAAGGGAATCATATCTATCATTCCTGTACATTGTGAAAGAAGAAGGAAATATATCTAAGTTATTTATTGAGGCAGTAAGTCAAGTTTCAGTCAAAGGAAAGACATTAAAATCTAAAAATTCAGAGTTTGAGAAAACTATTCTCGTTTTAGTGCGTAAGCCTCTAGGATTTTAGTAATAAATAGTTGATTTAAAAGCTTCTTTAAATGGAATGTCAATAGAAGGTGGCGAATGGCTAATATTGATTAGATTAATATTGATTAAAGATGGTCTATAACCGGCAGTTGGTATATCTATTCATAATATTAAGCTATCGATAGAAAACACCTTCAAGAGGGTAACAAACATTCTTTGGGAAGGTATTGAAGGTCACAGAGTCTCTAAAATATATACCAAAAGAATAAACATCAAACCAACCAAATTGCTGCTAACTCTCAATAGAGCAGACTTTAGGAAGATGGTAGGCATACTTACTGGTCATAACCACATGAATAACCACATCTGTAGGCGAGTAACCTGTAGAAACTATCTGAAGAGGAAGAAACTTCCACACATGTTGTAGGAGAATGTCTAGCTTTTTCAAGGTTCAGGCTCAAGCTGTTGGAAATGCACTGCATAACTTTAGAAACTTTTGCAGGATATAACCCTTAAACCTATTGGTCTTTATCAAAGGGGTTGACTAAATTGAGGAGTGGAGGAGGGCATAAAGGGCTAAAAGCATACATGCCAGCCCTATATTATGGCCCCCTCCAGGCCCCCCAGGTTATTTCTTGTTAGGGAATGAACGCAAAAACTTCTCATGGTTTCGTCTCACATTTTTAGGATGGATTAATCTATTAGGATTTGAGGACTTTTGTCTACTGTTTTCCTTCAAATAGGAATCACTAATACATATTAGTGACGAATTTAGAAGAGTTAATTGAATTATATCGGGTGTTCCAGAGCATGCGTATCAGCTTTTTAAGAGGGGAAGGAGCCTTTATTTTAAAATTTAAAAAAAGTTTGTTAACTAAATCGAGGGTTCTCTATCTCTTGGTGGTATTTTCAACTTTCGGAAAGGACCGCTAATCGGTTTTTTAAGATCAAAAATCGCCGAAATTGACCGAAATCGAGATTTTCAAATGGGAAGGGGTACTTTTTAATGCAAATTCGGATTCTACATCAAAAAATAAGCTAATACGCATAATAATCTGGAACACCCGGTATAATGAATTTTTGTTTAAATTAGGAATTTTATCAGAGCTGAAATTATGAGAATTACGGGTTTGACGTTAGAATCGTTGCAATTGTTAGTATTATAAATTATTGCTGTTATAGTTATTGAAATTAGTCATTTTAGTTTTAATATTTGTAAACAAATTAGGAACACCAGTAGAATTAATGTTAATTTTAGATTTTTTGTTAAGGGGAGGTTTAAGAGTTGGTTAAGAATTTTTATTAGAATAATCAATACTTTTTAGTCATTTGAACCTACATTTAGATTATCCTTAATTATGCCTTTAACCTGAGGCTTACTATTCCAAATCCCAATGTTGCTTATCAGCTGCAATATTTTCATACATAATACCGATTCGGAAATAATAAAGTACAGATACTTACTTTTATTCATTTTGATCCTCTTAGACATTATTCCTGCAAATTGCGGAATCAATGTTGAACGAACTCATCTTTGATAAATTTGCATATATAGTTTTTCATTATTAAATGAAGAAGGAATTCTTTTAACAAAGATAGATGAAATATCGCTATCGGTTGAAGAATAATTACGGCCATTAAGTTTATTAATTCTTTCATTCCATTAATCAATAGTCCATTGTGTACCATCAAGTTTATGTATAATAACAGGATCAGTACACACAATATTAGGATCTGTATTTACAACTTCAAGATCAGTTTGAGTACTTATCTCATCGTTTATACTCTTATGATTTTTGAGACAGACTTTAGATTTTTTAAACTGTTCAAGTATATTCAGCAGAAGAGAGTTGAAAGAGTGATGTAATGATTCCAGTTTAGCAACAGCAGAATTGAATTTGATAGAAGTAAGTTTTTCAATTACGGAGAATTTTGGCTGTGTATGTCTTTTGAGCTAATTTTTAATTTGCGAAAGTTGTTATTTAGAGCTGCAAGAAATTTCACGATGGCATCAGAAATATTATAGTTGCGATTACAATTTACAAGGTGGCCATATTTTGAAAGGAGTTAGAATTACTATCAATTCAGTTTAAACTACGTTAATAAAACGTGTGAATATGTATTGTTGAATATGCTTCTTAGTAGTCCTTCATAGTTCTGACAACCTTCACAAAAAAGGAAGGAGTCTAATGACGGATATGGTACCATCAGTCTCTATTTATACATGCATACTCCATCTAATTTTCTTTTAAAAAATGTTTTGCATATTACAAATTTTGTCGTTATCAAATCAATTTTTTAAATTAGATTTATATTATGTATGTATATGTTATGCAAAATTGTAAATTAGGTGGCATTTTGTAGCTTTAAGTAAATTTTTTTTAATTGTAATTATTTTCGCTTTTTGATATTTGGTACTGCCATATTAGGTAGGTATACAAATTTTTTTTTACATCAGGCTCAATTTGCTTTATTAACTACTACTACTTATTTGTAATATCTCGAAAAAATATTAGTAATACAACTTAACTTTCAAATTTCCGGCTATAAAAAAAATAAAATATCTAATTATTAAATTTACAAAAATTTTGGTTATTTTATGCAATTAATAATTATATTTTTCATATACATGATATATTACTATACAATAATATTTGAATTAAATAAATTTCTTTAAATTTTTCAAATATTATTTTTCAGACAATATCTGTTCCCTCTTTCAGTAACACTATTTAGTAGATATTATCGAGCAAAATTATTGAAGATAAAATGAGATAGCGGGCTGTTATACTACATCCCGCTATATAAAAATATTTTAAAAATTTGTATGGGATGAGACTTCTTCTTATTATATGTTCTTTGATATCTTATCTACCAAAAACTATCCGCAACAAAAAAAAATTAAGAACAACATAAAATGAAAGATAATTTATATTTCCTACGTTTAAGTGTGGGCAATTATGTTTAGCTGCAATTTTCCGGGTAGGTTATTTTCCATATGGGCATTTTTTCTTGTGCATTTTTTCTGTGGACATCTTTCCTAGATTCGTTTTGAAACAGTTTATTAAGAAGTTGATAGTAATGATAATCTTAATTAACGCTCAATAATAATTATTATATATGTATATACATAATATATATACATAACATACTCCATATCTGAGATTTTTTTTTTCATAATTATGGATTTTATGTAGAACAGCTAACAAAATAAGTAATTTTTCCAGGAAGAAATTAACTCTTATGGTAATAAAATCAATAAAAATGACACAATTATAATAAATAAATCGATACACATTATTTTTATTTAGAGTATGTAGATAATATAGTATATAAATATCTTTTTTTATTTTTAATACTTTTAAATTTTGTATGAGAATAAAGAGTTTTAAAACTTAAAACTTAAGCACATACCTATATACATATAAATATGTACATAACATTTAAAAACTTGACTTTGAATTAAATTAAATTCTGATAATATTAAATATAATTTTCAAAACCACGTTATTACAAAATTAGACAAAACATTTATATATGTGTAATAAAATATAAATGAAAAATAATTTTAATTAAAAATTTCGCTTTATATTTGAAATATGTATAGTTACTTTTTATTTTACACACATATGTACCTATTCATTTATACTCGTATATATGACATGTACATTGAATTTCGGTTTATGTAAAATGAAAAACTTAAACTTAAGATTAAATGCAACTAACTAACTAACTGTATTGAGTGTATGTATGTATATATGTATATTATTGCCGAATTAGAAATCAAAGAATTAGATATTATTTGATAGAAATGATCCATCCAACAAAATTTCATTTATGATGGGTCGGGTACGTTATAATTTCATTACTTTATAGAAATATAATTTTAGTGTGTATTTTTCATTTTTCCATCATAGCTCAGAAATGGCAAGTTAAAAATGGGTATGTTAAAAATTTAGAGGTTCAATGCATGAAAACAATAAAAAAAAAAATTTCCGCGAATTTTTCAACTACTCAATAAGTACCGTTAGTTAGATATAATATCAATTAAAAATATAATCTTAGGAAGAGAACACATTGCTCTAGCTTGAATATCTTCAGACATGTAGTTGATATTAGCTAGGTAATGTTTTTCTAATCCGATCTTCTTTAATCACCTATATATAGGATAAGTTTAAAAATAGACCTCTTGTCACCTAAGAGATAAGTTAACGTTTTCGATCCGGCTGGTAAAAATATGTACCACCTATAACATACAGTTTAAACATTCCTAAAACTAAAAAAAATCATATAAATTGTTTTGAATCTATACCAAATTGTTTTTAAAGTTCTTTTTTATAGTTCCGAAAAAACATGTTCAACTTCGTGTATTTTCATTGGCTATTTACCATTATTTTACGAAGTTAATGAACCAAAAAGTGGAGCGCGAAATAGTTTTTCCTTAGTTTATAACTGTTTTCTATTGAAGAAATTTATAAAATTTGCAAATATCGTTAAAATAAATTAAAATAAAACAAATATATTAGCTAGTGTTATAATTACAGAAGGTAAGTTTTTTTTTTATTATAAATATTGTTTATTATTATATATTTCCACAGACCAGCCGTAATAAGTGGTACATAATGTGTACCAACAACATGTTTACCAACAGCATGTGTATGCTAGGTGTACTAACATTATGCTTTGTTGTATTATAGATATTTATCATTATTTCTCGAACCATGGAAGAAGAAGACATACTTAATAATACTCTATGCAATGAGTCTGATAGTGATGCCGAGGTCGATTTTTTTGAGAATGAACAGCCAAAAAAGAAAAACATAAAGTTAACTAAAATGCTAGTGAAATAGAAGTGATTATTGGATGTATGTGTTACAATTTACTTCCTTCTATAAGAAATTATTGGTAAAAACATAATTCGCTTGGTAACCGATCAATAAAGGATTTCATCACGTGATCGTATATTTATAACTTTTAAGATGTACTTTGCCTCACCACAAAAGCCAAGGGATTGTATCAAAACCTACCCAAGATCAGGATAGACACATTTTGCCCAAATAAATATATTTTAGAAAGATGTACATAAGATATTCTCCAAACAAATTTGATCCCAACTTTGCGATTCGAAATCCGGTTCGGAAAGGTTCAAGGTTATATATTTCATTAAATTTCAACCAGTTAAAAAACTTTGAATAAAACTACAAATACTTTTAAATTATTTAGAACAGTTTACTTGAAACAGAAAGTTTTACAGCTATCTGAATACTAATAAATATTGATCAGCGTGCGTGTATTAAATCTTATTTATTTTATTTCGTACATATACATGAGACGGTAAGTCTCTATAAGAGTTTATATATAAAGTATAATGTGTATCAAATTCATAATTCTTAAATTAAATTAAATTAAACCTTAATCCACAGAAATTAACAATAAAGAAAATAAATTTATAAAGAAAAGAAATTTATAAAAGAAAATTTATAAAGCGAAAGAAAGAAAAAAAAATAAATAAAAAAGATAAAAAATAAGAACAAATTAAAGTTAAAACTATAAAATACGGAGATAAAGTAATAAAAGAACAAAAATCCAAAAACAAAAAAAAAGTCTCTCCTCCAAACAAAACTATCTTTCAGACGTCACACACCTAACAAACATTATTCTAAAAAAAATTTTATTCTTATTAGTTAATGACTACAATTTTTCCTTAAAATATACCTAACATAGCTCAAGGAATTTAGAAATAGAGAACTCACACCTGAATACGTTCGGCAAAGAATTCCATAACACAACAGTCCTTACAAAAAAGGATAGATATCTTTAATCTACCATAGAGTGTCTAGGAATAGTTAAATTCGCACTTCTTAATGATCGTCCAGTGGTTATTTTCTTAAGAAGATATACCATATATATCTAAGAAGAACCAACTGAGAATTTATTTTCTAATGGTGACCGTTTTACACAACATGCTGCACGATTTGTTCGAAGTAATACAAGAGTATGTTTCCATTTCCCATCTTCTGATTGAATCCAAACATAAGCATTACGATCTGCAGCACAACTTACAATACGATTCGTATTATGCCCCCAATAAATATCCATAATACATAAATCATGTTGATTAAGAACATCACTTAATTTCCAATCGTTACCCTTACGAAAAATGAAGCAGTCAACTACCGAAATAGTTTCTTTATTCGTTGAATTTGACACGGTTTGATAAGGAGGATCAATTGGAATTAAAAGTAGCAGCTCCAATATTGCATCTACGAAATTTGAAGCAGCCTAAACTATGATGGTACTAGATTAATAATAAGAACTTTGCATCCTCATTCCATTTAAGCATATATTTAAATTGTTTGTGGAAAAGGTGAACTGTGAACATATCTTTATTTCAAGAATACCGCAATAGCAAGGAACGTATTTACTAATTTTAATATAAGTATAGTTTAAGTTGTAATATCACAATATTTTTGATAAACCAATTTTTTTTAATTCGGTTCATAAATCGAACTTTATTGAATTAAATTCTATACATTTTGTGGTCGACCCGGACAACGTTGGATAACTTTACTAGTAAATTTATAAATTAGAAATACTTTTTATCAATTTGTTTTATATTCGATACTTGTAATTGTGACTGTCTGTGATTAATATTATGATGGATATGTTTGTTTTTTGCATTTGACTTTTCAGCATATGTTATTCGTATATGGTATAGCATTTTTGTCCCAGTGTCAAATGTCTTGGTTGATGACAACAAAAGTTATTTCTTTGAAAATAGTTTGGATAAGTTAGAGCAGTTGGAAAGCAACAACCACACAAGTCGTTGTGAGTTGAATACTAAAACAGCCAAAAACCGTTATTTTAAGTTTTTCGCTTTTGACTTTTTTATAACCTCAGGGTAATCAAAAATAAAATATTTTAAACCTTTTACAATTTTAACTACTTTTTGCTATCCTTATCACACAAAAAAACAATTGACTTTTTCTGTTACATTGGCATTATTGAAAAAAAAAGTATTCGCCCTTATTATGAACATCGTAGTTGGCCGATAAACGACTAAAAATATTTATCGGCTATCGTTTATTTTCATATTACGAAACGGTATTCGATAAAATTAATACGTACGATAGAAATAAAAGCTATATAGCTTTTTCTTAAAAAAAATATTTGTAATAAATGTCAAATTGTTTTTAATTTAAAAATTTTTCTATATAAAATTATAAACAAAATGTCGAGGTATTTTTTTTATTTGGATGATGAAGATGAAAATTATGAACAAAATGAAGGAATTAATATACGGAGGAGCATCAGAGATTCTTCTAATCCTTTAGAATTAGAAAACAAAATGTAAATTAAAAAAAAAAAGAAATCATTCCAATTTTGACATATTTTTCTTAGATTCACACAAAACTTTAGGTTATCTAAAGAAGCATTTCGTGATTTATTAGAAGAAATCGATGATAAATTAAAAGTGACGAAAACTCAACGTGCTGTTCCTAATATAATTAAAGTTGCAGCTGTTCTCAAATTTTGTGCACAGGGAAGTTATCAACTAAGTGTTGGAAACGATTTCCATTTAGGTTTATCGCAACCAACAGTTTCAGTTATATTTACTGAAGTTTTTAATGTAATAGAGCGATTTGTGTGTTCAAAATGGATAAACTTTGAGTACAGTGAACAGGATGAACGAAGTGCTAAAATATATTTTTATGAAAAATCAGGGATCCCTAACGTTGTAGGATGTTTAGATGGTACCCATATTAAAATTATAAGGCCGAAAGAAGATATTAGACACTTGTATTACAACAGGAAAGGGTATTGTAGTTTAAATGTCTTAATAGTAAGTGTATTAAAACATTTTAGTTAAGCATATTAAAGTAAAGTCGTTTTTTTAGGTATGTGATCATAGAATGTATATACGGTACGTAAATGCCAAATATCCCGGTAGCTATCATGACTCACACGTTTGGAATTTATCAGCTCTAAAAGCAAAATTTGAAAATGAGTATTGCAATAGAGAAACTTATTTGCGATTTCTTGGTAGGCTTAATGTTTTGTACTCGATTTCAGTTTTAAAGAAAATACTTTAATTTTAGGAGACTCAGGATATCCCTTAACAATGTACTTATTGACTCCGTATAGAAATACCGAAGAGGGGTCTTTGCAAGCGCATTTTAATAAGAAGCATGCTCAAGGACGAAATATAATCGAAAGAACAATTGGGCTTTTAAAAAACAGATTTCGTTGCTTGCTCAGTGCCAGAGAATTACATTACAGTCCTCAAAAAGCTACACAAATAGTAAATGTCTGTGTGGCGCTACATAATATATGTATCAAATACAATATTCCTATTCAGAATGAAGAAATAGATGATACCTTTTCTGAAAATGAAGAAATCAATGACAATGTTGAAAATGAAGGTAATAGATTAAATGAAGCAAGAAGAATAAGAGATAACCTGTTAAGGTTTATGTAAATATGTGTAACAACTTTTCAGTCATTTAACAAAATTTTTATTTAAAATAAAAAAGATACAAAAATTAAAATCAGAATCCATTTTTTACTAAGATAAAACAAAACGTAAACTAAATCTCAATCCATTTTTTAATAAATTAAAATTAATAAGTTTTATACGAATTGAATAAATAAATATGAATTTACGAAAAATTAAAAATTGTTTTTTCTATGTACTTCCTTATTATTTTTATAATTCTTTAGAAATTTGAATTTTTCCTTTTTAAGTTGTAGCTCTTCATCTTTTATTATGTACATTTTCTTAGTATAATCTTGAATTTTCTCTACACCTTTTCTTATATATTTCAAATCATTATTTACTTTACTAAAAAATTCGATTTTAGCTTCTACTTCTCTTTTTAGTAATTGTGTTCGTTCTGTTTCTACTACTATACGTTTTCGTGGCGTTCTCTTATTTTGTTGGCTTTCGTCACTAATATTTTCATTCATTTCAACATCAGTATGTCTTTCGATAGGAACTTCTTCTAGTTTTGCAAAATTTGTTTCTACATAAGATCCCTCAAGACCAAAAGCAGAACTAGAAGAATTAGTTGGAGGATCCAATTTCATTATTTTAATAACTGCTTCTTCTACATCCGTAAAGTTGTGGAACTTATTGGGACCACCGCCAGTTGCAAAAACTTCAGTTTTATTTTCAAGAACTTTTTTTTTAATTTTATATTTTAGATCATTCCAAACCTGCAATCGTACAATATTTTTTCCTTTGATTTGGCTGAACAAATAAATTTTTACATTAATTACCCTTTGCCATTTGTCAAAATCTCGTTGAGGTGGTCCTAAAATATTTAATTCTATCGCTAAAGTTTTCCATTTTTTGGTACTAATAACCTTAGAATATATATTTTTGGCCAGATTCATATCTTCTTCGAGAAGCTCTACCATTCGAGCAATTTGTTTTTTATTGCTTACTACTTTATTCCTGTATTTACATATATATATTTGTAATAAACATTTAAATTCCTAAAAAAATTCATTTAAAATTTACTTACATTTTTTAAATTATTTTTTTATCGTCAACAAAATTGAATTCGATTAAAAAATTATAAAAAACTGACAATTTATCATTTTCATAATACAGATTCAACGACTACTAATATTAAAAAAAAGCTTTTTTCGATTACGATAAAATTTAAAATTTACGATGTTTATAATACAAAGCAAATATTTTTACGAAATATTATCGTTTATCGGCCGACTACGATGTTCATAATAAGGGCGATTATATAATGATATATTACATCGAAATTTACAGGTGAAAACGATAAAAGGATAAATCAGATGTTCACGCAGCTAATGCCAAACAAAATTAGCTAATAATCCACCGAAGTAGGTTAGCAAGCATCTTATTAGCTGCAACTGGTGTAAGTTGGGTTAAGTGTCACAGCATTATGCAGCTACCTAACAGCTATTTATCTTAACAATAAATTGATAAATATTCAACAATACAATGGGCCATGGGGTGTAGTTAGATCGTCACGATCAGCATTGAGGATGTGTTTCAAAAAATTTTTAACAACAAATGACCTGGTATTCAATAACTTTATTTCAACGATCTTATCAAAAATATATTCTAACTATTTTTAAAAATTATTTTCAATTTTTTTTTGTTATTATTATTGATTTAAAGACTGGGAATTCCAACATTTATTTTGTAGCGTAAGAAATTTTCTACATTATTGCCTTTAACTAATTTTTTTTTTTTTTGGTAATTTATTAGTTAGGTATGTAGTATATACATATAGTTTTGTATAATTGTACCTTCATTACAAAACCAACAAGTAAAAGAGATAAAAGTTGTTATGTACCTGTTTTTTACCTGTCAATGAAGCAGTATGTGCGTCATTTGTTTTATTCATGTCACCTGCTATTGCAACTATTATAAATAATACAGGCTTAAAAATAAAATTTAAATTTCATTTGTAGTCTATATAAAAAGTCTATTATAAAAAACTATACCAATGTACATACATAATATATATTCATGTATAATATGCATGTGTTTAATAATTTATATTACTTTATTCGTTGAAGTTCAAACCTTCAAACGAAAAAAAGAAAAAGAATGACATCAAAGCTAAAAAATAAAGATTATTAATAAATTAGAGTGTGGACAATTAGTGTAGTGTCTAGTGTTATCAAAATCAAAAATATCATAGACATAAAAAATAACATGTTTATTTTTACAGCTATACGTATTTTTAATAACAGTATACGTTATGGCTGCGTAATTTCCCCAAACTCCACAATTAATAAAAAAATTCGAAAACGTTGGATGACTAAAATATTTCTTTAGAATTCCACTCAAGAAAAAAATTATCAAACGTGTTTCAGTTTCTGAGAAATCTAACATTTTTTCTTTTTTTTTAGATTTAGACGTGGTGGGTTTAACTGTACAAAGTTTTAAATTTCCATTTATATAAATATAAATATTATAAAACATTTTCAATTAAACATATTTTCGAATATATTCATAAATTAGTTTTAGCTGAACAGTAATTTAAGTACCGCATTAAGTACACGGTTTTTACTATGTAATTGTTTAGTCTAATATTTTTCGGGTATTTATTTATCAAATTTCTGTCTTATCAACTTATTAAATATGGAAAACTACTGCTAATTAATTGTCAAAAAATAAGCCTTCTTAAATAGTGTAGTTCAATTATTTTTGTCATTTATTTGATCCCAATAACAAAGGGTACTAAATTAAAGGTCGAAAAACCCATTAAGCAGTTTTTTCTTTCACCGGGAATCGAACCTTATGGGACCTTCCAGTTGAAAGGTTGTACCACTCATGCACCACCCTGCATCACTCATCTCAATAATGTTAATTTTAACAGTATTGCTAATTTTAATACAAAAAAGGTGAAAGACCAAATGTTAAAAAAATTACATAATAGTCCGCTGTCATTTAATACTGCGCTTACAACACGTAACGCTACAAAAAAGAACTAAGTATTGATACTACTATGTGTTTAATATTAAAATAATGTTTTATTTTTTTAATGATAAAAACGTAAATTTAAATTTATAATGTAATAACAATTTCTTTTTTAATATTGTCAATTATTTATTTTAATACTGGTATACTACGTAGTTTAATCACATTTAATTGTAAATATAATATTTAATCTTCATTTTTGATATTATTATTATAATTGTTTCGTAATATAATAATATATAGGTCAGTTATTTTAAATGATGACTTATAATAAATTTTTGATATTATTATTATAATTGTTTCGTAATATAATAATATATAGGTCAGTTATTTTAAATGATGACTTATAATAAATTTAGTATATAGGTAATTATTGATTAATAAACAATTGTTATTAGTTGATAGATTATCTGATTTTAGATGATAGATTATCTGATTTAATGCTTTTTTTGATACTAATAAATACCACACATGTGGTATAACCGGTGGTTCATGAATACTATGAACAGACACAATACTATGTCTACTATAACTTATGTCTGTCGATTATTTCAGAATAATTATTGACTTGAACTGAATTTATATGTTTATGATTTTTAACTATGGTTATGGCATATTTCGAATCAAAAATACTATAAGATGGAACTAATAACAAAATATGTCAACTTTACGTCTGAGAATATTAAATATATTCCAATATTCGTTATTTATCACTTAAAGATAACAGTTTAGCAGTTTTATATAAACAGTAATAAATTACGTTTTATTTTGCAAATATCGATATTTCGAAAATAATTTTCATCAGTCGTTAGGTCGTAAGCACTCATGGGCTTATTTCAGTGAAAGATAATACAAGTTTTAATTGCAAAATTTAAAATATCGCGAAAAAAATATAATTATCAAAAAAACGACCTGTTAAAAAGTTTCAAATTCTGAATCTATTTGATTTGCAATAAGTTACAGAATTCATTTATTCCTTCGCTTACAAAACCCTAAAAATTCATGCTATATATGGTATAGGTTTTTTCAGTGGCTATCAATAAATTTCGCAACGATTAATAATTAAGCCATTTATTTTAAATTTGGAAAAAATTAGAAAAGTAAAAAAATTTAATTCGAAAGTTTATTTATAAAATTAATATTAAATAATTAAATGTAATCAAAACACACATATTGGACAAAAACACAATAAACACGATATTTTCAAACTGTTTACTTAATGTAAGTTAAAATTTATTTTACAATTTATCATGTGAATGTTATTATCTGTTTTTACAATAGATATATATTAATTCAAATAAAATAATATTATCAGAATCGTAGTTATCAAAATGGATTGCTAATTTAATTAACAGTTTAAAAATTATATAATAAATATACAAGTAAAAAAATTGTTTATCCACGCCATATCACAAAATCTCCAAATCTAATATTTTATTAATTTTTGGGCCAATTTTTCTAACTCCATTTAACAAAAATTATGGCAAAATAAATACAAAAATTTCCTTTGTTATTGTTTTGAAATTCAAATTTGGTAAAGAACCTAGAAATTTTTCAAATGGTAATTTTATACTCAGAACATTGCCTTCTGTATTGTAAACGGTGAAAACGGGCCAGTATATTCAATTTTTTTTCCACAAAATTACATTTCGTACTATTTTTGGCTAAAATTACAATAACAATTGAATGTGAATTTTTATCCGATTTTTTTTTTTAATTATATATTTTGTTTTTTTTTTCTCCTTTTCGATAACAATGGGTACGTTCAGTAGAATCTAGCGTTTCAAAACTACTGCAGCACTCAAGCAAATTTTTCGAATTTTATTAATTTACTGATAAGTGATTGACGCTGTTAACGCGATTTATATCATATTTGATATTTGTTGTATTCCCATAATTTTTGTTTTTATATATAATTTTATATGTAATTTTTTGATTGTTAATGATTAGAAGCTTTATTAATATAAATAACGCGGTGGTCGGAGTCCAGTATCTGGGACAGTAGGCCATTAAATAGTTTTTTTTTTTTAATTTTTTGATTGTTTGTAAATGATAGTTTGTAAGTTTAAATTTACTGATCTGTAACATCTTTAGATTTTGCTGAGAGTTGTATGACCTCTACCTGAATAAGTCCTAACATTAGAAAACTGTGTAATAGATATAATTTTAATTTTGATTTTTTCAACTGAAATTGGTTTAAAGAGTACCGGAATACAAATTTTTTTGTTCTGTAACACCTTTGGATTTTAAAATATTCTTGGCGGGTGCTAGGAGCTGTATAGCAGGTAACGGAACCAGCTCCAATTTTGAAAAACAGTAAAACAATTATTAATTTATTTTCTATAGAATATAGTAGAATACAAATTTTGAGGTGAATTGTATTTTTTGTTAATTTATGTTTTTTTTCTCGAAAAGGTGCATTCGGCACTAAATGCTATTATGAAGGCGAAGTACTCTACAATAGATATAGTTTTCACATTTAAATAAGTAGATATAACCATAAAACTTCTATAGAAAAGCTTTGTATATGGCTGTGTATTCCAAATCTCTGTGTAAAAGCAGTTAGGGTGTTCATCCCATAGACTTGAAATTATATAAAAAAAAAAAAAAAATTACTTAATTTAAAGAATTTTTCCTCTCTTTTTCTTATAAGCTATGATAATAGATGAATTTATATAAAAAAATGTTGTTTACTTAGCAATTATTTTTTGTTAATATCATACTTTAAGATTTAGAATAAAAATAAAAAATACAAAAAAAAATCTTTGGTCATTTAAATATTCTTGATGGATATTAGAAGTTGTATGGCAGCCGCCCGAGCCAGTACCAATTTTCGAAACGTTAAAAGTAATATTTGGTTATTTTCGTTCTAGTACCAGATTACAAATTTTCAAGTGTTTGGTTTTTTAAATATAGTTGATGGGTACCAGCAGTTGTATGGCAAGTATCCGTTACCAGTCAGAATTTAGAAATGTTTTCCTTCTCGAAAACATGGTTGAAATAGCTTAATGCGTTTGAGAGGAGTTATGAAACAAACAAATACAAACATTCTTCTTTATATATAAGATTTACTCAATGTCCTCCTTAACCTAAAGAAATTCATCTTCTGGTTAACAGACTTTTCAATAAATAAACAATGATAATATTTTGTACCATGTGACATTAAAAACGTGATAATTATTTAATATGGTTTTAGAATAAAAAAAATTTTCCATCAAAATTTTAAAGCCTGATTAGTTAGGTATTATGTAGTTAGGTATTATGCTATTATGTATTTGACATCAAATTATTATATGATAATTTTATTTTTAAATAAATTCTTTTACTATCAATTTTATTATTTTTATAAATTATTTAATATACATTCCAACTTTTATTTGTATTAGAATTTCACAATTGCATATCAATTTTTTGTTTTTTTTCTTTGACACATTTATTTAATAAATTAATTTTAATATTAATTAACACTTTTAAAATAATCATTTAACGATCTGTAAAATATTATTTTTTTGGTAATTTTAAATATTATATTAAGATTAATATCTAATACTTATAAGTATAATATTATGTTTTATGTGCTAACAGTTTTGTGTATTTAATTTACAAAGTGAGTTCAGAATTTAAAATTAGAAATTATTATTAATTTTGGTTGTTGGAGTTAGCATTCTAAAATGATTAATTAAATCAATATATCTTTTCTTATTTCAATTTCTCAATTTAAATTTAATAATATGTGTATGTATATTATTTCAGTTTAAAGAGGGAAAAAATATTGAACTAAATTTTGTTAATTAATTAGAAACAGAAAATTTTCTGGGAAAATTTCATTTAAATGGTTAAAACGAATCTTTTAAAAATTTATGCTTGGGCTAAATATAAATATTGTGAAATTCATCAGATTTATTTATTTCGTCATTTACTGAAGTGTAGAAGAGTTAAAATTTTTTATTAAAAATTACAAATTTTCTTAATGTATGAAACTGATTGTCCAATAAACTGATCAACTAATACCTGTAATGTCAATATTGATAACTGCGATTATTCCTATAAAACTTGAAAAAAACAAACCACAACAGATATTTAGCGAAAAAATATCGACTGAGATTTTAATCAAAAAATAGGTTTCAAATTAATTAAAATAATTTTGCAAACTTAAGAAGAAAACAAATAATTCTCTAATATGTAGGAATAGATTAATGATAAAACAAAAAACTAAAGTTTAATGATTTCTTTCTGAGATTATCCAAAATATCATATAATATTAACCAATAACAATAATAATTGTTTTGACAAAAAATTAAATAAAAAAAAAAATTACTACGTTTAGTTTCAGTAATCGCATCACAGATAAGTTGAAGTTCAAGCAAGCTGAAAATACAAAAATCAAATATTAAACACACAAACATACAATAATAATTTCTAAAAAAATCTAGTTATACACTTTTACCAAAGAATACCCAATTATTAAATATTAATGGATATTCTTTGCTTTTACTCATTTGTCATTTACCGCAACACGAATCACGAATAGATGCAATAATTACGCTCTCTTCTCTACGTCATATACTCACTCAACTCACATAGTCACATTTATTTTATATAATATATTAAGATATATACATAAACATAATATATATATAATATTATATAAGCAAATAACTGAAATCAAACAAAAGAGAGAAAACTCAATTTTCAAACCGTTATATCAAAATTCAGTTTTAAAATAAAACAAGTTTTTGAATTTTTGAGTGGTAAATTGCTATTTTTGAGATATTTCACTCAATAAATAATTTTTTTTATACATTTAGTATATAAAATAGTTAACTATCGTGAATTTATTTAGTCAAGTGAAGTACGTTAAATTTTAAACGTCTTAAACTTTCAGTTTAAGTAAAAAAAATATAATTTTTTTTATTGATTCTAAGTTCAGGAATTGGTTAATTTTTATTTTAATATTTTACATGGTACATATTTATTGTACTTTAAAAAGCTAGTCCTGAAAATTTGAATATATAACAATAAGATATTATAAAATAAATTGAAATTAATTAAAAAAAAAAAAATAAATAAATACTTAGTAAAAAGTAAATAACTAAAATATAAAATTAATATAAAACTGAAAAAAGAAAATATTAACCGTTAAAATAATGACACCGAAACCAGAAGAAAATGAAATTCCAGGCTCAAATAATCCTGACAATTCATTTATTAATATTGGTTTTGAGAACGATGATAATAAATTAGTGACAATTACTAATAAAAATAGTAATGAATTAAATAAAAATTATAATAATTTACCAATAATAAATGAAAATCCAAAAAAAATTGTGGATTTTGATGATTTATTGCCACATATTGGCGAATTTGGACGTTATCAAAAAATTTTATTTCTATGCATGATACCATTTGCATTCTTTGTTGCATTTGTATATTTCTCGCAAATATTTATAACATTAGTACCCGAACAACATTGGTGTCATGTACCTGAGTTGGATCATTTAAGTATTGAAGATAGGTAAGTTTTTTTTTTAAAATAAAAATAAATTGTGGTTAAAACAGGATTACTTTTTTTTTTTGTTTTTTTTTTTGTATCTGCTCATTTTTTTTTCGAAAAATTTTCTTAGAAAAATAAAATAAAAAATATATCTGTAACACAACTATGGATAGCTAGGTAGCTTAAAAAAAAATTTAACTCATAATCAAACAAATAATTATGAGTCAATTTCAAATTGAGTCAAAATGATGTTCCATTTACATATGCATACATAGTTGTATTGCATTCTTTAGAAGAAAAAAAATAATTTTCATGTTTCGAAATTTTTGAAACAGAACGATCGTTAAATATTTTTTTTTCGAATAACGTTTAATTTGAATATTCTAACTATAATGTTGGAAGATTTTTTATAATTTAAAAATAAAAAAGTAAAGCTTTGTGTTCAGTAGATCGTTTTAAATTGATTTTATCCATAATTACATTATAATCTTAATTGACATAATATTTTTTTTTAATTTATAATAATTGTTGTTTCTAAGACTGTAATTTTAAAAAATTTTTTACAACTGTAATATTTCAAAATTTTAAAATAAATTACAAATGTTGTAACTTAAATGATGCAGATACAATTAGGTTCTGGTAAACATGAAAAATATTTATCAATATTGAACTAACCTTTTAAATGTTTTTTTTTATTATTAATATATTATTTATTTATCACTGATTTCGAAAACATATTTCTTCGTTTAGGGCTAGAATTCTAAAAGTAAAATATTTTTCTTCTTAATATGTGTGAGAATATTCGGTAACGAACAAGTTTACCTTAACTACAATAATTATGATCAAATAAAAATATAGATAGTAATATATTTATAGTATAATCAATCAGTTTTCTAATAGTTAATTAATAAGATTCTTAAGAGTAAGTAAATTCAATCGTTGGTAATTTACGAAAACAAAATTTGGGGTAAAGGTTTTTTACGAATAACAATATTCATATTTTAGCTACAGTAAAAATCAACACTAATATGATATAGAAAATATGACATTTAATATAATTTACTGACCGATACGATACTATTATTATGTTATCTAACTACTAATGAGAAGATCTCGTATTTGGTTATGGCTTAGGAAATAGATGTTGTTTAAAAATTTTTCAATTATTGAATTATTATATATAAATAAAACTTCATAATAATGAAGTCGAAGTTGGTGTAATGTTTCACTATAGATTTAGAACATTCCGTAATCCATATTTAGAAGATCAAATATTATTGAAATAGAAGGCTTTTTGAATTTTAAACATGAAATAAGAGTGAAAAAAAGGCAAAACTAGAATAGAACCGTCACTAAGAAATTAAAAATGCAAATATTGCAAAACAACAAAGAAATTTTTTTTTGCTGAAACGGTAAAAAAAATCGAAGTTAATTTCTTACATACAAATTATTTAAAAATATATCTATACATATTAATAAAGGCGTTTTGTCACTTTAGCCGGATATAAATGAATACATAATAAATAAATATGTTTTACTTATTTTAACATAGCATTTATACAAAATTATATCGCTCAAAGATATTAATATGTAAATTTAATTTTCAAGGTTCTTGTTTAGATATAAACAATTTTTTGTTTTTTTTTAATTGATATATGAATTGTACCCGAAGGAGTTACTTATTCTATTAACCATATATGTATCAGGTTTATATATTATGAATTATTTCCTTTAATTAATAGATTAAACAAGTTATTTATAAAGAGTAGAAAGTACATTTTTAATAATAACCTGTTTTAATATTTTTTTTTAAAGTACATAATATGTACATAGATATTTATATATATATAATATTAATTTGATGACGTAAAGTGTTGAAAAAGTAATTAAACCGTATCTATTGTGTCAATTGCAATATATTTTAAAATATTAAATTTTTTATATTTTAATATAAACTATAATAATGTACTTAGACTTACTAATGTCTCTTATTTTGTTTTGATTTATTTATTTTATAAGTAGCTTGATAACGATTTTATTTATTGAATATGAAAAAATTATTCGTTATTACTTAAACTCGACAATATTACAATGTGTTTTACCATAGATTAAATAACACTATAGTGTTATTTAATTTATTATTTTACTTATTTAAATTAACTAAGATAAAATTTAATTCCGAAATCAATTTATTTGGTAAAAAAATATATTTTATGACGGATAGTGACGAAATCTTAGTTTTAAAAATCTTATTTCTGGAAATCTTATTTTTTGAAAATCTTATTTTTTGAAAATCTTATTTCTGCTTAATCTTATTTTGTTTCTCCGAAAATCTTATTTTTTTCCTGTAAAATTAATCCATATTATAACGTCAATATTAATCTTTATTTTTATATATATTATATATTTTAATCTTTATAAATTCTTTATATTATTTTTCTGAATAGCCGCTGTTGGATAACTGTTTTTGAAAAATAGCTATTCCTTATTAAATAAGATTTTGATCAAATAAGATTTTCAGGAATAAGATTTTCACAAATAAAATTTCGACCCCAACCCAAAAACTTTATACATGTGTATTGTGTACCTATACATCTTTAAATTGATATTATAATATCATAAAGTAACTACATACCTACTATATAAATATAATTTCTAATAATATGTCTACCTACACTTACCTTTTTTTTAAAACAAATTTAATTCTAAATGTCCCGTTGATTATGTTTTAAAATATTACCAACCAATATTGTAATTCATACATAGATTCCGCATAACAATATTTTCTTAAGCATTTACTCTACAAGTTAATTTTTCGAAAAATATAAAATTCATTAATAGTATGTAATAAAGGCATCATAAACATACAACTAATACATAATGTATGTAACAAGTAATATTAAACATAATTTAACCAAAAATTAGCCTAAATGTTTAACACATTCAATAATTAATGTAAGTAAACTAGTTTACATATTTATCTAGAAATGAATACCTTCTGAAAAATTGCTAACAATGTACTATAATAACTAGTACCACTAGTATCTATCAGTATTATAGCATAAGATAATATTTCTATATATTTTTTTGTTCCTGTTTAGTTTTTGTTTTTACTATTGTTGAAAACGATAAAAATTATATACATAACTACTTCACATATATATATATATATATATATGTATACATGTTAAGTACCTTTATAATAATTATGATCTCTTTTTAAAAGATAAATATTTACATGCCATGGCTTATTCTCGTTATAAATAACTGGAATGCTTCTCTATAGCTTTTGTATAATGAATTGATGACGTATAAAAAATTAATAATTCAAGGTTTTTTTTTTTTAATTATTCTTTTTCTATGATTCATTTACTGAAAATTTTGGGAAATACGAATTTTTATAGTAAATAAAAAAGAGAAATCCTCGAATTCAAGGTATATGTATGTCGGTATAGGTAGGTAGGTAATTTCATTCAAAATTGAGAATCGGAAAGTCCAAAGATTAAAATGAGTTGATAATTAATGACGACTAATATAGTGGCTTCCTCGTATTAGTTGTTTTTGATTAATTTTATGTTTCTCCTTTTTTTCTTTCTTTCTTAAAAAATTTACTGCTCACAAAAAATAAGCAGAAAAATATAGAAGAAATCATCTTCTTAGCAAAAACAAAAATAAAAACAGACTTAGCAAAAACAAAAATAAAAACATTATATGAATTTAGAACAATCTATTGTGAGCACAGTTAAATATTTTTTTTTCAAATCAATTCTTTGGTGAATTTTTAAATTTAAAGATTGACATATTCAGACAAATGATTCTATAATAAATTAATTCAATTGTAAAAAGAAATGGGGTCTACCTACGTAAAATGTTTTTTTCAAACTTACTAAATCACTTAATTATTTATATTTGTTTATTTATTTTATTATTATATTTTTTTTTTAAATCCACTTACCAGTCATAACAAATTTAATGTAAACAAATATATTTTACATTAAAATAAACGTCATTAAAAAATCGCTGCTCAATATAGCATACATTTTTTTCGCTGCAAAATTTATCTAGCGCTACACAAAATCACCATTCAGTAGCAAATTTGTTCGAGCGTTACAATAATTTCGCAGTACTAGATTTAGATTCTACTGAACGCACTCAATGAAGAATAAAATATGTAAATAACTCCAAAGTAGAAATATAAGTATAATTCTTATGTAAATCTTATATACTTAGTAATTTGATATGCACATTTTAATTCAGTTGAAAAAGAAGACAAATAAAAAATTTGATTGTGAGTATTTTGGCTCTGAGTTTAAGCTTTCAGTTTTCAGTCATCATTATATTCACAAAGTATTTGATTAAGGGGCATAATATAATATTTAAACAGATTTTTTTTTATATATGACCATTATTTAATGAAACGGCATACAGTCACTGCATACGGTCACTGTTAAAAAATATATAGGAGTAATAAATTTTTATTGCTACGTAATATGGTGTATATTTTTCTCCTTTTTTGTTATAAATTAAATTTTCGGTTTAACTGAAACACATCATGAATAGATCATTACAATACTTACAAAATTGTTTTGATCAATTTTTTATAAATGCACTGGCTTCGCTAGCCGGTAACTAATTTTAATAGAAGCTCTATTAAAATAAGTAACTGATGGCGGGGGACATTTTGTAATTAGAAATTTTAATTATCTTATTTCGAATGTTCAGCTGTTACATATATTTAGATACCCCATTTTTAAAACCATACAAAGTTGTTTTCATATGTGTTATCGAAATATTCTCTATGAAAACTTCAATAATAATATTTCATCTCTTCCGTGTTACACCATCCATCCAAAAGACTTTATTCTATTATTCAAAAATATTTCACCTAGTAGAGCTTACAGCATATTAAATAAAAATAAACTACTTAACATCTTACATTAAACATATTATTTTACTTTTTAATTAAATAATTAATTAAAAATAAGTTAATTAAATGTAACTGAAATTTAATATATTTCATGATTAAAATTGCAGTGCGACAATTTTAGTCAAACAGGTATTAATTAATTAAAAATATTCAAGCTATATAATTAAATTTTGTACAATATTTGAAAATGTTTCCAAAATTGTGATTTTTATATGCATATGATGTATATAAAAGTACATAGTGCTTATTTTTTTTTTAAATGTTTAACTTCAACTTGACCTAAAATTTCATAGAATATCATTTATTATTATTTTAGTTACTAATATTAGCTGAAGCATGAATTTAAGTCATGATCAAGAATTTTGCAAAACAAAATTAAGAATTATAAATAAAATGTAGGTAGGTAAGGTTTAATAAAGTTTTTGTTCTTTGCTTGGATATTATGTATATGTTTAGTATAAATTTTAATTGTATATTTTAAATTAGATATAGTTACTACTCTATTGCAAAAAAGTTGGCCCACCTTCAAACTTATCATCACAATAAAAAATATTGTGTAGTTGAATTACTATTCATAAAAGATTTGATTTTATATCACATCTACTGAGATTTTATAGGAAAAATGAAAAAAAAATTAAAAATTATTATTCCAGTACTAAAACGGATTAAAATACAGATATGGGCCAACTTTTTTTGCAACAGAGTAGTATACCTCGTACATAATGAAAATAATGTGAAACTAAACAAAAATATTTTATCTACTTTAATTTATTGTATTGTAGTAAATAATTTTTTAAAGCTCAACAAATGTTCACTGTATTATAACCACATCAAAATAAAAAATTTCCTCTAACTAATGTCATTTGCTAGACTCTAAACTATAGTTTTAGTTTACTCTAAAACTGGCATGTTTCCAGCTTTTATATTTTTGTTTTAAATCTTGAATTTACTTGCTTCTTCAACGTGCTTCAAAAAATATAAAAACTGTATTTAGAATTTTTTTTAATTCTTTCTGATTTAGAAAACAATGTACGTTCACTGTATATATAGTCTATCTATAAACATTGGATCATACTGTTTAAAACTAACTTAAAGACGTATTTCCTCCACAACATTGTTTTTTTCTTTCTTTAAATTTAAGTGTCAGTAACTTTTCATATTCTTTGTACACAATTGTAGAGACTTATTGTCTCATGTATATGCACAAATTAATTATAAATAAATAAATAAAATAATACATAAAACGCCTGATGATAGCTTCACTCAAAGTTTATGATTTAATGTTTTTAGTTTTAATCATTTAATTCTCTATGGCATAAAAAATTATACATTTAGTATGCCACGATAACTTTAAGATATGTAATGTATTGATTCTACTCCAATATGTGAAGTCTGTCTAAATTAAATTCATGTCATATACAAATTTCATAAATTGTAACTTATGCTAATTTTTATTACTTACTTAAGGAAGTTAGATTATTTACTTATGTAGGATCGATCGTATGGTTTTCCAATGGAGTATATAATTATTTTCCTGGTGCAGCTAAGAAATACAATCTACCACTTTCTATTTACTCGCATAATTATATGTTATTCATTCCTTTGTTGTGTTACATAAAATATTTGATTGATCATATTTATCACAATTACTAAACATTTGTCTTCAATCATAATTAATGCTTCATTGTATATTTCCTGTGTCAATTACAATAGTTTTTGTACACAACCGATACCAGAACTTCTTATATCTTGTTGATATGATTACAATATTAAAGTACGTATTTGATATCAACGATAAGTAAGAATCAGTAAGTGACGTATCCCAATGTACATAATTTTAGTACAAATTAATTTTTGTACTTTTTCTTGATATTATGTACCAGTTCTGCATAATTAACCATTAACTGTCCTCAATCACTCAGATGATGAACATAAAAATGTTGTTGTTCTTGCATTCCAAGTGACTTTCTTGGTATTTTTTTTTTAAGTTTTTTGTAAATAGATCATTTTAAATAGATTCATTCAGATTTTATCATGGCTCTGCTCCTCTTTTATGTTAAATTCCGTAATAAAGTACAGAAGAGGACCATTTTCTAGATGAATTTATATCAATTATTTTCTATGACATTGTATTTTTAATTTTATACAAAGTGTCGTAAAATGCATGTTTTGATATGTGGTGTGTCACATTTTGTATGATTTATTATTGTCTGCCACATTATACCTAAACTTTATAAATTTATGTACTAATAGCAAAATAATAAAAATATTGAAATAAATTTTTTATAGGTACATACATACATATATCCATACATTTGGTTTTCTACAAAAAACTAATTTTAAAATAATTTTTTACAATTAGCAATTTTTTCCAACTCCAAGCACTTGCAATGATGATTGTGTAAACACATATATATACAAAAATACACACCAAAATTAAGATTATTACTAATTAGTACTAGATCATTCTTTTCTAATATTTGTATATGTAAAAGTCTTAAATATTACTAACTATGAATTTCAGACTTAAAAAATATTAATAACTATTTTTATTTATAGAATTTTGTGGAATCAAGTGTCTTTAATAAATCTCACTAACACTCAACAAAGTGTTACAGTTAAATTTTTTAAAAATAATTTCACCTTACATAAAAGCATTTTAATAATATTATGTATATACAATTATGTTATAATTTAACAAAGACCTTTTAATCAAATGACATTCTAATTTTCATTCTAAATTTTAAATATATTAATAAAATTAATGAACTGTAGAACCGTTTCATTCGGTTAATGACAATTATCAAATTATGTAAATAAAAATAATGTAATAATAACAAATAATAATTTCAGGAATAATTACCATATCATTTCCTCGTCTAAAATCTCAAATATTTCGTCTATTTTTGTTTTTTTTTTTTTAAGATTCTTCAACTTTAAATTGCTTTTTTATAACACAATTTTTTTTAACATTTTGTTTTCTTATTTCTTTCTTTAAATTTAATTCCGCATTGATTAATTATACAGTATGGAATATTATGTATTTGTATCCACGCAGTATGCTTAAAATAATAGTTCTAAAAATAAAATCAAGTAAAAAAAAATCCTTGAACTTGATTTGGTACATATTATTACAATATGTACATAGTATCGTAAAACGGTATAGTTAATTGTTAAAAATTCAGTACATGAAAAATAGTCAAATTTTGCTAATCATGGTTTAATTGAAAAGAAAATGAAACGCCCAGTAAGTAATGAAATAATATTTATTAAAATATGCACATTATTACCAGATTTAATATAAATACATATAACAATACATTCATTCTGTAGAAATCATAATTTGTAGACACGATTTGTAGACCAGCCATTGATTATATCATAATTTTTATTCAAAATATTATTATTTTATTGATTTGATTGACTTTTTATTTGCTGCTCGATAATAATTGATTAATTATTTTTTTTTATTTTGCAATTCAAAGATTCCAATTAAATTTAATTTTTATTTTTAGAAATAGTATAGGAAATATTTTTTGTGATTTTTGAAGAGATGATAATATGAAGAAAATAATTATCTAATTAATAATAATAAAACGAATTAAACTGATCATTCCTAAAAATAAAGTAAAGTACAAAGAAAAATTATATTTTCATACTGAGCAGAACAATATCAATTAAATTTTATAGAATAATCATGATATTGTTAAAGATATAATATGAACAAAAGCCATATAAAGGTTTTCTGGAAATAAATTTGAAAAAAATTGGTAAACAAATCATCAATTTTATTTCAATTCTGTTTATAAATATTTGAAATGCATATAGTCAAACATTATGCGATATAATATCTGTTAAATTAGTTGTTAGAGTAAATACATTAAATACATAATTTTGTGATTTGACTAGATATGTCAGAAGCTTTATAATTAATTGTGAAAGTAAAATGTAAAATCTTTAATTAACTATCGTAATTTTACAAAACTGTTTTATAAAGTTTTTATTAATATATTTGCTACAAAGGTTTGAGTTTTATTAATTTAATTTTACTTCTTATACTATAAAGACCAATTTATATGCGCTAGGTAGCACTAGAACACTAGACAGCACTATATAGCACTAGGTAGAACTATGACACTAGAACAGTCCCAGGTTTGATTCCCGATGAAAGCATAATGCTTTATTAGTTTTACGACCTGGTCTAGTGTCATTTTTTATTGGGATAAAGTAAATAATATAAAATAATTTAGGGTATAATCTATGGTAACAACTTAAATAAAATGGAACTATTCTATTTAAGAAAACTTTGCTTCTGACAAGAGTAGTAAAATAAATACTACGAATAGCATCGTACTTCACTTCCCACATTTGTAATCAATCACTGCCGTACTTAATTTACGAAAAGTTTGAATATTTATTTATTTATGTATTTCAATCTACTGGGTTAGTCCCTTATAGATTTTGCTTATATGTAAAATATTTAAAAATAAAATAAAAATAGAAAACAAAAATTCTAAATATAACAATAATTTTAAATAGAAAATTACATTAATAATAAGATAAAAATAACTTTAGATTTAAAATTAAGTTAAGAAAAGAAGTTAAAAAAAATCATAAGTTAAATTAATAAATAATAATTGTAATAGCACTAGTAATCGTAGTAAATTCAAATAATAACAGAGAACAAATAGATATTATAGAAGAATTAATATATGGTATCAAAAAATGTGATGATTTTTCTCCTAAATCGTACCTGGTTAAAGTCAATTAGTGAGAAACTGTTGTTAAGCGCTGAGAATTAGCTTTAGGCTAAAAAAAAACATAGTTCGTTCTATGATTATGAAGATATAAAAAATTTTCCCTTCTGAAATCACGCACTGGCGCATAGACATTATATCAATTTATTCTGCGAGATAAGATATCATAGCAAAACATCACGGAAGTAGCATTTCGCCTAGTCCAAATTATATGCTTATTAATGCATATTTTTTGAATAACTTCTCTTTTATAATAACATATACACATGTATGTATGTACATAATTTAATTTTACTTTAGTGTTTATCAAATTATATATCTATACATATTTAGTAATTTCTACCATCATAATTATATTTAATCTGTATAAATTGAAAAAATTACGGTAAAAATACTTAAACCATTTGACAACCGATGTTCATTAATATTCTTTTAAAATAACAGATATTTAAAGGACATGGCGAAATCAAATATTTTTTTTCAAATTTTTTTAGTTTTCAATTAGATTTTTCAATTTAAAATTTCACCCAATGTATAGGTCATTTTAACATACAAAAATTTAATTTATCCAATTACCGAAATAACACCCCCGATTTGAATTTATTTTTTTTAAATAAGTTATTACGTATGAGGTTGTTGTTTGAGATAAATCAATAAAAAACAATTATGTAGTGTCCACGATAAATTGAAATGCTGGAAAACAATTAATATTGAGTACACGATTTTTTATCAAACTTCCTCGAATTTCTAGGAGGAGGCAAATACTAGTACGTAGTAATAATTTTACAACATTAATTTCACGAGCAGGATTTGAATGCACGACTTTGATATTCCTAATAAAATGGAAAAACCACTATAATGCCTTTAGCTAGTATAGATTAAGAAATCATGGTTTAATAACACGTAAAGGAAATATATATAGATAAGTATCATGTACATATAAATTACGTGTGAAATTGCGACCAAAGTTTTATTTTTCCAATCAAACATTAATTTGTAGATTCTATTTTGAAGAACACTTCATTTTGGAGAGTCACAAATTTTAGCGATTAAAAAAAAATTATTATTATTGTAGTTTAAATTTACATTTGAAGAACCCTTCACTTTAAAAATAATTAGTTGAATAATTCTCTTTCTTCCCATAATATTTTCTGAATTTGAAATTAATACTGATATTCAAACATAAATCGATTACCATTTCCCATTACAAATTTTTAATTGACTAATTAAGGTCTGAAAATGTTCGTAAATTAATGGATTTTTATAAAAAAAAAAAAAAATTGAAACTAAGAAGTAGAGAAAGATATAAGATTTCACATCACATATGATTAATCAAAAATACATACATAATGTATCTGAATATAAAAAACGATTAATATTATTTGATTTGGTTCAAGTTATTCAAAATACATAATATGAAAATATTTACTTAATATATTTGAACTTTTAAAATTTTGTAGCTTTAAATAAGCTAAGCTAAGAAATAAAGTTTAGTTTAACCTTAATATGATTTATTGGAAAATAAATGTTTCAAGTATTATGTATACGTATGTATGTATGTATGTGCATTTTCTTATTGCATTGACGTCAAATTTTGATTTATTTTCATTAAAACAAAAAAAAAAAAAGTTTAAAATGTAAAGAAGATTTAGTTTAAAGCAAAAGTTCCACGAATTAACTGTTATTAAAAAATGTTTTAAATGTAAAATTTTTATTTTAAGTTTACAAATTGCATTTATCAAACGTAGTAAACAAAAAAAATTTATAATATATACATACATAATTTCCATTCGAATTATACTGAAATAAATTTATATTTATCAGAATCAATGACTGTATGTACACTCATGTATATATAGACATTGTCAAAATTCAATTAAGATAGTAATCTAACTAGATAGTATTAGAATTCGATCAAGGTAAAACAAGAGTTTTTTTTATTTATATATTTTTTTTGTTCTATGCACGATAAATATATCTACATACAATTAAGAATTAAATTAAATTTTGAATTTTAAATTTACTTTCGATACTCAGAAATAGATTACTCTGCAAGATTTTAAATTCTACTTTTACATAAATTCTACACTCATTTATTCAACTACTTAGACTTTGAACCATAAGATTTAACCTTGAATTTTGTTATACATACATACATACATTTTTTCATAAATATTAACTTTTGAAAAAGCATTATAACAAAAATTATATTTGCATAATTGCTCTGCAATTACATTGTATTCATTCTAAATTCAATTAAAATCAAGGGATATCAAATCAAATTTACATCAAAGTTCTGTATTTAGAAATTATGATTTTTTAATTATCTTATTATGTAAAACAAAAGTTTGAAGGCACTACACACATACAAAATTAAATTCAATTTTAAATTTATAATCTTAGCATTTCTGTTTTACCTTTACTTAAAATTTAAATCAAAATACAATAATGTATTTCCGGATTCTTCTTAGGTCCTGGATGACCAACGAAAAAAAAAACGGTTTACGTTATTTATAGCATGATAGTACAATTATTATTTTCCAGATAGTTATATTTTTTTTTTTTTAAATTGAACTAAAAAAGTAGTTCAATTTTTATTTTTAAATTCAGGTTTTTGTTTTTTTTTGTAGCGTAAATAATAAGTAGTATAGCTGTAGTTAACGAAATAAGTGGTAAAACAACCTTCATTCATGTGCAAAAAATTATGTTTTGCTTTAAAATTTTGTTGTTTCTTTGTTTTTTATTGTTTATTTTTTTTTGCCTGCTTTTGTTTATGTGATTCATTGAACAATTACTTAAATAAGTTCAAATTTAAGTGTGTATAAAAATTTTAAGTTTATTAAAAACTAAAATAAAGACGATTCAGGAAATTGAAATACTTAATATGTAGAATTAATACAAAGCAAGAGATATAATTTTACTAGAAGTAATTGGATTTACTATCAGTTTTGGTATTTATAAACAACATACTTATATACATAATATATATTATGATAACATTAACAGAAAATTAGAATAAAACTATTGCAGATTTATTTAATTTATTATTGCAAGGTTTTCTTATATGTATGAAAGAATGAAAGCAATTTACATCTTCATTTTTACATACAAATGCATTTTTCAAATAGACTGATTGTATTCTAATATGATAATCGGAACTATTTGTTTATCATTTAAATAAATATTTTATTAAAAATCGAAATAATATACTTGAATTTGTGATTAAATAAAGTGTCAAATATATAAGGAATTTATCATATTCATCTATTTACTACATCTAATGGTATTTAACACACTAAGTAGGGCTTTCTTATTTAAAATGATGTAATCCAAGACAAATTAACCATGTAACAACATTCGTTGACTTAAATTTTCAATTCTAAAAAAATACTAACTTTGCTGCACCTAAAATTTTCATTTAAATAGAATGGTTGTTTTTTTTTCAACTTTATAACTGTATACTGATTCTATTTTTACTCTTAATCCCGTAAATAAATTTTTATTATCGTTTGGAAAATTGTGCAGGTAAATTGAATAATTTTCCATTATGATAACAATTTTTTTTTGTTTTGGAAGAATAAAGCATCACAACGGTATAACTAACCTATATAATATAACCTTTTGTTGATGAATTTATTTGATTCTGGCAAAAACATAATTAAAAATAATATTGTAGTCAATTTACAATAACAATCAAATAATTATTATATTGCATGTTAAAATATTAATTACAATTGCTTACAGTATTTAAAAATACTTTTTTTATTTCCAAAGTTATATAATTTAAATATAAATAGAGTACATGACTTTTTTCGGTAATATCATCCATTAGAATCTCATTTAATCTAATCTGATCTATTAGAATCAAAAATAAACATCAAAAAATTACTGTTTATGCGACAATATTTTATTCAACTATCAAAAACTTAGCTAATATGTATTTTCAAATGACAGAGTTGGGACTAATGCATTATATTTTTAATGTATTACGTCTCCACTATCAATATTTTTACATGAATTAAAATAATTCATTAATTTCTTAAATAATAAATTAAAATAATTATTTTGAATAATATTTTCAAAATAATTCATTAAAATAATGCATTATATACAAAAATAATGCATTACATATAATGCAGTACCAAAAAAATTCAAATTAATTGAATTATATTCAAATTACTTTGTCCGATTTCGGATGTTAAACTTTACTTTAAAATTACCAAAAATTAATAATTAGAAATTAATATATTATATATGTATTATGTAATATGTATATAAGATATTATATAATATATAAATAAACAAAATACAATATTTAATTTTATTATATTTATTCTAACTCAAAATTACTTAATTTACTTATTATCCAATTGATAATAAATAATATGTTTTTCTAAAATACGTTTGTTGATTTTTTGATAAAACAAATAATAAATAACTTATTTATAATTTAAAATTCAATTTTTAACCAAATTTTAAAACATCAAATTTTTAAAATTATTTTATATCAGTATTTTTCCTGTATATTCAAATATTAGACCTGTTTATAAATAGTAGACCCTATTATATTATAGAGCTGTATATTCAAATATTTTTGAATTAAAAAAATCATTCATTGAATTATTTGAGTTGTTTTTGGTAATGCATTTTAATATGTAATGTATTATTTTTGAATATAATGCATTATTTTAAATAATAATTACGAAAAATAGTGCATTATAATTATAATTCAATTACAATTCTCAGCTCTGTCAAATGACATTTGAGTAAAAAAGTATTCAACGCATGAGTATTCAACACCGTTTGGTACATTTTTTATTTTTGGTTTAAAAACTTACTAAATTTTTAATATTTTTTATGGTGTAATTTACTGTTTAATTATTGTTGGCTTGGTGAATAAATATTGTCGTTTTTGTGTAATAAAATTTAATATAAAATTGATGCATATTTATTATACAAAAAAATATATCTATAGTTAAAATTCATTTTTTCTTTTTTCAATAGACATCAATCATTATTATGAAGTGCAATAAGTTTGTACATAATAATGATATTTTGATTTATTTTTACTAAAAGAAACGTGTTTTTTAAAGTAAAAAATCACGTTTTACATTTTTTTTAATGAACTAATGAAAATTTGGCTATATACTTAAAAAATATCGTCATTATTTAATTAAGATTGAAAATTTTAATATAAGTATAATATTGTTTACTGTTGAAATTCTGTAAATACTTATTTTAAACTATTTGTAATGTTTTTAAATAATTAAAAAATAAAAATAAAATGATTGTGACCCGAATATTGAATTTCAAAAAGCGGAAGCAGGGAAAAATTTAAAGATAAGTATATAAAAAATAATTGAAAAACTTCGTTCAATATTTTGTATTTTGTCTACGTCGATTATTACTGGCGTCTCAAAAAGAAGCCATACAGTTAATATTATATTTACTTACACTGCAAGTAATTGAATACATATACCTTTTTTATAAATGTGTAATTATAATTTTGTGATGCTATAATTTTATTGTACAGCAAAAAAATTTTTTAATTTTTAAAATAATAAAAATTTAATTTAGTCTAATAAAAATATCATTGAAAGTAAGAATAGTTAGAAATTAATATGATTTCTTTTTAACCAATTACCAGTTACTAGCATAGATTAAGAACTATCTTCTCGTACACTAAGTACGATAGGTATTACAAGTTATTTAATAAAGTAATGTTTTGTTTAAAGTATTTGTTTTCTGGTACATCAGGTACTTGAAAGGTCAAAAACCACAACTATTATCTGGAGTAAGGCCTTCTTAAATAACTTTAAACTTGTAAGTTTATACTTTAAAATGTAATTAAAAAATAAATTGTGTAATACCACAGTTCATATTTAGCCATATAATGGCCAGTACCAATTAGCTTAGTTCGAATTTAGAAATTTGGTAGTTTGTAAGAAATAAGTTCAGATAGGAAAAAATTAGTTAAATAAAATTTTTAAATTCGGGTTTTTGTGAGAAAATGTTTACTTCATAGATTCACAGTCATAAATTAAGTGAAATAAAATTAAAAGCAGTAAAGACATATTTTAGTATCCATACCGATATACTATATACTTATCTCTTATTATTTAGGTAAACAGAAATGTTTGATATTACTTACAAAGAACAAGAATACTATTATACTAAATAATAAGAGATAAGTATATAGTATTATACTAAATAAATAACATTAGCTATCTGTTTAAATATTTATAATAAACATTTTATTTATTATTTGTATTTGTAACATTTCAAAACAAATATTTTGCTCAGCAAAAAAAATATATTTTCGTCAATTTTAGCAAAGAACATAAATATTATAATTATGTTCTTTAGTTTGAGGCTGCAGTTACATATATTAATATTGATATGGATATATGTATGTATGAACGTAAAATGAATGCGTCAAATATTCATGTTTTCAACTCTACTTCAACGGTGTTGATATTGAATTTAAATATGGAGTTATAGGAATGGAAAAAAATGTTCTTAAAAAATAAATTCTTTTACAAACTTAACATGAATTTCATAAAAATTCAATTTATCATTTAAAATTTACAGTAAAATAATAAAATAAATTGTATATGAAATATTAAAATGTAAATTACTGTTAATTTGGAACTGAATTTTACGTTTTAGAATAGTTTATGTTTTTACCATTCCTATAACTTTATATTCAAATTTTGTGCCATTTTGTGCCTACTTGTAAGTAAAATTAAAAAAAATTGTCGTAGCTGCAATCTTATATGTACAAAATAACTATTATTACTATTAATTTGGGTTTTTTTTTAAAAACAAAAGTATAAAAATAAATACAGTAAGTAATTTATCTGTGCCGCTAGTAAAATAAATATGTATATATAAAGAAAAAATGTTAAATACGAATTTGAAAATAATTTCGATAACAAACTTTTTTTGTTATGTGCATTTTACCATTTTTACACATTTACACATTTTTCTGATAATAATATTTTTTCGAAAATAGAAATTTTATTCTTGAAAGATAAAATATAAAATTCATCTAAGAATACAAAAGGTCAATTTGGGAAATGATAAGTTCCATAAACATTTAGAAATAAAACTGGTCTGATTTTATGAAGTCATTCGAATTGTTCTGGCTAACATAGTGCTGTTTGTATTGATGTGTATCGTAATACATTTCTCAAAATCATTTATCGTTATAGTTTCTATTATTGTTAAATTTCCATCAATAGACGACCAATATTTTCTGGCACATTGACTGTGGTCATTATTAGGATGCCCGAATACTTCTTGATCCCGAATATTTGTAGAAAGACTAAATTGGGATTTGCTGAATTTGTTTCACAAGAGTATTGAGAAAATTAATCAAATATTTGCTGTGACAAATCATCAGTAAAAAAAATATTTAAAATAAATGTAATAGATTTCGACAAGTTAAATATTGCATTTGGCAATTACATATTTCTCAAGAAAAAGTTGTTCAGGAAACTCAAATCAAAAAAAAATTTCCATTAAATTTTAGAATATTGTTCTTTTAATTTACGATATTCAGATCTTAAATCCCTTAAACTCGATGGTTGATCATTTTTGAGACTTCTGGTTCGTTTTTCGCTTCATCAAAACTTTCTGACATAATCAATCGTCAAGGCTTCTTCTGGTACGTTATCATATAATTTATTAATTTTTGTGAAAAAAAAATACCCTTAAATACCTAGACCTACATAGTGTAGCAGAAATGCATCATTATCATAATATAAAACTTGAAATAAATTTAATGTTTACCTTTTACCACCATATTTTTATTTTGTAGAAAGAAAATAAATAAACCAAAAAAAAAATTTTTTACCGTTATTTTTGTGTATGGATTTTATTTTGAATATGACAATGCACTGCACTGTGTATTGCAGGCTGATTATGCTAGGCTAGAGAAATAATGAAATGTATTTATTCTACTCATAACGCAACAAAATCTGATCTGAACAACACCACCAATACAAATCATAAATGTGAAGAGAATTACCAAAATAACAAAAAAAAAACATTATAATAATACATACATAAATATTGTGCTCTGATAATTAGAGAAAAGAACAGAAAAGGGGTATGGATTGACTATGGAATATGGATAATGCATGGTATGGTGTATGATGCAGATCTGCTAAACAGTATGCATTTAAGGGTTGTATGTTGTATCAATGCCGCAATGCCTCTATATCTTCTAGACAGGCCTCTGGGAGAGCAACTTTAATAATGGGATCTTATTTTCATATTATTTTTGTCTTTTGTATAGGGATCTCATTTTCCTATATGAATAACCTGTTATTATGATAAAGTGTTATTTTTAAAAAATATTCAATATTTTTTAACTAAATTGGTAAAATATACAAAAAATACAAAAAGATTTTCATGAATAATTTTCAATTTAAAAAAAAAATAAATTTTATTATCCGACGTGGAACCTACTTCTATCAAGTTCCAATTCCAAGAAACACTGTGGTGAATTGTGCAAGTAAAACTGGTGGATAGTGGATCTGGATACAGTAAAATTTTTAAGACGAAATTAAAATCGCATGTAAATTGTTGTTGAAACCTTTGAAGGTGTATGTTTGTATTTAATTTTTGGTATTAAATTTTTTAGAATATTCTTGTTTGTGTTAGTTGTGTTTTTCTCAAATTTTATTTTTATCAAAAAAAAATGTATACACAAAACAAAATTTAAAAAAAATCATAATTCGATATATTCCGGAAAAATCATAGTGTAACTTGGCTAGAAGATATAGAGGCATTGGTGTGGACTGATGTGGTTGTATTATAAACGTTTTGTTTTTTTTTTAATTCATTGATAACTGATTGAATAGTTTGATTGTTGTTTTAATTTATTTTAAATTATTTTATTTTAAATACATATCAATAAAAAGTCTGTTTTAAAAGAAAAAATATTTTTTGATATTTTTCTCGATAAGTATAGCTTTATTATTTTGTTTTACATTCATTAATACTGTATATTAATATAGATATGTTTTGTATATAGATATCCTATATGTGCCTATTAAAGTTGTTTTATTATTTTTACTGATCTTATAGTAATTTCGGAACTAGCAAACGAACGAACGAACTACACAATCATCCATTTGCATTAAGATATGATTATAGATACAAGATTATTTTTTAACATAAGATTAGTAACAGTGTTATAAACATAACTTAAATTTAAATTGTAAAAAACTATAATTAAATGATTATAATCGTTTAAATTGAATTATTTGTTTTCAGTATGTACTTATATGTAGGTACATTTTTAATTAATTTACATCTTAAGTGCAATTTCATTAATACGTTTAATAATTAATTTTATATTTTTACCTAAAACTTCATACTTTAATGATAAAATTAAATAATAAATATCTAAAATCTAGTTAATTCTCTTAATTTTTAATTTTTTTTATTATACATGAGTTACTCGTTTCATTTATTTTATTATTTCAACATCAAAGAAAGTTTGGCTCTTTTATTTTTATACCTTGAAAATTTGTTAGAAAACAAATTTTTATTAGAATTTTTATTTTTATCATAAATTTGAATCATGACACATGCATTTAATAAAATCGAAAAGAACGGGCAGTTGTGTTGTTTTCGGGTTTTAATTTCTAACACAAAAGTCGTGGGTTTGAAATCCCTTTTGAGCATGGATGGTGAATTTTTCATTTATTCTTTAAACTTAGTTGGAAATAAAATTTGGTTATCACTAACATAAAAATGGAATTCTGCACTATCATAAAGCCCTTAAATCGTTTACTACATTTTAATTAGTTGTTGTACAAAAAAAATATGTAGTATATTTATGCCAAGTAAGCAGCTAATAAAATTTTCATATAGCTATCATAATCAATTAACCTTTTAGCTTTAAAATTCCATATTTCTATGCTTGAATCATTTAAAAATTGATGAGTGCTACTAAATCTAATTTTAATTCACTACAGAGAAAGCAAAACGCGTGTTAATTAAATTAAATCTAAATACGCTATTTTTCCTTCTCAACCAGCAGAATGCACTTATTAGCAAACGCTAATACTATTTCTGAAAAAATACAAAAAATATTACCTGCCTTTCTTGAAAGCTGTTACAATTCCGAAAATCTGGTTAGCTGGTTATAGGTTAAGTTTAAATTAGGTTTTATATTAGCATAAAAGTAATTAGTTTAAAGTTTACTAACCTTTAATTCGTTTCCAAATTAAATTATATTCTAAATAATTAGGTCAGGTTAGTCTAAATACGTACAAATCATCATCAACACCTAGTAGAGCGCCTGCCTTTCAAATGAAAGGTCCCAGGTTCGATTTCCGATGAAGAAAAATAATGCTAATGGTTTTTCGACCTGGTTCAGTACCCTTTGTCATTGGGATAAAATAAATGATAAAAAATAATTGAGAGTATAATCTGGTAACAACTTAAATAAAATGGAACCACGCTATGTAAGAAGGCTTAGCTCCTGACAATAGTAGTAGTTTTCCATATTTATTTAATGAGTAATTAATAAGTCAGAAATTTGATAAATAAATATGTACTAGGAAAACATTGTATGATATAAAACTTACAGTACCGTACTTAATTAATTAAGCACGAAAAGGTAGTTCTTCCTAAGCTACTGTGAAGAACATAAAAATCAAAGGTATTATTCTAGTTTAATATAAATTCTTAAAATACTGAATTAAAATAGGTATATAAAATTAAAAATATTGTACAAATTCATTAATGCAATAAAAATAAATAAATAATAATAATAAAATCATTTAAAAATATTTTGTAAGCTAAAATATAAATTTATATTTTTGCTGCTATTTAAATTCGGCAATTTATAATATTTTTCCTAATTCTAATAATTGTGTAAGATGCTCACATATCATAAGGTAAAGGGTTTTTTGTTCTAAGAGTTATTTTGTATATAATATAATATTCATATTTAGATATTTACTAATAAATACGAATAAAATAAGATAATATAAAATGTTTGTGTAATATATTTGCA
Source organism: Argyra leucocephala (assembly GCA_963942445.1). Classification (NCBI taxonomy): domain Eukaryota; kingdom Metazoa; phylum Arthropoda; class Insecta; order Diptera; family Dolichopodidae; genus Argyra; species Argyra leucocephala. The sequence goes on along the minus strand of OZ012679.1, from coordinate 59,872,036 downwards.
AATTAAAAATCTTTCAATTAATAAACTCAAAATGTTCATTGTTAGGATATTTTTTTCAACTCATAAATTATACACATTTTAAAATCGAATATTTTGTTTTTAAGGAACAATTAATAACTTTTGCAAATTAAGACTCTGTACTATTCATAATTCTCTGCGCCTAATTCATAAATATGTATTTTTTAATATTAAAAATTTTCTTTTTGATGGTCACTAACGATGTACAATGAATTTGTTAAAATCTAAGAACTGCAATTTATTTTAATTCTGTGATTCCAGAACGAAAGATGATAACTGTAATTTTCTCAATTTTAACTTATTACTGCGCGCCATCTAGTTATGTGTGTGTGTATAACAAAAAAAAATTCTCTAAAAATTTTGTATGCCAATGTATATTGTGTTTCTTTACTTACATTGTAATAATTATTAACTAGAATTTTTATTGGTCATTCCTATTGGATATTCATATTGGATTGTATTAATTTCTTTTTTGCTATTCCGGATTTCAAATCAACATTTTTAAATGTTTAAAAAATAGGTTTTATTGTTAATTTGATCATTAAAACAATTTGAATAAGTTAATATTCCAGAAAGTCGGATGTAAATATAAATATAATTAATTACATTTATATTATTGCTAATAATTTGGCTGATTTAATTTTTTTTTTTTAATTTAAGATAAATTAAATAGTCCCGGTAGTAAATTATTATAAATTAATCGTATTTGCAAATAATTGAATTAAAAATCAATTACATTTATTATTGTTCCGGTTGAATTCTGTTTCTTAGATCGATTAAATTTGTATTTTTATATAAATATAATAAGTACCTAATATCATAGAGTAATCATATAAGTAGAGTATTCACGTAGAACAAAATTTGCTAGTCACTTTTTCAAATATCAAAATTCTGTGTTCACTCAAAATAATATTACTCAATTTTTAACTGCTTATAAGTTGAGCGTAATGTATTTTGTACTCATAAATAAAAAGATTTTGTGTACCTATTACTTATGAACATATTTATTTGTTATTATGCCAAAGAATATCTATAATAAGAAGGTTCACTGGAATAAAATTTTATAATTTGTCAATGTGTTGGTCACCATTTTTCCAGTCGATTTCCAATATTGTAAGAAGTAGATAGTCATAAGAATTTAATTTGTGAAAGAGAGATAAAAATTCAAAATACAAAGTGGAAAAAAAATGAACGAACAATTTTTTTGTATGAAAGAAATATTGTCTTTATTTGTAGTTAGTTAGTTTAATTCCAAATTAAAATTTGTTTCAGCACCGCACACCAAACACTTAACAAGATGATGTTTTCTCAATTTCGAAACATTTTTAAAAAATTGTGTATAGAATAGTTTTTATAAAAACTTTTTTTAAGCGTTAGAGTTGATTTATTTTTAAATATAACATACACTGCTTAATTTTCATATATAATCTGCATTTTTTTTTTCTAAGTACTTTCTTATATACTAATTTTTTTTTAAAAATGCATATCAATAAAAAATATTATTTATTCAAATTTGATATGTTCATATTATTAATATTCAACTTTGTTACCTATTTATAAAATTAACAGGTATCTAAATGCATTATATTACTTATAATATAATATGTATTATTAGTTCATTGATGATTAAAATGCACAATTTAATTTTTCAGAAACTAAAAAGGCATCGGATTATTCATAAAAAAACAAACCGCTTGATATTCTTTTTAACTACCTATTTCAATACCTGAAAAACTGTATATTGAAAATACATGAATGATAAAAAATATACTTCCCTTATAAGCCAATAAAATAAAATAATATGATATTTAAGAAATAACATATGTTTTTGAAACGAATATTATTTTATATAGGGATCTGTAAAAAATTAATCATTCAAAATTTATTTATTCTCATACTCTTATAAATTTAATACGTTTATTCTAAAAAAAATTCGTACACAAAATTTCAGACGACTGTACACATGAAAAATCTCTAGTGGGCTAAATAAATAAACAAAAATCTCCCGTGGGCTATTTAAAATTACATTGCAAAAATGAAGTGGGTTTTTAAATGGTTTATATCGCACTCTTTCTTTCTCACAACTTCTTACATAAGAAAATATTTACAATAGTTCTTTGCTTCTTTAACTAATGGTTTTTTTTTGTAAATGTGTTTGTGAAAATATCTTTGACTTCCAGTGAACCTTCTTATTATAGATATTCTTTGATTATACTGCCAACAGTGTCAACAATATAAAAGTTGTATGTATAGGTACTCAAAATTGTATAGTTATATGCGAATGTGCATGCTAGCTACAGTATATACATACTTCTTTATTTCGCTGCTCGCATTCTACTTTACTTATATGATAAAAATTAAAAATTACACAATGTGTATAAAAAAAACTATACATGCATTTAAAGTCCTTTCAATAGACCACAAATAATATTACAAATCAAAGTATTGAATTTTTTTTTAGAAATTGAAAGAATTCAAGATTATTGTTGGATTTGTTGTTATTTTGCTTTAATTTTTAAAATTTGAAGAATTAATATTTTTATTTGGACTTGGTCAATGTGATTTATGAAATTTGTGATTTCAAATTTTATAGAAGAAAGGGACAAAAAAATTAATGTTGGTTTTGTAAAATTAAAAATAATTCAAATTAATTTCTATTGAAAAGTATACTGAAAAGTAGGTACCTACATGTATTTTTAAATTTTCAGCAATTTTGGTTTTGTTAATTTTGTCTGTTTCTTACCGTAGATAATAATATGAATAGTATATATATGAATACATAATATAATTATGAATACAAACAAACAAACAAGCTATCAAAATTTAAAAAATTAAAACTGGACATTTTATTCTTTATATGGATTGTTGGCTGTTTTTATTTCTTCAGAAATTATTTCATCTGAAATAGAAATACGATTTTTAACCAACTTCTGAGAAAAGAAAACAAAACGGTATTCCGTACAAACTTCACGATTTGTAATGCATTACTAATAAATTTTATTCTTTTATTAGCATTATTTTTAAAAAAAATTTCTGGATTACGTGATGCTATCATTGACCTATTATTGTATGGATACAATTTCATTCATTATCTTTGCGATTAATTGTGTTTTTTTGTTTACATTTTTCTATATACATATATTTTTTGTATTGAATTAGATATGTAAATGCATGGTGAACACATATACGATATTAAGATATACACTCTTCATATAAATCAAAAGTACATAGGTATGTAAATACTTTTCAAATTATCAAACAATGCCTCTATACTCCTAGCCTAGTCACTGGGAGAGCAAAACTTTATACACAAAACTAAAACAAAACTTAAAACGAAATCGTAATTCGATAAAATTCCGAAAAAATCATTCTGTGAATAGGCTAGAAGTATAGTGGCATTGTATGAAATATTCTTCTCAATAAAAAAAAAATTTTGAGTAAAAATAATTGAGTTTCGAAAATTATATTTAAGTGTTTTGGGGTATTGAGTACAAATGGGACGGCATTTTCGTGTTTTGAGTAAAAATGGGACGGCATTTTTAGAAGAAAATGATTAACAAATATTGTTCTACGTGAATACTCTACTTATATGATTACTCTATGCTAATACCCTAATACCTATGTATTTTATTATTTTTTAATCTAATTTAGAATTAATAAAATATTCAAAAAAACTTGAAATTTAAATTAATTTCCCTTTTTTGTTACAAAGAAATAGAAAGACGTGAAAAATGTTCGCAATGGTATTGGGACTTTTAGATTAATTAAATTCTTATATTAAAGGACACTACCTGCTATAATAAAACATAATCTATTTTGTTGGTAATTTAATTATAGTATATACGAGTGAACATATATTATATTTATATACCTATGTGAATTCAAACAAATTTTAAAAATAACAATATAAGTAAATATCAAAAAATTAAAACTAAAAAACTAATTGCAAAAATTGTGAAATGTAAACCAAATGGATGGTTAACAGTTTAAAGAAATGAATAAAAAAAAAAATTGAACCATCTGCAAAATATAAACAATAAAATATTCTTATACCTATTTCAAAATTAGTAGTTAAGTATTGGTTAAAGTTAAGTTTAAGTACTTTATTAACTAAAAGGAATATAAAAGAAGGAGAAGTCAATTAAGTTCTTATATGGGTAACAACATAATCATCATTCTATGAATAGGCTCATTAATTCCATAGTTGGTTCGATGAAATGTAAAAATAAATAGGTTAGTAGAGCGAAAGAAATTAGTATAGTATTAATTTGGGGTACGTTTGAAATATAAAGGGGAGTTAATATTTACTTTAACTATTTCAGTAATGAAGATGACATCGGAAAATTCGCGTCTTTTCTTTAGAGTAGCAAGATGAATTAATTTTAATTTATGTTCATATGGTAGTAAAATCAAAATGCAAATCTTAAAAAAATTTGTTTGGATTGCCTCAATCCTATATGTATGTGAATACATAATTTGGAGACCATACCTGACTGCCATATTTTAATTGGGGTCCAACAAGATATATCGCTGCTTTAGAATCACAAAGTTGTATATTAAGTTAAGCTAGTTTTGAGAAAATGTACTACAAAAATTTAAGATGTTATATTTTATTCCAGTGTTTTTCTGCGAACGTTTGTTATTTTTAGATAATTAAGACATGCTTTTTTAGAAAAATGTTCTCACTACACTTCAAATTATTCTTAAATTGTGGAAAAATCAAATTGCATTTTTAACATAAAACTTTTTAGTCAAACAAAATGGTATTTTCTTTATAAAGAGGTTCTATGTTAAACTTAGAACCATGTCGTTCCAAATATAGTACAGGAAATATTCTATAAAAGTGCTATTAAGAAAGTTTAAAATTGCTAGATTGACAATCATGATAAATCGAAATATTTTATTCCTCAAAAATGAAACAAATTGTTTTAAATTAATAATGTAGATAATAATGATACCTGGATATTAATTCCATATTAATTCCATATTAATTATATTGTATATACTTACTTTCCGAAATAAATTTCACTTTAACAATTCATTTTATAAAAATAAATAAAAAGAAAAATTAAAAAATTAAAAGCAAATTCACAGAATTATTATTATATCTTTTTAGTAAAATTAAAGATATCGAACCATAAACTTGATTCAAAAAATTGTTTGTCCACTTGGGGCATGTATTTCAGTATAGTATGAATACTTTTGATCTTCTGCTGACTTAGTTCATTGTAACGTCCCATCCCAATTCAGAAACTGGTAGCTCATAATTATTATTATTATTCATTCTTTCACATTTTCGTTTAAAAATTTTCTTATTTTAAAAGTTTTTTTTTAGTTCTCCATTATGCAATATTTCATTATGTTGGCTTAATTTGTAGTTTATGGATGTTAAGTTTTGAGTAAATAATAACTCAACAATTTTATGGTAGAAGTTCCTTTCCAAAATACAGGCTTCATAATTTTTGAAATCATTTGAATGCATTTAAAATAGTTTTACATTTTTGCATTTAATTTTTAATAATATTCTAAGCAGGCACATTTCTATTACACTATGTACACCGTCAATCTCTTGAATACATGAGTGACCATCAGGTACCGAATATTTAATTATAATCTTATTAGTTCTGACATTATTTTTCAAAAAATCTATCGCAAATGATGATATAGAATTGTGATTTTGAGGAACTTGTATAACTTGTATAACTTGTATAACTTGGAACTTGTATAACTTGTATAAGTTCAATTTACTACAGGAGAAAAATGAACTAATATATGCCTTAGGGTTAGGACATTGAATTACGTTTAATAAATCAATACATAATACATCAGGAATATTTCCATTGCGATCACTCACTCTCTTTTGTCTAGCACATACAGTTTTTCTTTCGTGGTTGTTCATTTTATATAATTGATCTTTACTTAATTAAATTTTATTGTGTTGTATGCCAATATTTCTTCGCAAAACCATTCTTACCTTAATTTTCTTGGAACTCATCAAAATATTCAATGTGGTCCATATTGTCATAAATTTAAAAACTCAACTAGGTACTTCATATTAACTGAATTTAATAAATAATTTGACATAACGAACGACTATCGTTACAAAAAAAAACAAAATGTCAAAAGTTGTACGTTTTTAAATACTTCCTTTATTTATGAAAGTAAATCAATTCAATATTTGGGAGTTCTATGTAATTCAATTAGACCTTTGCAAACATTGGGTCTGAAAATAAAACTAACAAAGTTCAATCTGGTTCAATGTAAATTTTATAAATAAAAATTAATGCAAAAGTTTATGTTTCAAATAATTGGGCTTAATAGATTTAAAGTTTGTTTTTAGTTTAAAGTTGTTTGTCAACTTAGGACATTGATATATAAAAATGGAAAGTACTTTCTTTTCTGAACTTTTTGTAATATTTAGACATCTGATTGCTACCATATTAAATGTATAGCCACATATTAGAACGTAGAACTTTTTTTTGACCTTACCTCAATTTTATTTAATTTCTTAGAAATAGAACCTTGTATTTCTGAGGCAGCGATATGTAAAAAGGGATTTTAGCATTGAATTATATAGCTTTATTGATGATATTTCTATAATGTAATTTTTTAAATGTGAGTTTCTCAGCAAAATGACACGTAAATATATTATAGAGTTAACAACTTCTAATGCTTATCCGTTAAGGAAATACTTAATATGTAGTCATCTTACTACTAATCAAAAATATCCCGAATTCGAATCCCGATTGATGTTTTATTTATTTTTTTTTTCATTATTCATAATGAATATTTTAAAATTAGGTTCAAATTTTAAAAATCATTTTTATTAAAATTGATTAACAACTACCAAAGAATATTATTACTGTACTATATGCTTTTAGTTTCTATTGATTAAAGAACTTAATTAGTACCTACACCTAAAAAAAAAAAAATCTACAAATTAAAACATACAACTCTCCTCTTTCTCTATATAATAAGTTAATTTATACGTTTATACTTTATAATGAGAAACATTTTTAGATTACATTTATAGTAAAAATCTTATTTGCATTAACATTTAGGTATTATTATTATAAAATATTTATTAATATAAAATAATGATTGTAGACGTTCTTTTAGCCGGTTATAAAAAAATAAAATATAAAAAGAAAAAATAAAATTTGAGTATTCAAGGTTCAAAAAAGCATTAAAGCATAACTTGTACTGAAGGCTATATTATATACATTTAAAATTATTATTATAATATTGTTCTATATAATATGTTTTTTGAGATATAAATTTCATATAAAAACACAGACAGTATGATACTTATAAAATTTTAAAGATATCAAAATAATTTAAGTTGAAATACTCGTAATTAAAAAAACTTCTAAATGCATACCTATAGTTCTTAAAGTTATAATATCAATAGATAACTGGTATAAATAATATCGTTTTAAATTTTAAACAATTATAATTAAAAGTAATAATACTATCTTATCTAAACTTCGTGCAAAAAGATCTATAACCATTTAATGTTCATGACATCTGGTTCACGATCAAAAAAATTAAAAAGGTAAATGATAAATGAAAAATGTAATTAATCATTTGTTTTTAAACGATTAAAATATTTCAAGTAATAATCAAGTTTTTAATCAACTTTTTTTTTTTTTTTTTCATTTCTCTATATCAATATATTTATACATAGAGTTTATTTACTATCAATATTATATAGTATTACATTTTACTATATCATTAAATACTATTTTATATTCCCCTATATCTGATTTTTGAAATGTTTTTGCTTTTTGTGCAAATGGAATGGACTACTCGTTTAAATTACCAATCTATTACAGTATAATTTTTTTCTCTTTAAAATTGCATAAAAGTTAAACAGAAAAGTTATAAGAGATTACAAATTACATACATATAGTTTGAGTGTTATAAAAATATAATATTAATTCCTATATTGTATTTATGTATTCCACTATTTTAAGGAGAGTCAATCTGAACGATCAAAATATAAATCAAAATATAGATGGAATTCTTCGAACAAATGCTCAGGTTTGAAGTAAAATAATAGGAAGAATGGATTGAGATTATAAGGTTAAACCAATTTTAGTTATTTCGAGAAATAACGTCACTTGCAAACAATACAAAATGTGAATTACTTGTATTTATAAGTATACAATAAATAAGTTTTATCATTGTGTAAATATATAATATGTATCAAATTCAAAGACATTAAATATCCAATGATAAATAAATACCTACACAATGCATCAAAATTTAAAAATCAGAAATTTTTCGATTTTTATTAAGAAAACGAAGATTCAAAACTGATATACTAATTCCAAAAAATTGTTATACAGAAATTTAAATCAATTCATATTTCAATGTAGGTATATTTTAACCCTTCTATTTCTCTCAAAACAAAATTACACATGTTATCTTCGGATCATAAAATGACCCAGTTCTATTATTCGATAATTTTCATTATTTTTGATATTATTCAATGCTTGTAATAAGTACAGGAACAGGCAAAATTACTTGTATATCTTAACTTGATATTGTCAACATGCTTATAAAATATTCTTGTGTATAATAACGATGAAGAAATGTTGTTTAAAAAGTAAAACTGATGAGAACAAAATACATTTATATATTTTAGTTTTATTTAAATATATAAATACAGATAACAAAATTATTCATAGCAGAGTATAAGAGCATACAGTGTACAAGAGATTAATAATGTCTGTTAATATTTTAGAATTAATAATTATTGTCTGTTATCAATAATAACATAAAAATAAATTAAGAATATATGCAAATATCAAATTGAATACTAAGATTTATTTCAGTATCGTAATTATCATTCTAAGTAATTTATTAAAGCTATCAATTTGTACTTTCTCTTATTTTTTTTATTTTACCAAAAGTTTTTAAATATTATTGTTAATATTATATTTTGTTTTATTACAGATTAGCTCTTTCCATTCCAATTGAAGCGGCAGGCTCTTATAGTAAATGTACGCAATATAATGTAAATTTTACGGAAGTTTTAAATAACGGCACTAAAATTGCTGATCCAACATGGCCAATTACACCATGTAAATCAGGATGGAATTTTAATTTTACTGAAATTCCCTATGAAACTTTAGCAACTGAATTAGAATGGGTTTGTGACCATAATGCATTACCAACAATTGCTCAATCGATATTCTTTGTTGGCGCTATTGTTGGTGGTTTGTTATTCGGTTGGATTGCTGATCGTTTTGGCAGAGTGCCATCATTAGTTGGTTGTAATATGATTGGATTTGTTGCTGGTGTTGCAACAGCGTTTGTTGGCAATTTTTGGCAATTTGCCTTATGTAGATTTTTGGTTGGATTTGCATTTGATAATTGTTTTACAATGATGTATATTTTAGGTAAGTTACTATAGTTAATATTTTTTTATTTTTATTTTTAATATAATACAAACGTTTAGTAATTTAAAGGCTAAACAACATCAATATATTATGGCATTAAAATCAAAATAATATAAAAAATTAATTGAATATAATTAAAGAAAAAAAAAAAAACTTACAAGTAATTCAATGTCAGGAAGACCTCAGTATAGAATTATTTTAATTGAATTTTTTTATATTAAACTGCAATTTAACCATTTAAAGATAATCTTAAGTTGACCTCATTGTACTAAAACAAAAAAAAAATATATATGTTTAGAGAAGTTACTTTTGTTTTAAAATAATAGCACTTAATTTTTTTAATCTTATTCTTATAACCAAGCACCAGATTTCAAAGTATACTTATAAATAACTCTGCACTTGAAGACAAACGTTGATAAACTTGACGTGCTTATTTAAACGCGCTTTAATTTCTTGTGATTAATTATAATGCATATTACCTTTCTTTATTATTTTCAAAGCTTTTTTTTTTTTTAATTTATTAATGGCGAATGTATACTAAGAAAATTGTAATGAATAATAATAAAAATAAATAAAAGTTAAATAATTAAATAATTTTCAAAGTCACAAGATTTTGACTGAATAATCACAACTGAATTTTATTTTTTATTAATTTTTTATTAATATTATTTCAGTGTTAGAATATGTTGGACCAAAATGGCGAACATTTGTTGCAAATATGTCAATTGCTTTATTCTTTACAATGGCCTCAACTGGTTTACCATGGATTGCATATTATTTAGCTGATTGGAAATTATTTGCAGTTGTAACATCAGCACCATTAGCATTAGCTATATTTACACCATGGATGGTACCAGAATCAGCAAGGTATAAATTGTCAAAATTATTCAAATATATCAAATTTAAAGTTTGTAAAACATATTTATTCCTTTTTCTAAAATTATTTTGTTTTCGTAGGTGGTTAGTATCACAAGGAAAAATTGACAAAGCTTTAATAATTTTAAAGAAATTTGAAAAAGTTAATAGAACAAATGTAAAACCTGAATTATATGAAGAGTTTCATGACAGTTGTTTAAAAATACAAGCAGAAGAAGCTAACAATAACAATTATTCTGTTTTAGATTTATTTAAAACACCAAGATTACGTCGTATTACTGTTTTATTAATTGTTATTTGGATGGCAATTTCATTAGTATTCGATGGGCATGTGCGTAACGTTGGTTCACTTGGTTTAGATTTATTTTTCACATTTTCTGTTGCATGTGCTACCGAATTGCCAGCAGATACATTTTTAACATTAACTTTAGATCGTTGGGGCCGTCGTTGGTTAGCTTTTGGTACAATGATTGCAAGTGGTGTATTCAGTTTATTAGCATGTACCGTACCAATTGGACCATATTCAGCTGCATTAGCAATACTTGGACGTTTCAGTGTAAATATATCATATAATATTGGATTACAATATGCAGCTGAATTGTTGCCAACTGTTGTACGTGCTCAAGGTGTTGCTTTAATACATATTATGGGCTATGTTGCAAGTATATTAGCACCATTTGTTGTATATCTTGGTTACATAACACCAACATTACCATTGATTGTATTGGGTGTGCTTGGAATAATTGGTGGGTGTTTATCATTATTACTACCAGAAACATTAGGGCACGAATTACCACAATCATTGGCTGATGGTGAAGAATTTGGACGAGGTCAACAAATATTAGATTTTCCATGTTTTAATAAAAAAGTTGATGACGATATTACAGATTTAGAAAAACAAGATATACATTATTTTGTACGTTCAACACAAACTGGAGCGTCTTTAAGAGCCCAAAGTCAAGCTGAAGTACGTTCAAGCATGTTAAGACGTTCAATACGTTCCAGATATTCATCAAAATCAATACAATCAAATAATATTAATAATTCAAAAAGTGGAAGTTAAAATTTTAAATTGTTGAATTTGATTTATGCTAATTTAATTAATTTTTTAAACAAGTAAAATATAATTTAAAATTATTAAATTGAATAGGAATTTGGCTGTTATACAGTTTTCCTTTTCGTAAAATACATAAAATGTCGCTTTTGGGCATTTAAATTCATATCAAAGAAAATTTCAACAAAAATTAAGTGAAGAAACTTAATATATTTGATTGTATTGACCAAGCTATGAATACCTAGTCAGTATTATCGTTTATGAGATACATAGTTAAAATATTTTATATTTTTAAAATATTATAAACTATGATTTAATCGTGTACGTTTTTTAGAAATTTTTGTAGTAGCTGTAATTATTATAAAAATGGTATTGTATTACTATTGTCTTAGTGTAAAATGTTTATAATTTTTGTGCAAACCTAACTCATGTACAATTTTTCATTTCTTTTAATTTAACAATTTATAATTCATTAAAGATTTCGTATATGTAATGGATGTATACAATAGTTGTGATTGTCATAAATAGAAAAGAATTTAAAAAATGTATTTTTAATTATATAATTTTTTTTTAGAGCTGAAGTTGGATACGAAGTATTAGAATAGATTTCATATCAAAATCTATTTTTAAATGGTCTAAAAATCTTTAATTTGAATTGTACTATAAGTGCCAGAACATGAGATATTTCAAAATTATCAAAATTTAAAATTGATACAATCATATTATATTAGATTATAATATTGAGCAATTAAATTATCAAAAAGTTAATTAGTAATAAATAAATTTTTATCTGCACTTAAATTAGTATTTTTAAGGAAAATAGAAGAAAATCTTAATTATTAGTAAGATATAAATTGATATTTTTGAATGGAATGTATAAACTATCAACAAAAGCTGTGATTTGTGAGTTAATAGTTATAATAATTTAAGATTATTAAATATTGATTTATAACTAAATTCTTAAAATTTTAATTTTTGTTAGAATTTAAATTAAAAAGTTTTTAAAAGAATTTGTTTTAAATAAATTAAATGTTTTCCATTCTAATTTTGGGCAAAGAACCATGTACGGGATTGCCAATGAAAACAAATGTCCGAATTGTTTTGAAATTTTAAAGTTTTCGTTTTTTTTCTAACGATGTTGAAAAAATAAGGTTTTTCAATTTATAAAAATTTCTTCGTTGTAATTTAATTTATTTTTAATTTTTGTTTTATTAGATATGTATGTACATATAATATTCTAAATATACTTTTATACTATTTATATTTGTAAAATTTTCATATGTTAAAAAAAAGAAACTATTTATGTGATTCAAATGAATTTATGTATATGTTTATGATTGTATAATTTTCAAATAAAATAATTATTATGTAATTACTTAATGAGTAATAAGTTTTTTTAATTTTCTAGTACAAATTCATAGAGATTGAATTGATATAAAAGATGGGATTTTATATTAAATTTAATATAAAATATTAGTAACATTTTTTAACTGATTTATTTTTCATTTAATTTTTCTAAAAACATTTTTTATTGGTAAATAAAAAAAATAACTTAATTTTAATTAAATTAAATTCAAAGTAAGTCTACCCGGTATCTTTCCTTTCGGAATCGGTAAACAAAATGTGTTCGAATGTGTTCGAATTAGGATTAATTAAATATTAAAAAGCTACCAAATTAAACAACTGTGCGTTAAATCAATATAACCAAATACTTCAATTACAATATTTGAGTAGTTAAGGATTCTTGCAATAAATTAAAACGTTTCGTTTAATGCAAGAAGGTTTTTGTAGAAAATTTTAAGTATCTAAACATTGGTAGATTATATTATATAACGCATATAAATAACTATTATCTTCTATTATTATAATAACTTATTTTATTTTAAATCTATTATAATGATATACATTTGTTGCAGTAAATATCTAGATTATTATTTTGGTCATCAAAGTCAACTAATTCAATTCGACTTTTTAAATCATTGTTGTATGGACCAAGCTATGAATATCTGCATAATAATATTAATATAGATTTTATATATTATGATTAATTTTGCTTTTCTATACCTCAAAATGCAGGAAAGAAAATGTAAAATAGCGTACAACAATTAAACAAGTTTTGCTAATACATTTCTCTATTTAAGATTACTACTTGGAACTATGATACCGCACTAAAATAGTTTTAAACATAAAAATAAATAAAGAAAGATATAAAAAAGTAAATAATTTCAAAAACAAACTAAAAATAAATAAAATTAATACTATTTAAAGAATCAAAGAAAAAAAAAATTTAATAAAAATAATTAATTAAATATTGAAATAATGAAAAAACATAACTTTATTAATAAGTTTAAAAATATTCTGTGGCAATAATAAAAAATCGCCTAAGTCGACATAAGACAAAATTGATATTTGCTTGAAAGTTAATTCTACGCATTTTAATTAATATTTCTAAATAATTGACATTTACATAATATCAGTATTGACCAAAATACAGCTCAGAAACTAAATAGCCTAAGTCACTTTCAATGAAGAAGATTATGGAATAAAAGCCAATCTTGAATTGGAAAAGTACGACGATTACTTCTAAATTTTAGAAAAATCGCCAAATTCATCATAGCTTATTTTTCCAAAATTATATTAGAACCTAATCGACAAAATTACTTCTGTTTTTCCAAATTCATTTTTTTGCTAAAAGTGAAATATCTCGAGTTAGGTCATTTTTCCTTATTAAACTAAGAAGGTTGTTCATACTAAGTTGAATTAAGCTTTTTTCCATCTAGCGACCGTTGAAAATGCAATTACAAAGTTTACTTTATGTGTTTTGCCACGTTCAGTGATTATTCGTTGTTCTGACTTAAGATATTATTATATTATTGTATATTTTGCACAAAAGTAAAACTATTTAATTATTATTATTAAAAAAAAATTAAAGGTGAATTGTGAAAGTGAAATGATAAAATTTAAAAAAATATTTATAAAATAAATATTTGTTCGAAAAATAATCAAAAGAAAATATCAATATTAAAATATCAATTTAAGGCTGTTTAAAATAAAGTAAATCCGATGATTGCGAAAATTCTAAAAATGATAGAATTAGCTCGGGAGCAAGAAGCTAAAAATCTTCAAAGACGTGTATCAAATCGATATGCAGTTTAACAACCAGGTATATTTTACATTCCATATTTGTTTATTGGAATATATCAGTTCATTTTTATAAATATTAGACACAGGAATGAAAGGAATAGAACTAAATATTCGAAAATCAGATGAAAATCAGTGGTAATTTGAAGGCGAAAATTATTTTAAAATTTAAAAACAATTCCTGAAAATGAAAATAGTAGTACAACAGTTCTATTAAAGGGCATGACAATTTGAATTTACATATTTTTAACCTTTTGTATGAAACTTAATGTTTCTTTTTTCCAGAAAATATTTCAGAAATCTGAAACTGGCCTTATTTTGATTCAGATCATATCTTACAAGACCCTGACTATGAAATTTTGGATGAAATTGGAAGATAAATTGAAGCTAATTTAATGGAACATGATGTTATTTTAGAAAAATCAAATCAAATAGCAATCATATTATATTAGATTATAATATTGAGCAATTAAATTATCAAAAAGTTAATTAGTAATAAATAAATTTTTATCTGCACTTAAATTAGTATTTTTAAGGAAAATAGAAGAAAATCTTAGTAAGATGTAAATTGATATTTTTGAATGGAATGTATAAACTATCAACAAAAGCTGTGATTTGTGAGTTAATAGTTATAATAATTTAAGATTATTAAATATTGATTAGATAGAATTAGCTCGGGAGCAGAAGCTAAAAATCTTCAAAGACGTGTATCAAATCGATATGCAGTTTAACAACCAGGTATATTTTACATTCCATATTTGTTTATTGGAATATATCAGTTCATTTTTATAAATATTAACCACAGGAATGAAAGGAATAGAACTAAATATTCGAAAATCAGATGAAAATCAGTGGTAATTTAAAAACAATTCCTGAATATGAAAATAGTAGTACAACAGTTCTATCAAAGGGCATGACAATTTGAATTTACATATTTTTAACCTTTTGTATGAAACTTAATGTTTCTTTTTTCCAGAAAATATTTCAGAAATCTAAAACTGGCCTTATTTTGATTCAGATCATATCTTACAAGACCCTGACTATGAAATTTTGGATGAAATTGGAAGATAAATTGAAGCTAATTTAATGGAACATGATGTTATTTTAGAAAAATCAAATCAAATAGCATCAAAAAAAGAAATTCAGATTGAACGAAATTATAGTAAAGAAAATTTGGATTAGTTTCTGAAAGAAAATGTGTTCCTTGTCTAAAAAATATTTATCTTCAGATTTAACAATATTTAAAATGTATGGATTGTACGTTTAAAAATACCAAACTAAACCAAGCATTTCATCATAATGTACAAGAAAAAAGCGTATTCTTTATCTAACTTCAGTTTATAAATATTACTTTTAATTTTCAGGTATAGGACTTAAATTTACAAACCAAAAGTTGACAGCTGTCACACTTGTGATCTACTTAAATCGAAAATTGATATTGCACAAAATAGTAATTTAACTTCCAACATCAGTAGCATTTTGTTCAAAAAGAACACTATGAACATACAAACTTACAGTACACGATTCAGCCCCAAGAGAACCATATTGTTACATGTGGCACGAAGTCTTGGTCAAACGTGAAAGTAATGAAAGAACATCTTGATTATTCACACAAATAGCTGATCTAGAAAAAAATATTGATGTTAAACATGTAATATTTTATAGCGACTCATGTCCGAGTCGAAATAAAAACGGCTTTGTTAGTGCAATGTTTATTTTATTTCTACAAAACAATCAGATTATTCAAATAATTGATTATAAGTTTGTACTTCCTGGGCATACTCACATGGAGTGTGATATCGATCATTCTATAATAGAAAGAAAAAAGAAAAAAACTCAAATCAAAATACACCATTCAAGAGATTGGCTAACATTTGTTGCAGCAGTTGGAAATAAAATAAAATTTAATGTTATAGAAAGAAATGCAGAAAATGCAGATTTTTACAATTTTACATTATTAATCAAAACAAAGTTTTTTTGGAGGAATAGAGCAGCAAATTGTGAAAAGTTCATTTGGAAAGATGTTAAATGGTTTAAATATGATAAAGCTCACTCCGACAATTTTCTATAAAACATCCTCAAATGAATCAGAAGAATTCAAAATATTAGATATAACTAAGAGAGGTATTCCTACAATTAAACTTGTGCAATTGTATCATGTAGACGAAATTATTAAAATTTCTAGCAAAGAAAAAAGATATATATTGGACATGTTCCATTAATTGATCCATGCCTGCATTCATTTTATAAAATGCTTCCATTTGATGATGCAATGCTTGTTTTTCATTCAGATATCACTGAAAGAACTGAAGATGATAACGAAAATGCATAAATACAAAGAAATCGACATATATTGCTTGAAATGCGATTTTATTTATAATTTTTATTTTTTTTAAATTTATTCATGCGTTAGAAATGAAATAGAAACAAATATTATTAATAATATTGAAGTATAAATTTTAATAATTTAGTGTGATATTTTTTTAAAAATTCAATAACTTTAATAATTTCAGAATTTCATTTGTATAAAAAAAACCTTTTTGGACATTAAAACCTATTAAATACATGGAAAAAAAAGTCCTAAATCGACATTAATATATTTCTAGATCCTATTTAGTTTTGGGAAATCGCCAAACTGAACTTTATATTTTGTATTGTGAAAATCGAATTTTGGAAAAATCGACTATCTCTTATATTCTGCTATAACTACCAAACCCGTTATTGTTTTTGTTTCTTTCTTTAATAACGTGATTCTGCCATTCATTACTATATATTTGACTTTATTTCATTTCTCATATATTGCCCAGCTTTTTCAAAAATCAAAACGAACTTTTAAAACTGTCTAACTCAAAACACAATTTACCGACTTAGGTTGTTTTTCCTTATTGCCACAAATATACATATACATTAATATTCATATTCATCATGTTGCTAGGATTTTGGTAGTTTTGATATTTTGCATAAATTTAGGAGTTTGAATTTAGTGCAATGAATTTAGTATTTTCGGAGTAACAAATGTGAATGGCAAATAAAATGCTCATGCATCAAATAAAATTTTCATATTATGTTTTTTATTATTTTATTAATTGTTTTTATTGAATTTTATTTGTTTCTTGTTTAAATAGTAATTTCACTTTATTTATTTTTCATATTTTTTAAAATTTTTTACTTTTTTTTCTATATTAAAATTATTGTTAAAACTATTTAGATTTTGCATAATTTTCTAGTTCATTGGTTCTATCATGTTCTATTCACTGTTTTTATTACTGCTGAAATTACTCTGCCGAAAATTTGAGTTGCATATTTCTGATAATCATTGTCAATAATTACCGAAAACTTCAAGGTTCATTTAGAAATCCACAAAGTTAGTAAAGTTACCTGCTGGGCTTAAAACTGAAAGACATTAAAATTCTTTTTCTCTATATTTCAATGACGAAATGATTGAAATTATTGTGAAATACACAAATGTGGTAGCAGCAAGCAAAATTGATAATAAATGGAAAAATATTATTTCAGGAGAGAAATACGCGCATTCATTGGTCTCTTGTTGAGTGCTGGTCGTGATAAGGAAAGCAGGGGGGGTTATAAGGAGTTTAGAGATCCTTCTTTTGGAAGTCCTGTTTTCTGTGCCACTATGCATACCTACATAGTTTCAAGTCGAAAATTTTTAAGATTTGATGGAAACATATTTTTTTGTTTCCATGAAACATGTATAACTTGCCTTATTTTAGAAAAAAAATAAATTATTTAAGCAATAAAAATAATCATACATAACTCTAATTTTTGACAATTACATATGAACTTACTAAAATTCTAGTAAAAGGTTCGTTGGCCTATTCTATACGATTATGTTTCAAAAACTTACTATACGGTTGGAGGTTAAAACATAATTGAATACGTCGATATTCTCCCACCTGTAAACAATCTAAATCTAGGTAGATATATTTATGATCTAGATGTAAAAAAGTATAAATTAGTAATTTTTTTTACCAGTAGCACTCTACAATACTTAGCAACACACTTTTTATTCTGTTTTTCCTCCTTTTATTTATGTAACTTATTTTTTATTTAAATTTAAAATTGATTTCGAACTGTATCGAAATATGTTAAATAACATAAAAATTAAATTTACATATGTATATATACATATCTATTTATTTACATTATTATAATTCTTCGATGCTGTCTCAAAGTACTGTTATAAATTTTTCCATTATGCGTAAATAAAAGCATTGAGTGATCACTCACCCCACCCTCATCCAAAAGTGAATCTATGTCTAATATTATATCCACATTTTATAACATAAGGCCTCTTATAAAAACAAAACATTTCAAATAAAAATAATAGAATAAAAATCATAAGTGTTATAAACCGTTATAATTTATGGAAAACATATTTTTTACGTCTAAATATTATGTACATTACTTTTATATTAACTTATGTCTATTATTTTTTCTACATTTCTAAAATAATTACTGATCTATAACTTACATTCAAATACATAACAACATTTCATATGAATAAATAACAGCAAAGAATATATAAATTAATATTTATATACTCTTTGATAATAGGTATAATATGTACTTACTACATGATACATTAAATTACATAAAAATTCAAAATACAAAGTGGGAAAAAAATGAACGAACAATTTTTTTGTATGAAAAAAATATTGTCTTTATTTTTAATTAGTTAGTTTAATTCCAAATTAAAATTTGTTTCAGCACCGCACACCAAACACTTAAAAAGATGATGTTTTCTCAATTTCGAAACATTTTTAAAAAATTGTGTATAGAATAGTTTTTATAAAAACTTTTTTTAAGCGTTAGAGTTGATTTATTTTTAAATATAACATACACTGCTTAATTTTCATATATAATCTGCATTTTGTTTTTCTAAGTACTTTCTTATATACTAATTTTTTTTTAAAAATGCATATCAATAAAAAATATTATTTATTCAAATGTTCATATTATTAATATTCAACTTTGTTACCTATTTATAAAATTAACAGGTACCTAAATGTATTATATTACTTATAATATAATATGTATTATTAGTTCATTGATGATTAAAATGCACAATTTAATTTTTCAGAAACTAAAAAGGCATCGGATTATTCATAAAAAAACAAACCGCTTGATATTCTTTTTAACTACCTATTTCAATACCTGAAAAACTGTATATTGAAAATACATGAATGATAAAAAATATACTTCCCTTATAAGCCAATAAAATAAGATAATATGATATTTAAGAAATAGCATATGTTTTTGAAACGAATATTATTTTATATAGGGATCTGTAAAAAATCAATCATTCAAAATTTATTTATTCTCATACCCTTATAAATTTAATACGTTTATTTTTAAAAAAAATCGTACACAAAATTTCAGACGACTGTACACATGAAAAATCTCTAGTGGGCTAAATAAATAAACAAAAATCTTCCGAGGGCTATTTAAAATTACATTGCAAAAATGAAGTGGTTTTTTAAATGGTTTATATCGCACTCTTTCTTTCTCACAACTTCTTACATAAGAAAATATTTACAATAGTTCTTTGCTTCTTTAACTAATGGTTTTTTTTTTGTAAATGTGTTTGTGAAAATATCTTTGACTTCCAGTGAATCTTCTTATGGTACTATTAATTTTAAGTTCTCATGTAACAAACAAAAATATGTACCTAATACAAATGAAAGAATTAAAATGTATGCATATACACAAATCTGAAGACGAAAGCCTCTGAATTCTTACAAAATTGGCCATAATTTAAATTGCATATGGTCAATTCAATAATAATAATAATAAAAAAGCACACAAGTAAATAAACAAAAATTTGTGAAAAAAACATTTTTCACCATTCTGAATGTTGAATTTTTTTTTATTATTTTTATGTTTTTGTTTTGTTCTTGTACTTGTACACGTACAACGGTGTACAACTCGATCGCAAATTTCAGTTTACACTTTTATTCTAGCTTTGACATTGTATTTATGTATGAGCAATATATGAGCTTTTATATTGTATTTACTCAACGACACTATAGATACCACCGATACCACACTAAAATAGTTTTAGACATAAAAATAAACAAAGAAAGGTAAAAAAAAGTTAAATATTAAAAAAAAAGTGAAAATTAAAGTAAATAAAATTAATATTCAAAGAAGAAAAAAACTAAATAAATTAATAAAAAACATATGAACATTTTAATTTCATATTCATCGTATACATAAAATATAGATATAGATAGATAGAATATATGTTGTAATCAAAGAGTATATCTAATACCAAATACATAATAATAATAATAATAATTCTTTATTTAAAAACTTATAATTACAATTTGAATTTATATTATTTTATTTTATGCAAATTAACAGTCTTAAAATTAAATGAAATAGTTAGGGCACACTGTTATCCAAAAGATAAGTGTTGTATGCTTCAGTCAATAAGAAAAATTCAATATACATACTAATTTATTAAATTATTTATTTTTTTTATTTTATTGACTATCTGCTTAATCATAATGTATAATATGAGTACAAAAGAAAAGGATCACTAACATCTTGGTCTTTGGCTCGGTATTAAATTAAATGGTGGTTAATTTAAATGGTAGTGCTGGTGGTGATCGTTTTTTTTTTATTAATGAGGAGGACTATATAAGCGCAACCTCTTAAGATCTATTGTGCATCCCGTTTATTATCTTAGAATTGTAGGTCTATGCCCTTGATGAATGCTATTATTGCTTTGATTTCAATTTCAGAATCCGCCGAAGTGTATTTCTGGAAATATTTATGTCTTTTGCGAGCTATGGCGTCGCAGATAAATATAATATGAGAGGAGGAATCCCTTTTTTTCTCAGCAGAATCTGCACCTTTATGTGTTCGATCTACCAATCTTGAACAGATGTTTGTTAACTGAGTCAGGACCTATGATAAACCATGTCAGCATTCTGACATTGGATCTAGCCTCCCTGATTACCTGATTCAGTCGTTGGATGGCGGTGGATAAATGTTGGTTATATGATAAAAACATTCATATCAATTTAAATTTAAAATTCATTCTTTCCTTACATAACTTTTATTCTCTTCTCATTAAATTTGAAAACCTTGATTTTTTCATAATTTATTTTCTTTTTATGTTTTTCTTGTTTTTTTTTATACTCTTGACAGTAACTTCGGTAGAATCACCTTTTCGTGCTTAATTAAGTACAGTACTGCAAGTTTGCACTACACCATCTACAATGATTTTTTTGCGTTTATTATCAAACTCATTAAATGTGGAAAACTACTGGTATTGTCAGGAACCAAGTCTTCTTAAAAAGAATAGTTTCATTTTATTTAAGTTGTTACCAGATTATACCCTCAATTATTTTTTTTAAATTTATTTTATCTCAATGACAAACGTTACTGGACCAGGCCGAAAAATCCTTAAAGCATTTTTTTTTTTGCTTCATCGGGAATCGAACCTAGAACCTTTCGGTTGAAAGGCAGACGCTACCCGGCGTGTTAAAATGGACTCAGCTTGAAAAAATCGGATTTTTGTTTTTGTTCTACTTTGACACTCTTTACCTATATCATATTTACTCAATTTCAAAAGTATGCTTCATCATTGAACAATATCTTCTAATGAAATAATTGTGCATACATTTTTAAGCAATAGCAATGTTTCTTTCATGCCATTCACTCACTAAATCTACAAGTTGAATCTTTTAAGTACGTAAATAAAGATCTTTATGCAATATTTTACATAAAGTTGATGGACACAAGTTTAATTGTTGAGCATGATGATGAATTGACACATACACTATCGCTGCACACTATCAATCGCTTGTTGTGTACGACGTCTTACGGGATGTGTATTATTGTTTAAAGTGAACGTATTGTGAAAACCATCCATAGTTTCTCAAATTATTCGCTCTAATGAGCACTTGGGAGTATAACCTTGAGCACCATAAAATGCGATGAATTTTTCGAAGTGAGCCATGTTATTCAAAATAAACCGGCGTGATTCTATTAGACTATTCATGATAAATTTCCAAACCAAACTAATCTAAAAAAAAAACAAATATGCAAGTCAGTTTTGTCACAGAAAACAGTGTTGCCAATTTAAAGTTCTTCGTCTCTAAAAAAAAAAAACACCAATAACTATATCAACAATAATAAAGCTATTTAAATTTAAAAAATTAATATTTCCTTTAATTATATATATATGTATGTATGTATGTATATAAATTAAAATATTTGATTTTAAATATCATTCGGATATCTTATTCCGAAAGACTTTCACTGCTTTCACCTTCATCAATGCTTTTGACTATTATTTGTTATGTAACTAAAAAATAAATATAATTGGTGCTTTTTTTAAAATTTTATATAAAACTTACCAGCATTGAAGAAGAGTATTTTTGGTGTTTCAATCATAATTTTAAAAAATCCAAGTTTAATATAAAATCGTTTAGGTTACTATAACGGGTGTGCCATAGCATGTGTATCAGTTTTTAAAAGGGGAAGCAATCGTTATTTTAAAATTTTAAAATAATTTTTATTAAATAAATCGTGGGTGGTCTATCGATTGGTGATAATTCCAATATCGGAAAATGATCGAAATTGGGATTTTTTTAACATGAAACTCACCGAAATCGAGATTTTCGAAGGGGAAGAGTTAACAAAAATAAAACAAAAAGCTTTCATATTTTTCCTTTGCTAAACTAATAATAATAATAAGCTACATATTTATATTTATTATTAACAATTAAATTTGTTTGTCAAATTATTATATTTTGTTATCACATTTTTCGGTAGCTATACCGACAAAGTTTAAACATATTAAAAATAAATATCAAGGCAGAAGTTTCTTATTTTTTGACGTAGAATTTGCATCGAAAAATATCTCTTCCCATTTGAAAACATCGATTTCGGTGAAGTTTGAAAAACCCATTTCTGTTCCTTTCCGGAAGTTTAAAATATCATCAATCCATAATAAAGCACTCTCGATTTACTTAAATAAAATTTCAGTGACTGCAAATAACTATTATCGATCAATTTTTTAATGAAAAAAATCATTCATATGGAGTTATCGTAATATGGAATAAAGTATATGAATGTGATCGGTAAGAGGTCTTTTATTGATCTCACAAAAGATTCATAAATTTTCAATTTATATAAAAAAAAATTAAAAATAATAATTATTCTTAATCAAAAAAATTTTCGCTCATATAAAATAGTTAATTCTCAATTTTTATCTTTTTCTCTTATTTTTAATAGTTACGAAATAAATTTTATTTTTTCTATTACCGATAATAGTTATAAAGCAATTTTTATTTTTTTCGATTAAAGTCAAAGAATTACTCTTTCCATGTGATTTTTTTAATAAAACTTATAACAGTTACAGTCTATGAAAATTATTTTAAAATTTGAAGATAACAATTGCTTCTCCACTTAAAACACTGATACGCTCAGCGCTCAGAAACACTCTATAATATAAAATATAAAGAATCATAAATTCTAATTTAATGAATTTATGATACCTACTTTGAATAAATGCAATAAATTCCTAATTAGTTCATTTAACTTCTGTTAAGAGACCATCAAATATTTAAGTTCTGTACCTAAATGCATAAGTAGTTAATAAGATCGTTAACCCTTAAAGCCTCTTGTAGTTAATAACTAATAATTAGTAATTAATAATTAATTAACAGTAGTTGAATTGAACTATGTAAATGTATGTATGAAGCAATGCGTCTATCTTCCAGCCAAGTCACATAGCCAAGTCACACGATGATTTTTCCGAAATATATCGAATTATGATTTTTTGAATTTTGTTTTTGTTTTGTGTATACATTTTTTTTTTGATAAAAATAAAATTTGAGAAAAACACAACTAACACAAACAAGAATATTCTAAAAAATTTAATACCAAAAATCAAATTCAAACAAACACCTTCAAAGGTTTTTCTCAGATAAAAAAAAAACAACAACAATTTACATGCGATTTTAATTTCGTCTAAAAATTTTACTGTATTCACCAGTTTTATTTTCATAATTCACATAGAAGTAGGTTCCACATAGGATAAACTTTTTTTTTTTAAATTGAAAATTATTAATGAAAATGTTTTTGTATTTTTTGTGTATTTTACCAATTTGTTATCATAATAACAGGTTATTCATATAGCAAAATGAGATCCCTATACAAAAGACAAAATTTATATGAAAATATGATCCTATTTTTAAAGTTGCTCTCCCAGAGGCCAAGCTAAAAGATATAGAGGCATTGGTATGAAGTTAGAGCTGATACTTTTTTTAAGAAATACAGGGAGAGACATTCTCTTAGTATAGCGGTATGGTTACAGTTAAGTAAAACGTACTCGGAGGCGTTTTATTCTATTGGATTGAGTGAAACAAAAAAAAATATTCAAACAATTAGTAAATTTAATTAAAGTCAGCTTAAAACTTAATTTCAGAATACCTGTTTACTTTCAAACCCATTTACTATACACTGTGATAATACATGCCCCAAAATGATACAAAACACCTTGAACAGAGCAACGTGTTAACAATAAATTCTATTCATCTAAGATTATCAGAAATTAAAAAAAAATAAATTTTATTTAAATAAAAACGTCAGAAACTAGAATATCAAATTCCATACAGTATATGTTGACGTGTAGGTGGTTAATAATTAAAAAATATTACACCATATTATTGACAATAATCTATTTACATAGAGAGCCATTATAGGATTTGTTTGTATTTTTATATTTTTATATCCATACATAATGTATTATATACATAACATTACATTTTATGAACAATATTATTATAATGTTATCATTCTATCTTATCTAGGGATATGATATAGTTTTCTCTTCCAAAACCTTTTATGATTTTGTTGTTGGCACAAATTTATTTACAAAAATAAACCTGATGTTAGGAATTAAAGTTAAAGGAATAAAATTCAACAAAAATAGACTTGGATATTGATTTATTTTTTTAAATTCTGCAGAATAAAATTCAAATTTGACATAACTTATTTCCTATGTAATTTGTTGTTGTTTGATATTGCTTTCGTTTGTCAATATTTTTGTTATTTATTTATTTTTGTTTATATTATATCTATGATTTATTTATTGTAACAGTGGCTTGCAGGCATTTATGTAGGTCCTTTTCCATTTCGAAATGTGGGGCTTTACCTTTACTACTAATAATTAATTACTACATATTATATACATTTGGTATATACATACATACTTTTTATATGTTTTATTATTTTTATTAGTTATTTATTTATATGTTTATTAATTATTATATTATATTAGGCCCGATATTGTTTAGAAAATGAGATTTTTCAGTAATTTTTATCATTTGAAAAATGTTCGGTTCTCACGGGGGTTGATTATTTATTTGTGACCACATTAAGGGGGGTTATTATTATGGTCATTATTATACTCGAGTGCTTTACCACTCGGCAACCGACCGAGGCCACATGTTTTGTTTATTTTTATTAACAAATTATTTTTTTAGTATAAATGTGGTGCATAATTTATTTTCATATTTCTGTTAAATATAGGTTTGTATGTTCATTCGTAAAATTAAATAAATTTGTGCCAAATTTTTCCAAATTCCAGTTTGGTTACTTTTTTATTTGTATGCTCTTTACAAATTTTTGAGAAATATAAGAAAATTTAGAGTTTAAAACGTGACATCAAAGCTCTCTCCAAAATATATTTTTGCAAATTAAATTTCTATTTGCAAAAATATGCTGTTAAATTTTTGTTGTTGTTTTAAATGTCAAGCAAATATTTCGCATTTAAATAACAAATGGTCTACTTAATTTATTTATATCAGTTATTACCAACGAATTAGAATTAAATGGAAGTGGCTATCCATACAAAAAACTATATTGGCCTAACACTAAAAAAAATTTTTTTTTGACATAAAGAAACCCAAACAAACCAAACAGAAAGAGAAGTACTAAAAAAATATGGACAAAATGTTTGTATTTTTGTATGGGATACTCACTTCCATTTAATTCTAATTCGTTGGTTATTACTGACAAAAAGACCAAAACCACGAAAAATTATTTAATTTAATTTTTTTGAACAAAAACATTCAATAATTTTATAAAAAATTTTTTGGAAATTAATTCAAATTTAAAAAAATCTCATAATCTAAAAATTCGCTATTTTTGGCATGAAAAAATTAGGGAAAAATTTATGCAAATTTTAAGTATGTCTACTTTTTGTCTCTTAAAAAAGAGAATGTTTTCACTATTCTCCCAAAATTTTATGATCACGTGATTTTCTCTCTCATTATGCAATACCATGTTTATGGTAGGTAGGTAGGTAGTAGTGGCTACGTACAGTACGCCGAGACACTTAGACCCATGAGGTCCATTGTGATACCACGGAAGCTTTCCTCGCGTAGTACCCTACTCGTTGAACCAATTTGAACTTTTAACCAAGCGGTGGAGTTTTTTTATACCAGTATTTTCAAGATCACCCAGCGAGTCCAGTAAGAAGACTCCTAAATCAGTTTTCCTTTTATGGTAGAGACCAGGGCAGGAACAGATTGGGTGTTGGACAGTTTCATCCTCCTCCACCTCTCTACACGTTCTGCAGAAGTCATTTAAGAGGAGTCCCAGTCTTCTGGCATGTCTACCAATCAGACAATGGCCAGTAATGACCCCTACCATAGTGCTAATGTCACACCTTTTCATAGATAGTAGGTGAAGGGATCGCTTCAGGTTCAACATAGGCCAGATTTGCTTGGTGATGTTGCAGTCTGGTCTAACTGACCATCTGAAGTTTGAAGCTTTTATTGCATCATTGCGAAGCAATAAATTACAGGTGGCAAGAAGTGCAACCAGATTGATTCTTTCCGGAAGGATTTCTAATATAGTGCCCTCTCTAGCAAGTAGACCTGCCATGCAGTTACCCGGAATATCACTGTGTCCTGGCACCCATCGTAACAATATGTTGAACCTATCCGCTAGTTCGTCCAAAGAACTGCGACAGGCCAACACGGTTTTTGAGTTGATGGTTACCGACTTCAGTGCTTTAATTACGGCCTGACTGTCTGTGAGTATACAGATATTTCTAACAGATAATACGCTGGATCTCAGCCAGTCTGAGGCTTCTTTTATTGCCATCACCTCCGCCTGAAACACACTACAATGTCTAGGTAGGCTGAAGGATAGACTTATGTTCAGGTTTCCCGAGTAGACTTCACCCCCCAAACCTGTCATTCAATTTTGAACCATCAGTGTAGAGGTGTACATGTTCCTTGTTTAGAACCGTGCTACTCTTCCAAATTTCCCTAGACGGAATATCGATTTGATATGATCCCTCAAAGAAGTAACCTGTAAGAGTCAGATCTAGGTTCTCTGGAATAAATTTCTTGTACTCCATTATAGAAGAGTGGCCAATTAATTGTGGTTTCCACTGGGAATTGGCTTTTAGCCTGATTGCAGTTCTGGCTGCCATTTCTTTGCCATGGATATCTAATAGTAAGAGATGAAATAGCGTATCCAGTGCCACGGAAGAAGTTGTTCTAAGTGCTCCGCTTATGCAGATGGAGGCTGATCTTTGAACTTTTACAAGGAGGTTGAGGTATGTACAAGTGTTGAGTGCCGTCCACCACACCACAACACCATACATTAGTACAAGCCTGACAACTGCTGTATATAGCCAGAGGACTACATCAGTCTTTTGTGGATTTACTGAGAGTCCACAGTTTGTAGTCCATTTAGCTAGCTGGCTTAAAGCGTTTTGCATGAGGTCTCTTAGTGTGCTTAGATAATTTCTAGAGACAACGATAGCAATGTCATCATAAGGAATCACTCTGCAGCCTGCCCCTTCTAGTATTAGTAATAATTCATTTACCACCAAGTTCCATAGAAGAGGAGACAAAAAACCCCCTGAGGGGTGCCTCTTCTGACAAACCTTCTTTCGTAAGCAGCACCTAGCTTAGCATTGATAACCCTGCTTGTAAGCATATTGTTAACAAGTGCTACTAGTGCGGATTCTACTTCAGTGTACGTGTGATTGCCTCAACCTTGACATTGTTAAAGGGTCCTTCTATATCCATAAACGCAACTAGAGTGTACTCTTTGTAAGCCAATGATTTTTCAATAGTACTAACTAGAGAATGCTGGGCGGTATCCACCGACTTTGTTTCGGTTGTTGTACGCATGCTGTGACGTTGAGAGTCGATTATTATGCATATTACATTGTATATAGATATCAATCAGTCTTTCAAGAGTCTTTAGTAGAAAAGAAAACAGGTTAATTGGTCTGAAATCTTTAGAATAGGCGTGGGACCCTTTACCCGCTTTTGGTATGAATACTACTTTAACCTAAGACCAACACTTTGGAATGTGGCATAGATCTAGACAACTCTTAAAAATTGCTTTGAGCCAGGGAAAAGTAGTACTAAAGGAGTGCTGCAATTCAGCTGGATAGATACCATCCGGTCCTGGTGGCTTTAATGGTTTGAAACTATTTATAGCCCATTGCAGTTTGGAGTTTGTTGCCACTCTCCCCGATAAATCAGTGTTGAATACCGCTTTGATTTATCGTAGCTTGTGTATTAGAGCCGCCGGGGAAATGAGTTTCTAACAGCAGCTTCAATGATTATTCACTAGAAGTGGTCCAAGTGCCATCTGCCGTTAAAAGGTAGCTGGGGATCGCCGAATTAGTGGATAGTATTTTACGCAGCCTTGAAGCTTCGGAGGTTTCTTCTATGTTGCCACAGAAGATTCTCCATGAATTCTTTTTGGCCTTTTTTAGTACAGCTTTGTACGCTTTAAGGGAATCTTTATATAGTTTCCAGTCTTGAGCGTACTTTTAATGTAGTACTTTTTGCAATATTAAACCTCCTTCTGCTAGTTTGCCGAAGGATTTTTATTTCCTCGCTAGACCACGGTGGTCTAGTTTTACCTTCAGATTTCCCTGTGGGGCAGGAGACCATGTTTATACGAGGCAAGAGGAAACCATGTTTATGTGAAACTATGTTTATAGGGGGCAGAAATCTGCCGCAGAAATCTACCTTCATGTTCATACGTAAAAAAAACTGGCAGATTTCTGTCCATTGTTGCTGTCAGATTATTGAAATATCAAGATGGCCGGAATTTAAGTTATTGGCAAAGAAATAAATAAATAATTTTTTATTATTATTTTAATGTCAATCCAACATTATTATTATTTGTTTAATTTATATTTTTTATTTGTTCAATATTCGATCTGAAAACTACGTTGTCTACAACAATTTCGTTGTTTTTTTGTGAATAAAAAACAATAAAAATATTTTGACATTGACATATTCCCAAAAAAATTTAAACGTCAAAAATCTACCAGAAATTTAAAATTTTGGGAGATTTGCCTCCGTCTTACCGAAATCACCCTTTACCCATAAATTTTGGTAGATTTCGACCACTTTTCTACCCGAATAAACATGCAGCATGATACCATAATTTATTGGTGAGGAGACATTTCGGTAAGGGGTAAGCAAATCTACCATAAAAAATTTTAAAACTTAAGTTACATCATAAAACAAAAATACACAATTTATATTGATATAAAAGCTATAATTTTATGGCTTTTTGAATAGTTTTATTTTCTACGTTATAACAGAAATTATATATAACTGTTATATTTATATAATTTCTGGTTACAGGTTTTGAATTTCAATTTAAATAATTTTTTGATTCCATATTCAATGAACTAAAAGTTTATTCCTTTAATTCTATCTAAAACAAACATCTATCTCTATATGAATACAGTGACAGAGAAAAATAATTTACCCCACTACACAAATACATACAATAAAATATAATATATCAATATCATATATATAAAGTTTTAATAATAATTGTAATGGTTCAACATCATTCTAATAACATAGAAGATGAAAGTTAACAATATTGTCTAGTGTTTATTCAGATCTAGTCCCAAGTAGAAATAAAAACGGTGTAGTAATCCGTTACTTTTAATTCGATTTTACAAAGTGAAGTGCGTCACGATACGACAATTTTAATGTTGAGAAAAATAAAATAAAAAAAAAATTGAGTAACAACAAAAATAAAAATTAATTGCATTAATAAATACACAAGTAAATTTTTAAACAAATGAACATATTAAATTAAAATAGACCAGTTTTGCAAATTCCAGTTTCTTGATTTTTTACAATTTCGTAATAAATAACTTGAAGAATATTAAAAACTTTTATTTATGTAAATATTTTACGAATTATATAGTAAATAATATACATATACGTATGTACGTAACAGGTGTTCAAATGGCAACATTTAAATCAATTTCACTTTTGTTTTTTTGCCTATTGTTAACCTTCAATAATTCCGTAACTTTAGCTAAGGTAATGTTAATGTCCCAAATTATAGCAAAAAATTGTTATGATAAAAAACATGAAAAATTTGTTAATAAAAATCAATGTTTGAGTAATGTGTTTTTTTAATACATATCTACATAATATAAGTATATTTTAAAAAATGTTTGAATTATAATTATTAAATTGCAAATTTGTTTCCTCATAATAGATAAAAAATAATTAAACGAAAAATATGAGTAATTAATACCTAAATTATTTTTTAATTATGAACTTTTTAATCACAAAAATATAAGCCAGTGGATATCTGTTGAATAAAAATCTTGATTGTTTGTCACCCTCTGTTTACTTAGTATAAAGGTGCGTTTTGGTTGGGGTGGTAAACATTTTAAGTGTGATAATAAAAATAATTCTCTTATATAGTTTATTCTTTTATTTTTTTTTGTACAATTATTCAAAAAATTGTTTTAAGATTGTAGTCGGTATAAAGAAACCATCCCTGATATATTAAAAATATCCCAAATTAATGTGAAAAATATTCCGATGTGGCAATGTCAGGGATAAATATCCACAGTAACGATGAGGTGACATCGTAAATATCTTTATAAAAAATTTAAGCAGGTTTTATACGGTACAATATTGAACCAATATTGAATGATATTTGTTGCGTGTAAATGCTTTTATTCTATATTGAACCAATATTGCAAGATTGAATCTGAATGGTCCTGAGCGTAAATATTCAAAATATTGTATCAATATTGCTTCATGTAGACTCATACATAAATATTGAATCAATTTCTGTCGTTAGTAACGCACTACATAATAAGATAAATTTTTTTCGCTCAACTTAATCAAACATGTTCATGAAAAGCTCATTAAATAAAAAATTGTTTATTATAAATTGTATTGTGTATATGCTTTCACAACAATATTGAATCAATATTGTATGAAAATTGTTTCATGTAAATGCTGTCAATTCAAAATGCATTGCAACAATATTGATTCAATCGAAATTGATACAATATTGATTCTATATTGAACCATGTAAAGCCTGCTTTATGCAATGTCGAAAAACTGGGTTGCCAACTATATACGTAAAAATGTTGTAATGAAAGCTTTGTGAAACATTGTACTGTGATCAAATGTATTAGTGATCAAGAAAAATGCACACAAAGTTTTTATTTATTTTTATTTTAAACCAAGTGATTGATGAAATTAATACTACTATAAATTAATATATAGATAAATTACTTAAATTATAAAATGGCATTATTTTACATAATATTAGAATTGACGATGAACATGGTGAATTATCAAACCTCGAAAATATTTTTTATGTTTATTTTGAGGGTTGGTATTGAATATCCCGGAATGACAATTCCGGAAATCGAAATACGGGATATCAAAATCCCAGAATTTAATTATAAAAATAATAATTAAAAGTGCCGCACTTTTTAAAGTTTCTTATTTGTGTAAAAAAAAGTACCTTTTCTCGTTTGAAAATATCGATTTCGGCCAATTTCGACGATTTTTGAGCTTAAAAAACCATTTTCCGGTTCTTCCCGGAAGCTAAAAATATCACCAATCAATAGAGCGCTCTCGATTTTGTTAAAAAAATTTTTTTTTTAAATTTAAAATAACGAATCCTTCGTTTCTTAAAGATCTGATACGCATGCTCTAGACCACCCGGTATATTATCTTGAAAAAGAACTAATTCAAGTTTTAATTTGTGCTCTGCCAAATGTAAGTCCGATTTGTGCAAAGCTCATGTCTCTAAAATGCCTCTACAATGTCATTCTCATGAGAGAATGTCTCAAGCTTTTGTGAACTTTTGCAGACATTTAGAGATATTGAGGATGTCAAGATATGATATTTACTGGTACGATTGAGTTTTCATATCCAATAAAGTCATTTCATATTATCTCACATAATTGATAGAATTGAAGTTGGAATCAGGTTATTTCATTTTAATTTTTTGAAATAAAAGCAGTATTACAAATTAATAATACCTACACAAATAAAACATGTAAAACTAAATATTTCAATTAGAAAATGAGATTTGAATCCTGCGAACAAATTTTTATCGATAAATATTTTATTATAAACTAGCTGACCCGCCATACGTTGCTATGGCCTTGTTTGTAAATAAAATATATTAAAATTTATTTTTATTTTATTGATTGTTGTATTGAAAATTTCAAAACTTAAATTCGAAACGCAGACCTGTTGATATCATTATGTAGTACAATTGGTACTATTACATTTTATTCTTTTTTGAAATTTCCATATATAAAATTCCATAAATTGTTTATCGAATGGAACAATAGAATATATGGTGCAATGAAAAAAACGATTACTAAATTGCTAATCTGTATATAAATAAATTTTGTGGCTTTCCAACGCACGACAATGCTATGCATATAATTGGCCATGTGAAAAACATGGATTTTCTAAGTCCAAACCACATATGCTCATTGTTTGACCTTGTGATTTGTTGATGGTCATAGCAAATTCCAAACGAATTGGGAATTGTAAACGCTTAAATTGAATCGGAGCATCTGTTGGTATCATTGGATTATAGTTGCCTCGATGATATTGCTCATACATTTTTTTATAACTAATCTGGTTCTGTTGCAAAGTTTTGGATTCTTTTTCACAAACAAAATTACAATTAATTTTAATTTAATTTTTTTAACCGAATTTTAATGTATTTTTTTTTATTATTCGTGGATCGCTCACACTGGGATGGAGTATGGTAAATACTTAAAAATGAATTGCCCATGGAAAATGAATGTTTATAATGCTTTTTCAAATGCAATAGTTTTAACTGTAGATTTAATAATTTAATATAACTAATACAAGTGTAAATTGTAATACTTAAATTAAGATAGTATTATGTTCCGTAACAAAATAATTGGTGAGCCAATTTTTAGGTGCAAAATATGCTGCGGTAGAACTGATGGTAGATCCAATGAATTCAAAAACTCTGTGGGAAAATTTACACCTTCATTTTCGTCGACGACTGTATCTACAGATTCAAATGAAATGTTTCATTGTCTAGCATGTCTTGAATTTTAATATATATGGCATCAACATCAACATTTTTAGCTGCATATAAGCAGCTCTTCCGCTTAACCAGTGATGTTTTTGTAGTTGTCACAAAAATTTGGAATAACATTGACAATTAAAGCGTTTCTGTATTGTATGTGACTGCAAAAATCATCTGATAATTTCAGTGTTTAAGGACAATATAAAATTCATCTAAAAATACAAGCGGTACCTGTGCGTACCTGTGCAAGATTTCTTTGATAAATTATGTGTCGAGTTAACTTGAAACTGAACAAAATTTTGAAAAATAGAAGTTTGTATATTTTTATATATAAAAGGAAAAAGGCGAGTTAAAGCGTATAAATTACACTAATCTAACTTCAATTCGGTATAAATATTTACATAGTTACATAATGATTTAATCTATGTATATGTTACGGTTAATGTGATAAATACGGTAATTATTTATAATAACCTCGTATTTTGGTAAATGTGATAAGTTGAATTTATTACATTTACCGGCATTTGAAAATAAAAAAAACACAAAAACTAAAAAACAAAAGCTATATTTTTATGGTTAAATTAATCATTTATTTCTACGAAGTTAATTTATTTTTTTTACAGAAAAAACTTTCATGACACTTGGAATTACTTTGATATTTGATTTTTTAGAGTAGAATAGATTTATAGAGTTTCGGCCCCAATTCCTAAGATCCCGACCTATTGTCTTCATCGCATTTAAGAGTCATTGTGTTGATGATAAAAATAAATATTCTAAGGCCGGTTCTGTGATAAATTAAAAAAATTCTGTCCAAATTATTATCTTTAACCTTTCTATTTGGTAATTATTAGTAATAACAGGTTATTATTAATAATTGCTAATTTAATACTTTAACCGCAACATATATATTATTATGTAAAAATTAATGCATGTGTGTTTGTTCTCTATGCATTACTACACAACTCATCCGATCGCAATGAAACTTTGAGAAGTTGTTGAATACACTCCCATCGAGTCGAGGTTTCTGGCAAAAAGAAATTTTTAAATATCAGACAAGTTCGGGTCATACAACTCCTAGTACTCATCAGGGATATATCAAAAACCAATAGTTTTTCATCAGACCTAAAAATTGATGCATAGGTACTTCCTCAAAAATAAACAAAAATAAAAAATAACAACGAATAACAAATGACAAAATTTACAATTTTTTAATTTTACAATTTAATCTTTTGAGTAGTAATAAAAAAACATATTTTAGTATCTTAACTTTATATTTACTCAATGGTTTTACGTACACTTTTGTGATGGTGTCTTTTTCCCATATAAAATATGGGAATTCATTTCAATTTTCTTATGAGATATATTTAGAGTTTTAAAACAAATTGATATTTTGTTGTTGAATGTAAAATTGCACAAAAGAAATCATTGAAGCTTTGGATCGAACATGAGAAATTTCCGTGAATTTATTTGGTGGTGCTTTGATATTGTTAGCAGGAGACTTCAGACCAACACTACCTGTTATCTCAAAATCATTAGTTGATGAAATAAACGCGTGCTTAAAGCTATCAATTCATTGAAGTATTTTAATATTTGAATTACTGGCCAATTAATGTATTTTGTAAGTCTATACCAGCTTTAATATAACTTTATATATTAAATTTTTGTTGTTCAATACCATAAGAAAATTTTATTCAAAATAAAAAAAAAATAAGGTTTATATAGTTTCAAGCCCAGGTGTTTTAAGTCGTCTATGCATGCCAAGATATTTAACGACTTCTCTCTGTGGATCTATTTCGTTATTCAGTATGATAACAAAACAAGTTTCTCTACAAACGTAATGTAATGTACTGTTATAGCCATTGTTGAACTTTATTTATGCTGTTACAAGATCTAGGAATCAAATGCTGGGTTTACATACGATATGTAATATGTCTGCTTAATTAAAAAATGTTGTGACGGTTTTCTAATTCATTGTTGATAAGTCTGCAGTGTAAATGATATAGAAAACCCAACTTAAAGCACTACCCTGGGCCCTGGGTTACTCCTAACATAATTTCATTGATTGATAATGCATGCATTTTCATGCTTCACCAAAAATTATCTTTTCCGGACGGTAGAACAGTAATAATAAATAGTAATGCTGAGGAAGCAACTGTTTAAGTTTGTACATCAGTCTTTCATGCCGTACCTTATCGAAAGATTGGCTAATATTCAAAAATACCGCTGTACGGTATTCTTCTACTCTAAGCTTGGATTGAACACGTCATAACTATTCTATGTACTTGTTCGATTTTAATCTTTTCGTTTTCAAAACAGAATTAATGATCTGGTACAATTTTGCATTTTTCCAATACTCCTTTTAGTCTCAAGAATAGTCTCTCAAATAATTTTAGTATACATGGTAGTAAACTAATTGGCCAGTACGTAATTTCATAATTTGGCTTGTCGGACTTTGGTATTATGATTATTTCAGTTGCTTTCGACTAAAGTGGAAAATAGTCAGATCTTAGAACATCATTTATTAATGTACATTAATATTTTGTAGCCTTTTCCAGCAATCCTTTTAATATTTTACCACTAAATAGATCATAAACTGAATTTTTTTTTTGTTATTTTTCTCATTGTAAAATTTCTAATTGGTAGCTGATCCATTTGAAGTGGAGTGTTAAAAAATTTATGTATTTCAGTATTTACGTTTGTGCTTCCTGGTGTTTCCATCAGGTATCTGATCACTGAAATTCTTCCTTAAGATACGTTGCGAATGCGTTGCGCATATTTCTAGTTTTTTCCATATTTTTTGCCGAACCAAAATTTGTATAGAGGAGCTTTTTGTAAAGCTTTATGACAAGACGAAAATATTAGAAGCTTCGATCGTAATTGTCTTTTATTAATTTCTGAATCCTTCTAGCTAAACGTATCAACTGGTATAAAAAGTATTCACCTAATGTTTAAATATATAATGTACAAGCAAAAAAAAAATGTTTTTTATAAAAACTTTTTTCTAGCGTTAGAGTAAAATATTTGTATAATAGTGAAAATAGTCGAAAATTTTCCTTTTAATTTTACTAAATTTACTTATCATACAGATACGCGTATTTCGTCTACTACTTGCAGACTTCTGCAGTGTTTTGTACTCGACTGAGGAAAGAAATCTAAAATCGTCTTATTTATTCTACTAGCACAGGTAACAATTTGAGGTTTTTCGCAGCTTGATGGCTGTTTATTATCCAATGAAATAGCACAGGTAGGGAGGGGGTTGAGTATTATTGTTTATTTTATTGTTGGTATTTTAAATAACATTGCCGACATTAACTAATTTATGACTCAAGCCACACACATGCTATTCAGCTAAATTTATTGTATTATTAAAAAGGATCCGGTTACAGAAGTGCCGTTCTTATTTATTATTATTGCATTCTCTTAGTAATTGTTTTATGAATATTTCTAATTCATTCATAATAATGTAAACTGAGATTCATAATTGAAAGTAAAACAAATATGAAATTTATGAATAGAAATATTTTTGACAAATTTATAAGGAGTTCTTATTACTGACCTATGTATATTGATTTATGTATGATAATGTATATTAATAAAAATAATAATTGGAAATAAAATCAATCATTATTTTGCACTCAAAGAAGAAGTATATTTTATTCACAATTAACATTGCCAAAACAATTACATTAAATTGAGCGAAGCTTATTTGCTTATTTAATTTAGAGATCCCCACACGATGCCTTAAATATCGGCAAATTAACCTTTGCCATAATGTCTACGTAGATCACAAATATAATATATATATACTGTAAACTTAACTTTATAATATTATACATATAATGTGTGTATGACCAATATAATTTTTTTTTTAGCTGCCTGATTACGCTTTGGATCTAGCTAATCAAAATGATGATAACCACTTAGAACACGTTTTATCAAAAATTTTAATTCCAAGAGTAGTAGGTTCAACTGGTCACAGAAGAGTACAAAATTTTTTGATAAGGTAAAAAATGTTTATCAATTAAAACTAAAAACATATTTTCAATTAAACATTTTTCTTATACATATGTATGTACATATGTAGTGAATTAGAGTCTTATGGATTAACTGTAGAAACTGATCGGTTCAAGGAATATACACCAATTTTTGGAAATTTAACATTTACAAATATCATTGGAAAATACAATCCTAATGCAGATGAATATTTAGTCCTAGCTTGTCATTATGACAGTAAATATTTTGCTGATAATCCAAATTTTGTTGGGGCAGTTGATTCAGCCGTACCATGTGCTATAATGTTAAATATAGCTAAAATTATTACACCACAATTAGAAAAAATAAAAAATAAATCAAATTTAGGAATTTGGGTTAGTTGGAAATAAATATATTTATCATAATAGGTATTTAAGTTTTATGATTGATTAAGAATACTACACATACATACTATTCACCAGAGATTGTGGAATACACATTAATGTACTAAATTCACGGTCTTTTTCAAATAAAGGGTCCATCTTTTTTTACTAAAATTTTTTTTTTTTAAAGGAAGTTTTAAAATACATAATGTATGGATACATGCATTTTGAAGTTATTATACATACATATAATAGTATTCTTATTCAATGGTTTTATTCAGTTATTATTTTGAAATTAAATTTGTATGCATGTATTTATGTAGTTTGTTTTCTTTGATGGAGAAGAAGCTTTCCAAACATGGACAGATAAAGACTCAGTTTATGGATCTAGACATTTAGCAGAAAAAATGTCAAGAAAAATCACTATGGATGCAAAAAATAATCTTAAATCTGAAATTGATAGAATTGTCAGTAATTTAATTAATTTTCTCAAATTTATTAGTTTTTTATTTTAATTATATTTAATTTTACAGGAAGTTTTAATTCTACTTGATTTGATTGGAGCAAAAAATTCAAAATTTTTAAATTTTTTCCCCAATACCGAATCACTTCACTCTCTTTTAGTTAACGTAGAAAGAGGTTTATCTCAAGAAAAGCTTCTTGAAGGAAAAAATTACCAATTTTTAGCTAGCTATTCAAACGGTTTTATTGACGATGATCATAAACCGTTTTTGAAAAAAGGTACTTTATACACAAGTTAATAAATAAATGTTTAAAAAACCATATTTTTTTTTTAGATGTTCCAGTCCTACATGTAATATCACACCCTTTTCCAAAACAATGGCATACGCCAAATGACAATGCAGCAAATCTTCATTGGCCATCAATTAGGAATTTTAATAAAATTTTTAGATTATTTACATATATTTTTGTTGGTATACATGATGAAAATGTAAACTTTAGATCAAGTGGATTTAATAACAATTGGTAATTTTTTTTATATCTATATTAGCAATAAATAAAACATAAAGAAAAATTTAAATTAGTTTTTTTTTATTTAAAAAATATTTAAACCAAAACAAAATCAAAACTTAAAACACAAAAATTAATCTTAAAAACCTTCATAGAGTAATATTTGCTATTATTTAATATGAAAACTTCTTTTTATATAGGATAAATTAATAATATACATAGGTATGTAATCCAAAAATGCAACCAATGTCTAAATTTTGAAATTTTATTATTAAAATTTAGCATATATAAGCATAAAGTTTTAGAAGAATTAAAGTATTGAATTTCTATTTTACGAATTTTCATTAGTTTGTCCAATCGTAATCAACTAAAGTATGAGACCTGTTTTTTTTTTCATGTGTACAACTTTGTTTTCGTCGTTATTTACTTTTATAGATTGTTTTTAATTGTTTTATTTTAATTTCACTCAATTTTGAGACTTAAACTTATTTCTTCTTTGGCATTGTTAGATTTTGTGTCGCTTATTGCATCATCTTTTATTTCTTCGATTAGATCTTGAAAATTTTCGGAACCACTTTTTAATTCTAAGATATTTGTCATATTAATTTCTTCATTCTTTAAAGGAGATGAAGCCGATGTAATTTTTTCGGATACATCTGAATATATAGTATGTTCTTTTATTTCGATGTCGAGGTTGTCCATATTCTCTTCGTTTTGTACTTTATTTGTATCTATATTTACTTCTTTTTTTATCAATAAAGGTTCTTTTTTTATAGGATCCGTTGCATTTTCCTCTTCTTCCTCCTCCGTTTCAGATTCATATTTCTGCAAGTTCAAATTTAAAAACCAAAATTTTCTATAAATTCATAATTCTTTTAAAAAAAATTAATTAAAATTCGTTATATATTAAAAATTAATTGATTAGAATACATTATAAATTCAATACCTTTCCCTTGAAACAATCAAGTTTTTATAGTACAACGTTCAAAATATAGAAAAAACAAGATTAATTTGAAATTAATACTTTTGAATTTGAATTTTATAGCAAAAAGTTAACAAGTAATCAAAAAATTTAACGATTTCAAAAGAGAATTTTCTTAATTGCATATTTCGCCACGAATAATTTTAGAGACATCTTTCTTGATTTATATTTTTGGACTATGATTCGTAAAATTTTTTTAATTACTATATAATATTAGTAAGACATGTATTAATAAATTTTATGTACCTTTTGTGAATATACTTTTTGGTTAGTTGCTAAACTAATATGCAAAACGCATGAAGCATCGTCAAAGATATTTGGTACTGGATCTTGACATATTATGCCACTTTTTTCAATACCACATGCACGGAACAAACATTGCCTTTTATCTTCTAATATATGTTTACGACAATATTTACAACAGGGTATAACTTTTTCTCCACACTTAACACCACCTTCTGTGTAAATACATTTAACAGGTCCATGGGGACCTTTTTGAATATAACCTTCAGTTGATTTAAGTCGTTTTTCTTTAAATTTTTTGTAAAGAATAGCTTCAACGCCATATCGTCGGTGGTAATGATTTAATGCTTTTAATTTTTCATAAAGACGACGTTCTTGCGGTGTTTCTTTAGGTTGATCATGAATACTAGCTAAAAGTAATTATTATATTTTAGAATTTCTCAATTTTTTAGTGAAATTTTAAATAGGTATAATACAGCAATGTAAAACAGTTTACAACATCTGGGACTTTATTTATTAATTTTTAAATCTTACATAGAGATTCTCTTTCTTTACGAAGTGATTGCAAATATTTTCTTCTTTTATCCTTCAATATGTGATGTAGTCGATCAATTTGTTCAATGTATAAATTTTGCAACTTAATCATTTTCTGTTTTGTTATTAACGTAGCTTCCTCTGTTGTATATATTATCGCATGCCTAATAAAATTAACACTTAGTTGAGATTTGAAACATAATTAATTTTTTCCACCTACTTGAGTACGTCATCCTCACCCGAATCTAAGCTTTCGTCATCAGAACTATCCCATTCACAAGCTTTAGAGGTACTACTTAAAGTAGGAACATCACCATCAGATGAACTATCAGATGCATAATCTAATAAACGTTTTTTACCTCTAACCATTTGAGTTATTGTATCAAAATTGTTTGTGTAATTAAAATTTACTATAATTTTATTAAAAATAATTTTGAATTAGAAATTATCAGTAATTAAAGTAAAGTTAACTAATTAAAAATGTAAAGTATTTCAACAGAATTTTGACAATTTACTCACCAAAGGGTTCAACATTAGAGGTAACAACATCAACAATTTCTTCATCTGTATCGTTATTTGAAACTATTGGTTGATTCTTATCAATATTTAGATGATGAGAAATATCATTTAGAAGTGTTTCATTGCTATCTATTTGTTTGTATTTTCCAATGGAGTTCCTAGTTTTCGTTAATTGCATTAATCTACTATGTTCATAGCAAAAATTTGTTAACGCTAATTCTTTTTTAATATCGTGCTTAGGAGCAGCCTGGACACATTTCTTATTATTTGAGTATATATAAGTGCATTGTTTATATGGTGCACGAGGATCTTGTAGAATATGCCGAATGCAAAAATCATATCCAATAATTCTTGGGATGGTACAGTCGTATGTCCTGCAACAATCAAAAAGTTTTTATCTTTAAATTAAAATATAAAATAAATGATTATCAGAGAATATTTACCTATTTGAGCATGCTTTAGATTTATTTTCAATTTCGGTATGCAGAGCGTCACGAAGAGCCTTTTCTTGTTCTGCAGTAGTTATAAGTTTTATTTTACCTGAATTAATTCCCTTATTTACCACTTGTATACCAGACATTTTTTGATTTTAATTCTTGCTTTATATTATTACTAAAACACTTATTATATTATCATTTGGATTAGCAATTGAATTTGAATTTAGAATATAAAAATTATTCTGCTCTGCAGTCTGCTGAGTTCTGTTTCTCTCTGTTTAGTGTCCAACTGTCTACGTCTAGTCTATTCTATACTCTCTATGCTATCTAGTTTCGTTTCATTTTGAGATGGTTTTGAGTTTTGACTGACTGACACTACTGACAGTCATAACACTAACACAAGGCCTCCTAATTAGACAGGCTGCAACATTCAATTCAAGATGGCGTCATAAAGGCCACTTGAAAATGTAAACAAAGAAATTTCTTATATGGGAAAAATGACTGGAAAAGTGGTGTGACACCTGTAATAGGCACATTAATAATTATTGTTAAATTATTGTTACTCATATTATATGTAGACATATTATCATATTATACATCCTAAATTCTAAAATTCATCATATTTAGGATGCCTTGATTACATACCTACAATTTACTTCTTAAAAATAAAAAAAAACACCGGTTTATTTTCTTTTAACTTTATTAAATCAAAAAATATATCAACATACAGAAATAAAATTAAAATGTAGGTGAAGAATAGAAAAAAGTAAATGAAAAATATATAATTTAAATATATATTTCAAAGACTATATTATATTGTAAAATATATTTTAAATAGAAAAACAAATTTGTTTATGCTTATATTAATAGAAAAAAATATTACTTATGTATAAAAGTTACAATGTTTAATTTTAATAAGAAAAACAAATTTGTTTATATGCTTAGATTAATATGAAAAGTTAAGAAATGAATGTTTAATTTTCTTTGTTTAATGGATTTAGATGAATTTGATGTGACAAAATTTTTTTGATGAATTCTTTTATCATTAGTTTTGTTTTTGCAATTTTATTCATCAAAATATTGCACCAAGTTTTTGTACATTTTTTAAATATATATCATATAAGAAATTTTTTTGTTTACATTTGCCTAGGGGCTTTAAAGCGCCATCCTAACAAAAAAAAAGTACGAAGTGTCATGCCTGTATATTTCGGATGCCTTGACTCACACCACGACCACATACACCCACACGTTACCTACCTACAGAGGGAGACACTTGGTGTCGCCACATTTTGGCCACATTTTCGGCACTTGTCTATACACGCCGCAACATTTTTGTACACAAGAGCGGCTACCGCATCTAAAAAAAAAATTAGTATTGAATGAATAACGGTCAACGGATAAAAATGTATGAGTATTCAATTTATTTGTAAAATTTGGT
The DNA here is from genome assembly GCA_963942445.1 of Argyra leucocephala. Classification (NCBI taxonomy): domain Eukaryota; kingdom Metazoa; phylum Arthropoda; class Insecta; order Diptera; family Dolichopodidae; genus Argyra; species Argyra leucocephala. The sequence continues at coordinate 59,828,665 of OZ012679.1, read as the reverse complement.
TTGTTTTTGTTTTTTAAAACTTATTTTGCTTATAAAAGAGTTTTTAAAAAATTTACCAAGAAAACAAACTATAAATTTTTTAAATGAAGAACAAATTAAAATCATAATTTATAAGGTTGCATTTAACAAGATTGTATTATACTTTCATTATTATTAAACCATAATTCAAATAGAATTTGTATGTAAAAATAAAATAATTAACAAAAAATACCTAATTGACATTAAGAGAAACAATGTAGATATAATAATAAAAAATAATAAAAAGACTAGAAAGAAATGATATGAAATAAGCGTACATTTTCTGTTAAATGTTTACGTCTTAAAAAAAATTTGAACTGAAGTGTCCAAAATGTGTCTACACATCACTACACACGTAAATATTTTATAGACAACTTCAAGAGACACCAACGAAAAACCAAAAATTACGAACACCAAGTGGCTGTATTGTGTCTTTTCACTACATACGAAAACACTTTTAAGACAACTCAAGAAAATTTTAATATTGAATACATGGTGGCGACACCAAGTATTTCCGTCTGTAGGCACACTGTACCAACGAATTATAATTAAATGGAAGTGACTATCCCATTCAAAAATACAAACATTTTGTCCATATTTTTTTAGTACTTCTCTTTCTGTTTGGTTTGTTTGGGTTTCCTTTTGTCAAAAAAAAATTTTTTTCAGCGTTAGGCCAATATAGTTTTTTTAAATAGAAAATTAGTAAAATCTTTGAGTATGAATAAAATAAAAGGTATCAAAATATAATCTTAATAAAAATAACAATGTTTTTTCAATTTAAACTTTCTTTTACTTTATTGCCGTATTCTATTATTACACAGAAAAGTATTGCTGTTAAATTATTTGAAAAAAAAAAAATCATTCATGTTTCTGAAATATTGAAAATGTAGCAGTAGTGTGTAATATATGGATATGAAATTTTCAAAAAGTACGAACACTAGCAATGAAGTAGGCAAAAATAAAATTTGTTATTGTTAAATAAATATTAAAAAAAGTCAATAAAATTTTTGATTTTTATTATAAATTGTTAAAAAATTACAAATTTTAAGGAAAAATGGAACGTAAAAAGAAGATTTGTATCATTCCAGGCTGTAAGTCTCATTTGGAAAAGGAAAATTACGAAATTAGGAAATAACAACTATCAATGGATGGGTTCAGTGGCATTACCCGGTGGATCTGGAATCGATTTTGGATTCATGCACCATGGATCTATTGACTAAACACAATGCACCAGATAAATTTACAGTAATACTATGGCCATCACCGAAAATATAATAATATCAATACAAAATAAGAAAACTTTGGTCTGTGGTACCGAATATATGTACCGAAGAATGGAGGAATATTAAAAGAGCAGATTCGTACAAAACAATGCAATAATAACCATTATAATTCATATTCTATTAAAAAAGTTGTCGATTCATCAAGACTCCATATTTTGGGGAATTAGCAAATTTATTTCATGTGTAGATACCTAGATAATAGTGCCCGTCACGCAATTTCGTAAATTTACGATTCGTATTATTTTGGTTCTTTTATAACGCTAGTTTGCTACACTTCATACTAAAAACCAAAAAAGTTTGCTACACTTTCATACAAAAGCTATATAAACGAACGGATGTTACGAAATCGTAAATTTACGAAAGAAAAATAAGAAGTCTCTTGAGCTATTTAATTTTCATTTCGTATTTTCGTATCTTCGTACTGTTGACAGTTAATGCCAAATATCAATAATAAACAAAAACAAATACAAATTATCAACAAAATATTAATCAAATTAATTTTTTTTAACAAACTTAAACATTAATAAATAAAAATAAAAATAAATTTAAATTTAAATTTAAATGTGTAAGTGAAATTTTTATAAAAAAGAAAAATAAAAAATAAATTAAAATAAACATTTGTGTTTACTTTTGAAATGTTTTCTAGAAGCATGGATTCAGCTGTTATTACGAATTTACGAAATGAAAAATACAAAATTTACAAATTTACTCTTCACGCAAAATTGACATTCGTAAATTTACGAAATACGAAGATACGAAATGCGTGACGAGCGCTAATATATACTGGATACATTCAAAGTTTTCTTCAATTCAACAAAGCGTATAGACATAACTTTTACCATGAGAATTGAAAAGAACAGAAAAACAAAATTATATTTGTATATGTATAACTATGTATATTGTATACTATATGTTTTTTAGGAATTGGTATAATATATAATATTATATCCATGTTATTTTTTTTTTTGTTTCTACAATATGTGCTTGTTTATATTTTTAATATGAAATAGTAAGATCGTCAAAATTAGCCATCTCAACTCTGATCTTCCTACGATTAACATATTTATATATAATGGTCTTTGACAGAATAGAATACAGAAGTTTTTTTCGGCGTATCTAAAATCTGTTCACTGAACGGTGCCATAAATGTACCTGTTATGCCTGATTCACTGATTCAGAACGAACCCATGCGCGCGCATATTTTTTGTATGAAAATTTTAATGCTCTCAATTTTCAGTCAGTCAGTCAATCAGTTCGGAACATTTTTTTCTCTACGGAACAAAAGTTGATTTAACTTTAACTTTGTGTTCGGAACAATTTTTTTTTTGCTGTCATTTTTAATTTTTTTGACATTTCTCACATTACAATTTACAAAGCATAAACAAAAAAAAAAAACAATTCATAAAAATATTGAAAACACAATTTTGTATTTATTTAATATTAAAAATTATTGTATATTAACAATATTATTTTATTTATTATTTAATAATTTTATTTATTTGAATAACAATGATTTGATATATTGAGATTGAAATAAACAAAATGTTCTGAATCAGTGAACTAAGCATTAAGGTTAATGAAAATGGATCTGAATTTTTTTTGATAGATACAATTCATCGATTTGACTTTTTATATGTAAAAACTAAAAACAACAACAAGTTTTCCTCCTCTTGGATTTCACCTTGTCGACCTCCTCTTGGATTTCACCTTGTCCCTCCTCTTGGATTTCACCTTGTCATGGTGAGGGGGCTTAAGTACAACCAATGATCTTTGGGGGCGATGGCGATTAAAAACCGACAGCGGCCACAAGGGGAGGAAGGAAAACCAAGCAAATCCAAATACAAAAAAAAAAAAAAATTATGAAATTATGAATCTAAACAAAAACGAAGAAGAGCGCGTAGGGTTATATACGCAAGCGTCGGTAGCGGCCGCGACTACCGGCGGGCCTGGCCCCAGCACTTCTGGGGATAGGTCGCTTGCGGATTGTTTAAATTTGACAACCAAACCTAGGAACGAATACAGAAAACCCGAACTAAACACTAAAACAAAAAAGCAGCCCTACGTACCTAACGCTATAGACATTATTTATAGCGCTAGGGAACGGAAGGCAGCACGTGCTTGGAAACTGGAGGGGAAATCTGATGAAACCATCAAGGCTCTAATCGTGAAGAGAAGAGCACTAGAGGTAAATCGAAGGGAACCGAAGGGCATTTTACTAAAAAATCAATGGTAGGATCCACGGAGACGAAAGCCGAGTTACCGGAAGGTATCTGCGTGACAGTAGTTGAAGGGATCATTGCAAAAAACGTAATTATTCCAGATACAAAATCCGATTTACCAGAAGGTATCTGCGTGCCAGTAATCGAAGGGACCACTCCCAGCAGAAGATACATTGAACACCACACACCGAAAGCCGAATGCGTGCCAGTACGTGGTGGCGATTCAAAAACGATAAATTTTAATAAAACAAATAAAATAAACCCTGAATGCATTTTGAGACCAGGTAGTGCGCCAAAATCGCACGACCAAATCTCGAAAATGATAGTTCAGAGTTATAAAGATACACCAAGTTCTGCATATTTGAAAACGGACGGAAAGCAATCATAAATGGTGACCTGGACCTCAAGATCTCTGAATGGAATGTACTCAGGAGAGAAACACATGATAGAGGTACATGGCTAGTACTTGGTGTTCCCGAAAGTGCCCTACAGATTATTAAGGATGCCTCATGTTCATTTTTTTACCTTGGTAAAAGAGTGAAGGTGATAATCCCTGAATCGAGGGCAAATAAGGCAACACCAGGGGTAGAGGAAGTAGTAGCTGAGGAGGAACCGATAGAATCTGACACGGAAACGGGTCTTGAAGAAATCGACTCCCTCTTCAGTGACAAGACCGTCACCAGCTCGCTACTGAAACAAGTAGAGGAGCTGGAAATGAGCGAGGAAGGAGGTTCTGAAGTCGAGAATGAGTCCTTAGCTTCCTTCAATTTCGACGAAGAGGCCGTATCGGACAACGAAGGGTTGTTGGACTATGGACTCACGAACGACTCCTCAGAGGACTCACTCGACTCCACAATTGTGGCAGCCAGTATTGAGCTACGCAGGAGGGAGTGAGCCCCCGGAGGAAGAACCATCCTCCCGAGAATAATATAAAAAAAAAAACAAAAAAAAAAAAAAAGAGAGAAAGCATGAACACAATAATCGTTCAAGCAAATCTGCACAGAAGTAGTGTGGCAATGATCACACTCATGGAAAGGATGGAAAATGAAAACATACTCCTAGCCTTAATCCAGAAACCTTGTACTAAGGATGACAGGATAGTAGGATGGAGTACCAAGAGGTTCAACTGTTTTTATGCTACTGGTGAAGGTAGGCCAAGAGCATGCATAATAGTGAACAAACTACTAAAAGTTGTATCAATCCCGCAGCTTATCCGTAAGGATTCAGTTGCGGTACAACTTGAAGTAGCCATAGAGAATACAAAAATTAAGATAGGGATGGCATCATCATACCTTCCGTATGACGACATAGCCAGCCCTCCGGCTGAAAAATTCATAAAAATAATAGAATATGCGGAAAAAACAGGATGGAACTGTTGATAGGATGTGACGCTAACGCACACAATAAAATATGGGGTAGTACAAACGATAACAATAGGAGTAAGTCTCTTTTAGATTATTTAAGTACTACTAACATGAATATACTTAACAAAGGAAATAAGCCAACTTTTATTAATAAGAATAAAAGAGAGGTAATAGATATAAGTATAGCAAGTAACAAACTAACACGCATGATAACAAAATGGCAGGTATCCTATAAACCTTCTTTCTCGGACCACTGCCACATAATCATTGGTATAAATCTGGATAAACCAGAAGAAAGCGATTTTAGAAACCCAAGGAAATGTAATTGGGATCTATACAGAAACAGACTAAGGGGGAGACTGAGGACATTCAATCAACTCAATTCTACCCGAGAGATAGACAAGGAAATAAGTAATATAACACAAGCTATTACGAAATCCTTCCAGAAAGCATGTCCAATTACAAAACTTAAGACAAACGTTTTTCCAAAGTGGATGAATCGGGAAATACGAAATCTCAGACAAAAATCTAGGCAACTATATAATCGTGCCTATAAAGAAAATAAGGAATCTCAATGGGAAAGCTACAAAGTAGTTCTAAGATGCTACAAATCTGAATGTAGGAAGGCCAAGAAGAAACCCTGGAAAGAATATACGGAGCAAATAGAGAACACGAGAGAAGTGTCTAGACTTAAACAAGTCTTATCCAAGACACACTCACAACCAGAACTGATTGAACAAAATGACGGATCAATGACGACAGATATGAAAGAATCACTGGAAGTGCTGATAAACAGTAGTTTTCCAGGTAGCGTTTTTGTGGAAAGCTCAAACAACACAAATGCGCGAGACTCTGAACCATATATAAATATATCGAACACCGAAAACGAAAAGGTAAAACGGATGATAACACATGAAAGAATAAAATGGGCAATTAACTCATTCAAGAAGTATAAATCCCCAGGAATTAACCAAATATACCCAATAATGCTCAAAGAAGGGTGTAACCTTCTACTGAACAAACTTTCGGAAATCTACAATGCATGTCTTAGGTATTGTCATACACCTAAGGAATGGAGGAAAGCCAAAGTAGTATTCCTACAAAAACCAAATAAAGTTAATTATAGTAAAGCTAACGCATACAGACCAATAAGCTTAACATCCTTTCTACTAAAAAGCTTAGAAAGGATCGTTGAACTTGAAATGAGAATCATGATTGACAAAAACATCAACGTATGTCAACACGCCTATATCAAAGGCAGATCAGTAGACTCTGCACTTCATAGCGTAGTGAACACATTAGAAGACGCTTTCATGATATCGAAGGAGCTTTCAATAATATAAAAATGGAGAGCATAATCAATAGCCTAAACAACAAAGGTATTGAAGGATACTTAGTAAGATGGACTAACTCTCTACTAAGGGACAGAATTATCCAAGCAAATTTTGGTAGCGAAAAAATGGAAGCAATAGTGGGGAAAGGCACGCCTCAAGGAGGCATTCTGTCACCACTTTTATGGCTTACAGCAATTGACTCACTTTTAGACTCCCTAATAGAACAAAGAGCTAAGATTACATGTTACGCTGATGATCTGGTTATAATCATAAACAACAAAAAAGACTCAGTTCTAGGAGATAAAATGCAGGAGGCCATAAATCTCGTATCGATTTGGACACAAGAAAATGGCCTCAAGCTAAATACAGAGAAAACAGAACTATGCCTTTTTAATAGGAGAAGGACAGTAAGTAATATGAACACCCCAAGCATAGGGGGAACACGGCTTAACTTATCACAGAAAGTTAAATATTTAGGAATAATTTTAGATATAAGACTAAAATGGAACGAACACTTAGAAGAAAGGAAAAAACACTAAGAACTTACTGGTTCTGCAGAAGTGCAATTGGAAAAACATGGGGCTTATCTCCAAAAGTAGTGCACTGGATTTACACCTGTATAATAAGACCTATGGTCACTTACGGGTCGATAATCTGGTGGACCGCTCTGGAGAGGAAAAAACACATAAAAACACTCACACAGATACAACGCCAATGCCGTTTAGGCATCACTGGCGCAGCTAAGACAACAGCAACAAGATCCTTAGAGACAATGCTGAACATAAACACCTATAGAAATTCATACAAAACGTACAGCATTGGATACAGCTGTACGTTTACGTATAACAGGAGAGTGGAAGGTCGTAAGTAGAAAGACACCACATGAGAAAATAACGGAACTCAACGTAAGCGAAGAGTTCCGAAAAATCTTCACAGAGGAAGGACAATGGGACTACAGTAATGTAGAACAATGTCCAGACAGAAGGTTTAAGATAAAAATACCACGAAACGGTGAAAGTAAAATCACCGACGCAGTATACGAAAACCATATAAAGATATACACAGGTGAGAATTGTGGAATTGGTATCTACTGCGCAGATCCTTTCATAGAAACAAAAACAAAAATGAATAAGAATGCCACGACCATCCAATGTGAAATCATGGCAATTAAAAGAGGAGCAGAAATGCTTCTAAACAGAGGTATAAACGCAGAAAACATAATTTTTTGCTGCGATAGCCAAGGAGCCATCAAATCAATAAATAGCGAAAAAACGAAAGCAGCAACGACTATATGCTGCAGAGAAGCACTAAACTCTTTAGGAGTGACAAATGAAGTTTTACTCTACTGGATACCCGGCCACTCCGGTGTAGAAGGAAACGAAAAAGCGCACAAACTTGCAAAAGAAGGCGCTAGAAATAATGAGTCTGAGGAGTTAGTGGTTGGACTAACAATGCAGGCCATGAAAATAAGCACGATAAAGTGGAAAAAACCCACACAATTGAATACCTGGAGAAGCTCGGAGGGGGCGATTTAGACAAAGAATTTCTGGGGAATACCGGATGCGGAAGACAAAAGTCATTCTGGCGCTGAATAGAGCCGACCTAAGATTATATGTAGGCGTAATTACAGGGCATCTCATGCTCAGAGGACTCGCGGCCGGAATGGGCCTTAAAGAAAACAACATGTGCAGGGGATTTGGAGAACAGGTGGAAACGGTGCTACACGTACTTTGCATATGCCCAACGCAGAGAACGAGGAGAGCAAATATCTTAGAGGGTTACTACTGGGAGGACTTCTCGGAAGTGAAAAAGAAAAAACCGGCAGAAATTGTTAGATTCATAAGAGGTATAAATTGGCTCAGTAACGGAGTCTGCTGAGAGGCGGAGGTGAAATTGCGAGGCCTAAGTGCGAAGGAAATAAGACAGTCGGATGACTGATTTTTTCGTGGTATTGTAGCATGGTATTTATTGTCAAAGTTATATTTACATATATTGTTTACATTTATTTAGTTTTTGAAATAAGTTTTTGTTTTTAAATGGCAAATAAATCTATTGTTTTAAATTTAATTAATAAAATTCATCTTCTTTATTTTAAATTTAATTTTTTTGGTACAAAATTTGAATTAGAACAGTTCTTTGAAAAATATATTATAGACAAAATACCACAAACTATCAAAAAACGGTTGTCACCTCGATACGAAAAAAAAATATTCCTTCCTGTCAAAAAAAAAATCAATAAGTGTCAAAATACGAAATACCACGAAACCACGAATTTTCAAATCGACGTAACAAGTACTTATATTTTCTGGTGGCGTTAGTATTGCGGTAAATTTTTGTGGTGAATTGCGTTCAGTGAATAGATTCATTAGACATGGATCCAAAATGGATATTAGATCCAATCTTGTCTTGACTCAACTATAAAAAATAGTGAAATTTTTGTATTTGTTTAAGCAAAAGTTTTTTAGTGCGTGGCGAACAGAGAAATTAGTTTCGAAACAAGTTTTTAAACAAATTTAATCGTGTATGGGGCTCATAATATACATTACATTTAGAACTTAGAAACTCAAAAGTGTTTTTTAGTTTTTATCAATATTTATTTATTTATTTTTAATATGGTCAAAATATAATAATATTTGTTGATAAAAAATTAAAAGGTTATTTGAAATAAATACAATCAATAATAATTTCAATCAATAATTTATTTTTTAATATCTCAATTAAAAATTTGAAATTGTTTGTATTTTGTATCTTGTAGCGCAATCTTGTTTTGTTTAATTTTGTATTGTATCTTGTAGGGCTATTGTGTTTAATACATTAAGGAATATTTAATACTAGAAAATTGCATTTGCAATGCATAGCAAATACTGAATAGTATAGTAATTGGATGACGACCTCTGGTATGTATTTTTTCTATTTGATTTTGTTTTTTTATACATCACTCACATTGTTGTTTGTATTTTGTATATATCATAGGATAGGTAGTTGATGTTTGGTGAATTTTGGACGTAAATAATTAGAAATAGTTAATTTAATTGAATTCAAATTCATTAATAATGTCACGTCAATCTACTCGTTTAGATACTAAAAAAGTGGTAAGCATTTATTTTTGTAATAAGGTTAAAAATTATATCGTGCAACTAAAATGTATAAAGACGTTCGTACTACTTTAAGCTTAATTCGATTTTAGAACAACGCTGATTATTTTTAAATTTGGATATTTGTACATAATATATGTATCTGTTATACAACAATTCATAATAAAAGGGAATTTTAGAATTACAAGTTTACCATGGAAAATAACGATCAACAAAATATGAATAATCAGATTAACCAGGTACAAAATGGACAATCTGGACATATAATAGTTCAAGGCTCTAATGGTCAACAGCAAATTATCCAATTGAATCAACAACCTCAACAAACTGGAACTACAGTTCTACCTCTCCAAGCGGCAGCTCAATTAATGCTTCAACAAGCCCAAGCAGCTCAACCTGTTCAATTTCTTCAATTACCGGATGGTCAAGTTGTATTGTACCAACCTCAGCAAACTGCTCAAACGACTGTTGCACTAGATCAAGGGCAGACACAAATCATTAATATAAATGGTCAGTTAATACAAATACCAATTCAAAACCAGCAGGCAACAGTTCAATCTAGTCAACCTTCAGTGATAGTTTTACCGCAACAAACTTTACAGGCAGCTGCTGCAGCTCAGGCTTTACAAGCTGTTGCTGCAGCTGGGCAAGTAACGAATCTTCAGAATATTACAAATTCAATGCAACAACAAACAGCTGCTGCTAATAACACAGCAGCTATTAACAGCGGAATTTCTGAAAATAATCAAACATCTTTGAAGGTTGAACCCGTAAATACTTCAACAACAACAACTTCGGACAATGCTCAGGTTGAACCTGAAGAAGAACCTCTTTATGTTAATGCAAAACAATACAAAAGAATTTTGATAAGACGTCAAGCACGAGCCAAATTAGAATGCAGGATTCCCAAAGAAAGAAGCAAATATTTACATGAATCAAGACATAGACATGCCATGAACAGAGTTCGTGGAGAGGGTGGACGTTTTCATTCATGTTTAATTAAGGACGGCAATGGAATTGATGGAAATCATGGACAAAATCAATCCTCACATCAACAACATAGACCTGTTATCAATAATGCTACAAGTAGAACAATATCTCAACCAAAATTGATTGCACCAATGCATGGAAGTATTACAATAACACCAATTAAATGACACCAAGAATCGTCAATTTTAAGACAAGATGATTTTATAGATTTTAATTTTTAGAAATACTAAAAAACAATTATTTTAATTGTCGAAAATAGTAGAATATTATCCTTTTAATTTTACTGATATGCTTATACAGATACGCGTATTTTGTCTACTACTTGCAAACTTCTTCAATGTTTTGTACTCGACTGATGCGCATCTGTATGTTAAGCATATCAGTAAAATTAAAAGGAAAGTATTCGATTATTTTCGACAACTATACAAAAATTTCAATCTAACGCTAGAAGTTTTTATAAAAACTAATTATTTTAAATAAAAAAACTTACAATTGTCGACTAAAGTAATGATATATGTAGTTATATTATATCGACATTGTTAACCACAAGTCGTGGTTAAATGTAATAAGTATGTAGAGCTCATTATTTATGTGAAAGTATCTGAATATATTTTACAAATAAGGATTTGATATAAAAAATTAAGAAATATTAATAAATACTAATTCTAAAATGAAAACAAATTTTATGATTTTACAAATTTCTCTAGATGAAGATTTAAATAAATTTTAATTCTAAAATTTTTTGTTGTACTTTACAGAATTCTGAATTTTTAACTTTAACGTATGGAGCTTTTGTGACTCAAATGTTAAGTGATTATGAAAATGTCGATGATGTTAACAAACAGCTTGAACGAGTTGGGTACAATATGGGAATGAGATTAATTGAAGATTTTCTCGCAAGAACATCCGCTCCACGGTGTTTAGAAATGCGTGAAACTGCTGATAAAATTCAAAATGCATTTAGAATTTACTTAAATGTTCAACCAACAATTTCCAATTGGTCAGCTGCATCAGATGAGTTTTCATTGATCTTCGATTCGAATCCCCTAACTGAATTCGTAGAACTTCCACCAGACTTAAATAATTTGAGGTATAGTGCAATTATATGTGGTTGCATTCGCGGTGCTCTTGAAATGGTTCAACTAGAGGTGCAATGTTGGTTTGTACAGGTAATTAAGTTATGATCTTAAAGTTTTTCTTAAAAAGTATTTGAGTATTAAAATTTTAGGATCAACTGAAGGGGGATAATGTTACTGAGATTAGAGTCAAATTTATTAGAAGGTTAGAAGATGCAATTCCTGCTGGAGAAGATTAAAGTTTTCAAGGGTGCATGTTTTTATTTTTTAGATTTGATATTCTTAAGATAAAGTTTTGTTTAATAAACTGAATAATTAGATATAAAAACTTCATTCCTCAAATTAAATGTTTATTTAATCAAAAATTATGCATATATGTAGAAGTTTTATAAAAAAGAACATTCAACCAGTTTGGAACTATGTATATAAATTATCAAGTAATAAAATTATTTTATAATCGGGAGCTACTTAATATATAAAGATATAAATAATTATAAATGTAACAGAACAGAAGCTCAATAATAAAATCTGCCCTTATTGCAGTAACAAAAAAGTCTAATGCATTGCAGATTTTCGTAAAAAGTTGACGATTAACGAGTTTTATAATTTGACTGACGAGTGAAAAATGTTTACAAATTTTTGATTTTGAGGTTTGAAAAAAGTTCTATAGATACATAAAAAGAAAATAATAAATAAGTGTTTAAATTATCAAAAGAGAATAAACGTAAAATTAAGCATGAAGTCCAATGAAAAAAACACGACATTTACCCTGTATACATGATAGCTTCAAGTACGCTTCAACATCATGTATACGCTAGTTTCTTCAAATCAGCTTCACTCAAGCCAATCACAAAAATTTACTTGACTTTAAGTCGAATCGAATCGAATACAACTTGAGTTGACGTTTAATATCAAAAATTTAAGAAATTTTGTTAATATTCAGAGTGAATTTAAAAAATAAAACATTTAAAGGAGTAAAAAATTTGTTTTGTTTAATTTTGAAATGTAGCCTCGGTAGCCGAGTGGTAAAGCACTCGAGTGAGTAATGTAACGGTTCAAACCCCGAGAGAACTGAAAAATTTTCCAAATGGTGAAAATTACTGAAAATGTATTTCTCAATACAACCACATCGGTTCAAATATAATTTAATAATTAATAAAGATATAATATAACTAATAAAAAAATAATATAAATATACAGGGTGGTCCGGTTTAGAGCAAAAAGTTTTTAAGGGGTGATTCCTTGGAGTATTTTAGGAAAAAAATTGTTCTAGAAAAGGGGTCTACCTTTAAATTTACCGGGCTACAGAGGGTGAAAGCAAATCGGATTAGAAAAATTATGTCTAAAGAATATCAACTACAGCTCAGAAGAAATTGAAACTAGAGCAACATCTTCATAGCTTTTTTTTAGAATTAATGCACCTAATTAAGGGTATATGTTGAATGAGTATCAGACTTACCGATTTGAATAATAACTGCATAAACTTAAAATTTTGCTTTTAATAACTGAAAATTTTGTAAAAAACGTTGATTATCTCGAAAAAATTCGCTTGTTTTCTTTTTGTTATTTTCTATTTAGTTTGTGTTGATGCACTACATCATCCCCTACAACTTTTTCATACACAGCTTTCATATCAGACTTACCGTTTTTCAGGTAAAGTCGGGTATCAGAGCTACATCTTCTAGGTGGTGACTGGTGGAAAGTGCCAAATTCAAGATTAGCCAATTTTTATTTATTTTTTTAACTTGGTTTTAGTACAATGGCTTAGTACGATGCAAAGCGTTAGCACGATGTCGAGATCCAAAACGTTTAAAAAATTTTTTTGTCATCAGTACAATAGCTCTTAAACGTGATGAAGGTAAATAGGTCCGAAGCCCAAAGAATTGAGGACGAAACACTATACGTGTTTAAATTGTATTTTTCTCGAAAAAAGATTATAAATAATTATTTTAAACAATTTTTAAAGAATTGTCGGATTGGTCCGTACCAAAGACTTTGAACCAGAAAAACAAAAAAAAAAATTTTTTATACTTCTCTTGATGCGTAATGAACATTAATGGTATTTTGTTTTTTCTACAATTTTTTTGTTCAAGATCTTCGGTTGCAACTCTATTATGATACAAAATTTACAGTTATGTGATTCAATTATTTACATGTGACAGTATCACATAAGTCTATTATGATAGGGTGAAAAGAATCCATGGTACATGTATCAAAAAAAATCCACCGGCTAATGCTACTGGGTGTTTTCGTTTATTCATTCTAAAGAAGGAATGGAAAGAATAGAATACTTGATGACGTCTCGATAGAATATTCCGAACAAATATAATAAACGAACAGAATAGAATAAAAAGAATAAACATCAGAAATTGTCATTGTTTTTTTTTTATTTATTTATAAATTTTTGTGAACAAAAGTTTTTACTATTTTTTAATTTGTGTAAATTAGTTAATATAGTTAATATAAGTTATAATAGTTATATATAACCATTATATAGACTCATTCCTTGAAAAAAAAAACAAAAACTTTTAAAGAATTTTTTTTCTGAATAATAATTACAACTACTAATTTTATATAAACATTAATATTTATACAACCATATACAACTATTCATAATATTATATTTTTTTTAATTAAAAATGGCATGTCGTAATCTACATTTTATTTCTATCAAAACATTGGAAACAAAGTTGCATCAAGCCTGTCAAAAGTTTTGAAATTGAATAAAACTGAACTAATGCGTTTCAAAAGACACTGCTCTGCTGATGTAGTAGTAGTAGAAAAAAGTATCCGCCGAGACTAACAGCCCAACCTAAATAAGAGCGTACGGCGTACGACGTGTGTCAAAATTAGTTCATGATAATACATTTTATATGAAGGTTGACCGAAATACGCAACGCCAACACGCTGTATATTGGAATTTTCAATTTTGACAAGCGTATGTTTTAATTTTTTGGTTTATTTATGTTCGAAAGATATACATATACATGATTGTGATTTTTATGATTTTGCCATTTTGAAGTGCTTATTTAATTTTTAGTAAATTTTATTTTTTTCAGCATTAATATCTTATTGAATATATTTTTAATATAAATTATTATAATATTTTAATATTCTAATATAAATTATATGTTGTTAGATGTTAAAAGTTTTCAGTTTATTTTTCGCTGAAAAGTGAAAACATGTGAATTTGACCCGTTAAATTGACAAACGCCGCGTTTGATTTCGGTGAGCCTTATTCTTACATACGCTTTTCAAAATTGAAAATTCCAATATACAGCGTGTTGGCGTTGCGTATTTCGGTCAACCTTCATATAAAATGTATTATCATGAACTAATTTTGACACACGTCGTACGCTCTTATTTAGGTTGGGCTGTTAGTCTCGGCGGATACTTTTTTCTACTACTACTACATCAGCAGAGCAGTGTCTTTTGAAACGCATTAGTTCATTTTTATTCAATTTCAAAACTTTTGACAGGCTTGATGCAACTTTGTTTCCAATGTTTTGATAGAAATAAAATGTAGATTACGACATGCCATTTTTAATTAAAAAAAATATAATATTATGAATAGTTGTATAAATATTAATGTTTATATAAAATTAGTAGTTGTAATTATTATTCAGAAAAAAAATTCTTTAAAAGTTTTTGTTTTTTTTTTCAAGGAATGAGTTTATATAATGGTTATATATAACTATTATAACTTATATTAACTATATTAACTAATTTACACAAATTAAAAAATAGTAAAAACTTTTGTTCACAAAAATTTATAAATAAATAAAAAAATAAACAATGACAATTTCTGATGTTTATTCTTTTTATTCTATTCTGTTCGTTTATTATATTTGTTCGGAATATTCTATCGAGACGTCATCAAGTATTCTATTCTTTCCATTCCTTCTTTAGAATGAATAAACGAAAACACCCAGTAGCATTAGCCGGTGGATCTTTTTTGATACATGTACCATGGATTCTTTTCACCCTATCATAATAGACTTATGTGATACTTGTCACATGTAAATAATTGAATCACATAACTGTAAATTTTGTATCATAATAGAGTTGCAACCGAAGACCTTGAACAAAAAAATTGTAGAAAAAACAAAATACCATTAATGTTCATTACGCATCAAGAGAAGTATAAAAAAATTTTTTTTTGTTTTTTCTGGTTCAAAGTCTTTGGTACGGACCAATCCGACAATTCTTTAAAAATTGTTTAAAATAATTATTTATAATCTTTTTTCAAATATTTTGTTTATGTTTATTAATTTTAAATTTGACATTTTTAAAATGTCATTTTAATATTCTAAAAAAATAACTTCGACTCTCGAAAAAAAACGTCGATATCATAAAAAATCTTTAACACAACCCAAAAAATGAACGAGGTCTTTATAGTACGTTTTCAAGCTCATGTTTATGGATAAACAACTAGCTCATAAACCAGTCAAATGTCAAGTGTTCACAAGGTTTTTTGGAAAACAATCAGCTGTTTCACATATTTATTATTATATAAAAAAAATTTCTTTGTATATATAAAATACTATACTAATACTATTACTAATTTACTAAATAATATTACAAAAACTATTACTAATTCTTAATAATAAATACTTCTAATTAATTGCAGTGATAATTTAATTTTTGGTAAAAAAGAACAGGAAATCCAAATATATTTTTATCTATTTACTTTTTGATTTGTTTTTCTTTTCTTTTTTTGTAATTAAATAAAATAATTCACATTTTAGTTTATTACCATACCCACTTCACTCGCTTCAACATTTAGTTCTGAGAATCTTTCAAAAACGAAATACAAAAATAAATCAATTTACAATTTTATAAAAAAAATAATCATCATTTTAATTTATTATCTCTTTTTCCATTTGAATTTTTTACTTATATATAAAGCCTTATTATTTATACATTTTTAATATATAAAACTGATTAAATTAAGTGAATTAAAAATAAAAATGCATCTACAATATCCTTTGTTTTAATTCTTCTGTTAACTTTCCATGTAAGTCTTGTAATTTCTCAATCACTTCTATAACTCCATAGAATTTTTCTTCACTTTTTTCTATTAAAGTTATTAAAGATTTTCCAATTAATCGTGCTGATGATAATTGAGAATTTATACTTGATTTTTCGTTTTTTTGATGATCATTAATTGAAGCTAAACTAATTTCACACAAATTCACATAATTTCATCTATTCTTGGTATTTTGATTTCTTTTTGTTTTTTTTTTTTTGACAAATGACAAAATGAATTTATGACAAAAAAATCAAGGGTCATGCAAAAAAAAATTTAAAATCGACAAAAAATCGAAATTTCATGGATGGGTTACATGTTTTTGAAGTGGTTTATGATATAAACACCTCGCTACTTGTTTATGATTTTCAGCAAATTTGTATGGGAAAACCACTACGTAAACAACCAGATTATCATAAACAACATTTTTATCCATAAACATGAGCTTGAAAACGTACTATTTTATAGGTGGTCTTTGAAAGACCTCGTTCTTTTGACGTTTAAAAAATGTATGGAAAGACCGAGAAAGACCTCGTAAAGATCATGGATCTTTACGAGGTCTTTAAAACAGCGTTCACACTACAAAGTAATTTTTAAGTGGGTAAATTTTGACAGTCGATGACGTATCGAGAAAAATAATTTGTTTACAAACAAAAAAATAAATAAGTTTTTTTTAAAAGTGATACCGAAGTGTTTAAATTTCCTAATGGTGTAACAGTGAGAAACGCTTTTAGTTCTTATTTTGGTAAGTAATGTTTTTTATTTTATATAAATATTTTCATCTAATTAAAAATTCATTTAATAAAAAAAATAAATAACAATTCATTTCAACATAAATAAAAATTAACAACTAAATTTAATAAAAAAAATTAATATCAATTCATTTCAACATAAATAAAAATTAATAACTAAATTGAATAAAAAAATAAATTTTTAAAATATTACTGACTAGCAAAATTTTTTATTATCTTCCATCATTTCTCTAAAAATTTGATTTCTTTGTTTTTCTATTTATAATCCTTCCTCACCAATTTTTATAATTTTAATATCCGCCTCTCTGGAGTTTTTCACATATTCTCCTATTGAATCCGTTGAAAATTCAATTTGTTTGAGAATCTCACTATTTAGATTTTTTTAAATTTTTTTCTTCCAGATCTTGAAGTTGATGTTGGTACTGATGCTGTGGATACTGATGGTGTTGATGCTGATGGTGTTGATGCTGATGGTGTTGTTGTTCTTGGTGTAGGAACTGGTGTCTCTATAAATTCTTCTATAAATTCTTCGGATAAATAATCTAAAATTATAAAGATAAGTCTAAGTATTGTACTAATATAAAAAAAAAACTGCTAATTTATATTTAATATAGATACCTAAAGTGTATGACGGTGGACCTACTTCTTCAGTATCTAAAATTATAAAGATAAGATAAGTATTGTACTAATATAAAAAAAAACTGCTAATTTATATTTATTATAGATACCTAAAGTGTATGACGGTGGACCTACTTCTTCAGTATCTAAAATTATAAAGATAAGATAAGTAGAAATTAAAATATAAAAATTTAGAATAATTTTAATTATTTATTTTAGATACCTACCTAAATGAAAACTTTCCTCCATTATGTCCGTCGAGTTAATAAATTTGCTTTGGATGAAAATTTCTTTAAGGTCATCAAAAAATGGCCAATTTGACAGTGAACCACCTGATGGGCCTACGATATTTTTTTCCTCTCTATATAAAAAAATATATACAAAAAAATTGTATCTTAATAAATTATTTATTATAAATAAAATAATGTATTTACCTGTATTTCTTTTTTAAGTTGTGCATTTTGTTTTTAATTTCTATTGCATCAACTATTATGCAACTTTCACCTAATGCATGTTTCATTCTATCTATGACATGGGAATTTCTTTTATTCCCATTTAAATCATCTTTATGATGAAGCCAAATATTTAAGAAACATTTGGTTTCATCATAATTCCATTGTTTGTATTTTTTCATATCTGTAAATATAAAAAAACAAAAACCGCAAAAAAAATTTATTTTAAATGTACTCACCCGTTGTAATATGTGCAGTGATTTTTGATATTTAATTTCAAAATCAAATATTTTGTTTATGTTTATTAATTTTAAATTTGACATTTTTAAAATGTCATTTTAATATTCTAAAAAAAAATAACTTCGACTCTCGAAAAAAAACGTCGATATCATAAAAATCTTTAACACAACCCTTAAAATGAACGAGGTCTTTAGGTGATCTTTGAAAGACCTCGTTCTTTTGACGTTTAAAAAATGTATGGAAAGACCGACAAAGACCTCATAAAGATCATGATCTTTCGAAAGAATAGATTTATTCTTTTTTCATAATCTTTGTCCAACCAAAGCCAAAGGGAGATGTGAATGTGAAATCTGAAATATTAATCGATGTGTGGGTTTGAGTGTTTTGACTTTTATTAAAAGTTAAAAATAATTAAAACTTAAACTTGTGTATCATAGATATATAGTGTGTATTATAAAAATAAATTGTGGTTGAAAATTTACGAAATTAATCATAATTAAAAAAAAATTATTAGAATTTGACGATTAATAAACATGACATGAGAGTTTGATTAAGATTGGATTAAGAACGCTGAAGAAAATGGTGGGAATGTGAAAGGTACATATATTATAATTTTAGAATTATTTAAAGTAATTTAGTATCAAATATAAAATATTTACAAAAAAAAAAATATAAACTACATATTTATATTATTTTTGGTAGTATGTGCACTAAATAATGTTAGAAAACTTTATTAATGTTTAATATATAATAATAAAACTATAATACCTCATGGGAATATAAGTGGTATTGGTATATGACTTCTATAGTAAACATTTTATTATTTTATTTATTAGTAATTATTTTATTTTTCGATTGATTTTTTATTTTATAGTTGCCGCGAGAGCTACATATTGTGCGTTTATATTTTTACAAATTAACTTAGCTGAAAAATAATACGTAAAATGTAAGTATGATGTTTTATTATTAATTTAAAATTAATTTCAATTCAATGATGATTTGTGCAGGGGTACCGAATATAGCAAAATGAGGCTATGAATTTTTGTTTTGTGCTAACATGGCTCGAGGCTAATGTTAAAACTGACAAAAATTTTAAAAATTAACTTACTGATATGCATAAAAAATCAATTTGTCTCTAAAACTTCTTCATATACTTAAATAATTCCATTTATTTTTGTTTTTAGGTATTACGGAAAATCAATTTACCAAAAGGTGTTTTCTTATAATACGTAACATGTAAGTATGTATGTGTAGGCAGGAAAGCATATTTTACATTAATTTAAATTTGATTTCAATTCAATATGATGATTTGTGCAGGGGTACCGAATATAGCAAAATGAGGCTATGAATTTTTGTTTTGTGCTAACATGGCTCGAGGCTAATGTTAAAACTGACAAAAATTTTAAAAATTAATTTACTGATATGCATAAAAATTCAATTTGTCTCTAAAGTTTCTTCATATACTTAAATAATTCCATTTATTTTTGTTTTTAGGTATTACGGAAAATCAATTTACAAAAAGGCGTTTTCTTTCACTGTTGGTTACTAGTGAAGATGCAAAATTTTATGAAAAACAAAATAAAATTGCTTTAATTTAAATTTAGTTTAATTTGATATATGTATATACTTATGTAATTAACATTAATTTTTTAATTGTAAATAAAAAACTCAATTAAAATTAAAATTCCATTTTTTCGTCAACATTCAACACTTTCGGCTTATAACTGCTTTCAAGTTTTCTCAAAAACTCGTCGAAAATTAAGACACCCTTGAACATTCCAGTTTTTTTATAATCTTTTATACGATTACTCTCTAGTTCTTCATCCATTAATTCCTTATCAAACTCACTTATTTCTTTTACCAAAGTATTAATCGTAGGCACTGTAGTAGGGTCAAATTTATTTGCAACACTCGGATTAAAAGGTACACAAACCTTTCCTGTGCTAGGATGTATACAAAATGGTGATTTTAGCAAGTGATTAAAACCTTTAGTAACATTGATATCAAGCCGGGGGTACAAAATAGCTAATTGTATTTCTTCTATAATATATTTTAATTTATAACTTAAACCTGAATTCACTTTCATTGACTGAAAAAATCGTTGAAATTGTTCCCACATTATCTTTGAATTAGTTGTATCAAATTTTTTCAAATGTACTTCTAAATCTCTGCGTACATTTTCATCCGGCACATACTGTAATAATTTAGTTATTCCTGTTTGATCAGAAAACAAATTTTGATCTGAAATGCAAAGCTCTTCAAATATAGGCTCTATGATTTTCAGGGCACGCTTCACGCTGTGATGTGGTTTATCACTGATATTAACTTTTGTTATTGAAGTTTCTCCTAATGAAATCGAATTTGTAATTTGAAGATATTCTGCAATGGCTTCCCTACCTTTTGTATTTAATTCGCGAGCCACTTTATCACAAACCCAACAATGTATTCCACGACGACCAGAAAACACCCATAAAAGATGCTCTAAACCGAAATCTTCTCGTAAAGCAGTATCTAATATTTGACACGCAACCGTCATAAATTTCCAACATTTGACACAAATAGCTGCTCCTTCACAACAAGTTCTAACTTCATCATAATCTGTCATATCTATATCGAAAACTAATTCTCTTTGAATTGGTTTCATTGAAGTTGATGATCTGTATTTTTTTGGTCTAAAAGCGAACGTTAAAATAAGTAAAAGTTATATAAAGTTAATGTACTTACTCATCTGTGTACACAGCTCCTATATCAATTTTATGCGGATTTCTATTGCGTATTTCTTTTTCTAGTTCTAAAGGATTATCAAATGAAAGATATCTCATATAAATATCATCTTCAAAAGTAAATGATATTTCTCTATTTCGAAAAACTGAACTTTCACCTATGGATTAATTTTTTACAAATAAAAAACATTTATTTAAATTTCTCAAAACATACTTCCACCATAGATTAACCATCTTGCAAAATGTTTATGAGGAAATAATCTTTTATAATATAATGGTAATAAATCAGCTACAGCCACATCATTATTTGATAAAGTATGCGATTCAGTCATTATAAATATTTCTATAATTTATGTGATAGACGACTAATAAAATTTTATAAAAATATAAAAAATCTTAAATTGAAATAAATTTTACATTTGCCGCGAAAAATTTTGTTTTGAACTATGATTTTAATATACTAGCTCCTTACAAAATAGTTGGGTGCGAAAAAATTTTTACAATATTTTCTTCAATAAATAGTTTACATATAAACAAAATATGTACTGAAAATAAGTTACAAAATTATTCATTTATTGTACTATTAAATTATGAGATGGAAATTAAAATAACCAATCCTTCGTAAAGTAAATAAAAAAAACTTCTCCCTCGCACTTAGGCTTTTCAACCTTCAAGACTTCAGGATCGAGATTTATGATAAAAATTTGTGGATTATATTTTAAATAAATAATCTTTTTTCCAAATGGGTAAGTAGATAAGTATTAAGTAGTAAGAAAGTATTTTTTCTTATTTAAAGTTAAATAAAAATAATTATTTGTAGATTATTGATTCTTACTTGATTTTCTACAATAATTTCGTACCTAAAAGTGCCCATAATGTTTAAATCTGTTTAAAAACTTGTTTCGAAACTTGTGAGGTTGTTGTTCCGAAATAGTTTCTTTATTCTGAACCACCCAAAATATATAAGATATTAAACTCAACAAATAATTATTAATAATATAAATAAAATCTTTAACATTGTACAGTACAAAATCAAAATATTTTGATTTTTAATGGGCGGAGTCATAAGTTTCTGAATATGTTTAAATGTGTATGGTGAAGTTTCGGAACTAATATAAAACTATTTCTAAAGGTAAACCGTCAATTTGATTGTAAATTGACGTTGCTAGTGTTATAACTATAATTAAAAGAAAAAAAATTTGAATTTATATTCTGAGAATCATATGTTTTGCAAGTGGATTCGTATTTTGACCATTTCAATTTTGACAATTTATGATTAGAAATTTCAATTGAAAAGGGAATCCATATGGACAAGGACAAAGCCCTGTATCGCGGTTAATGAAAATGGATCTGAAAAAATTCTAGATACATTTCATGGATCTGAATTTTTATATGTAAAAATAACGATAACAATTTTTATGTGGAGTGTTGTGACATTTACCGTAAGAAAAATTAAATGTTTATATTTTTTACGAAAGTTTTTAAATTTAAATCGCCATTATTTTTTGAATTAGTGTGAAATTTAAATTCTTAAGGAAGATTTATGTACGTAAAACTTAAATTAAGCGTTATAAAAAATAAATTATATGAATGATAATAAATATTATTCCATTCAAATTAAATTTATTTTTAAAAGTACTCATTATATTTTCCGGTGATGGCGCTAGTATTGCGGTAAATTTTTGTGGTGAATTGCGTTCAGTGGCCAGATATATGGTACATGGATCCAAAATGGATTCCAGATCGACCGGTTAATGCTACTGAACGAACCCAATAATAATAAAAATTAATTTAGCAGCAGCAAGCTAAAGCAAAGCAGCAGCGGCGATGCCAGCAGAAGCAGCATTTTAAAAATTTCAGCTTTATAAGACACAATATAGCAGCAGACAGCAAATTAAAACTAATCAAAATTTAAAATTATATTGACAACAGACAAAAAAACTCCAATAAAAAATTTAAAACAAATGGAAAATGCTATTGTTAAATATAAATATATAAATTTATTGACAATTGTCATAAATTAGAGGATTTTCTTTCACACATTCTATAATTTTTTCTTCCATAATATCTTAATCCCTGTTTTGTTGTTTTCAAAAATATGTTGGCAAATTTATTAAATTATACTGCTTTATTTGATGTGCATATGTTTAAGTAATTTAAATTTTACTCCAACTGAAACAAATTTAAAAGTTTGGATGTCACTTTGACACTCTTATTAAAAGCTGATAAAAGCAGAGGGCATAAAATTAGAATTAGAAATGAAAAAGCAACAAAAATTCTGCCGCTGCTCGTTTGTGTGCTTGTTCATAAAAACAAATTGTTTTTAAAATATTTTTCTGCCTCTGTCGCGGCTACTGCTGCTTCTAGGTTGTATTTCAGCTATTAGAATTCACAACTGACAAATTATTCAAATGGTTCTTCTCTAAAACGGTTTCTTCTCTCTAGACACCACCATTGGCAGTTAAAATAAAAATGTTCAGCCTTTTTTGGTCAGCTGTTCAAATAATTTAGTTTCTACTGCAAATAATTTCCTAGAAAATGGAAACTTCGCACCAATGTAATATGAAAAGTTTTAGAGTAAAAAAAATATAAAATTATAATAATTTTAATAATTGGATTATTTTTAACTTAAAATTTCAATTAATTTAAAATAATTCTTTTTAAATTTTCTTTTAAAAACATGTATATGTGTATATTCATACAAAATTTACAATAATGTATAATTAACAAATCAAAAAGTAAAGTTAAAAAAAGATGTTTTGATACGTATATATTTATGTTCTTGATAAGAATTATATAAACAAAATTAATTAAATTGATGCATGCATGATGCATGATGCATGCAGTTTGATCAAAGACATTTAATATATAAAGATACACAAAAGTAGTTTGATCGTACAAAGATTAAAGTTAAGATGGGACATTTTTACGATCTTAATATTTCATATTAAAACATAAACAAGCAAATTCCATTAAAGAAACAAGAATTAAAAAAAACGAAAACGCATACATGAAATATATTATATGCAAGCCAATGCCATTAACAAAATATAGTATATACTATTCTAGGCTAAATTATAAATCCATATGTACATTGGCTGTACGCAGTATACAACTGGTATTGATATATATGTAGTTATATGTACATACATATATCTAATTAGAATTTTATTGTTAATGTAAATGTTTTAATTGTCGCTGGTTTTATTAGTTTTTTAATTTATATCTTGAAAAAAAAATGATTGTCTGTTTTAATAATAAGAATTGAAAAAATTTATGAGTCACCAGCAATAGCCTGCTGAAAAGTGATTTTTATTTTTTTAATGTTAATTTTATTTTACAAGTTAAACATTTTTTTTTTTAGGAAACTTGAAAATTGAAAATTGATAATTTGCATGAAGTGCGAACATACCGGCCGCCTTGGAAGCCTTAAGGCTTACAAATTGTAAAGTTAAAATGATTTTGTGCATGTTAATAATACAAGTTATATTATAAAATGTAATTGGTATATGCATGTATGGCATGCAATTATTCATGAATTGGAAGTACACATAATTTATTGACTGCTCTCTTTATAAGTCCATTTTGAGTTCGAATACTAGCAATTCTAGCGATGTTATCCTTTCCAATGTTTAATTGTTCAATTTTGCCTAAGCTCCATTTTAATGGAGGTAGGTTATCATCTCGAATAAGAACTAGAGTACCAATATCAAGTGTAATTTTGGTTAAAAATTTCTTTGGACGATTTTGAAGTTGGTGTAGATAATCATTTGACCATCGTCGCCAAAAATGTTGTAATTTCTGTTGTGTTAACTGCCATCTTGATAAATGATTTAATTTTATATTAGTTAAGTCAGGTTCGGGAATTGCAAGTAAATTGTCACCAACTAGAAAATGGCCTGGTGTTATTGGGTTTAAATCATTTGGATCTGTTGATGCGATTACTAGAGGTCGTGAGTTTAAGCATGCCTCTACCTGATGTAAAATTGTGTTGAATTCTTCATAAGTAAATAATGCTTCTGTCATAATACGTTTAAGATGAACTTTAGCAGATTTTACTGCTGCTTCCCAAAGTCCGCCCATGTGTGGGGACCTTGGAGGGATGAAATTCCATTTTATGTTGTTTTGAGCTAATGAGTCATAAATTTGATTTTGATTTTGTTGTGACGAAAAGAATTTTTGAAAACTTTCAAATTCGTTTTTTGCACCAGTAAAGTTCGTTGCATTTTCACAGTATATGTTGCTTGAATGAATCTTTTTAATGAACCAATGAATGCTTCTGTTGATAAATTGCCAACCAGTTCAATATGTATTGCCTTGGTAGCAAAACAAATGAAAAGTGCCACATAAGCCTTAATTGATGCTGTGCCTCGTTTGAGTGATGGTCGTACGTTGAATGGCCCACAAAAATCTACTCCTGAATTTAAGAATGGTCTTGTTGGTTCTATTCGAGTGGCAGGTAAATCACCCATAAATTGTTGTATGATTTTTGGCTGAACTTTATAGCATTTGATACATTGATGAATAGTTCGACGTACTAAATTTTTTGCTCTTAAAGGCCAATATATTAAACGAATATGAGATAATAGGCTTTGTTGCCCACAGTGTAAATATTTTTGATGCATATATTTAGATATAAGTTCTGACAAGTGACCAGTTGGTAATAATATTTGATGCTTTTGACTGAATGGTATAGTTGCATTAGATAGACGACCTCCGATAATATTTATAATATTACGATATAATATTTTGACTATCAAGAAACGGATTAAGTGAAAGTATTTGGCTCTTTGAATTTAAGGGTTTATTTGATTGTAAACATTTTATTTCATTGTTAAATGAATTCGCTTGAGTAATTTGGACGAGTTTTAATATTGCATCTTGTAATTCGGAAACTGACAATGGCCCTGTTCGTCTCTCTTTAGTTATTTGAAGTTTACTGTTATAAATGAATCGTAAGATATATGCTGTTGTTCGTTGTAACTTAATAAAAGATGAATAATTTTCGATAAATTTCTCGGAATTTTCATGAGAGTTGATTATTAAAGAAATTTTAGATTTTGTTTCTGGAATATCTTGTTTGTTAAAATTGATAGTGTTGTTATGTACATGCAGATCAATATTTGATTTAAGAAAAGATGGTCCGTACCACCACAAGTTTGAATTTAAAATTTCTTTTGTGCTAGTGCCTCTTGAAATGAGATCGGCGGGATTTTGTTTCGACTCTACGTAATGCCAGTTTTTGATGTCTGTCAGATTTTGAATGTTTGCTACACGATTTGCAACGAAGTTTTTCCATTTGGATGGAGATGCTGATATCCATGCTAATACTATTTGAGAGTCTGACCAAAAATACTGTTTCTGAATATTCAGTTTCATAGCTGCCTGAACGTTGTGTTGAAGTTCTGCTAATAAATTAGCTGCACACAGCTCTAGTCTCGGAATTGTTAACTTTTTTAAAGGTGCTACGCGTGATTTGGAACATAATAAGTTTACAGTATTTTTTCCGTTTTTATCTGTTGATTTTATATATATACAAGCACCATATGCAGATTCTGAGGAATCGCAAAAGCCATGCAATTCAATAATGCTATTTGGAAATGTTTGAATGTGACGAATTATATTTAGTTCGTTTAATGAAATTAATTGTCCCTGAAATAATATCCACTTTGTTTGAATTTTATGTGGTGGTTGTTCATCCCAATTTAGTTTGAGTTGCCAAAGTTCTTGCATGATTATTTTGGCTAAAATGACAATTGGTGAAACCAATCCCAAGGGATCATATATTTTTGATATATCCGATAATATATATCCGGAGCGTTTTGTAATGCGATTTGATGATAATTGAACTCTATATGAAAATGTATCTTGACTCGGATTCCAGAAGATGCCTAAAGTTTTAATTATATTGTCTTGTTCAAAGGATAATATTTTGTTTTGTTCCTGCTCATGAATTGGAATGTGTTGAAGTAATTCTGTTGAATTTGAACTCCATTTTTGCAATTGGAAGCCACCACGTGATAACATTTGTGTCAATAGAGTATACAATAATTTGGCTTGCTCTAAATTGTCACACCCTGTTATTATATCATCGACGTTGATATTAGGTCATTTTGAACGACTGGGCCAACTAGCAATGCATCATTTAATGAAATGTTTGAGGTGGTTTTGAACGAAGCGTCGAACACTACTCTAAGTTTGGTTGTCGTACTGGAAGGCTTTAGAATGGCATGATGTGGTAAAAGATAGTTTGGTGATGTAATTTGTTTGGAATTCAGTTTTCGCATGTGTCCAAGCTGAATATACTCATTAATGAAGTCATCATACATAGTTTTGATTTGTGGGTTTTTATGCAACCTTGATTCTAGCATATAAAAACGTCTCAAGGCACCCTTGTATGAATCACCTAAATTGTTCTTGTTTTCATTAAAAGGTAGTTTAACGATAAATCTACCAGTTTTGTCTCGACGTGTGTGAATGTTGAAATGTTTTTCACATGCTTGTTCTTCAGGTGTTTGATATTTGATTTCTGGAACTTTTTCAATGTTCCAGAATTTTTTTAAATTTTGATTTAACTTATCATATTCGTTATTTATTGAAATATGTGACATTAGATAAGAAGATATTTCAGAATTATGGTCGAAAATGTTTGATGCAGATAACAGTTTGCCAGATAAAATCCAGCCAAATGTTGTATTTTGCAATATAGGTAAATTGTGTGATAGTTTTATTTGACCTGTGCTTAATAGACTGTAAAACACTTCTGCACCTATTAACATGTCTATTTTGTTAGGAATGTTGGAATATGGATCTGCTAAATTCAATGTTTCTGGAATTTGCCATAATGCTATGCTATTTATTTTGAAGTTTGGAATGTTATTAGTAATTTTGTTCAAGACCAAGAATTCTAAATTAAATGTTGAATTATTGAAGCGTGACTGTACTGTTGTTTCAACAGAATGTTTTATTTCCGACGTTATCTGATTGATGCCTACAAAAGGAATATAAATTTTGCGGCGTTTTAAATTTAAAAGATTACACATATGTTCTGTGATAAAGTTTGATTGAGACCCATAGTCTAATAATATTCTGCAAGGATGCTGTCCTCCAGAAGAATCGTATGCATGAACGACTGCTGTTGACAATAATATATTGTGATGATATTTGTAAGTTGAAATTGGTTGTGCTGCAACATTGACTATTGGAAAGGCTGTTGATAAATTTGATGGTTCATTGTGAACAACTGCTTTTGTATTGATTGACGTTGATATATTTGATGACTCGAAATTGTTGTTATTTGATAAATTACCTTTATTTGTATTTGATTGTATGAAGTTATCAAAATGTAAAATTGTATTATGACGCTTATTGCACTTTTTGCAATTAGAGGACTTGCACTCTGATAGTGGATGACTTGAACTTAAACAATTTTGACATAATTTTAACGTTTTGACTCTGTTTAGTTTGTCTAATGCTGATAGTTTTAAAAATTTGTCGCATTTATAAATTATATGGTTTTCAGAACAATGAAAACAACATATTTTTTTTGATAACAACGAGGCTTGAGTATGAAATGACTTAACAACATTGTTTTTGTTGTAGTTTTTGGACACTGGTCTTGTGGGTTGTAAATGATGTTTTTGCAGTTCTGGTAGCATTTCCAATACATGACATTTTTGTTCCACGAACATTTTTAATTCTTCCACTGTTGGGAAAGTGTCTCTATTTTGGGCATGTTTTGTTTCCCATTCACGTCGTGTGGTTGTATCGAGTAAATTTGATAAATGAACAACTAACATATCATTCCAATGCTCTACTGGAACACTCGATTCGTCAATGAATCGACGAAGATCATGTAATGACTCTTTATTTAATGCCTCTATATTTAGTAAGGCCTTGATATGGAAAGTTTTCAACATTTTTGGATTGTCATATCGTTAAATCAGGCATTTGTATGCAACGTCATAATTAGATTCGGTAACTTGTATGGAATCGATAATTTCCCTTGCATATCCAATAAGACTTTCACGTAGAAAATAAAACTTTTGTATATTTGAATATCTATTGTCATTGTGTGCAATAGCATTGTAAGTATCACGAAATGTAAGCCAATTTTTTATGTTACCGTCAAAAGGTTGTAATTTTGGCGCGTCTATTTTAAATTCTGATTTTGGCATAGTAACAATTGGAGTTATGCTTACCGGATTTGTTGGCGGTTTTGATGATTCAAGTAGTTGTGAAATTAATGATTTTCCCATGGCTAAAACCTCAAAATATTTTTCACGAAATTCATCTGCTCTGTTGTCACCATCGTCCATTTCAGTTTCCAAAGCGTCTATTTGTAATTGTATGTTGAAAAACTCATCAAATGTGGCTTGAACTGCGTCTACTCTGATCTTGATGGATTCAATTTCATTAATATTGATATTTGGTTGTATTTTTATAAAATAGTTTTTTGCTGATGTTAATGTGGCCAAAATGTAACCTCTTTTTCTGATGAGGTTTTCGGCTGACATGATTTATAATATTTTATTTTTGTGTTTAACTAATATTTGTTTCGAAGGACCGAAAAATGTTAATGTAAATGTTTTAATTGTCGCTGGTTTTATTAGTTTTTTAATTTATATCTTGAAAAAAAAATGATTGTCTGTTTTAATAATAAGAATTGAAAAAATTTATGAGTCACCAGCAATAGCCTGCTGAAAAGTGATTTTTATTTTTTTAATGTTAATTTTATTTTACAAGTTAAACATTTTTTTTTTTTAGGAAACTTGAAAATTGATAATTTGCATGAAGTGCGAACATTTATTATTCTGTTTTTCAATTCTCCTTGCAAAAGTTTCCTTTTTATATTTTAATTTTGGTTGAATTGAAAAAGTGTGAATTGTTGAATGTACGTATAGGTACATATAAAATAAATGTGCTAATTTCACGAAATATACTGTCTTTATAAATCGCCAACATTTTCATTAGAATATAAATTTTTTATAATGGTTATTATCTTATTGTTTTTGATAAATCTGACGTTTTGATATAGTACCTCGATTCTTGGGTATATATTTAATTTACTATAAAAAATTTATTGATACACTACAGATCAAATTTTGTAATTTGTATTACATATTTATATTATTAATAATTATAAATTACTATTTATTTCATAAAAGCAGATAGCAACTAATAAAATAATATTAATAAATAGTACCTACGACAATTTAAAACATTACTATTATTAAAATCATTCAGTCAAAATAACCTTAAATTTACTTATTCATGTATTCAATTTATGCAACTCTAATTAACGTCAACACAATTCTTTTGCATTATATGATTTATTTTTTATGAATTGGAGTTACTCTGGGGATATGCACATTTTTGTTTTTTATTTTGTTTTTACATTGTTGCATAATTTAATTATTTGTTTATTTATTGGTAAATCCTTTTCATATGTAACATTTAGAAAGGTGTTTTGTAGTTGTTATATTTACTAATGGTTATTAATTTATTATAAAGAGTTCAAAATTAATAAGGTGATTATTGGAAGGGTTTCATTTCAGTTATTGCAAGTGATTATTGTGGCCCCAGCACTTCTGGGGATAGGTTGCCAGCGGATTGTTTAAATTTGACTACTAAACCAAGGAATGAATGAACCCCGAACAAAATACTAAAAAAACGCAGCCCTACGTATCTAACGCTATAGACCATATGTATAGCGCTAGGGAACGGAAGGCAGCACGTGCTTGGAAACTGGAGGGGAAATCTGATGAAACCATCAGGGCTATAATCGTCAAGAGAAGAGTACTGAACGTAAATCGGAGGGAACCGAAGGGTGCCAATCACATTACTAAAAAAGCAATAGTAGGATCTACGGAGACGAAAGCCGATTTACCGGAAGGTATCTGCGTGCCAGTACTTGAAGGGGTCATTACAAAAAATGTAATGATTCCAGATATAAAGCCGATTTACCAGAAGGTATATGCGTGCCAGTAATCGAAGGGATCAATGCCAGCAAAAGACACATTGAACACCAAACACTGAAAGCCGAATGCGCGCCAGTAAGTGCAGGTGCTTCAAAACAAAAAAGATATATTGATAACCACACACTGAAAGCCGAATGCGTCCCAGTACGTGGTGGCGATTCAAAAACGATTGATTTAAAAAAGACAAAGAAAATAAACCCTGAATGCATTTTGAGACCAGGTAGTGCGCTAACATCGCACGACCAAATCTCGAAGATGATAGTTCAGAGTTATAAAGATACACCAAGTTCTGCATATTTGAAAACGGACGGAAAGCAATCAAGTGCGGTATCGCAGACTTTTGCCGGAAGGAAGCAAGTAGAAGAGCAGGGCTTGGGAAGAAAAATAAATGTCTCAGAAAAAGAGACAACAGGAAATAAGAAGACAAGCACCTCCTTGGTGAAAGGGACGGAGAATCTGAAGGATTCCTCGAAATTGGATCCTACCGAGGTCAAAAAGAGAATCAGGTCAGATGACAATACGCCACCTGACCCGAAAAAGAAAAAAGCAACGGAGACTGTATCCTATAGCCAAGCAGCTAAGGAGCACCTCAAAGTTGCTATCATTGATAAAAGCCATCTTGCAGGAAAAATACCAGTGGAGGCCAATAGGCTGAAACTGGCACAAGCCTTCAGAGGATGACAACCATGAGAAGTAAGGAAACGAGCGGTGATTCCCAGGTTTGAATGGAGCCTTTTCGATGGTGACATTTTTAAGGTAACCTGTGAACCTGTGGACATAGTTTTGAGAGACGCAATTGAAGCCTCGGATACGATCGAAATTATTGGAAACAGACCCGGCAAACGTTTAAAGGACTCCGATTTAAGAATTTGCAGTTGGAATGTAAGAACACTCTATCATCCAGCTGCATCTAACAAAATTGAAAAGTTGTCGCCCAGTTCAGAGCACGAATTTCCAATGTTAAAAAAGGACGCACCAGCCATAATAGGAAGTTTAACATTGGAAGACTCCAAACACCTGAGATAGCCTTAGCATACAAGGAGCGATTAAGTAATATACTCAATACCACACCTCTACAACATAATCTCTCCGTCAACGGAAAATGGAAACAATGCGCAAACATCATCACGATGGCTGCTACACATACCGTGGGTTTTGAAACACCTCGCGTGAGAAACCCATGGTACGACGATGAATGTTTAGCAAAGACGGTAGAGAAAAATGAGGCCTACAGGAAAGCGCTGCAACGTAAAACAAGAGCAGCTCAAGAAGAGTATAGAGCGAAAAGAAGAGACGAGAAGAAAATTTTAAGGCGCAAAAAACGTTTATTCGAAAAGTCTCAACTTTTGGATATAGAATCAAACCGAGACAGAGGCGAAGTACGGAGCTTTTATAAAAAAGCCAAGCAGCTTGCAGCTGGTTTCAAGCCCCGTACACACGCGCTGAGGGATGATTCGGGAGATTTGGTAACCGATACGCAAGGGATATTAGAGACATGGAAACAGCATTTTAAGAACCTGCTGAATGGCGCAAACATAGAAAACACAGATACGCCTCGCCCTAACCCAGTCAACTCCGAAGATACAGATACACCCAGTCCTGCAGAAGTGGAAGCAGCCATCCGAAAATTAAAGAACAACAAAGCTGCTGGACAAGATAACCTGCCAGCTGAACTTTTTAAGGCAGGAGGTGAAGTGATGATTGAATTCATGCACCAAATCATCAAACAAATCTGGATCGAGGAGAGCATGCCTGATGACTGGAATTTAAGTTCAATATCTCCTATATTCAAAAAGGGCGATTCCATGTCCTGCGCCAACTATAGAGGAATATCCCTATTAAACGTTGCGTATAAGATCCTTTCCAATATTCTGTGCGAACGTTTGAAGCCTCATTGTAACGCTGTGATAGGAAACTATCAGTGCGGCTTCCGTCCTGGTAAATCAACCACCGACCAGGTGTTCGCATTAAGGCAGATCCTGGAGAAGGCCCTCGAATTTCAAATCGATACGCACCATCTTTTTATCGATTTTAAATCTGCCTATGACAGCATACATCGATCAGTGCTTTACGAATCAATGTCGGAATTTGGTTTCCCAGCCAAGCTTATCCGTTTGTCAAAAATGACCCTGGAAAACACCCGGTGTGCTGTGGTGATTGGGAGGCACATTTCTGATTCATTTCGAACGTGGTCCGGATTTCGACAAGGCGATGCGCTGTCATGTAATTTCTTTAATCTGGTGTTGGAGCATATAGTGCGACGTTCCGGTGTGAACACGCAGGGCACTATATTTTACAAATCGGTGCAGCTCCTGGGTTTCGCTGATGACGTCGATATTATCGGAACATCACGACGAGCAGTCATCGAAGCCTTTACACAGATTGAAGAGGAAGCAGGTAAAGCGGGTCTTCTCATAAATGAGAACAAAACAAAATATATGCTGTCGACAAATAAAATGTCCTCACAACATCATATAGGACACAACATCACTGTCGGCTCATATAATTTTGAGGTAGTTCAGGAGTTTATCTACCTTGGAACCAACATCAACTCCATCAATAACATCGATGTTGAAGTAAGGCGAAGAATTACCCTTGCAAACCGTTGCTACTTCGGTTTGTCGAAACAACTGGGTTCAAAGCTCCTATCCCAAAATACCAAGGCACAATTATACAAAACGCTCATCCTTCCGGTGCTGCTATATGGTTCTGAATCGTGGACATTACCAAAAGCAAGCGAGCATGCACTTGGTATCTTTGAGAGAAAAATTCTTCGTCGCATTTATGGTCCTGTGTCTGACGAAGGGGTTTGGAGAAGAAGATACAATGCCGAACTATACCAGCTGTACAACGACATGGACCTAGCTAAAAAAGTCAGAATAAGACGGCTTCATTGGCTAGGCCATGTAGAGCGTATGGATGAAAATGCTCCGGCTAGGAAACTCTTCGAATCCAAACCCCAGGGAACGCGTCGTCGAGGGAGGCCACACCTTCGTTGGAGAGATGAAGTATCGGCAGATGTGAAAAAACTACAAATCACCAACTGGAGAGATTCCGCTCGTGACCGAAATCAGTGGAGGACAATTTTGCGCCAGGCCCAGGACCTTCAAGGTCTGTAGCGCCCAACAAGTAAGTAAGTAAGTGAACCTGTGGGCATGAATTTGCTCTCAATTTCGTACAGAAGAGTGTAGAGGAAAATAAGATGATGTGGGAAGGTGCCAATCTACAGGTGGTAGATAAAGCATCGGTTCCAAGATTAAGGAGAATATCAATATGGCTCTCAAATGGGTTCATACCATCCGAAGAGATACTAGGGGCCCTGGGCATCATAAATGGTGACCTGGACCTCAAGATCTCTGTATGGAATATACTCACATGAGTATATTCCATACAGAGAAACACATGATAGAGGTACCTGGCTGTTACTAGGTGTGCCGAAAAGTGCCCTACAGGTTATTAAGGATGCCTCATGCTCACTTTTTTACCTTGGTTTTACCTTGGTAAAAAAGTGAAGGTGATGCTCCCTGAACCGCGGGTAAATAAGGCAACACTAGTGGTGGAGGAAGTAGTAACTGGGGAGAAACCGATAGAATCTGACTCCCTCTTCAGTAACCAAACGATCACCAGCTCGCTACTGAAACAAAAAGAGCAGCTGGAAATGAGCGGGGAAGGAGGTTCTGAAGTCGAGAATGAGTCCATAGCTTCCTTCAACTTCGACGATGAGGCCGTGTCGAACAACGAAGGGTTGTTGGACTATGGACTCATGGACGACTCCTCAGGGGACTCACTCGAATCCACAATTGTGGCGGCCAGTATTGAGCTACGCTGCAAGGAGTTGAGTGAGCCCCCGGAAGAAGAACCATCCTCCCGAGAATAATATAAAAAAAAAAAACAAAAAAAAAAAAAAAAGAGAGAAAGCGTGAACACAAAAATTGTTCAAGCAAATCTGCACAGAAGCAGTATGGCAATGATCACACTCTCATGGAAAGAATGGAAAACGAAAACATACTCCTAGCCTTAATCCAGAAACCCTGTACTAAGGATAACAGGATACTAGGATGGAGTACCAAGAGGTTTAACTGTTTCTATGACACTGGTGAAGGTAGGCAAAGAGCATGCATAATAGTGAACAAACTACTAAAAGTTGTATCAATCCCGCAGCTTATCAGTAAGGATTCAGTTGCGGTACAACTTGAAGTAGCTATAATCATACCTTCCGTATGACGACATAGCCAGCTCTCCGACTAAACAAATCATTAAAATAATAGAATATGCAGAAAAAACAGGATGGAACTGTTCATAGGATGTGACGCTAACGCACACAATAAAGTATGGGGTATTACAAACGATAACAATAGGGGTAAGTCTCTTTTAGATTATTTAAGTACTACTAACATGAATATACTTAACAAAGGAAATAAGCCAACTTTTATTAATAAGAATAGAAGAGAGGTAATAGATATAAGTATAGCAAGTAATAAACTAACACGCATGGTAACAAAATGGCAGGTGTCTGAGAAACCTTCTTTCACGGACCACTGCCACATGATCATTGGTATAAATCTGGATAAACCAGAAGAAAGCGATTTTAGAAACCCAAGGAAATGTAATTGGGATCTATATAGAAACAGACTAAGGGGGAGACTGAGGACATTCAATCAACTCAATTCTACCCCAGAGATAGATAATCAAGTAAGTAATATAACACAAGCTATTACGAAATACTTCCAGGAAGCATGTCCAATTACAAAGCTTAAGACAAACGTTTTTCCAAAGTGGATGAATTGGGAAATACGAAATATAAAGAAAATAAGGAATCCCAATCGGAAAGCTGCAAAGTAGTTCTAAGATGCTACAAATCTGAATGTAGGAAGGCGAAGAAGAAAGCCTGGAAAGAATATACGGAGCAAATAGGGAACACGAGAGAAGTGTCTAGACTTAAACAAGTCTTATCCAAGACACACTCACAATCAGAACTGATTGAATGAAATGACGGATCAATGACGACAGATATGAAAGAATCACTGGAAGTGCTGGTAAACAGTAGTTTTCCAGATAGCGTTTTTGTGGAAAGCTCAAACACAAATGCGCGAAACTCTGAATCATATATAAATATATCGAACACCGAAAACGAAAAGGTAAAACGGATGATAACACATGAAAGAAGAAAATGGGCAATAAACTCATTCAAGAAGTATAAATCCCCAGGAATTGACCAAATATATCCAATAATGCTCCAAGAAGAGTGTAACCTTCTATTGAACAAACTTTGGGAAATCTACAAGACATGTTTTAGGTATTATTATACACCTAAGGAGTGGAAGAAAGCCAAAGTAGTATTCCTACAAAAACCAAATAAGGTTAGTTATAGTAAAGATAACGCATACAGACCAATAAGTTTAACATCCTTTCTACTAAAAATCTTAGAAAGGATCGTTGAACTTGAAATGAGAATCAAGATTGACAAAAACATCAACGTATGTCAACACGCCTATATCAAGGGCAGATCAGTAGACTCTGCACTTCATAGCGTAGTGAGCACAATAGAAGACGCTTTCATGATATTGAAGGAGCTTTCAACAATATAAAAATGGAGAGCATAATAAATAACCTAAACAACAAAGGTATTGAAGGATACTTAGTAAGATGGACTAACTCTCTACTAAGGGACAGAATTATCCAAGCAAATTTTGGTAGCGAAAAAATTGAAGCAATAGTAGGGAAAGGCACGCCTCAAGGAGGCATTCTGTCACCACTACTATGGCTTACAGCAATAGACTCACTTTTAGACTCCATAACAGAACAAGGAACTAAGATTATATGTTACGCTGAAATCATGGCAATTAAAAGAGGAGCAGAAATACTTCTAAACAGAGTTATAAACGCAGAAAACCTAATTTATATATAATCATAACCAACAAAAAAGACTCAGTTTTAGGAGATAAGATGCAGGACGCAATAAATCTCGTATCGGTTTGGACACAAGAAAATGGACTCAAGCTAAACCCAGAAAAAACAGAACTATGCCTTTTTAACAGAAGAAGGACAGTAAGTAATATGAACACCCCAAGCATAGGGGGAACACGACTTAACTTATCACAGAAAGTTAAATATTTAGGAATAATTTTCGATGTAAAACTAAAATGGAACGAACACTTAGAGGAAAGGAAAAATAAGCAACAAATAACTTACTGGTTCTGCAGAAGTGTAATTGGGAAAACGTGGGGCTTATCTCCAAAAGTAGTGCACTGGATTTACACCTGTATAATAAGACCTATGGTCACTTACGGGTCGACAACCTGGTGGACCTATGGTTACTTACGGGTCGATAACCTGGTGGACCTATGGTCACTTACGGGTCGGACTCTGGAGAGGAAAAAACACATAAAAGCACTTACACAGATACAACGCCAATGCTGTTTAGGCATCACTGGCGCAACTAAGACAACAGCAACAAGATCCTTAGAGACTATGCTGAATATAACACCTATTAAAATTCATACAAAACGTATGGCAATGGATACAGTAATACGTTTACGTACAACAGAAGAGTGGAAGGTTATAAGTAGAAAGACACCACATGAGAAAATAACCTCAACGTAAACGAAGAGTTCCGAAAAATCTTCACAGAGGAAGGACAATGGGACTACAGTAATGTAGAACAATGTCCAGATAGAAGTTTTAAGATAAAAATACCACGAAATGTTGAAAGTAAAATCACCGACGCAGTATACGAAAACCATATAAAGATATATACAGATGGGGTTAAGAAGGGTGAGTATTGTGGAATTAGTATCTACTGTGCAGATCCTTTCTTAGAAACAAAAACAAAAATGAATAAGAATGTCACGATCATCCAATGTGAAATCATGGCAATTAAAAGAGGAGCAGAAATGCTTCTAAATAGAGGTATAAACGCAGAAAACATAATTTTTTGCTGTGATAGCCAAGGAGCCATCAAATCAATAAATAGCGAAAAAACGAAAGCAGCAACGACTATATGCTGCAGAGAAGCACTAAACTCTTTAGGAGTGACAAATGAAGTTTTACTCTACTGGATACTGGATACCTGGGCACTCCGGTGTAGAAGGAAACGAAAAAGCGGATAAACTTGCAAAAGAAGGCGCTAGAAATAATGAGTCTGAGGAGTTAGTGGTTGGACTAACAATGCAGGCCATGAAAATAAGCACGATAAAGTGGGAAAAACCCACACAATTGAATACCTGGAGAAGCTCGGAGGGGGCGATTTAGACAAAGAATTTCTGGGGAATACCGGATGCGGAAGACAAAAGTCATTCTGGCGCTGAATAGAGCCGACCTAAGATTACATGTAGGCGTAATTACAGGGCATCTCATGCTCAGAGGACTCGCGGCCGGAATGGGCCTTAAAGAAAACAACATGTGCAGGGGATTTGGAGAACAGGTGGAAACGGTGCTTCACGTACTTTGCATATGCCCAACACAGAGAACGAAGAGAGCAAATATCTTGGAGGGTTACTACTGGGAGGACTTCTCAGAAGTGAAAAAAAAGAAACCGACAGAAATTGTTAGATTCATAAGAGGTATTAATTGGCTCAGTGACGAAGTCTGCTGAGAGACGGAGGTGAAATTGCTGAGAGGGGGTACAACGGGCCGCAAGGCCTAAGTGCGAAGGAAATAAGACAGTCAGATGACGTATTCTTATATCCACCCTAATAACCAAACAACCAAAACATAAACAAGCACACACCATTAAAGAAACAAGAACTAAAAAAAAAAAAAAACGCATATATAATATATTTTATATGCCAAACCAATGCTATTACCAAAATATAGTGTACTCTATATTATGCTGTGCAAATGATAAATATATATGTATTGGCTGTACACAGTATACACACTGGTATAGATCCATATATAGTTATATATCTAATTAGAATTTTATTTTTCGTTTTTCAATTCTCTTTGCAAAAGTTTCCTTTTTATATTTTGGTTGAATTGAAAAAAAGTGTGAATTGTTGGATGTAGGTATAGGTACATCTAAAATAAATGTGCTAATTTCCCAAAATATACTATCTTTATAAATCGCCAACATTTTCATTAGAATATAAATTTTTTATAATGGTTATTATCTTATTGTTTTTGATAAATCTGACGTTTTGATATAGTACCTCGATTCTTGGGTATATATTTAATTTATTATAAAAAATTTATTGATACACTACAGATCAAATTTTGTAATTTGTATTACATATTTATATTATTAATAATTATAAATTACTATTTATTTCATAAAAGCAGATAGCAACTAATAAAATAATATTAATAAATAGTACCTACGACAATTTAAAACATTACTATTATTAAAATCATTCAGTCAAAATAAGATCGTAAAAATGTCCCATCTCAACTCTAATCTTTGTACGATCACACTACTTTTGTGTATCTTTATATATTAACGGTCTCTGCTATCATGTTCTATTGCTGGATGTTTAAATAAGATTTCTTCAATAGATATGCTTTTTGTGATTTGTTTTTCTTGTTGTTTTGGTTGTTGCTGTGGGTTTTGTTGTGGTTGTTGTTGGTTATATTGAAGTTGTTGTTGATGTGAATTTTGTTGAATTTGTTGTGGTTTGGTTGACTTTACTATTTCGGTTTGATTAAGGTTTTCTGTACCTTTTTGTTTGTTTAGTTTAGTTGGTGTAGTTTGAGGTTTGTTGATTTTCCGGTAATTGTTGATTTTGCTGTTGTTGGAGTTTGTTTAATGAAATCATTGTGTTTTAACTTTTAAGTTCTGACTAATTGGGTTAAGTGGTTGTTTAGATATGTAATTATTATAAATTGTTATTGTTTGGCCTTTGGAAACTTTGTTATCTGTTTTTACTTTAATTATATCTTCTCCTTTTATGTAAGATGGACAATTTTTATCTGTAGATGGGGTGATTAAATTCGAAGTTGGTTATTTTACAATTTACAAATAGTCGGATTAAATTTCTATGTGTTCAGGTTTGTTTTGGTTTTCCGTTTCTTTGGCACAATTACTGCATTTTCTCTCTATGGTCCCATTTTTGACACTCGTTTCACCCCATTGGATTTCTATAGTGTTTTTGTACCTTAATGTTTGTGAATTTTTATTTCATTTGGTGGTCTACTGAGTCAAAAGTTGTGCAAATTAATCTGTTGCATCTGTATGTTGTGTTTTGAGCTATATTAGTATTAGTTTTGCTATTTGTTTTCTCAAGTGTAAATTTTAGTGTTTTTGTCTTGATTTTGATTTATATCTGTGTATAGATAATATATTTTGTTTTTTTTTCTTCAAGGACTTCCTCGTCGGTAAGATGGCAAATTTTTCTGCAATAGATCATACCTTGCAAGATATTTAGTTGTTTGCAGTATTCTACATCAAAATCTATGTCTCCAAATTGTTTTATTTTTAGGAATTTTTTTTCTGTTGAAATTGACAGCACCTCTATTTGTTTTACACAGGTAATTTACTTTTTCATATACTGTTTAATTAATTATGACTGATAATAATTTAAAAAGATTGTTCAATTAAGTTAAATTTATTATCCACTGCTCACTTTCTATTATTTTGTTTATAACAATAGCTTGTGTTAATTTATCTTAATTTATTTATCTTAGCCTTGTTTTTTTCACTGATACACGAAATCGTGCTTTAATATAACATAAAAAAATGCTTTTTCTAATTTTGTCAATTATAGACCAGTGGTTCTTAAGCTATTTAATTTTTGTACCCGTTGGTCAAATTTTCAAAGTTTGGCGTACCACACGAACCATTTCTTTATACATACGAAAAATAAGAAGGATTTGTAATTATATGTATTTATTATTATAATAAATTTAAAAAAAATAATTAATTTTTTAGCATTATTTAATAAATTATAAATAGTGTGGTTTTATTACCATAGTATGTATATTAGGAGCATTAATATATAGCATAATTTTAATAAGAAGGATAAATTTGCTTATTTGAGATGATTTTAGCAATGTCAGGACTAATTTTGGTTAATTTTAAGCGTAAGCTGGGCTCAGTATTCAGTCAAGTTCTATGTCTATTTGTAATATTGATCATAGCTGAAAATCCAATTTCACATAATTACGATGTTCTGAACAGCGTTAGAAATTTAATAGCTCTGTTGGAAATTATTTTAAGTTCAGTTTTTCTGGTTAGACTGGACAGTTCAACGTACCAGTAGTGAGTGATACGCGTACCATAGTTTAAGAACCGGGGATGTACACCATATATTTTGAGAAATTAGCACATTTATATTTTATACTTATATTCAAAGTTTTTATTTTTCAATTCAACCACCAAAACGTTTTCATTAGTAGTTTTACAATTATTATTAGTATCCTTATTTTATAATTCTAACAAAAATATATATGCAAGTAGATATGGGTTTTTCAATTTTGGACCTTAAGAAAATTAAAACATATCATTCATGCAAATGTAAGTGATAAGAATTGAATAAAGTTTATTTCGGGCCGCTGAACCTTATTAGGTTTTTCGGGCCATATACTATTTTTTTACCAAATATATACTAAATTTAATCTTAAACAAATTAATTATAAAGATAAATTGCAGAAGCTGAAAACAATTATGAAAGTAAAAATGAAAACAAACAAAAAATAAATGTAAAAATAAACAAATAACTATAGTTAATTATGTAAACTAAAATAGTGTTAAGAACTAAAAAATATTTCTATACAATATTATTGGGCCTTTCAATTTTTTCTCCATGAAGTGCTCACTTTCATCCTATACTTTTGTATCCATTCTTCTTTTGTGTAAATGAGTAACGGTTTTTTTTTTAAAAATATATATGTAATTCCAAGTCTATAGGATGAGCACGGTAACGGCTTTTACACATAGATTGAGGTGCCTATTATGTATTTCGATCGAAATTAATCGAATCGTTCATCGTTATCGTTAAAGTTATTCGATTGTGATCGTTAGTGTCATTATGTATTTCGATGAAAATTTGATCGAAAGTGTTTAAAAATGCTGCCATTGTAAAATTCAAATCTACGATGAAAATGACATATGTTTCATTCTTTAACTGTCAAATTCAAATTATTATACAAAAAAAAAAACAAAACAATAATGTTATATTTAAAATTTTAAAGTTGAAAATAAGTTGAAGTGTTTAAATAAAATATAATTATAAAATTATATAAGTTTTTATAAATAAAATGATTTGAGCAGAGTTAAATTTTTCAATTTCTGATAGTGCTGAAAAACGCTATCAAATTGCAGAATTAAAAAACAAGCGAACATATATTCGGGATTATTCTAATCCACTAGATTTGGAAGATTATACGTATGTTATTTAAACATAAATTTGATGAGTTATTATCTACATTATTAAAACTATTAAATTAAGACAAAAATTGAAATAGCCAATAAGTAATACGTCGATTCCAAATATAATTAAATTGGTTAGTGTATTAAGATTCTGTGCGGTTTGTACCAAGCAAATGATTTTCAACGTAGGAAATGATTTCCATG
The DNA here is from genome assembly GCA_963942445.1 of Argyra leucocephala. Classification (NCBI taxonomy): domain Eukaryota; kingdom Metazoa; phylum Arthropoda; class Insecta; order Diptera; family Dolichopodidae; genus Argyra; species Argyra leucocephala. Next base: position 59,785,983 of record OZ012679.1, on the reverse strand, counting down.
TCGGACTAGCACAGCTAATTTTTTTTTGTTCTTAAAGAAGTTTTATATGTATTTGCAAACATTATTTTTATGATTAAAGCAGAATTACTGAAATAATTGGAGCAGTAGATGGAAAGCTTATTCAAATTAAATCACCGAAGCAAAACGTACAACATTTATGTTTTTTTTTTTTTTTTTTTTTTATGCATAGCCAAAACACTAGGTGGGAACCTTTTATACCGATTGGTACGTTTGGCTAGGGAGGGAAAGGAAAATTTGGAAAGGAGGATGGTAAAAGGGAAGGAGGAAAATTACGAACGAAGGTGTTAATGTTCGTCTTGAATTTGTTTAGGTCATAAATATAAAATTTGTCATGTTTTGGGAACACATAAGATGGAATTTGGTTCCACATTCGGGATGTTGAAGTTATAAACGAATTTCCATAACTTGTCTTTTGCCATCTAGGGATTTCGATGGTGTAGGGATGAGCACATGCTGCCCTTCGTGTTTCGCGAGGGAAACGCTTAAGTGGAGGTAATATAGATTTAATTTCCACTGAGCATGTGCCGATGCCTACGAGATATCTATAAAAAAGTGAGAGAGCTCCGACTATACGACGATGTCCAAGAGGAGCAAGATGGGCTGTCACATTTGGGTCGTTGATTAGACGAATAGCCCATTTTTGGACTTTATCCAAATGTTTTAACGCAATACTAGAAGCGCCAGCCCATATGTGAGAATTGTACTCCATTTTGGGTCGTATGAAAGCTTTATAGATTTTCAAGAGGTCACAGGGGGAGAAGTAAGCCTTGCAGCGGCTAAGAAAACCCAAACATTTGGCTGCGTTTTTTGCAACATCAAATATATGATCATTCCAGATCATTTTTCGATTAAGGTGCATACCTAATATGCTTAAGCTTTCAAACCGCTGAAGTTTATCTTCCTGAAACAAAAGAGTAGGATCAAAAATGGAAATTTTTCGGGAGATTGTACAGCTCTGAGTTTTAGAAGAGTTAAACTCGACTCTGTTTTTTATGCCCCAATTAGCTATTGCGACCAAATCGTGGCTGAGGGAACTAGCCATGATGTCTCTTTTGGTTGACACAGCGGTGGATGTAGCTTCAGATTTTTTATGAAAATCGTAGGAGGCTACTAGGGTGCTGTCGTCTGCAAAGCTGTGGATTGGATTGAAAGTGGTTTGGAGCAAATCATTTATAAATATAAGGAATAGGGTAGGTGAGAGAACTGATCCTTGGGGAACACCAGCGTTTATTTGGAATTGAGTATGATATGAATGTTATAGTAGAAAGGGATTTTTTAGCTTTAATGCAATTCTGATAAGTTTATACTTTATTGTAATTAGTTTACATTATTATAACAGTTTTTGTTTTTAGATATGGGATCATAATCAGGTAATTGGTTTTGTGAGTGCAAGATATCCTGGTACCTCTTTGAAAAATTTATAATGGTGTCTCATTATTTACACTATAACTTTTCATATTGCAGTCTATTTGTAACAGGCCTTTCATTCCTATTAAAATTTATTTCTAAAATCTTTTATTCTTATTTACAAAATCTCTCTTTCGATGTCTCTTTCGTGGTCAAATTTTACATCGATAAACTTTATCGATTTCGTCGACAATTTCTGAACGATATCGTAATACATAATGGCAATTTTACATTTTGACATTTCGTTCGATCAAATTGTAATCGTTATCGAAATACATAATAGGCACCTGACATTTATGATATATCTACTAATTTAAGGTGCCTATTATGTATTTCGATAACGATTACGATTTGATCGAACGAAATGTCAAAATGCAAAATTGCCATTATGTATTACGATATCGTTTAGAAAATCGATAAAGTTTATCGATGTAAAATTTTACCACGAAAGAGACATCGAAAGAGAGATTTGTGTACAAATTATTTCAATTTTGAATTGAAAGGATAAAACAAAAGAGGTACAAATATATTTTATTTATATTGGACATTATATTATTTTATTTATATTGGACACTTGGTGTTTTGTTTTATATTTATGATATTTTTTGAAATAAAAATAAATTTAAAAGTTGAAATGAAAGTAGGTATTTTACTTTATTCTTCATAATAATTTTTTATTGAAATAAATTTTAATAGGAATGAAAGGCCTGTTACAAATAGACTGCAATATGGAAAGTTATAGTGTAAATAATGAGACACCATTATAAATTTTTCAAAGAGGTATCAGGATATCTTGCACTCACAAAACCAATTACCTGATTATGATCACATATCTAAAAACAAAAACTGTTATAATAATGTAAACTAATTACAATAAAGTATAAACTTATCAGAATTACATTAATGCTAAAAAATCCCTTTCTACTATAACATAAATGTTGTACGTTTTGCTTCGGTGATTTAATTTGAATAAGCTTTCCATCTACTGCTCCAATTATTTCAGTAATTCTGCTTTAATCATAAAAATAATGTTTGCCTGATTTTTTTCTTATAGTGCGTAATGGATTTGATTCATTTTGCACATAATTATAAACTGCAAATACATATAAAACTTCTTAAGAACAAAAAAAAAATTAGCTGTGCTAGTTCGACATGGAAATCATTTCCTACGTTGAAAATCATTTGCTTGGTACAAACCGCAAAGAATCTTAATACACTAACAAATTTAATTATATTTGGAATCGACGTATTACTTATTGGCTATTTCAATTTTTGTCTTAATTTAATAGTTTTAATAATGTAGATAATAACTCATCAAATTTATGTTTAAATAACATACGTATAATCTTCCAAATCTAGTGGATTAGAATAATCCCGAATATATGTTCGCTTGTTTTTTAATTCTGCAATTTGATAGCGTTTTTCAGCACTATCAAAAATTGAAAAATTTAACTCTGCTCAAATCATTTTATTTATAAAAACTTATAATTTTATAATTATATTTTATTTAAACACTTCAACTTATTTTCAACTTAAAAATTTTAAATATAACATTATTGTTTTGTTTTTTTTCGTATAATAATTGGAATTTGACAGTTATAGTACGTTTTCAAGCTCATGTTTATGGATAAACAACTAGCTCATAAACCAATCAAATGTCAAGTGTTCACAAGGTTTTTTGGAAAACCACCAGCTGTTTATTGTTTATATAAAACTATACTACTGTTTATATAAAAAAATTTTTTGTATTATCTTTGAGTAAAACTTAAGCTATTATAATTGGTCATACAATAAATGAATAAAATAAAAAAAAATATGGAGGATTTAAAAAAATGATAATATCAGAGAAACAAATAAAATAATTCACATTTTAGTTTATTACCATACCCACTTTACTCACTTCAACATTTAGTTCTGAGAATCTTTCAAAAACGAAATACAAAAATATTCAATTTACAATTATATAAAAAAAATAATCATCATTTTAATTTATTATCTCTTTTTCCATTTGAATTTTTTACTTATATATAAAGCCTTATTATTTATACATTTTTAATATATAAAACTGATTAAATTAAGTGAATTAAAAATAAAAATGCATCTTTTACAATATCCTTTGTTTTAATTCTTCTGTTAACTTTCCATGTAAGTCTTGTAATTTCTCAATCATTTCTATAACTCCATAGAATTTTTCTTCACTTTTTTCTATTAAAGTTATACAAGATTATCCAATTAATCGTGCTGATGATAATTAAAAAAACAAAAACAAAAAGAAATCAAAATACCAAGAATAGATGAAATTATGTGAATTTGTGTGAAATTAGTTTAGCTTCAATTAATGATCATAAAAAAAACGAAAAATCAAGTATAACTTCTCAATTATCATCAGCACGATTAATTGGACAATCTTGTATAACTTTAATAGAAAAAAGTGAAGAAAAATTCTATAGAGTTATAGAAATGATTGAGAAATTACAAGACTTACATGGAAAGTTAACAGAAGAATTAAAACAAAGGATATTGTAAAAGATGCATTTTTATTTTTAATTCACTTAATTTAATCAGTTTTATATATTAAAAATGTATATTTAATAAGGCTTTATATATAAGTAAAAAATTCAAATGGAAAAAGAGATAATAAATTAAAATGATGATTATTTTTTTTATATAATAATAAATATGTGAAACAGCTGATTGTTTTCCAAAAAACCTTGTGAACACTTGACTGGTTTATGAGCTAGTTGTTTATCCATAAACATGAGCTTGAAAACGTACTATTAAAGAATGAAACATATGTCATTTTCATCCTAGATTTGAATTTTTACAATGGCAGCATTTTTAAACACTTTCGATCAAATTTTCATCGAAATACATAATGACACTAACGATCACAATCGAATAACTTTAACGATAACGATGAACGATTCGATTAATTTCGAATGTTGAAAACTATGGTGTCGAGACAAAATTACATAGAACAAAACTTCATAAGACAAATATATATGGACAAAATTTCATAAGAGAAAATCACATATAGACGAAATTACATAGAGACAAAATTCCATATGGACAAACTTTTATATTAAAAAAAAATACATTATTTAAATTTATATAAAATTTTAAATTATTTGGTTTTGTAATGAAGGTAGTTTTTTTTTTTTAAAGTAAGAATACTAATTTTTTTATTTGGTTAAACATAGTTACATACTTATATTTTATTAAGGTTTTATAATTTTTAATTTATTAAGTCATATTATGAGCTATAATTTGTATATATTTTTTTTGTTTTGTACTAAAACGTTGTCGTTTGCGTTTACCTGTCGTCGTCAAAAACAGGGTTTCAATGAATGAGTAAGTGGGGGATTGGGGGTAGCAGCCCCCGACTATAAAAACAAAATTTGTATTTTCTTTATAGTTTTTACTTGAATTTGTAATTGTTTGAACAAATAATTTTAAATTTTATAAAAATTTAAATATGTAATATTTTTATACGAGGTGATCCGATTTAGAGCAAAAAACTTTTAAGGGGTAATTGCTTGGAGTATTTGATGACAAAAATTGTTCTAGACGAGAGCTCTATCTTTAAATTTAACCTGGGCTACAGTGTTAAAGAAAATCGTATCAGAAAAATTATGTCTAAACAATATCCACATAGCTCCGAAAAAAATGAAACTAGAGTAAGCTTCTTTGTAACTTTTTTTTTAAATTAATACATCTAATTAACGATGTGTTGGATGATTATCAGGCTTGCCGTTTTTGAATGATGGCTGCACAAACTTAAAATTTTTCTTTTAACAACTGAAAATTTTGTAAAAAACGTTGATTATCTCGAAAAAAACTGGCTTTTTTTTATTTGTTGTGTTGATGCGTTACATCATCCTTTACAACTTTTTCATACACAACTTTCAGACTTGGCGTTTTTCAAATAAAATCATATACAAAAAAAAAATTATGAAGAGGCAAAATTATGAACTAGAGTTGCTGTAGTTGCTCGAGTTTCAATTCCTTCGGAGCTGTAGTGTGTATTACTTAAACCTAATTATTCTAATCCGATATTCTTTAGCCCCCTGTAACTCAGGTTAAATTTCGGGATAGACTCCTCGTCTAGAACAATTTTTTTCCTAAAATACTCCAATTAATCCCCACTTAAAATATTTTTGCTCTAACCAGACAACCCTGTATATGAAATTTTGTCCATATGAAATTTTTATCCTCATTCTGTATCTCACTCACTCTCGCTTTCACGTAAAATTCTCACTCAGCCTTGAAAATATTGTATATTCTGTATCTCGAAATAATTTAGGTGAGAGTAAATGGATATGTGATTGGAAACATATTATGTATAAAAGGTTTGTTCAATATGCAAATGATTATGGAATAGAGTAGAGTCAATGTGTGTTTCTCAGATAAGCACGAAAAGGCGATTCTACCTAATTTACTGTCAAGAATGTAAAAAAAAATCTGTTTTTGTGTGTGATGATCGTTAAACAGAATTTTTTTTGTTGAAAACTCTCTCTCGTGATGACCGAAAATCCCCTCCACAAATTGTGTTTGTTGGTAAGAGGGTATGAAACGTATGTTTAAGCCGTTATCATGTTGATTCGTGGAAACCGGCACGTTGTGATGAACGAAACCACTATTAAAACATCTTGTTATGTAAAAGTACACATATTTCACTAAATACCCCATACACATTTAAATCTGTTTAAAAACTTGTTTCGAAACTTGTGGAATTTATTCGTGTGTGGGGTTGTTTCCAAACAGTTTAGAAAATCAATTTTTTTTTTTTAAATTTCTATAATTGTTATTAATGCGATAATTTTATCCGCCATTTTCTTTAGTTGCATCTTGTCTTGGCTTAACTATAGTAAAGTTTCTGTTCTTGTTTAAGCAAAAAGTTTCTTAGTTTGTGGCGATGGTGAACAGAGAAATCAGTTTCGAAACAAGTTTTTAAACAGATTAAACAGATATAAACGTGTATGGGCACCTATAAAAATAACACAAATTTAACTTTTGAAGACATATTATGTATGGTCTCATATGGTAAAGCAAATGTTTATAAAAGTTAAAAGAATCATAACTATTTTATTATAAATATAACAATTTTATTTCGTGGTGCTAATTAAAAAAACCAATCCAATCAAACCAAAAAGATGCCCAACTGGTATTTAAGAAAACCTTAATTTTTTTACTTTCGTGACAAAATTTTTTATTTGAAATAGGATATCTGTCACAAGGTCCACAATAATTATAGGGAATGGTTCAAACCAGTAACTTACAAGCAAGGAAATTGAGAGAACCAAAGTTCTTTTTACCTAATTATTTATATTAATGCTTATGGGAAAATAGCAAGAGGGTTCTTAAATCCTTAATAACTTCTAAGGTAAAATAAATAAAACTAAAATTAACTAATTGACAAATAAAAAATAATACCACAATCTATATTCACAACACTTTTGTTTGTGACCGTGTAACTTTTAAGCCACTAGACGTACGTAACAGACGAGTAGAGTCCCTTGTCGCGTTTGGTCGTGCTTTTAGTTTGTGCACGGCTTTTCACATGTTTTTTTTGTGAAAAAAAATATACACCAGCAGGAATATTTCAAAAAACAATTGTGTTACATACATGCAAATGTACACTTTATAGTATATATATAAACAAAACCAAGTAATATAACGTTTTGATTTATTAAATTTATTGCACTACTTTATTATTTTCTAAATTTAACATTTTACATATTCGCTTATTATTTTACTGCTTGCTCTAATAATATTATTGAAAAACTGTCTGTGTCTGTATATATATTCTATGTGTCAGTGTTGACAATATTCAAATTTTGTTAGTTTGTATGACTACTACAATACTCCCCTTCTAGTGATAACGTGTAGGTAGTTTAATGTGCCTACTTGAAGAAGTTTGACGAGGAAGTAGTAGGTAATTTTGGCAATGGTGAAGTTGAGTATGCTTCAAAATTTGTTTTTGACTTCTACATCAGAAGTCAAAAATGCTGCCTTCAGCCTGTCGACTGATAACGTGCTGTTCATTAATATTCACAACGTAATATTTTTAAAATCGCTCTAGTATTTGATATGGTCCGTTATATGAACTTTATAATGGTGTTTTAACCATGTCGTTCCGTATGAGCGCATGTGAACAATTGTTTAGTTCTTTTTGAATGAAGGCTTTTTCTTTTGAATGATTTGAAGTTTCTTTAGGTTTCAGTTGCGACATTATTTGTCGAAATTCTTTGATGAATTCCGATTCTGAGTTTTTTGTTTCCTCACGGAGGTAGCCCTAATATGTCAGGGCCGACATGCCCTTGATGCCCTCCTCCCCCTAAACTTAGTTGACCTTTTTGATAAAGGCCAATAAGTTTGGGGAATTTATCCTGCAGAAGCTTTCTGAGGTCATGTAGTGCGTTTGCAACAACCTGAGTCTCAGCCTTGAAAGAGCTAGGCACTCTCCTACATGTGTGGAGATTTCTTCCTCTTCCTGACAGTGTCTACAGGTTGGACCGTCACTTAGTGCTAGTCTACCCATGTGCTTATTCATATATTAGTTATTTTGGTGTTTGTTAGTGCATATGTTTTGGAGTTTAGTGCATATGTTTTGGAGACTGTGTGGCCTTCATTACGCTCGCAAAGATTGTTTGTTTCCCTCTTCAGGGTGTTTTCTATCGATAGTTTAATATTACCAATAAATATACAAACTGCCGGCTCCGGGCCATAAATGTTTCACGCCGATGATCTAGTTCGTCAGCCTTCTCATTTCCAGTCAAGCCACTATGATCCGGTATCCAGATCAGTTGTACCTCTTTTCAGAGCCCTATGAAGTTTAGGGCTTCCGAATATTCTCCCACAGATCTAGATTTGATGAGGTTACTTTCAAGAGCTTTTAAGGCAGCGTGACTCTCACTAAGGATTCTAATGACTTTGTTAAACCATCTTTGCTCTTTTATTATATTCACTGCTGTGTTTACGGCAAAGACTTCAGCCTGGAAGCCTGTGCAGTGTTTGCCAAGAAAAAATTGAAGTTGTTCTTTGTCAAACCACATTGCAGCTTCCACGCCCGTAAGAGACCCGTCGGTGAAAATGTCCAAGGTATTTGAGACCTAGCCTGCTCTTCTGAACTACGCCAAGTTTCCATTGGATTTCTACTTCGTATCTCTTCTTTAGGGATAATTTTATTCTTCTTTACGTAGTGATGTCTTTACGTAGTGATGTCATCTGTTGACATGAATAAATCTTTCTGCTCCTTTTCTAAGTCCTTTCATAGCCTCTGATCCAACATTCTCTATTATTCCTAAGAGTTTGCAACCTTCTTGCAACTTTGAGAGCCTCCATTCTCACATAAAGATGCATGGGTGGAAGCCCAAGAAGTATTTGCATAGCCGCTGTAGGTGTGGTTCTAAAAACACTTGCTGCACAGAGACACACGCAAGCCTTTGTACTGCTTCTAGTTTTTCAATGAAATTTGCTGTGAATGTTCTCGGAACCCATGCGATGGACCCATAACTAACAATAGGCCTAATGCACACTTTATATAGTCTTAAAATTATTTTCGGTGTTAGGCCCCAATTGTTTCCAAAGGCCCTTCTGCGCAGCCATAGAACTTTCACGGCATTAACACATTTCATCTCGATATGTTTCGCCCAATTGAGCTTCTTATCAAGCCTCTAATCGAAGAACATAATTGAAGAACTAATCGAAGAACATAATTGTTCAGTCTCCTTCTATTAATAAAGGCCACTAAATGTGTCTTGCTGGAATTTATGGTTAATCGATTTGTCTGACACCATTCGATGGTTAAGTTAAGCGCATTTTGCATTTGTGTGCATAGACGCCTCATATATCCTCCTCTTAGAAGAATACTAACATCATCCGCAAAGCCGTGTGATGAATCTTTCCTCATTCAGTATACTTAGGAGTTCGTCTTTCAACATGTTCCATAGTAAAAGCGATAGAACACCGCCTTGTGGGCATTCTCTAACCGCTTTCACCTGAACTTTAGTGGTTTCATCTACCTGGATGAACAGACGACGTGGTTTTTTTTTATTTTATTTTATTTTCAACTCAAAAGCTATAGAGTGTTTCATAATTCTTAATTAAAGTTAATAAATTTTCATCAACAAAACAATTAAAAAATAATATAAGATGCTAACAATTATATTAACAAATTCATAAACTATAAAAGAAAAACAATCTTAAATTTCCTTCTCTATCCATCTGAGTAATGTGTTGTTTACGTTGTTTTTAGTAGTGTCTTTCCTTGCTCCATTTAGGAGTGACTTAAAAGTTACCTTATTAAAGACCCCTTCAATGTCCAAGAATGGAGACCAAGAATTAGAGACCACTTCTTGAAGAACTGAATCAGTAGACTTACCTGCCCGATAGGCATGTTGTTTACTATTCAGGGGTGCCCTGATCAAACATACATCCCTAATATGCCTGTCCACCAGTTTCCCTAGGCATTTTAACAAACACGAAGAGAGACTGTATGCCTGACCCTGAAGCTAGGAGAGAGTCCATAGTTTGTTATCCCTGGTTTAGGAATGAAAGCGACTCTCACTGATCTCGATACTTTTGGAATATATCCAAAGGCTATGCAGCCATTTGCTTATGCTGCTCCTGCATTTTTGAAGCATAATAGGCCAGATTCTATCCGGCCAGGGAGCTTTGTATGGTTCGAAAGAGTTGATAACCCAGGCTAAGACCTCAAGCCATGGACCAATCCGAACTTCCTGGATAGTATTCTCTAGAGGCGAATCTTCGAGTCTACTTCCCGAAAAGTGTCTTCTAAAGAGGACTCTATATGTTTCTTCTTTCAATGCCATGTTGGATCTTTATGATGTTTGCAGATTGTGTAACTTTGCTACTGGATCCCTTTTCAGGGCCTTAAGCAAAGCCGCTCCATCTGCAATATCTTCGATTCCTGCACAAAACACTTTGATTTCCGAAACAATTCTTTGTATTATCTTCTATAGGATTTCCAATCTTCTTCTTTATGAGTTTTTAAGGCTTTATTCAGAAGTTTTTGGCCTTCCTTTTTAGCTACTCCATATCCTGTTTGTTCCACCAAGCAGTTTTTGTTTCTTTAGGTTTTCTGGTGACCGGGCAGGATGCTTCGAAAGTCTCCGTTAATAAATTTGTTAGTTTTTCAACCGATTTGTCTATTGCAGACCTTCGATATCCTGATCGAATCCGCATCCTTAGCCACCAGATCTTGAAATTCTTGCCAGTTGGTTATTCTCTAAAGACCAAGATTTTATCGGAATCAGCCTTTAAGGAGAAATGAATGTATCTATGATTGCTCATAGAGGGTTTCATAGACACGTTCCAGTCTGATCTCTGAAAGAAAAGATCTATAGCACAGAGTTATGTCTATGGTTTCTTGTCGCCTGGAGTTTACAAATGTATGTATTCCTCCAGTGTTTAGGATTTCCGAGCCACTAGAAGTAAGGTATTCTAGGAGCGCCTCGTCTCTAGCATTTGAGTTGGTACTTCCCCAGTTCTCATGATGAGCATTTGCATCTCAGCTAATTACTATGTTAAAATTGTTGTTTTGGGATAGTTGACTACTTGCGCGAGCGCATTTGTTGGAGGGGGTTCTGTTGGAGTCGTAAGGAAGGTAACAAGAAACTATAATAAGTTTTCGCACTTCTCCCTGACTCTTGTGTTTTATGGCAACCGCCGTCAGATCTCCCTGATAACCACTCCCTGTGTTAGGAGCTGTGCGTCAACGCTTGAATGCGCGAACTTTTTCAAGACCCGCATTGTACAGAATGTTCCAGCCTTCCAATGAAAGACCGGCCTGTTCTATTGACTATATTGACTATAGCTCGGGATATGAACCTATTGACCAGTTTCGTTTTCTCCTTTAGCCTTGATAAATCGATATACACGTATAAAAGAGAACCAGAGCCACTAATATCAGTAGTCCAAGTTGCTCTTCTATACGACTGAATTTTCCACTTCGTAGTATCCATATCATTTTGAATACTGAGGACCTTCATGACGTTCTTCTCAGATTCGGTACGGGCCGGGATCCAGATTTTAACTAACTTCGGCTTTGGAAGTTCACTGACCCTCATTGCTGAGAGCCTTGCTCCCTCCCACGGACTGCAGTTAAACGCCTGTTGAAATGATTTGACGAATTTTGCACAATCTTTTTTTATCCCTTGCCAAAAGTATCTTTGTGTAACTAATTTTTATGTACCAATTCGACCTGGATGCGGTAGATGGTATAATTGTTTAATTACATGAGATCGGAATTTATGTGTAATTAAATGACGCATTCTATCTTCCGCTGTATCACAATATTATTGTTGTGAAATATTTGGTATTGTGCATAATATGAATTTAATATTATTAGTATTGTTGTTTTCGTTTAAAAATTTAAAAAAAAAAAAATAAGTTTTTTCATTTTCAAAATTGATAAACTAACATTTTTTTTCCTAAAATTGCAGTTTAAAAAAATATTGACGGAATTTTTGGATAAAAATTCATTTTTTTTCAAACAAATTTGGTACAGTAGTAGCGGCATTAAATGAGTGCAATAATTTTCTTAAAAATATTTGCGAACTTTATTGTTTTTAATCATGGTATGAACTTGTTGCATTTTGAGATGCAAACCTAATATTAAAGCTAATAAAGGTGGATTTTAATTGACCAAAGCATAGAGCATAATATACTCATTTTTTTGTTTCCTAAAGAAGAAACTTTAAGAAAAGTGTGGAAATATGCAATTCTCGGATGAGATTGGAACGTAACTAAATATAGTGCAATTTTTTCGTTATATTTTACTACTGCATATTTGTCACAAATAATAAAAAACAATATACGATAAATAAAGTAATAAAAAAAAACGCACGATGAAAACGAATTGAGGTGGGTTTTTCAAGCTTTGACTGTTATTAAAAATACAAATGTCCGTTCGAGTGGCAGTGAAAATACCAATGTACAGAGACCCATTGGTCTATATTCCACGAAGATTGATAACGCTATGGTTAACATACGTTTCATACCTCTTTGTCTACCAACTAATTAGAAAAGAGCATTATTCAACCAAAAATTTAGCAATTGAACCAATCCATAGATAATTACAAATAAAAGTATGTAATAGTAGGAAGAAGGATACAAAATATCTGCTTGATTTATTATGATTTTAAAAACTGAAGTGGAAATTTTTTTAATTCTTTGTGTTTATTTGTTGTTTATCAAAATTTATGTGCTCAAGCTTCATTTCAATTTTTATTTTAAAATGAAATTTCTTACACTCACACATAGATAAGTGACGCTGAATATTAGTTTAGTGGAAACACCAAATTAGATTGATGAATAGGTCGAATATAGCTGCTGCATGGAATTTAGCCCATATATCGTTTAAAAATGGTTAAAGATAAAAAAAATTATACAATCAATTAAAACACCAGTATAGAATATTCAATTTCATAACAACAAAAATAATTTTTCTTTATTATATAAAAATTTGTTTCATTCCTAGAGTCTTAACTAAATTTTTACGAATACAGTTTCACTTTATATTTTAAATTGTTTTCCAGGTTTTCTTCCCAATCTTTTTTTAATAACTTTCGTTAATAATGTAATATATATCTATAAATTGTATGGTATATATCATACATATATAGACGTATATATATTTAAATTTTATAACTTCTACATTTTTAATTCTTTTTTTATATATTTATTTCATAAATGAATTTTTATAAGTAGATTTATATCTAAATATAAAATTATACGTTTTTGTTTTAGCTTACAACAATATTAACTATCGTGTATTAAAAAGATTAAAAATAAAAGGTAAAATTAAGCCATAAAGCAATTCAGATAGATTTTTCATTTTTCGAAAGTCAATACTATGTAATATGCTCTTTTCGAAAACGAAAAACACGTTGAATGTAGTTTAGCATTTATATTTAAATACATTATACTATATGCAATATATATATACATATAATATAATAAGAAAAGTAATATTTAAAATTAAATTTTCATTATGTACACATAGCTTAGAAATATTTTATTTTTAAAAATTTCTTATTATTAAGAGGTACCTAAAATTATTTATTTATATAAAATAATATTTTTCATTAATAGCAAATAATTTAATTTATACGGTTATAATTAACTAAAAATTAATAAATAAGCTTATATATAATATATATGCGTAGCATATTAGATATAAAATAAATGGATATACATAATATGTAACTCTAGAGGCATATATTGGTTTTATATAAAAATTATTTTGTATAGAAACAAAAACGATTAGTTTTAATTTAATTTTTTTATAATAATTATTATTTTTTAAAATAATTTTGTTTTTTATAACTGAAAATTGTGTATTTTAAATAGAGTGAAAGAGAGAAAAATGCTGATTAACTATTTTTTTCTATTTATAAATTATGTATGTATGTACATATTTTCCAATGTCATCTTTGGATATTTAATTGAATTTAAAATGGATTTTTATTATTTTTGATTTATACATTTAATTATTCTGCAGTTTTGAGATAAAGTTAATTTTTTTATTTTTAAATTTTATTTATTTTAATTTAAAAAAGAAAAAAAATATATTTAAATTGAAATATAAAAATTTAGTTTTTTTTTTTGATTTACAATTTGAATGTATATAAATATTATGAATTGTTTTATATTCATAATTTTTTTTTATTATTTACAACATTTTTCAATATTCAAACATTTATTATAAATAGTTGAAGTGAAATAAATTTCAATAACATTAAGGTAATGTTGTTTTTTCAATTTAAATAAATTATATATTAAAATTATAATTTATAGTTTGAATAGAAAATAAGTGAAGTGAACAAGTTTTTAATGAAATTTTTGATATACATACATATATATTTAAAAAGGTATGACGATTTTTCAGTTTTGATTAATACGACATTGCACAAATATTAATTCAACGTTTTGTTATATGTATGTATTTAGCCTTAATTGACCAATATTTAAAATCTTAAAAAATTTATTGGCTCTAAAAAGGGCGATAACATAAAATGACATTATTTTATATGAGAGCTCAATGCGTACGACAAGAACAGAAAATATCATTCAGCGGGGATACTTTCACAAAAATTGGGGATATTTTCAAAAAATTTGGGATATACTTTGATGAAGTATATTTTTAAAATATCGGGGATAGTTTCTTTATACCAGCAACACTTTTTTAACAATTTTTTGAGTAAATGTATATAAAAAAAAAATAATTTTTTTAAACAGATGGTTTTGACGGTTGAATTGTTGTTTTTTTGCGTATAAAATAAATTTCCCAAATAGAAATTTAGGAAATTATTTGCAACGATCTAGTTTTTTCTTACATACAAATTCAATAAACTATCTCTTTTTTTTTAGAGCCGATAAAATTTTTAACATTTTAAACATTAGTCAATTAAAATCAACCTTTATTCTGAGAAGCGGATTACTCTTTCTCTATCGTTAGAGAGAATATTTGGTATTTTGAGAAGGATTTGATATATTTTATAAAACTCGCAGCATTGTACATACGTTGAACTAAATATAGTCTTTAAATTTATATTGAAACCACATATATTATCATAATATAGAGTGGCAGTTTGATATTGCTTTCCCTTTCTCCCTATATATTTACCGGAATTTTTTAATATTTTGTGGGTTTTGTAGAACAAATTATTTTCAATTTTCTTATTGAATTTAAAATTAATTTACAATTAACATTTACAAACTATGTATTTTTTTTATAGTTTTTCTGTTCTACATATATTATTTAAAATCATTTATAAATCGTTAAAATTATAATGTTGAATACTAAAATTCCTAATATAAAATATTGCAGTAAATAATGTACCAAAAATGAACCAAAAACTTTTCTACATTGTAAAAAAATTTAAAGAGATTATCAATTAATTCAACTTGAAACCCAAATTTAACTTACTACAACTATATTACAACTACTGTACTATTTATTGTTCTATTTGATGAATTTTTAATAGCTTTAAGCTTGGGGTAAAAATTGGAAACTCTTTTTGAATCTATTTTAATAAATAAAAAATATATAAATTTAATTTCTTGTTGCATTTATAAAAAATGAAATAGATTGAATTTTCATGTTTTTTTTAAGTCAAAGTTATAAAATGCATATTACATTTTATTAAGGATTTTAGAACCCTTTTGCTGGTTTCTCATAAGAGCTATAGATTGAAAATTTAAAAAATTTGTTTTGAAGTGTAGCGAAAAAAATAAAACATTGCTGCGTATTTAAATTTAATATAGACATTTTGTAAAATTTGGAAAAATGTTTCACTGTTTTTTTAATTCTACATTTATTTGACATCATTTAATTACTCTTTAATTCTAATTATATAAATTTAATAAATGAAAAAATTTCTAATGATGTAGGTATAAGTATATATTTTTTGTAACTTAGGTAGAATCACCTTTTCGTGCTTAATTAACTTAGCTACTGTAAGTTTATACTACAATATCTATTTATAAATATTATATATGTATATATATTTATTATGTATTTATTTATAATATTTATAATCTCTATCGAGTTTTAAGTTTTCGCGTCTATTGTTCCTTGAAAATGTTTTAGAATGTTCTAGCACAATTTACTTAACAAACCCATAACGATTAATAGGATAATGTTTAAAAAAAAAAACAATATCAAGATGCCAATCTATATATCCATGGTTCTGTTGTACAATTTTTGTTATTATTCAGCTGAATGGCGATAGATATTAATTTATAAATTTTTATTTATTTTATAATACATATATGCATCTTCAGATGAGATAAACAAAAATTTCAACTTACTTAAGAAAAAAAGGTTTTTCGACTAAAAATATTGAATAGTTAATTTTAAATAAAAATTTTAATAAAAATGTGTATAAAAAATTTACCTTGATTTAATTTATTTTTATATTATTTTTAAACTTATTCTTTCTGATTCGTTTTCTTTTACAAATTTTTTCTTATTGATAAATTTATAATTTTACCTCAGTAGAAAAAATCAGGAAACCAAATATAGAATTTTCCGTAGAATATCGCAATTTTTCGTTACGTATCAAAAAATTAGCTTCCCAGAATAAGACCCAATATATTGGACCATATTCCAGCATTCTGCAAAATATAAATGAAATGTGAATTTGACATTCTCTGGAATCCAAAATATATGTTACAATGTCCCGTATTTGATTTTTTAATTTTCAATCGAAATGTCGAAAGTAAAAGCTTATTTTGCACATACATATCTATGTCTGAAATGAAAGTTTTATTTTCAAAATTATTTTTAACATAAAGTGTATTTAACATATTTGAATTTAAAAAAAAAACCAACTTTAGAATTAATAACACAATTCAAACTCTCGAAAAGAAAGTGGCAGAGCATTATTTATTTTCCAAAATTCCATTTTCAAAATGAAACCGTTTCGTATGCGGGAACACTATTATCCAAATTCGCCTGTCAAATTCGAATTTTGAGAATGCTGAAACATTAGTGATTCTGATTACTGATTATATACATATAAATTTTATACGATGAAGTTATATATTTATTTGTGTATACAAAGCGTATAGTATATATTATGCTTTTTATGTTCAGATTGAAGTTCTTGGTTCTAGTAAAATACCACATCAACCATATCGTACGTCCAAAATACCTTTTTTAATATTAATTTATTGCCAAATATCTATCAATTTTTAAAGCAAAATCTCGATAAAAATTTATTTTATAGAAATTTATGATCTTAAGGATAGTACATAATTATATCTTACGATGAAGAACATTTATTTAATTATAATCATTATAATATAATATCTATCATACAAAACTTTTATATGTTAATCCTGTGATATTTAATGTAAGTGTTATTTAGAGGAATAATCAGAATGATAAATTTCACTTTTAAGATATCGAATTAAATATTGAATTTTGCTTTGGCAAGTATTTGGTAACATAATTATTTACATTGTATGAATTTTGTAACTCTTTTTTTTTTTTTTTTTTTTTTTTTATTAAATATGATATTAGCGATATGTTTTTATAATTGTATTAAAATTAAATTTTAGAAAAGGAAAATTATAAACCATTGTTTAATTTGTATTAATGAATGATCCTGAAAGTTTTTTAACAGTTTTTATCATATGAATTTTAACTAAAATTTAAATTTTACAATATAATTTTTAATTTAATTTGATGAAGCTATAATATATAAACTTTTATTAACACGAAATTCAATACGATTTTCAACTCTCAGTTAATAAAACAGATATGCACTAACCTTCTGCTTTTTTGTTTTTTTTTTATAGTTTATATATTTCTAATACATACTCTATTATATAATCGTCTTGTTATTAGAACTGAAATTAGGATTGAAATATTATTTTAATTAATATTTTTTATTTAAATTCATATTTAACACACCTAAAGAAAAACATTACAAGAAAAATAAGTGCATATCAAAACATTTTCTTTTTTAAATTTAATTCATATTATTATTAATAAATTATTTATTAATAAAAATATACAAAAAAAAAAAAAAAAAAAAAAAAAACAAAGAAACAAATAAATAAATAAAGCAAATTGGTTATTATTACATATAAAAATTGTCATTAGTAAATATTAGAAAAGTAAATAAAAATACAAAAATATTTAAGTTAAAAATTTTGGGAGCATTGATATACTTTAAGGTTTTTGTCGATTTTCAATGAAATTTTAATTCAATTATTTGCTCAGTTTTATATTTAAAAAAAATCCTACATTAATCATAAATTTAGATGTATGTATGGATACAATTTTAAAATCAATGAATTATCTATTTAAGTCTATTAAAAAAGCGATAAATTTGATTTACAACAAAATCAAATCATTTATTTAATTCTTATATCAGTTTTCTATTAAAAAATACATATTAGAATTTTAAAGCTAAATAATTTTTAAAAATCTTTTAATTTGCAATACGTAGCTATGTATTTTTTTTAAAAATTATAATAAATAATTTAGTTGATACAACTTAACAAAAATTTTACAAAATACACCTATTTTTGATTGTCGTTTAGAATAAAAAAAAAAAAAAAAAATCTTTCGATTTTTTTACTAAAATTTCAGGAAACTATGCTCTATCATTCGTTGCCTTAAAAATATTGTTATTATTTTACCTTTAGAGTATATTAAAACATGAAGAAAAAAATCACCGAATTAATAACTTTTTGTGTTATAGAAGTACATACATATATGTATGTATATATGTACTGAATTATATTTAGTTTTTTCTTAGACTCGATTAGGTAACTTTTGCTAATATCTGAAATAAATCTAACTGTACAAATGATCAATTAGTTATTTTTTTTTTTAATTTTTTAAATATGTATTTAGCGATTGGAACATTTATGCTATCAATAGGTTTTATATTATATTTTAAATTCTTTTTTAAATTTCATATTTAATTATTGATGTCATATTTTTGGTAATTTTCATTATTTCAAAATATATTATAAATAATGGTATTTAAATTTAATTAATTAATTATACATTTATATTTTTGTAACTATTTTAATTTTTTACTAATCAGACATTTTATTTTCCTTGATTTTTAAATAAAACTATGTATTACATTTTGTCAATATTTTGTTGTGTATTTCTTTTGGTGCATTGAATGCATAAAAAATTGATAACTGTGTTATTTAGAAAATTTTAAAAATATACTCATGATCTACCAAAAACAAAGAAATTTCAAATTAATGTGAAGAAAGAATTTGTCATTTATATTTTTAATCATATTTTGAATATGACATGTTAGTATGTACATATTAATTTACATTTTATTTATTTATCTAAAAAATATATTACAATCAAAATTTTATTATTTTTCAGTATTTAATTGTTGAAAGCAATTTTCTTTAAATTAAGCAATAACTATATACAAAACAATGACTATATTATGTATTTTATGTATAATCATTGCTGCTAGTCTTTTATTAGATAAAAATTCAATCAAATAATATTTCAATTTTGAAATTGTATGAACATATACATACATACATTCATTTTGTCAATATTTTATTCATCAAAATTGGTAAAATATATTCAAATTGAATATTTTGTTTTTGAATAATTTTCTTGCAAATAAATTCAATAACATTTAGATATAAAATATGAGGTTCATTCAATAACATGTGATTGCAATCAATCACAATTAAAAGTAATCCAAAATGTTTAAAATATCAGTAGCCAATGATTTCAAAGATCATATCTTTTTAAAGACTTTCAAAAGATTTTCATTAAAAATATTTTTTAAAAATCAAAAATAACTAGAAAAGTATAGCAAATTCTATACCAAATTTTATTCAATTGCGGTTTACAAGAAATGCCAAAAATGCATTTATCATCTTTCGTCGTAAAACCACAGAATTTAAAAATTTTTTTTATTTATTTATTTATTTTAACAGTTGATCCTACAGATAAATCTGCAAGCCAACTTATAGGTCCTCTTCCCTTTCGAAATGTGGGCCTTTTTTATATTTATTATTTCGTATAAATATTTTTGTATAATATTATATATTATATTATTTTTATAAGTTTTTAATTATTATATTAGAACCGATGTGGTTGTATTGAAAATTACATTTTTAGTAATTTTCACAATTTAAAAAAAATGTCCGGTTCTCACGCGGTTGGAACCCGTTCTCCTCGGTCAAAATTTTTTTATCTGAATTTAAATTTTAAAAATGTTTTATTATGTACAAAATTTATTTTTACCGATCATTTTGCGTCAGAATAATTTTCAAAACTAAATTTTGACATTAAATTCCAATCAACTTATGAATTTTACTTAACAATCAGAAAATTTTCAATCACTTCTATTCAACAAAAAAAAAATCAGTTTCAATCATAAATTTCCTTCCTCCAAATTGTGATTGAATGAAAAAACATGATTGCAATTAATTACAATTAAAAACTATTTGTTATTAAATGAACCTATGAATACTTTCAAATTTACATTTTTCTAACATTTTAAACATAAAAAAAAAAAATTAAATGTTGTTTAAATAAAATTTCCTGTATAAAATTATTCACAATTTATTAAAAGGTGATAGATCTTTGCTAATAATTCGTGAATATTATGTATTAAACATCTTTTATTATAATATGTATATGAATAACGTATCTGTAGATATAATATGTATTATGTACCATAATTAAGTGGCAAAATCCTTATTTAATTGTAATCTTTTTACTTTAATTGTAGTTTTAATAATTTTTTAACAAATTAATTTTTTTTTTTTTTTTTCTGTGAAATAACACAGAAATTGTTTATTATGAATTTTTTTTTTCTTTTGGAATTTTTACTTTATTTTTATTATTAAAATACGCATTTATATTATTTAACAAGTATAATTTGTTTTTAAATTAATTTCAACACAATTCATGTACATATATATATATATATAAATATATATATATATATATATATATATATTTATTTTCTTATAAAAATTTTAAATCGAAATTTTTTCATAATTAGAAATTTACTTATAATTTTGTTGGTATTGATGTTGTTGGTGTTGATTACTGTTATTGAAATTTGTAGTATTCAATTTTTTATTATCACTATATTGATAGCCACTACTATTACTGCTACTGCTTGTGGTATTATTGTTAATTCCCATAGAATAAGAATTAAAATTATTTGAATTATGAGAATAATTTGATGTTTTATTATTAACTTGTTGTTGAAAGCGTTGTTGTGGTTGTGGTTGGTGATGAGAAACTGAATCGCTGTCTGTATCATCATCTTCATCATTGGAATCACCAAATAGCTGACTATACTGAATCTGTAAAAGTTGTGTTTTTGTTTTTGTATTGATAATTATTTCGAAAAGAACAAATATTACTTTACGGATTACTTTTAATAGATTCTTGACTTTATTTTTAAATTATTTAAAATTTAAGAAATTATATTAATTTTTTTTTCAGAATTTCTGTATTCTATATTTTTAATATATATATTATATATGTATATACACACACCAAAATAATTAACTTTTTTTTTCTTTTTGTACTTGACTAGAAATATTTTATTGATAAGATTTCAATTTACAATTTATAAAAGTATAATTTAAATAAATATTGGATTTAGGAATTCATGAATGGTAGAAATAAGTAGAACCACAAAATATTATTGTAGATATTTTCCTTATTAAAAAACAAAAAATAATTTACATTAATTTGAGCATAATGAAAAATTTTGACTTATTATTTCAAGAATTAGGTATTACAGTTTTGAATTAATTTAATAGCTTTGAATTAATTATATATTTGACTAATTAAATACTTTAATTTAAATTTTATCCAATTGTAAAAAAAACATTTACAAAAATGATTTTACAATAAATTTTTTTTTGTGGATTTAAATTTATAATGTTTATTTCAACGTTGTTATCTGTATATCTTTATATATATATATATATATACATATATATATATATAAAATATATATATATACATATATATATATATAAAATATATATATATATTATATATATTTATATAAAAGAAATAAGTAGCATTGTTTTTAATATAATTTAGCAACCAACATACCATAAAGCGAAATACATAAAAAAAGATAACATTAAAAACCTTTCGTCTTTCTGTTTTTTTTTTAATAATTTTTTTTATCCTCTTTATTTTATTCTAACATTTATTTATACAATTAAATTATTTTTATTAAATAGATTTTGAAACAATTTACTTTCTCTTTTCTCTTATCAGTTTTAATACTTTTAGAAAAAAAAAAAACATAAATATAGAAATAAGGAAGATATGCGATAGTGCATTTAAACGTTTAGAATGTTATGTGTTTCTTTTGTCGATTAATTATAATTATTATTGTTATGATAATATCATAATACATACTTTTATTAAATTTTAAATAATGCATTATTATATTAATTAATTTATTAAACTTTTATTTATTATTTTATTATTGTTATACTTATTTTATAAATACTGTGTGTTACCATTTTCCATGATGATTTAAATGCAACCTTTATTATATCTGAATATATATATATATATATATATATATATATTTATATATATATATTTATAATATACCTTTGAATATATCTACATAATATATTATATATTTACATATATATGTATACTAAAACGATAAATTATTTATATTTAAGTTCAATTTTCTTCTGCTAGGCTTCTAATCAAATTTTGTATTTGTTTTATTTTTCCTTTTAGATCCCAAATATTATTTTTGAATATTTTTTGTTCTAATTCATTTTTAAATAAATTTTTTATTTAGCAAATTGAATTTTTCAAATATGTATGTAATTATTATAATTTATTTTATTTTATATCACCAAATCCATTATAATTAAATTTAATAAAAATTTAATTAATAATAAATTAGAAAATTTATTTTTTTACAAATAAAAATTTTGTTTTTAGTTTTTATCATGAGTTAACCCAAATTTCCTGAAACCAATATAATGATAATATAAGAAAAAATAGAAATTAAATATGATTTTTAATGTTAAAAATAAATGATAATCTGATTCGTTTTTTTTTTCTTTCTTTGTACAAACTACGTATAGTCAGAGCAATTTTCAAAATTTCTAAAAAATTATGTAACTAAATTACATATTAAAAAAAAAAGAAAATAAATTATAATCAAATTATTTATTTCTACTGGTTATAAAAAAAAAAAAATTTTGTTAATAATCTTTATATTTGGTTATTATATACAAATGATGATAATTTTTGTTTTCATTAAAATAAGAGAACTGCAATAAAAAAAATTTCTTTTTTTTTACAATGCATATTTTAGAATACGTATGTACATACTAATTATTAAATTAAATTAAATTAAATTTTACCAAAATTAGTTTTGAAATCAATTTTTTTTTGTTATTTATTTACATATACAAGTTTTTGAAGGGTTAGTTTAAATTGAAAAAAAAATATATAATATATATACGTAGAAACTTAAACATTAAAAAAAAAGCATAGCTTTAAACAAAATAAATAACATTTTCATCATTTAATAAAATATGTACATATATAATTCTACATAATGATGATGTACAATGAATGCATAGCGTCCCAAAAGGTATTCCGAAACAAAAAACATAAAATCGTTTTATAACTGAATTTTGTTTTTTTTGACAGTATGTACAGTGTAAATAAAAAAATAATTACAGAACATTAAATTAAATATAAGGGACTAATAATGTAGTATGACCTAATTTGAAAATTTCCTTTAAAACGTGAAATTAATTACATATTAAAATAAATAATTTAAATTTAGTATTTTTTATCTACTTTGTTATGATAACTAATAATTAAATTTAAAAAAATGAAAAGATGAGCTCTTAAAGTATAGGCAAAGCTTAAAAATTATTTGATGATACCTGTGAGAAGTAATAAGTTTAAAGTGGAAAATTAGATTGAAAAAAAAAATATTTTTAAAAATTTAGAATTAACATATTGTTTTAAGTTTCTATTATTTTTTTTTATTCATTTAAAAAATAATAATAATAAAATTACTAATAACACCTTTTTAGGCAGACTAAAACGAACAATAACAATAATATATTTGAGAAATGATATATGAATAAAATTATAATATAAACCACAAGATTAGTTAGTCGTTAATTATGATTTATTTAGTATTAAGATAAATTGACATTTTTATAACATAAGTTTGTAGTTTAGTTGCAATTCTTTTTAAATTTTAAATTAAAAAGATAAATAGTTTTCTGAATGTTAATAAAATATTGAATGCAAATGTAACTCAAATACGTTTCAAAATCAATATGTTTTGGTCTACTTGTATGTTCTGTCAATTTTTTATTTATCTGCATGTATGAACTAATTGCATAATTGATTAATTGCATAACAATATATTTAATAGTTCTTGTATAAAATAAGATATTTTATTTGATTAAAATTCAAGTAAAAGAATAAAAAATAAAGAAATACAGTTTTTTAGTGGGATTATTTTTAAATATCAGAAAAACTATTTTATAAAGAGTGGAAAGAATTTGTTAATATTTTTAACTTTAAATACAAAACAAGGATAAAACTTTAATTTTTTACTATATAAAATTTTACTTTTTTAAAATTGATTTGTTATAATCTTATTTTATTACACTTCAAAACGATTAATAAAAATTAAAATAAATTAGAATGAAAAAATATTTTTTTCATTTTTAATATCTACAGTTACTTTGGCACTAAAACTATACGAATATATTGTTTTTGATAATCAGATTTGTTTTTAGTGATATGTTTAGATTTATGGAATAAAAGTCGAGTTTCCTTTCACTAATCATTTGTATTTATTTTGCAAATATCGATATTTCGGAAGCAACTTACTTCCTTCATCAGTGCTTTGCGACTAATTAATATTTACACTAATCCTTACATATAATTATATAATTTGAATCCTCAATAATATGCTCATTTTGTTAACAATAGTAATTCCTTAATAGTGCTACCTAATCTATAGTGTTTTATTTATTAAATTTTTTTTTTTTTTTTTTTTGTTTAATTATTATTTATTGCATTTAAACTAGTCTTACGCAATAACCCTTATTCTAGTATTTATGATCTTAATTCTACCTGAACCTGATTTTTAATTTTAAAGTAATCTAAATAATGGCGAGAATCCACTACCTAAATCATTATTAAGTCTGTTGTTAACAGGTTCTCTAGATATTGCCAGGCTTTCATACATATCTAGTTTATTATTTTTGTTTACCTCTTTTATTAATTTTAAACTATTCTTATTTATATGATGTTCTTCTTCAACTATATGTTGCGCTACAGCTGACCTAAAATTCGTGTAGTTTCTTTTCCTCGCCAATTGTGCTTCCCTCATATGTTCCTGGAATAAAACTGTAAAAATGTTAATTACAGTTAGATTCCAGGAACATATGAGGGAAGCACAATTGGCGAGGAAAAGAAACTACACGAATTTTAGGTCAGCTGTAGCGCAACATATAGTTGAAGAAGAAAATCATATAAATAAGAATAGTTTAAAATTAATAAAAGAGGTAAACAAAAATAATAAACTAGATATGTATGAAAGCCTGGCAATATCTAGAGAACCTGTTAACAACAGACTTAATAATGATTTAGGTAGTGGATTCTCGCCATTATTTAGATTACTTTAAAATTAAAAATCAGGTTCAGGTAGAATTAAGATCATAAATACTAGAATAAGGGTTATTGCGTAAGACTAGTTTAAATGCAATAAATAATAATTATACAAAAAAAAAAAAAAAAAACACTATAGATTAGGTAGCACTATTAAGGAATTACTATTGTTAACAAAATGAGCATATTATTGACGGTTCAAATTATATAATTATATGTAAGGATTAGTGTAAATATTAATTAGTCGCAAAGCACTGATGAAGGAAGTAAGTTGCTTCCGAAATATCGATATTTGCAAAATAAATACAAATGATTAGTGAAAGGAAACTCGACTTTTATTCCATAAATCTATACGAATATAATAACTTAAAATTAATCATACATATATTAATCATAATAATCTAACATTTGCCATTAGCTTACAAATTTTCGAAATGTGATTGCATAAAATTACAAATTGGGATTTTACATACATATCAAGAATATCTACTAGTAAGTTCAAATCAAACGAGTGAAAAGTTAAAAAATATAATATACGACTGTAGCCCCAGATCCATATTTCATCAGTAAATTAATGGAACGATTTGAGTACGATAAATTAGTAAATAAACATACAACATATATATATATATATTTATTGTTCTTGAACCATATTCTTACAGGTTGAAGTAAGGTACAGGCAGTACAGGTAAGGCACACGTCTACCTTAAAATTAATTTGACTACTGAAATGATGGTACCCATAATTATTTTTCGAATCAAATCTATTTTTATTTTCAAAATATATATATGTATATCAGATCGTCGAAAAAATTATACAAATAATATGCCATCACTTCAAAATTAAGTAAAATTGACAATCATATTCTAATTGTTAGAACATAGAGTGATAAAAATGTTTAAAACAAAAATTTATTCCTAAATTACTGTCGCAAATTGTATATTTCTATTAATTTATCGTATTCGAATCGTTTCATTAATGTACTGATTAAATATCGATCGATCGAAATATGGGCTACAATCGTATATTTTAATTTTCAAAAGACTAAGGGCCCTATTACATATCAAACATTCGTCAATCATTCATCCATATATTGTCAATATATTGACCGTTGATTGATGAGAAATGATTGATGGCGGTTCTATTCTCATCAATCATGTCATCAATCATGCAAGCAAAATTCCCATCAATCATGTTATCAAACATTTTTGACAAATTCAGCTGAGGCAAAAAAAATTGCTTTTTGGGGAATGTTCAGATAAGGTTATAATATTAATTTGTGATGTAATTCAAAAAGAATAATTTTTATATTAATTTGAATAATTATAGCAATTATTGTAAAAAAACGATTGATATATTATTCAAATGTGCAAAAAAAATAATTTGTTGTTTTTTATACCCTTTACTTTACTTTAAAAATTCAATTTAAATTGAAGTTAAAAACATTCCCCTAAAAATTATATTTTTAATATTCATATATGTTTCGAAATTATCAATATATTCAGAACATTCCACAATATGTCATTGCAAAATGTCAAAATATGGGTAAAAAGATTGATGAGTGAATGATTGATGTGTAATCGGTCATCATTCTTTTCATTCATATATTGACAATATATGGATGAATGATTGATGAAAAGAATGATGTGTAATAGCCACCTAATAAGGGAATTGAAAAAATAATTCTACTGAATTATGCAAAATTGTACCTACTTATATTATTTACGATATTGCATATTTTCATGGAAAACTTTACAATCACAAATTTAGAAATGCAATATACCGGATGTTGCAGACTGGTATCAGTTTTTTAAGAGGGGATGTAATCGTTATTTTAAAATTTAAAAAAAAACATATTAACTAAATTGAGGGTATATTTCTACGTCAAAAAATTGGAACCTTTTGTCTTAATTAATTTTTTTTTATTAGTTTAAACTTTTTAAATATCCAAAAATGTGTGTAATTGTTTATAATTATAGTTTTATTATTATTAGGTTGTGTTATTGATTTGCGCTTGTATGAGCTTGTAGCGTGTGATTAGAAATCATTTGATTTACAAGCGTTTATAAATTTTATTTGTCAGATTATTATTTGAATTTAATATAGAAAGGGATATTCAATCTAATTAAATGTAGTAGTATTCATTCCATAATACTTATATAAAAATTTTGTTCATCATTTAAAAGTTCTAGGTGTAATTTATAAAATTCTCCATTTTTCTCTCAATTTAAAAACCATTTTTTTTTATATTTTTTATATTTAAAATAATTATTTCTTTTACTGAAACCGCTTAGAACCTATCGACAAAACCATAATATACGTCGAAATACTACCAGAGAAACATCACTACACAAAGTACAATAAAAAAAAAAAAAAACTTTAGCTTTAAACACATTATATACAAACGGCACAGACGCAAATCATGAACAAATTTTTAGTTTTAGTTTACCAAAAAAAAATTACTGATAAAAATTATTAAAACAAGTTTTTTATTTTTTAATGTAGAACACGGAAGAAAAATACATTTTCCCATTTCAAAATCTTGATTGCGATTAATTTCTGGTTTAAAAAAACCAATATCCGGTTCTTCTCGGAAGTTGAAAATATCACCAATCGATAGAGCATCCTCGATGTAGTTAATCATTTTTTTTTTAAATTCTAAAATAACGACTTCTTCCCTTCTAAAAAAAACCTGATACGGATGTTCTGCACACCCGGAATATTGCTACATTTCAGAAATACCGATATAGCAACTAATATTTTAAATATATACACTGCTGTGAAAACAGAATTATAAAGGTAATTTTATGGGAAATATGCTATTATGATATATGATTTTTTAAATATTGTCTAAATGAAGAGAAATGTTGGTCTTATAAAAGGAAAAACAAAATTAAAATCTACTTATGAAACAACTGGTGAAAGAAGTCAATTAATTTTATTCCAAAACAATAGAAAAAAAGCATTCGTGATTAAAAGCACACTTAACTTGGTGTGGTTAAAAGCACACTTAACTTAGTGGTTAAGTTAAAGGCACAGTGGTACTAATTTCATCAGTGGTTCTAAAAATACTGCGAGGCCAAGTGAACACAGCCGAATATAGAATAAGGACGATCGCGAAAGACTACAAAGCTGTACCAATTTATTAAAATCTGCACCTTGAGGAAACATGTTTGTAGATGTTGATACGAAACGCACTTTAAATACGATAGAGTGCCATATACAACAATTTCATCCAGTTTTTAAACAGAAAAACTTTTTCTTTAGTGTTTAAGTAAGATTTATATAATTATTGATTCCTGCCCCTCAACGCGATACAAAATTAAAAAAAAACACGGGTGAATTTGTAAGATAAGCAATGGACTCAATTGATCAAACGGCATAATCGAGAATCAAGATCACTTGCAGTTATTGCAACAAAGTTTATATAGTGTAAACTCAAACAACACCTAAAAGCAAAATTAGCTGACTAGAATTTAACAGAGTTCAGATCCAACGTATACACATTATTCAAGAGAGTCTACTTTCAAAGAAGACATATAAATTAAATCAGATATTCAAGGAAACTAGATCGAAATTTATAAAAATAATAATTCATTCCTAAATAAAAACCAAAACAATGAATATTTTTAATCTTCGAATTTATAGAAAATTGTAATATAACCAATAAACCCGTATTTATCACTCTAACATTTTAATGTTTATTTCTAAATCATGTTTTCAATAATAAAAATAAAATAAATAATATTATACGTATACTACATAATTAATCAACAACCTTCTACCTGTGCTATTTGAGAAGTAAAGGTGCGAAAAAGGTCAAATCGCTACCTATCCAGTAAAGATAAATAAGGCGATTTCAGATTTCTTTCCTCAGCTGAGTACACACTGGTACAAACTAATGAATTTGTATCTGTATATATTTACATTTAGGGTTTTAAATATGAGATTAAATGCACGCTGTCCGATCAAGAATCCAGAGTTACAGAAAGTTCATGGGCCCAAAAACTTCTATGGAATCGAGACCTCGTTTCTTGAACAGATGGTTTGTCGGATATTATTTTTTTTTACTTCAAAAGAAAAAATATTGTACATATGATATGGGCTCTACATGACACAGGATTAAGTCCAATGGGAAATATTTGGTATACATACAATAAAATTGCAAAACATCGACCAGGATGAACAGACTACTCTAAACAGTGACTAGAAATAAATGTGAATTTATATCGTTTTCAACTTTACAAAATTTGTCCGATTCCATGAAGATATAACGTATAATATACGCTAGTGAAAATCCAACAAATTATTAGTTTTATAGATTTTTTTTCAAATTTGTTTGAATAGATATAGTCAGAAAATAAAAACCAAATGAGATTTTATATTTATGTAATAAAATTTTGAATTAAATAAAACAAATAAATTATTTAATTCCCCATATTACAAAATCATAATCAATCAAAGAATAATCCATTTCTGTTCACTTTTTATAGATATTGAGCAACAATTTTCAATTCAGTTTATCACAGCAGTGTGTATGAATATTTAAAGAAATCCTTATTAATAAAAATTATTTAAAGAAAAATGTATAACTATTTTATTCAAAACTTTATTTTAAAAAGTTTACTTTTAGAAATTTTCAAATAAAATAGCAATTGACTTAAAATTTTTTAATGAATTTGTTTTTTGATTAGCTTAATGCATTAAATTAATTTGAATGCAAATAGTTATGTATAAATATTGTATATTAAATGCAAAATAAATATTAAAATAGCATAAAAAATATTCATACATATACATACAAAAAAAAAAAAAAAAAAAAATACTAAACCAAAAATAACGAAGCAAATATTTTCAATAATTTACATACCTTATTAGAACTTGATTTAGATGATGTGGTGGAACCTGTTAATCCTCCAGCACCACTATTTCCGCCATTACCATTGTGTTTATTAGAATCAGGATTTCTTTTTTTTTCTTTATCTCTATCTTTATCACGATCTTTTTTCTTACTGCTGCTGCTACTTGACCCACAATTACTAGAAACTAATGATATATTACTTGAATGTAAATTACTACCAGTATTTGCACTGTTATGATTGGATAAAGATGAATGCTGATTTGTTGTTACACTAATATTATCATGTCCAAATGATCCAATTTTATCTTTAGATATTTTAATTTTTAACGGCATCTGTGGCATAATTTGATTACCATGAACATGTTGGCCATCCAAATCACCTGTATTATTTTCGGTTTTTATTCTATCTTTTGGAATTTTCAATTTTAATTGTCCTGGACTAACATTAATAGCCTCTATAGGAGGTAAGTTTAATTTTTCTTTGGATATTTTTATTTTAACTGGTTCAGATGATTCCCCAGCACTTGAGTTTCTTTCCCGATCTTTATCCTTATGTTTATCTTTATCTTTTTTGTGCTTTTTACGTTCTTCTTTATCCTTGGATTTGTCTTTTTCTTTATGCTTATGTTTGTCCTTTTTCTTCTTTTTTTCTGATTTAGATTTAATATATTCATCCTGAGATTGCAACGGTAATTGGGAATGAGTTTGCTGCTGTGGTTGATTTTGTAACTGCTGCTGCGCTGATGGTTGCTGCGGTTGAATTTGAGGTTGTGATTGCTGCTGATACATAGACTGCGAACCAGGTATAAATGGTTGACTTGGCAAAGCATTATTGTTTAGCATAGGTGCATTAACAAGAAATTGGGTTGGCTCTTGTTTAACATTAGCAAAGGGAGTAGTATATGTTGATGTATTCTACATAAAAATAATATTTTAATATAAACTCAAATATAATTGTCAAAATTCTTAAGAAAGATTTTTAATATTTAATTTCTTCTTTTATTAAACTTACTTGTAATAATTCTTGGGGTAAGGTATCCATTGGATTAATATTATATCCACTTTGTATAGGAGATAATTTTGGTTCAGTTTTAATTAAAGTATTTGTGGTAATAATACTAGACGTTACAACAGGTGATTCCACTTTTTCTGCTTTTATAAGAGATGGTTGAGATGCATATTTATTTTCATTGCACAGACTTTCTTTAAGTAAACTGCTAACTAAATCTGGATTAGTTTCTATTCCATTTATTGTGGACGGATATATTTTAGTTTTTGTTGATTCTTGAATATTTATATTATTGGTTGAAGTATTTGATAAATTATTTGTTGGTTGATTCGACTGCGCAGGTTGATCAAACAAAAATGATGGTGGTCTTATTTCAACAGTTGGTTGGTCAATTTTTCTAACTTTTGTTTCTCGCCCAATATCTTCTTCAACTATAACACAATTAGGCCTTTTAGAAGAATTATAATTGTAATCAGTTAACTGTGGGGTTTGTTGCTGAGAAGTTGGTGGTGCGTAATTCAAATTCATTGACATTATTGGAGTTGAATTTTGATTTGGGGGTAAGGTAGCATTTTTAATAAGTCGCTTATCAGTAACTTTTTGCTGATCTGGTTGTAAATGATGTAGTTCTGAACGTTTTTCTTTTTTCGGAGTACCTGATTTTTTTTCTTTCTTAGGACTATCACGGCTAACCTTATTGTTAAATATTTGTTTATTATTACTATTGCTATTAATTTGTGGTGGCAACTGTTGTGAAAGTTGTTGTTGTTTTTCATTATAATCTGGACTAAATATTGATAAGAACGGTTTAGTTGGTTGTGCTGGTATTGGACCTGGTGGTATTTGATTCTGACTAGTTGAATATCTTGGTGGAGAACAGATATCCATTTGATCGCTATTTATCTGGGGATTATTTTGGCTAAATGTTGCGGTCGATGAATTTATGGTAGGTGCATGAGAATATGAGGAAGACTCAAGAGACTGCTTTTGTTGGTGTTGTGATACTAGTGACTGCTGTTGGACGGATTGTTCATATTTATTATTAGTATTAATACTACTATTAACATTAATATTGTTTCCGCTGGCACTATTTCTAGAGCTCGACTGTTGTTGATAATTTGTTGGCGGCTGTAAACCACCACTTATTGAATTTTGAACATATCCTTTTTGTTGATTTTGTTGTTGTTGTAAAACATTTCTTGTCATATCTAGGCCAACAGATTGTTGAGAATACACATTACTACCAGCGTTATTAAGTGAACTATGTTTTATTGGCATTTTGGGATCACGTCCACTATTTGGATCTTTTAACAAATTTCTACTTGTAGATTCTATAGTGTTTTTAGATGATACAATTTTATGATTTGAAGGCATTTGTGGATTCAATTGATTAGGTATGTTTCCAGAAGGTGGATTGACACGACTTTTATGATATCCCATTTCGTGCAACTGAGGTAAATTCTGACGTCCAGATAACGATGCCAACGTAGTTGATGATTGAGGTTGCATAATAGGAGGAATATTGGATAATTGTGACACTCCGGATCTTCCAGAATTAGTAGAGCTACCACTATTAGCTTTTGAGGGCGGAATTTGCTTACTCGATGAGTATTGATTATTGGGATCATTACTTATACCAGATTGTACTAGATGAGTTTGTTGATGTGAGCGATCCGCTCTAGGTCGAGTGGAGTGGTTGTTATTGTTGTTATTTGGATATAGTTTGTTTTGTTGTTTGTGATCTACAAAATTATATATTATAATAAACTTCATCAAAATCCATACACAAGCGATTCATTTCAATTATACAATTTTAGTAATTATTTTATTTCCACAACAAATTCAAAAATACATGTATATAAATATCGATAAAATTTACCTATTGTCTCAGTCGCATTTGCATGCTTGGAATGATGATGATGATGGTGATGATGTGGATGTTGAACTCCGGCATGATGGGACCTATGATGACTAGAATGAGATGCAGATGCAGTCTCAGGTCTCCTAGATGAAGATGATTGTTGCGACGTTTGTTGCATTGCTGCAGGAGGAACTTGACCTAGTTGTTGAGATGAACTAGATCCATTTGATGAATCAGGCTAAAATAATTTTAAATAGTTTATTTAAATCAAAATAAGTAAGATCAAATTTGTTTTGACTTACAATTCTGGCACCTTGTGCAATTGCTTTTACAGAATTTAGTTTAGATTTCAGCCTAGCAGGACTTTTTTCATATATAGCAATAAATTCATTAGTAAGTTGTTGTAATAAATCCATTGTGACGGTTTTGTCTACATAATGGAACCAATGTTTCCCCTCAGTGGATTGAGGTATCTAGAAATCCATTTATTTTTCATTTTAACTTATCCATATTTTTTTTGACTAAGTTATGTATATTTACCTCCCATCGAGACCATTTACAAGCCAAATAAATGCAAAAACAAGCTACGACTGTTGGTCGATATTGTAAACACATTGACGTTAAATGCAAACTAAAACATTTCATTTATTTGTTAAATTAATTTTTAAAAAAAATTCTTTACTTTAGTATTATTTTACCTATTCGAAGCTAAAAAGTAAGATGTCTGAGCCAAATCTTTACAAGCTATAAACAAAATATTCATTTGTTGATTTCAGTTTTTTATATCGCATATAATTTTACCTTTTACTAAATGACAGGTTTTAACAACATGAGTATGAGGGTGATCAATAGCAACATCGAATCCTAAAGTTTGTAATAACACATTTTCGTTAAATACTAAATCTTGTGCTTGTTCAGCATAAACATCTGTATTGATGACAGGTGGCTCTTGATTTAGACACAAATGTGCTGCTTTTATAACATGTTCTAATTTCCGTGGTTGTTCCTCAACTTTTGCTGCTAAAAATAGACTTGCAGCTGCAATTCCATTTCGATGGAAGTGGGTAAACGAGTGGAACGCATAAAATCGATGCATGTATACAATTGCTGTATTTATACATAGTTGAGATCTAGAAATTTAAGAACACAATGCACCAAAAAAAAAAAAATAAAAATAAACATTATTACAACAATTTTAAGACAACTGTTTTGAACCTCTATTTATTTTAAAATAGATACTCATCCAACGCATAGCAGTTTTGTTTCGATTTTCAAAAATATTGATAAAGTAATTTGAATAGAAAATTTCCAATTTTAAAAATAATTGTTTATGTATACTTACACTTGCAATCGCTGGCCCATTTCTTGAATTAAATACGCTGTCATCTGACGAAATGATAATTCTTCATCAGCATCAATTCCTTGCTTTCTGCTAGGTGAACTATTTAGTTGTTCAGCAGTAAAGTACCATCTGGAATCTCCTCCAGCTATTGCGTTGTTATTAACGCCACTACTGCCACTTGGAGTATTAGAACTGGTACTTGCATTAGGATTGCTGGTTGCACTTGTGCTGGCCATATTACAATGTTTCTCTAATCTAACGTAGTATCCAAAAACAACGTAGAATACTGCGATTTTAGGAAACACAAGAAAAAATATGAAAAATATTGTATGTATTAATATATTTAAGCTTTCTATTCTTTCTCTATATTGATAATAATGTTTTGATTTTCACTTTCTTCTAAAAGCGTAAATTTTTGACATATTTGTTAATATGAATGTTTTTCTCGCTTCTTACACACGCACGCGCCTTTTTTTATTTCTCACACACCTTTAAAATTGTCAAATTTTTCGCGCACTTAACTATCATATGAACTCAAATTTAACATCTTATATTTTGCGTTCAATACTAACTTGATACGATTTCTTTTTGTTTTGAATTTCATATCATATGGTATATGTACTTTGCATTTGTACACTTTTCACGAAAATTATTAAATGTAAATGTATTAGTTTGGAAAAAAAAAAAGAAAAAATTAGATGATTAATTTTTTTTCTTGCATCAGCCATACAAATTGGAAAATAAAAAAAATGATTTTCACTTTTCATACACAAAAATGATAAAATTCAATATTCAACTCTAAAAAAATTAATGAATTCAAATAAAAATTTAATATTTCATTTTTCATACGTGATTTTATAAAGTAGATAATATATTTTCTTCAGCAAATTATTGTTGCACACATTTTTTCTATTGCCACCATTAAAAATAAATGACTGCCACCAACTTTTTTCTTCAAAAAAATATGAAACGAAATGTTTGCGTTTAAACACAGTTTAAACGCATTAAAAGTATTTAAAAATGTTATTTAAACAGTAAAATTTGTTTTTTGAGAAATTTCACAGCAATTAGTCAAAGTTTTATTAGTGAAAAGTTTTATTTTTTACTTTACTAAAAAACTGATGTTGTATATTTTAATGGCCGACCCACAACATTTTTCGCGCTGTCAAAAATTAAAAATGGTTGATTGACGGATGAATATGTTTTATATTTTCTAAATTTCAACACCGAAACACACGGTGTTGAGAAAACTGCCCCAAATAATTTTCATTTGATAAAAGAAGCACGACACCTGATGGATTTTTCGTGAAGCAGAATTTTAAGCAGACATTATTTGCTTCCATTTAAACCATAAGATATAGGGTGTTTTCGTTTATTCATTCTAAAGAAGGAATGGAAAGAATAGAATACTTGATGACGTCTCGATAGAATATTCCGAACAAATAGAATAAACGAACAGAATAGAATAAAAAGAAAAAACATCAGAAATTGTCATTGTTTATTTTTTTATTTATTTATTAATTTTTTTTCCAAAGTTTTTACTATTTTTTAATTTGTGTAAATTAGTTAATATAAGTTATAATAGTTATTTTAACCATTACATAGACTCATTCCTTGAAAAAAAAAAAAACTTAAAAAATTTTATTTTCTGAATAATAAATACAACTACTAATTTTATATAAACATTAATATTTATACAACTTTAAACATTTTGTTAATTAACCAATATTTTCCATTTTTTAAATTAAAATAAAATATATGTAGTCAAATTGTTATTACTGTGAACTGTCATTCCGTAATTTTGTTCTGTTTATTCCAACTCTGAGATGGAACAAAAAGAATACGTTCGGAATATACGGAATAAATAAAAAAATACAAAACAGAATATTTGGAATATTCCGAATGAATAAAAAAACGCTTTTCGACATATTCTGAATATTCCAAATGAATAAACGAAAACAACCATAATAAGTTCATTCAATAACATGTGATTGCAATCAATCACAATCAAAAGGAATCCAAACGTTCAAAATATAAGTAGCCAATCAAAATGCTGTTCAAAAAATATCATTTCCAATCACTTACAATTCATTTTTCTTATTGAACAAATTTTTGTGTTTCTGAAATTTCAAAATTTGTTTATAAAAAAATTGAATGAAAATTTTTAAAAAACTTAATTTAAAAAAATTTTTATTTGAATTTAAATTTTAAAAATGTTTTATTAAAATATTTTAAATTTTTTTTCTCAAACCTTTTTTTCAAAAAAATAAATATAATTAATTTTTGCCGAATACTTTGCATCAGAATAATTTTCAAAATTAAACTTTGACATTCAATTCCAATGATTGTGATTTTAATTCTGAGCGCAATCAGAAAATATTTGAAAATAACATTTTCAATCACATCTATTGAATAAAAAAAAATCAGTTTCAATCACAAATTTCCCTTCCAAATCGTGATTGAAAGTGATTGAAAAGTTATTGAACAAAAAAACATGATTGCAAGTGATTGCAATCGAAAACAATTTGCTATTGAATGAACCTATTATAATAGGTTTTTGTTTATATTACTTTCTTTATCTCTCTAATATATAATCCTATTATTCCTTCTATGTCAGTTTCACCAGAAATTAATATATGTTTTTATTATTTAATATTTAATTTAAAATTTTAGGCTGTCTAGAATGTTAAGTGAATATGCATGTTTATACGGGTAGAAAAGTGGTAAAAATCTACCAAAATTTATTCGTGAGGGGACACTTCGGTAAGGGGTAAACAAATCTACCAAAATTTTAAATTTCTGGTATATTTTTGACGTTTAAATTTTTTTTCTGGGAATATGTCAGTGTCAAAATATTTTTATTATTTGTTATTCACAAAAAATAAGGAAATTGTTGTTCACAACGTAATTTTCGGATCGAATATTAATCAAATAAAAAAATATAAATTTTACAAATAATAATAATGTTAAATTGACACTAGAATAATAATAAAAATAGTTTTTTTTACGTATGAACATGATGGTAGATTTGTGCGGTAGATTTCAGTCTCGTATAAACATGGGCAAATAGAGTTAAATATAAGTTAAAGGGTGCGACGTCTGGTGGCAAATAATAGTGGTCTACCGAAGACACAGAGCTGATAAAGTGCAATGCAATGCAAATGAAAGTGCAATGTAAAAATTATAAAACAAGTAAAACGAATCAATAATTATATTATTTAAAAATGTGATTTTTGTTATTGAATTTGATATTATTTAGTAAAATGTGATCTCACTATTTAAAACAAAAAAATGATGCAGTGTTTTGAAATAAAAAACTTTTCGTAAATTATGATGGATCTTTTCTTATGATGAAAAAAAAAATATAATTTTTTGACAATTTTTTACATAAATTTCAGTTAATGTTTTTCAGTACTAAACAGTTATAATTAATTTACTCTCATTTTATTATAATTAAAATAAAATTAAAACTAACATTAAATGATAACTTATATTTTTAATGTGAGAAAACTCAAATAGACTGAGTGGCCTAATATCGTGCTTAATTTCGTTGATTCTCCACTCTTTTTTGCAGACTTAATTTCTCTAGATTTGAAATTTTTCAAATAAATTGTTTTAATCCACAATTTTTAAAAAAAAATTTCGATTCATAAATTACACATCCAATTCATAATAAACTCATAAACTACAAGAAAATGTAAACTTGAAAGAAATTTGTAAGTTACCTTTAATTATATAAAATAAACGCTTCGATAGCTCAAAAATGCAGAATCGTCAAAAGTTTCAAGGCAGAAAATCTTACATTTTAGAGGCACAATTTTCTATAATAGAACACGAATTTATTTTCAGTTCAACATTTTTTCGAGAAAAGAACGCAAAATATATTTATTGCCTTGTCAAAAGAAAATACAGAATGCGGCATAATTTTAGAATAGAATTCACCATAACTTCAAGACACAGCACAGCAATTGAATGGGAAAATGGTAGTGATCTTTGATAAGTGAAAATGTGAAAAAGAATCAAATTAGGAAAAGTGTCTGAAAAGTAAAAAACGTGGATTTTTACTTCTCAGACACTTTCTCTAATTTTTTGGGGAGTGTCTGAAACAATAAAGACTTCTGTGAAACAAATATGTGTCAAATGTCAAATTAGTTCAAATAAAACCCAATAGAAGGAATAAAAATAAGTAATCAAAACGTAACATGTGCATTAGTTTTGAAAACAAATTTTTATATGAAAATATTTACTGTGCGATTACAATATACGTATGATGAAAATGGACATTGTAAAGGAAGTACTGGAAAAACAGCAAAAAGAGCTTGAAAAATATAAACCAATTTTGGTGGAAAAGCATTTAGAAGTTCGCAATGATTTAGGTCTGATGGCATGTTCGGATCCAAATGACTTGGATGAAGAACAGCTAATGTAAATGATAAATTTTTTTAGCCTTTTAGCTTAACAATTAACAATTTTAATTTAATTTTATTATATTAGAACCAACAAAGAAAATTATATTCGAGAATTAACAAGGGATAATGTACAAGTTTTACTGAATGATATTTGGGAACTGCCAACAGAACGAGTGGAAGAATGTGTTGTAGCTAAATTGCCTCCCCCGACTACAATATTACCTCGTTTACGTAAAGTTCCAGGACCGAAAATTCTTACGAAATGGGAAAAATTCGCTAAAGAAAAGGGTATTAAAAAGAGGAAGAAGGAAAAAAAAGTTTTTGATCAAGAACTGGATGTAAGTTAAAAAAAAAAATCAATTTCAATTTTTTTTTTACAATGAATTATATTTTATTTCAGAAATGGGTACCAACATACGGATATAGACGTGCAGAAGCAGAGAAAACTAAAGATTGGATATTAGAAGTTCCTCAAACAGCAGATCCAATGGAAGATATGTTTCAAAAGAAAATTGACTTACGTAATGAAAAAGTAGCAAAAAATGAAATTAAACGTATGAAAAATATAGTAAGAGCTAAGCAAATCGAAGTTCCTCGTAGTGGTTACCTAGGACCTGAAGCGGCTTCATCAACACAACTTCTAACAGCTGTAACAGTTGCGAAAGCATCTACTGCGTCGGTTGGAAAATTTCAAGATAAATTACCAAAAGAAAAACAAGCTCGTGGTATTGGTGTTAAAGAGCTGATACCTGGACTAAAACGTAAAGCTTCACATATAAAAGATATTCCAGAAAAAGAAGAAAATTTAGAACTCATTAAATCAGTTCTTA
Source organism: Argyra leucocephala (assembly GCA_963942445.1). Lineage (NCBI taxonomy): Eukaryota > Metazoa > Arthropoda > Insecta > Diptera > Dolichopodidae > Argyra > Argyra leucocephala. The sequence continues at coordinate 59,746,044 of OZ012679.1, read as the reverse complement.
ATAAAAAACCAAAATTTAACGTTGAAGCTGCAATATCTTTACAAAAGAAGGAAGAAAAGGAAGAGTAAGTTTCTACTTCCATAATGAATACATAGTTATATAAAAAAAAATTTTTTTTTTAGGAGAGAGCAAGGTGAGGGAGACGGAAAAAACAAAGGAAAAAAAGTTAGCGGTGGGAAAGGTAAGGGGGGAAAGAGTAGGCAATTTAAGAAACCAAAAGGAGTTCGTGGTAAAAAAGTAACTAATAAAAAAAGTTCCGGAAGAAAAAGGAGATAAAATTTGGCTAATTTTATTTTCATGTGTATATAAAATATTTTATAAATTTCCAAATAAAATAATAAAAATATTTTGTGTTTGAATTTTGAAAAATTAATCATCTTATTTATTCCCACCGCGTATTTATCACAATTTATTTATTTTTCTAATATGTAATTTGTAAGAGATTTCAATGCCTATGGGTATAATTTCAAAAATTATATGCAGATGTATTTATATGGAATCAAAATTTGCGAGCAACAATGTACATAGTTGGTACAAGTACAAGCATTGATTAGTAGTTAGTACCATAGACTAATAAGACACTTCTTTTAAAACTTTTAAAAAATAACTTTGAGGGGTATTTTCACAATGCAAAGTTCTATTAATCGTCAAATGTATTTCGAAATAAAAAAAATACTCAAATTCATACTATTTATTCATTAATAAAAAAAGACATAGACACTTCTTTTAAAACTTTTAAAAAATAACTTTGAGGGGTATTTTCACAATGCAAAGTTCTATTAATCGTCAAATGTATTTCGAAATAAAAAAAATACTCAAATTCATACTATTTATTCATTAATAAAAAAACAAATAATTTGATTCAAAATTATGAAATTTTGTGTTTTAGAAGAAGTAAATGTTCTTTGTACAACAAACATGATACATTAATTAAAATGTTTACAAAATTAACAATAATGTAGGCTGTGCTTCTTTGATATTATACTCAACCGTTTTAATATGGTTTTAATTTTCAAACAAGTTGAATGTTGATTTCCTTGGTTTCGTATTTGTTTATATGAAATAAAGTATTTTATTCACAACTTACAATAATTATTGTATATTCCATTGTATGATAGATTTTATTAGTTCAAGTACTTCCAGTAATCTCAGTTCAGTTGTGATTTAAGGTGTACAAAGTGTATTCTAATATTCTATATCTATTATACATACATCTTTTAAAAATACCGAAAAATATATTTTTAATTGAATATAATTTAAATTGTACACAATAGTAATTTACAAGTACTAGCTATCAGGACTATTGACTCCGAAAAATTTATTTTAGGTATCTACATGTATTTTGTTTTTTTATTTTATTTAATATTTAAAATTTAAAAAAAAAATAATGAGTAAAAGCTTAGCTAAATTAAAAAAACCGCCTTGCGACTTAACAAAATATGATAATGAGCCATATATGCAGAATCCTTTATTAACTTTTCGGTTATCTCATGTCAAGGATCAACGGCATTTTAGTTATTTGAAAAAGAAGGGTATCTATGGCAATTCCAATTACAAAATTATAAACCATTTGGTATTTATTATTTCATAGTATTAAAAACTTTTAATTTTAGCTGCACAGGAAAAAATTAAACTAGCTAAATTAAGAATTTCTGTTACGGAAGAGGACGCGATTCCAAAACCAGAAATTTTTTATGAAGAAAAACTTAAAGAAGAAATAAAGAAAATTCAAATACCAAAAATGTTGGAGAAAACTGATAACAAAATAAAAAGTTTTGCATCAAATTCTTTAAAATTGAAATTTCCTCACATTGTTAAAGAATATATGGATGAAGTACATAAAGAATATGACCGATTGATGAGAATCTTTAGCTGCAAAAAAATTTTGAAAAATCCTTGTTGTTTACTGGAAGATCCAAAAAACTATGAAATACCATCTGTTGATTTTCATTTTAAATATTTGGGTAAAACCAATCGTTATTCCATATATTTGACGAATCGGGAAAGATTAAAAAAAATTTTATTAATTGTTCACCCATTCATTAGAGCAATTTTAGATTTCTCGGTACAAGATTTTCCAAATGTTTTGAATGAATTCGACAAATATAACACAAATATTGAAGAACCTTTTGTAGTTTCATCATTATTGAAGCAAAGTATTAATGATCTATACAAAAAAGCATATTTTATTCGTTGGTCATGGTTTCCAAGAGTTCTGAGCGTAATAAAAAAATATTACAAAAGAAAAGGCTACATAGAAAAATGTCAATGGCCTAGAGCATTTCGATGTATTGATGGATTGATAATACGACAAGTGACTGAATTAAGAACTCGAACATTAAAGCACTTAATTGAATGCTGTTTATCACCAAGACGTATTCCACATTTGAAAATAAATTTAGAATGTGATGTAGGTGGATTGGATTTAAATCCAAGTTATGAGATGATAGAAGCTGTATTTTGTAAAATAGCTACTGAAATACGTGAAGTTAGTGGTATATTAGATCCAATACCACCTCAAGTTGATCCATACTTAGCTCAAAGAACAGGGGAAATCTTTAGGCTAAATGTTAATGATATATTTTTTGAAGAATGTTTAAATAAGTTAAAATCAGCATTACGTTTAACTTATGCACCCGTTATAGATTATGTATTAACTTTTCAAAATAGATATTATGCCCTATATAGGTAAGATAAATCTTAGTTGTTAAAATAAAATCTTTTTGTGTTTTTTAATAGCAAAGAAATGTTGGATGATGTGGATCGATTTTTAAATGAACCTCGTGAATTTGAGGAATATTTTGGAAAAATTGAATCGTATTATGTATTAATTGATAAATTATTACGAGAACCACAACGTGAATTTTTTGAAATGGTTATAATTAATAATGCCCCAGCAATAAAAAAATTACGTGAAATTACAGAGACACAAATCGATCGAATCACTAAAATGATAGTTCAAGAGCATATGAAAGAAGAACGTGAAATTTGTAAAATATTTGAGGGTATTAAAGATAAAGCATTAAAAATACCAAGATCCACAGAGCAACTAATGGAAAATGGTGAATATATGTTGCGAATAAAAACAAAAGATATTTTTGCCCTAAGAGAGCGGATACAAAAATGTTTACAAATTGGAACTGATTTAGTTTCTTTAACTGAAATGAGTGCAGAACACATTCAATTAACTATAACAACTATAAGTTGGTTACATAAGATAAATGAAGTTTTTGAAACAAATGCATTAAATTTTGAAACTTATAAAGGGGCTTTCGAAGAACATTTACAAGAAGTTAGCAAAAAATTGACAGAAGATATTGAGGAAATGATACCAAAACTTTCTGTTTTAGATGATATGAGTAATAAAGAGAAATTTATAGATTATTATATTTTATTACAAAGTTTTATGGACCAAATAAAATGTCTAAAAGATTATGTCAAATGGATAAATAAAGAAGAGAAACTGTTTAAAATGTCTTGCAGTTTTTATCCTAATTTAGAAGTTATACAAGATTTTGTATTTCCATTTTCAGCATTAATGAAGTAAGAATATCAAATTTCAATTTAATTTTATATTTTTTATTAATCAATTTGTTTTTTATTGTTTTAATAGATTATGTGTAAGATGGAAGCGGTATTATTTTGTTTGGATGGATGGTCCTTTTGAATATTTGGAACCTAAATTTGTGGAAGAAACCGTTGATGAATTTTACAAAGAATTCGCAAAAAATCAAAAATTTTATCGTAATAAAGTAAAACAGGATTTAATAATAAATCCAATTTTAAAATTTAAGGTAAAGATTGATTTTTATATAAAAATATTTGTTTTAAATTTTAAATACTTATACGGAATTTTATTAAATATTTCAGGGTCAAACTGAAGATCCAGATTCTAGTAAGCATCCATGTCCTTTGCGTTTAACATCCACGATGATAGCGTGGATTAAAGAATTCAGTATTGGTGTTCATATTGTTAATATAATGTGTAATCCAGCATTACGTAAAAGGCATTGGGTTGATATGTCGGAGTTAGCTGGATTTGACTTAACCCCAGATGCTGGAACAACTTTACGAAAAATTATTAACTTTGGGTTGCAACCTAAATTAGCTTTATTAGAAGTTATAAGTATAAGTGCCAATAAGGAATTACAATTGCAAATGAATTTATATGCAATGATAAAAGAATGGGACAAAATTATGTTTCCCCATGGGTTGTATAAAGATACCGGTGTTATCATTTTATCAAATAGTGATGATATTCAATCTATGCTAGATGATCATATATTAAAAACATTAACCATGAGAGGCTCGGCCTTTATGAAACCATGTGAGCAGGAAGTTTTGGGATGGTATGATAAATTGATAAGATTGAATGCAACTATTGATAATTGGTTTCGATGTCAGGCTAATTATTTATACTTATTACCAATTTTTTCGTCAAAAAATATTATAGCACAAATGCCAGAAGAATTTCGTTTATTTTCCGTTGTGGATCAAACTTTTAAACGAAATATAAATATGATTCTCAGGCAACCTTTGGTAATTGACACCGGTCCAACTGTTGGTTTATTAGAATCATTGGAAAAAGCAAATAAAATGTTGGAAGATATTTCTGCAGGTGTTAATAATTATTTAGAAAAGAAACGTTTATTTTTCCCAAGATTTTTTTTCCTTTCCAATGATGAAATGTTGGAAATTCTTTCCGAAACAAAAGATCCACTATGTGTTCAACCCCATTTGTGTAAATGTTTTGAAGGAATTTATCGTTTAGAATTTAATAAGATGAAAGAAGTGTTAGCAATGATCAGCTCTGATCAGGAAAAATTAGATTTTATAACATTCATTTCAACAGCTGCTGCAAGTGGTAGTGTTGAAAAATGGTTGGTGCGTGTTGAAGAAGAAATGTTAATTGCAGTTCACAATGAAAATTCGAAAAGCTATTCAGATTACACGAAAAAAAAACGTTCAACATGGGTTTGTGATTGGCCGCAGATGGTTGTATTATGTATTTCACAAGTATATTGGGCTTTAAATGTCCATGCTAGTTTAAATACAAATCAAAGTTTAATAAAAGAATTTCTTCAAGATTTGACAGTTAGTTTAAATGAAATTGTTGCATTAGCTCGTTCAAAATCAATTTCAAATCTGAATCGTTTAACTATTAAATCATTAATTGTTATTGATGTACATGCTAAAGATGTGGTTACTGATTTGGTACGATTGAATGTTTGTTCTGGCACAGATTTTACTTGGTTATCACAATTACGTTATTACTGGGAAAAAGGAGTAGCATTAGTTCGAATTATAAATGCAACAATGCCATTTGCAAATGAATACATAGGAAATTCAGAACGTCTTGTTATAACACCATTAACAGATCGATGCTATAGAACACTAATAGGTGCATATCAACTACACTTAAATGGAGCTCCAGAAGGGCCAGCTGGTACAGGGAAAACTGAAACAACAAAAGATTTAGCAAAAGCATTAGCCATTCAATGTAAAGTATTTAATTGTTCTGATGGTTTAAATTATAAGGCAATGGGTAAGTTTTTCAAAGGATTAGCCTCTTGTGGAGCATGGGCTTGTTTCGACGAATTTAATAGAATTGAACTAGAAGTATTATCGGTGGTTGCGCAGCAAATATTAACAATAACTCAAGCGGTACGAGCTAATGTAGTTAAATTTAACTTTGAAGGGACCGAATTGAAATTAAATCCAGCTTGCTACGTATGCATTACAATGAATCCTGGTTACGCTGGTAGGTCTGAACTACCAGATAATTTGAAAGTTTTATTTCGTCCTGTGGCAATGATGGTTCCAGATTATGCTATGATTGGAGAAATTTCTTTGTATTCATTTGGTTTTATAAACGCAAGGGCATTATCGATTAAAATTGTGACAACTTATCGTTTATGTTCAGAACAACTTTCATCCCAAAATCATTATGATTACGGTATGAGAGCGGTGAAAACTGTATTGACAGCATGTGGAAACATTAAAATAAAATTTCCAGATGAAAAAGAGGATATTTTATTATTGAGATGTTTATTAGATGTTAATTTACCGAAATTTTTATCTTTTGATATACCATTATTCGAAGGTATAATATCTGATTTGTTTCCGGATATCAAGCTGCAAGATTCAGATTATTCTATGATTGAAAAAGCATTTAAGGAGATTTGTGAAAAAAATGATCTACAACCAAAAGATTCATTCTTGACTAAAATAATTCAGGTAAGTTAAATAATTAAAGATATTAAAACGGACAGCGTTATTCGGTTTATCATTCATTGAAGTTTATATACATATTCCCGTTCAGTGATCACTGATCATATAACCAATAAAACTGTGTAAGCTATAATTATATTGCCAAATATTGCTTAGAGCAAGCAAATCAGACGTCCATTATAGACGAAAGCTTGCATCATGTTGCTAAGCGATGAGATCATCATCCAGTGGGTTATTAGCCATCACAGTTAGTAACTAATGTTAGTAAAACCTAAAAAGAAAGTAGAAAAAGAACAAATATCAGTTACAATATTTATCGATTATACAGTTTTATTTTTAAGCTTCTTTTACTAAGGTTAGTATCAAAGAAGCTGCTCTCAAGTTAAATTTCTGAAAAGAAGCTCCTTTCGGGTAACTTTCTAGACACAGACTCAAATTTACTGTAGTCAGTACTATGGTTAGCAATTTAAAACAGGTCAAAGGAACGTAAATTACGCAGATTCTCTCTAAAAGTTATTAAATCTTTAATCTTAGGTGCCAGAATATTCCCAGTAATAATTTGGTGAATAAACGTGATGTACGACATTAATCGACGTTGTTGGCGGGATTTTTAAGGATTTCAAAAAGGTCAGACAATGAAAAAGCACGTAGCGCGAAGGCTAAAAAACGCTTAACTGAAACCAAAGGGTCTATTCAAGTGTCGGTCTAATGTGATGTATAAATGTTTCGTAATGTATGGATCTATAAACTCCTTTGGCAAGCGCATTATAAATTTCAGCATAGAGTTAGCTTTGTTAATAATGGAGTTAAAATACGCTTTGAAATTGAGTTTGTGATCTAGAATAACACCAACATCACGAGTCAATTCAAATCAGAACAATTTAAAATTTGATCCCAAAGATGGTAATCAAGTTTAATAATAGAGCTTTGAAGCATTTAATTCGAGGTTTGTTAGTGAAGCACCATTTGGCAAAATTGCTAAGATCATTTTGAAGTAGGATACAGTCATGGACAGACATAATGGTTTTGTTAATTTTGGAGTCATCAGCAAAACAACATTAATTTTAGTTGATACCATAAATTGGGAGGCATGATTGGTTGTTATATTACTATAACAAATAAAAGTGGGCCCTGGGTACGGTTGCCCGAATATCTCTTTTAAAAAGAACATGTACTCTTTTTTGAACACGATATTTTTGTTCACTCTCTTTCTTCGTTCGGATCTTTTGTATCTCTTTTTCTCTTAAACTGAATTTATCTTATTTTTGTAAAGAAAAAGAGCAAAAATGTCAAAAATCTTCGTTGAAAAAAATATTTCCTCCAATGAATTTAAGGAAAAACCTTTAAATCTGAAACTAATTAAATATTTTAAAGGCAAAAATGTAGAATTCGTATAAATATAGACATGATGTTAGATCGTCACATGCAATTATGTATAAATATACAAACTGCAAAAAATTTTACAATGAAATAAAATGTGGTAATACATTTTTAATAGAAGTAATGAACTCAAATCAAACGACAATTATGAAACAGAGGCTTGTAAAATTGAAATATTGTGATTTGTTGCTGAAATAAATTTATATTATGTTTAATATAAAGTATATTATATTAATATAAAACATAATTAATTTATATAAAATATTTTTAATGTTATATGTGTTCGGGGTTTATGAAGAAAAAAACTGATGAAATAAAGTCTTATTTATTAATTTATTTTAACAGTTGATCCTACAGATAAATCTTTAGGTCAGCTTTATAGGTCCTTTTTCCTTTCGAAATGTGGGCCTTTTTTATTAAATTATATTAATTATTTGGTATATATTTTTTGTATACATATATATTTTAATTTTATGTTATACCCTTCTCTTTTTGTCCTCTTTTTTCGAAAAAACTATCTTTTTAAACTTTTCCCTTCTGGCAACCCTAACCCTGGGGTACGTCAAATGAGGCAATAAGGTATTAGAAAGTGAGGAACGGACGCAGATCTGATATCCTCTATTTGATAAATATGACCCCATCGATTCAGAAAAATCTATTGCTTTATGTTTAATTAGTATTAAATCATGGGAAATTTTGTCAAATGCCTACTAATATCTGTAAATATGATGTCAACTTGTTGTCCAGATTCCATAACATATTAACTTAGCAATGAGAGGATGAAACTCCAGAGTTGGCCGAGTCAGATGAAAATTTCAAATCCAATTGTTTATTGAATTTATTCTTTACATTGCTAATTTGTTGCAAATCACATGAATTTACTCCATTAATGAATGTTACATTTTACTTACATGTTTATAAATAATTAACTTAAGTATTTTCATTATAGACTTATGAAATGATGATTGTTCGCCATGGTTTTATGTTAGTAGGTGATCCAATGGCAGGGAAAACAAAAACATTACAAGTGCTTGCTGCTGTTCTAGGTAAATTACAAATTGAAACGCAAGGAGGACATAAATATTTCCAAGAAGTTGAAATGGGTATAATAAATCCAAAATCAATTACAATGGATCAGTTATATGGTGCTTTTGATTTTATATCATATGAATGGACAGACGGCATTGTTTCAACAATATTTCGTAATTTTGCAATGGATACAACTTCAAAAAGAAAATGGATAATATTCGATGGTCCTGTTGATGTTGTGTGGATCGAAAATATGAATACAGTTCTCGATGATAACAAAAAACTATGCTTAACTTCTGGTGAAATAATGGCAATGTCATCTGAAATGTCAGTAATTTTTGAAGTTATGGATTTATCACAAGCATCACCAGCGACTGTATCGCGTTGTGGTATGATTTATATGGAACCATCAACATTAGGTTGGAGGACGTTTGCATTATCATGGTTAAATAAATGTGATCCAAAATGGGCTGCGCAAGGTGGTAATCAAGCTCTTTTAAAATACTTAGATTGGTTGATTGAACCTGTAAGTAATTATTAGATGATAAATTTTTCATTAAAATTAAATTTTTATTGCTATTAAAACAGTCACAAACATTCATTCGAAAAAATTGCTCGCAGCTTTTAAAGCCCGGAGAGTTTAGTGTACTACGAACAACTTTTGATTTATTTGAAATGTACATGGCTGAAGCTCTTGAAGAAAACCCTGAAGAATACCATAAATACTTATTATTTTGGATTCCTATAGCGTTAATGAATGCAATTAACTGGGGTATTGGTGGCATTTTAGATTTAAAATCTCGAGAAAAGTTTGATGTATTTCAAAGATCGGTAAGTGATATAGGGTAAATTTAATTGTTTATATAACTTTTTTCTATTTAAATAAGTAGTTGTGGACAAATACAAATGTTAAATATCCTGTACCGGCGCAAATAGGATCTTTAGAGGTAGCTATGCCTGGAGAAGGTTTAATTGTTGACTATGTTTATATTTTTAAACAAAAAGGACAATGGAAATGCTGGTCTGATATTGTTAGAAAACAAGATATTGAAATTACCCCATCTGGGTATTTAGTAAAAACAATTGATACTGGAAGGTATATGCATATTTTAGAAATGCATTTTAAGGTAAAATTAAAATAAATTATATTAACTAAATATTTATCATTAAATAATTTTAGCATAATAAAAAGCTTTTGTTTGTTGGACCAACTGGTACAGGAAAAAGTTTTTATGTACAAAATATGATAATGACCAAACTAAATGAAGAAATTTACACTAAAAATTTTATAACTTTTACAGTAATGATGACAGCAAATCAAACTCAAGATTTAATACTTTCAAAGGTTCGTTGAGTTGTTTTAATTTTTTTTAATATTTAACTATCATCAAGATCAGGGGCATGGAAGTTCAGTTTTGATTTTGTATGCCTGTAACTCGGCTCCAATGTCACCAGTTCAAAGATCTCGTCTCTAGTTAAAAAATCTTAGTAATGAACTGCATACTTCAGTCAACAAAGCGTTTTTTTGGCTTTCTCACCTTCTTGATTTCTCAATTTGGTCTCAGAACCCATGTATTGCTCTTCCTATCCATCGCTTAACCTCCTTGAAGAGAGTTTTTTTTCGAAAAAGAGCATAATTCCCCCAATTTGGTCTTTTGATGAAAGTATTTATTGTTGGTATTGTGTTGTGATTCTTTTATCGAAGTCAGTTAATCGAAAGCGAAATCGATCGCCTACAGTTAAACAAAAACGATAAAATCAGTACCTTTTAAAAAGAGCGAAAACTTTTCGGTGTAGAGTTTATTAAATTTTATGGCATTTGATTTTTAAACTTTCAAAAAAATAAACAAATAAATATTCATATTCGTAAACTTTTATCAATGAATACTAATAATAATAAGAATGTGCAAGTAGAAGAAACAAAATTAAAATTTTGTATTGACTTAAAAAAGAAAAACGTAAAATCAAAAGAAAAAAAAAACTCTTTGTTGGTTTACTTCCTTACTCACTGTTCGCTTTCGATGTGTTTAAGAATTTTATGAATTATTTATTGTGTATGTATATTCATTGAGTAAATATATTGTATATAGAGAGTCAAAACTAAAACAAAAGTGTAAACTGATTTTAGCGATCGAGTTGTACTATATAATTTCTGGTTGTATTTAGAAGAAAAGAAAAACAAAACATAAAAATAATAAGAAAAAAATCACCATTCATGAATTATGGTGATAAAATTTTTCTTAAAAAAAAATTTTATACACATATGTACTTACTTAAATATTTTTATTTTTGTTTTGTAGGTTTAAAAGTGTTATTTGTGTAGAAATGTATCATATCAATGCAGTAAATATATTATGACATTATCATACCAAAATATATCCATATACATATAGTTATTATATGTATGGATATATGTAGTCGCTATATCCAAACATATAGTTATACCATTGGTTTATAGAAATGAAATTTTGTATTTTGTTCTTTTCAATTCTAGTAAAAATTTCGTTTTTATATTTTGGTTGAATTGTTTACACCTTTGTTTTAGCTTTGACTTGACTCTCTATATACAATATATTTACTCAATGAATATACATACACAATAAATAATTCATACACTTCTTAAACACACCGAAAGCGAACAGTGAGTAAGAAATGAAACCAACAAGGGGTTTTTTTTTTCTTTTGATTTTGCGTTTTTCTTTTTTCTTAGGTCAATACAAAATTTTAATTTCGTTTCTTCTACTTGCACATTCTTATTAGTATTCATTGGGGGTTTTTACATGAGTATTATTTTTCTGCTGTATTCTTTTTGGTTTTAGGAAAGAGATAATAGACGTAAGGGAAAAGCTCTACACTCGTATTCTTTTTGTAGACTTATTTTTCATCAAAAAATAAAGTGTTTCTCGCTTTTGTTAAACTAACACATTGACATTGTTATATATATGTATGTATGTATAATATATCGTTTTATCCATATATTTTAATTTTCCTTAAAAATATTTGTTAAAATCGTATAACCAAATACATACTAGATTAAAAAAATTTAAATTTTAAAATAATTATAAATATAAAAATTTAATTTGGTTTTTATTTTTGACAAAATTTAATATACACTAACACACACTCAAAATATGGTATTCAAAAGAATACCTGTATGAAAGTCAAGCTCTTGTAATGGAGAGAATTTAAAAAAGAATACAGCAGAAAAATAATACTCGTGTAAAAACCCCCATTGATAATATAATACCAATAATACCAAGTTTCCTTGTATTCAAATTACTAACTGCTATAATTTCATTTTAAAAAAAATTTATATATTTTTCAAGCGAAATTTCAACGAAATTATTGTAGAATTTACTTCGCGCCATGTAGTTTTTGATATATAAGTTTCATTTTTAATTTCTACACATTTCGATTTTGCCTACAGTGAAACGAAAATGAAAACACCAGGACCTTTTAAAAGAGCGAAAGCTTTTCGCCGTAGAACGTAAAACCAATGAATAGTAAACACAATTTTATAGTTTGATAAAAAATCGTACTCATTTCGTTATTTTTAATTGTTTTTCATATCCACATTTCAATTTATCGTGGACATGGATACTATGTTTTTTATTGACTTATCTTATCGGCATTACCACCTCATACGTAATAAAGTGGTAATGCCGTAATGCCTTTGAGTAAATATAGTTATTTTATTTATTACATAAGTATTAAAGTATACGTTTACTCAAAAGTTGCTCAAAAGTATTTACATAATTTAAAATTAGGGATAAACTTTTTTTTTGTTGTTTTTAATTGGGGGTGTTGTTGCGGTAAAATTGTTTTGTATGTTAAAATACATTGGATATTCTAATTGAAAATTAAAAAACTTTTAAAAAATATTTAGGGTGCTATTCTCAAGGGTTTTCACATCTGTATTCCTGTCGTTTTCTGCACTTATAGTTTGTGGGCTCCAGCCTTTTTTATGAATACCAAATGAGGGTTTTCACATCTGTATTCCTTTCGTTTCTACCTAACGAAATCCTCGCTTTCACACTATATTTTGTATCAAGTATTCTTTTTGTGTAAACGTATAAAGGTTTTATATGTGCATGTAGATATTTTTCTAATTTGAAATAATTTTGAAAGAGGAAACATGAAAAATAAGAAAAATGATGGGCAAGCGCAAAAGGTTTTGTTGAATTCCATATTTTTTGGTTTTGTTTTTTTTTTTGTTTTTGTTCTTGAATAAAAGGAGATTATTTTTGAGTATAAGCGGTGTATGGTACAACAAGAAAGGTTTTTCTTTTGTTTTTTTTTGAGAATGTTACATACTAATAGCAAAGAATATCTATAATCAAAGAATATCCATAATAAGAAGGTTCACTGGAATAAAATTTTATAATTTGTCAATGTGTTGGTCACCATTTTTCCAGTCGATTTCCAATATTGTAAGAAATAGATAGTCATAAGAATTTAATTTGTGAGAGAGAGATAAAAATTCAAAATACAAAGTGGAAAAAAATGAACGAACAATTTTTTTGTATGAACGAAATATTGTCTTTATTTTTAGTTAGTTAGTTTAATTCCAAATTAAAATTTGTTTCAGCACCGCACACCAAACACTTAACAAGATGATGTTTTCTGAATTTCGAAACATTTTTAAAAAATTGTGTATAGAATAGTTTTTATAAAAACTTTTTTTAAGCGTTAGAGTTGATTTATTTTTAAATATAACATACACTGCTTAATTTTCATATATAATCTGCATTTTTTTTTTCTAAGTACTTTCTTATACACTAATTTTTTTTGAAAATGCATATCAATAAAAAATATTATTTATTCAAATTTGAAATGTTCATATTATTAATATTCAACTTTGTTACCTATTTATAAAATTAACAGGTACCTAAATGCATTATATTACTTATAATATAATATGTATTATTAGTTCATTGATGATTAAAATGCACAATTTAATTTTTCAGAAACTAAAAACGCATCGAGTCATTCATAAAAAAACACCGCTTGATATTTTTTTTAACTACCTGTTTCAATACCTGAAAAACTGTGTATATTGAAAATACATGAATGATAAAAAATATACTTCCCTTATAAGCCAATAAAATAAAATAATATGATATTTAAGAAATAACATATGTTTTTGAAACGAATATTATTTTATATAGGGATCTGTAAAAAATTAATCATTCAAAATTTATTTATTCTCATACCCTTATAAATTTAATACGTTTATTTTAAAAAAAATTCGTACACAAAATTTCAGACGACTGTACACATGAAAAATCTCTAGTGGGCTAAATAAATAAACAAAAATCTCCCGTGGGCTATTTAAAATTACATTGCAAAAATGAAGTGGTTTTTTAAATGGTTTATATCGCACTCTTTCTTTCTCACAACTTCTTACATAAGAAAATATTTACAATAGTTCTTTGCTTCTCTAACTAATGGTTTTTTTTTTAAATGTGTTTGTAAAAATATCTTGACTTCCAGTGAACCTTCTTATTATGGATATTCTTTGCTATAATAAGAAGGTTCACTGGAAGTCAAAGATATTTTCACAAACACATTTACAAAAAAAAACCATTAGTTAAAGAAGCAAAGAACTATTGTAAATATTTTCTTATGTAAGAAGTTGTGAGAAAGAAAGAGTGCGATATAAACCATTTAAAAAACCACTTCATTTTTGCAATGTAATTTTAAATAGCCCACGGGAGATTTTTGTTTATTTATTTAGCCCACTAGAGATTTTTCATGTGTACAGTCGTCTGAAATTTTGTGAACGAATTTTTTTTAAAATAAACGTATTAAATTTATAAGGGTATAAGAATAAATAAATTTTGAATGATTGATTTTTTACAGATATATAAAATACCCTATATAAAATAATATTCGTTTCAAAAACATATGTTATTTCTTAAATATCATATTATTTTATTTTATTGGCTTATAAGGGAAGTACATTTTTTATCATTCATGTATTTTCAATATACACAGTTTTTCAGGTATTGAAATAGGTAGTTAAAAAGAATATCAAGCGTTTTTTTTTTTTTGAATAATCCGATATGCCTTTTTAGTTTCTGAAAAATTAAATTGTGCATTTTAGTCATCAATGAACTAATAATACATATTATAAGTAATATAATGCATTTGGGTACCTGTTAGTATAGATATTCTTTGCTAATAGCACAAAAATGAATAACATAGTTATTTATTTGTGCTAATAATATAACATCTTACCATCTTATTGTACGAAATCATAATAAATTAAAATCTTCATTTATTCAAAAAAAATTATATTTGTTTTATTATTGTTTTTACTTATGTACAAAAAAATACATAATCATAAACATATAGTAATAATATTAAAATAGCTAAAAAAAATTGTTATGTACAAGAAAAAAATAAACCTAAAATCCCTTCAAATAAATTCAATAATAACATGTCATTCATTTTTATCATCATTCTTTTTTCCATCACTTATATTCATAGTTAATATTAGAGAGTTAGACTAAATTCTTAAAATTTACAAAATCTAGATAACTATACTCATAATATATAATATGTATCTCACATCCTTTTCTTTTTAAAAAATATTTGAAATGCATTAATATGCATGTTTGAATTTTTTAAATAGTAAATATTACCGGTTTTTTTTAGATTACGTGTAACTGAGATGTTAAATTAATTTACCTGTTAGTTACTACATAATATAAATGCAAATAAGTTAAACCCTTTATTATTTGTACATGCGTATGCACCTAAAACAAAAAAATCTAAGCTGAAAACACACCTACATTATTTAATTATCGTATATTATCCAGTACAAATTCATATTCAAATTTTTATTTATTTTATTATTATTTAATATTTATACTTACATATATGTACAAATAACTATTATACATACAAGCATAAATACTAAAATATTATCCAAATAGCTAAAATTGCCTTGTAATAAAAAAAAGAAAAACAAAAAACCTAAAATCCCTTCAAAAAAATTCATAATCTGGTATTTTTTTTACAAATACATAGAAACATTAAAGTTGAGAATTTTTTTCACTCTCAGAATTTGTTTATCAGCAGAAGAATTTATTATTATTTTCAATTTTGGTTGGCTAAATGGCTACGTAGTTCTGGAAGAAATGTATGAAAATACATAATGAAAAATTATATTGGCCCCGACACTTGGGACGCCGGACCTCGTATTTGCATCGTACTAATGTGCCACTAAAGACCCATTATACTAAAGACAAGTTAAAAAAAAACAAAAAAAATTCGAGGGCTTTGTGAGATGGGACCCGAACCAATTTTTGATGGAGGCTTCTCAATTTCTTGAACTTGGCACTTTCCACCAGTCACCACCTAGAAGATGTAGTTCATATGACACGGTCCCGTTGAATACACACACATTGACTCTACTCTATTCAATATTATTATTACTGAATTATTTACACTGTTATGATATACAACCTCTTTACAACAGGTAAAAGTTATCATTCAGAATAGCAAAATTCGGTTGTGTTGTCTATTGGGTTGAGTTGTTTAGAGACAACTCAACTAAATACTGTTGTCAATGGGAATAGCACCCTTTAATGCGCCACATCTCACCATGTCATGTCTACTTAAAAAATTTCTGTTTGAGCTTGTCTTGTAACAAAATCAACTATTGCCTGCCAAGCCAATCGTCACTCGGAGAGATGGAGATTTCTTCATTGCTTGTAAAATTTTTATGTTCAGATTTGGAATAATTGCATTTTTCCGTCAGTTCAGACTGTTGAGAAAATTGAGTCATGTGCTTGAAGCTCTTTTGCGCGCAGAGGAACTACGTGCAGCCAAGGTTGGCTGACAATTGATCTTTAATGCATTCCAGAAAAATACCACATCTTTTTTATGTATTAATAAATGTATGTACATAACTTATATCAATATATCAATATATTATTATGTTATGTATGTATATGTATGTAATTAAAAGACAGGCTACGGGCAGGAACTACAAAATATATTGGCATCACCCATGCCCCATGGGCATTAAACATATTTTTTAATTAATATAAGTATACTTACATATATTTTTTTTTCAAGTTGGTAAAACGTAAGCGTGGTTTATTTGGACCACCAAAAGGTCAGACTGCAGCAATATTTGTCGATGATATGAATATGCCAGTAAAAGAAATTTATGGTGCACAACCATCGCTTGAATTGTTGAGACAATTTTTTGATTATGGTCATTGGTATGGTCTTAAAGATTCTTCTAAAATATGGATTCGTGATACATTAATTATTTGTGCTTGTGGCTTACCAGGTGGTAGTAGACAAGATGTTTACGCAAGGCTTTTGTGTCATTTTAATATTTTCTCAATAAATACATTTTCAGAAGGCACAATGAATCGTATATTTGTGTTGATATTAAGTACAGCCTATAAAAATAATGGCCACAACATGGATGTTACAGTATCAGTTAAGCAAATTGTAGAAGCAACTCAAGCAATTTATAAATTAGTACAAACAGAACTGCTACCAACACCATCAAAATCTCATTACATTTTTAATATTCGTGATATAGCTAGGGTTGTAGGTGGTTGTGCACTTTTAAAGAAGGAATCAGTTGATAATAAAACCATATTCCCAAGAATTTGGTACCACGAAACTATGAGAATTTTCTATGACAGATTAACTGATGAAAATGATTATAAGTGGATGTTTGGTAAATTGAATGATTGCCTTAAAGAATGCTTCAAAATTACTCCAGAAACTGTATTCGCAAATTATCTACAAGAGGATACAGACTTTAGTTTGAACATTGTTAATCAAGTAATATTTGGTTCATATTTAGATGAGCATGATAAAAAATATGAAGAAATACCATCATTTGAAGCTTTCTTTAATGTTGCTTTTAAAAATCTTGAAGAATATAATTCATTAAGAAAAACCAAAATGGATATTTCATTATTTACGTATGCTTTGATACATTTAAATAAAATATGTCGTATATTATCCATTCAAGGTAGTAGCGCGCTATTAGTTGGTATCGGTGGATCTGGGCGTCAATCGTTATGTAAATTAGCAGCTCAGATAAATCAACAATCTTTATTTCAACCTGAAATAACAAAAAATTATGGTGTAAATGATTGGCATAATGATGTAAGACTAGTATTAAAAGAAGCTGGAGGTTTAGGAAAGCATACAGTTTTCTTGATGACTGAAATGCAAATGAAAATGGAATTATTTTTACAAAATATTGATTGTTTATTAAATACCGGAGAGGTTCCAAATATGTATGCAATTGATGAAAAACAAGAAATTCTTGACTTAGTACGTTTAGCTGCACAAGGTGGCAATCGAAATTTGGATATTTCTCCACTACAAGTCTTTTCGTATTTCGTAAATAGATGTCGACAAAAATTACATATTATGCTTTGCTTTAGTCCTCTTGGTTCATCATTGAGGACCCGCATTCGTTTGTATCCTTCGCTAGTAAATTGTTGTACTATAGATTGGTTTCAATTGTGGCCAGAAGAAGCCTTAACTATAGTAGCAGAACGATATATGGGTGAAGTAGATTTGTCGGAAAAAATTAAAGATGCTGCCGTTACCTTATTTCAATACTTTCATACAACAGCTAATGTAGTTGTACAAGAATTTTATAAAGAAAGTGGAAGTATTATATACTTAACTTCAGCCTCTTTCTTAGAATTGATAAAATCGTTTCAATTACTAATTAAAAGTAAAATGAAAGAAACAATGACTTCAAAAATGCGGTATATTGCTGGTTTAGATACTTTAAAAAGAGCTGCAGCTGCAATTGAAATTATGTCCGAAGAATTAAATGATCTTCAACCAAAGTTAGTTAAAATGGCTGAGAATTCTCAAAAAATGATGGAAGAAATAAATATTGAAACAATAGCAGCTACAGCTGCCACCGAACAAGTTAAAAAAGATGAGGACGTTGCTGCAGCTCAGGCTGAAGCTGCTGAAATACTAAAACGTGAATGTGAAAAAGACTTAGCTAAAGCTATACCCGTTCTTGAGGAAGCTTTGTCAGCTTTGAATACATTAAAACCATCTGACATTACTCTAGTAAAATCTATGAAAAATCCACCATCGGTTATAAAATTAGTTTTGGCATCAGTATGTGTTATAAAAGGAATACCACCGGATCGCGTAAGTGATCCAGCAACAGGAAAAATGGTAAATGATTACTGGGGACCTAGTAAACGCCTTCTTGGTGATATGAATTTTTTACAATCATTGAAAGATTTTGATAAGGACAATATTCATCCAGAAATTATGAAAAAAATTCGTAAAGATTATATTCCTCATTCAGAATTTCAACCAAAAATAATTGCTAAAGCATCAAGTGCTGCTGAAGGTCTATGTAAATGGATCATAGCAATGGATTTATATGATGCTGTTGCTAAAATAGTTGCACCTAAAAAAGCCAAATTAGCAGATGCTGAGAAAGAATATGCTGATACATTGCAACTTTTAAATGAAAAAAGAGAAATGGCTGCTGAATTGGAAAGAAATTTGGCACGTTTAAATGAAGAATTAGATAAGGCAAATACTGAAATGAAACGAACCAAAGATGAAGTAGAATTCTGTCAAAAGAAATTAACAAATGCCGAAACTCTAATCAACGGATTAGATAGGGAAAATGCACGTTGGAAATCAGCGGCTGAAAGTTTACAATTAGTTTATGATAATTTACCTGGTGATATCCTGATTTCATGTGGTGTGATTGCTTATTTACCAACAGTTACTGCCAAATTTCGTAATCAATGTATAGAAAATTGGTTTGATAAATGTAAAAGTTTAAATATACCATGCTCGGATACATATAGTCTTTTAGATGCTTTGGGTTCTAATAGAAAAATTCAGAATTGGAATTTAACAGGTTTACCCAGAGATTCATTTTCAACTGAAAATGCCATTATAATGGATAATTCAAGACGTTATAGTTTATTTATAGATCCACAAGGTCAAGCAAATAAATGGATTAAAAATATGGAAAGAGAAAATAAATTAAACGTTGTTAAATTCTCTCAAAATGATTATATCAAAGTTATTGAAAAAGCAATCGAGACTGGTGTACCCGTTTTAATTGAAAATGTTATGGAAGAATTAGAAGTTCCACTAGATCCAATATTAAATAGAATTACTTTTTGGCAGGGTAATAAAGAATATATAAGTTTAGGGGATAATGTTGTAATGATTTCTCCTAAATTTCGTTTATATTTAACATCAAATCTCAGAAACCCTAATTTTCTACTTGAAGTTTTTAATAAAGTTACCATAATAAATTTTGCTCTGACGCAATTTGGTTTAGAGGATCAATTGCTAAGTATCGTTGTTGCAAAAGAACGTCCAGATCTTGAGGAACTAAGGCAAATATTGATTATGGAAAATACTGAAAATCGACTTGCATTGAAAAATGCAGAAAATATGATTTTATCTACAATATCAGGACCCGAAAACGTTTTAGAAAATGAAGAAGCCATTAGAATTTTGGCAGAATCAAAGGAATTGTCAGTTACTATAGAACGAAAACAAGAAGCATCTAAAGTAACTGGAGCAAAAATTGAAACATTTCGTCTTAATTATAAATCAGTCGCAAAACATTCATCTGTTTTATACTACACAATCACAAACTTACCAAATATTGATCCAATGTATCAGTTTTCATTGAACTGGTATATAAATTTATATATTTATTCAATTGAAAATTCAAATAAGTCTAAAGAAATTGCAAGACGTGTAAAGTTTCTTATTCAAACTATAACAGTGAATTTATACAACAAAGTTTGTCGGTCAATTTTTGAAAAAGATAAGTTATTGTATTCCTTTATTCTAACAACGCAAATTATGATTGCTGCTGGACGTATGGACTCTGTAGAGTTGATGTACTTCTTAACTGGTAGCTCTAATATTAGAGATAAAAGATTAAATCCAGATATATCTTGGATGCCAGATTTGGTATGGAATGGAATTTGTAATTTAGAGCAATTTAGCATATTCAAGGATATAACAGTATCAATTAAAAATAATTTAAGTAAATGGAAAGCATATTATGATCATATAAATCCTCATACGCAGCCATTACCGGATCCCTGGCAAGATAAAACTAGTAGTTTTGAAAAAATGATTATATTGAAAACAATACGTCCGGATAAAATTTGTATTGCTATAAAAGATTTTATAACAAAAGAATTAGGTGAACAATTTGTACAACCTCCATCTTTTGAGATAGGAAAATCATTTGAAGATTCAAATTGCTTGTCCCCGTTAATTTTTATTTTATCGCCTGGAGCTGATCCAATAGGTTCATTATTATTGTTTAGCGAAAAAATGGGTTTCGATGAGCAATTTCAAAGTATTTCTTTAGGTCAAGGGCAAGGACCAATAGCGCAACGTATGATTGAAGAAGCTAGAGCGAATGGATATTGGATTTGCTTACAAAACTGTCATCTAGCTTTATCATGGTTACCAACTTTGGAAGTTATTTGGGAAAAGTAAGATTTTTTAATGTTGTTACTAAGTTTCAAATTTATATAATTTTAGAATGGACACATTTAATACTGAGTCAACTTTTCGAATGTGGTTAACATCTTATCCATCTGACAGATTTCCGGTTCCTATTCTGCAAAACTCTGTAAAGATGACAAATGAGCCTCCATCTGGTTTACGACAAAATCTACTACGATCTTATAACTCAGAACCAGTTAATGATGAAAAATTCTATCAAGGTAATATTTAATAGTCTTTAATGGTCTGCTTTAAAAAAAGTGTAAATTGTGTACATATGTAGATATGTATTTCTTTTTTTGATTTTTGTTTTCAATGAGTTTATTGGAATGCTCATTACTCTTTTATGTAGATGTATGTTAACACGTTTATTTATATATTTTACAGGATGTCCATCTGCAGATCGTGCTTTTACACGCCTTTTGTATGGTATATGTTTTTTTCATGCAATAGTTCAAGAGAGACGAAAATTTGGGCCACTTGGTTGGAATATTGCTTATAGTTTTAATGAGTCCGATTTTCAAATTTCTGTTGAACAACTTTTGGTATTACTTAATCAATATGAAGATATTCCATTTGAAGCAATATCATACTTAACTGCTGAATGCAATTATGGAGGTCGAGTTACAGATACTTGGGATAGACGTGCAATTGTAACTATCTTAGCTGATTACGTAAATAATGATGTAGTTTTCGATATGAAATATCGTTTTGCCAATGATGATGTTTTTATTTTACCGCGTCAAAATGAGCATCGTGAAATTATTAAATATATTGAAGAAAGTATTCCAACAATGCCACCTCCTGAAGTTTATGGTTTGCATTCAAATGCTGGTATTGTGAGAGATTTACAAATGTCAAATACATTAATTGATTCCATGATATTGACTCAGGGCAAAGGTAAAAACTGTAGTTCACATGATGATACAAGTTTATTAGAAACTATTGCTGAAATTGAAAACGGTCTACCGGAAGATTTCGATTTAGAAAATGCTAAAACTATGTATCCAGTTGATTATAATGAAAGCATGAATACCGTTTTAACGCAAGAAATGGAACGATTTTTAAAATTAGTGAAAGAAATTCGAAGTTCTTGTATTAATTTAAGAAATGGTATTAAAGGTATTATTATTTTGACACCTGAGCTTGAAGAGGTAATAGTTGCGATTAATTACAAGAAAATACCTGAAGCTTGGATGAAAAAGTCCTATCCAAGCTTAAAACCTTTAGGTTCATACATTAAAGACTTTTTAGATCGATTGAATTGGTTAAAAGACTGGTAATTATTTCTACTTGCAGAAAACAAGAAATATAAAAGTAAATTATATACTTTGTTTTACTAATATTTCAGGTATTTAAATAATAAGCCACCTACCTTTTGGCTCTCAGGATTTTTCTTTACGCAAGCTTTTTTAACAGGCGCAATGCAGAATTATGCTCGAAAATATAAAATTTCTATTGACACCTTAACATTTGACTTTAGAGTATTGCAAGTTTCGCGGTATTTATTATAACATTTATTAAAAGTTTCATAATTTTTACATTATTTATCATATGCATGGAATTAGCATGGAAATAGCGGCTGATGATGGTGTTTACATTAATGGTTTATTTTTGGAAGGTTGTAGATGGGATTGGGATAAGAATCATTTAGATGAGCAGTTACCAAAAATATTAATTACCACAATGCCTGCTGTTCATTTAGTGGTAAATTAAATTTATTACAGATTTAATCAAATACTTTTAATATAATTTATTTGTTGTAAAGCCTATTGTAATTAAAAAACTCATCAGAGGATCGAGATATCAATGTCCTCTGTATAAAACTGGCGAGCGTAAGGGGACCTTATCAACAACTGGTCATTCAACAAATTTTGTTTTATCATTGCTTTTGAACACAGTCAAGCCAGCTTCACATTGGACCAAAAGAAGTGCAGCTCTAATTTGTCAAACTAGTGATTAAGTTTTATATAATAATTTATAAAATATAAGTATTGTATTTGTAAAAACAACTTCCAAAATATATTAACTAATGTCATGTATATTTAGATAAAAAAAAATTATTACATATATGTAATTTTACAGATTCATCTGCAGGTCCACTGTTTAATAAATAAATAAATAAATAAATATGTAATTTTAATGCGATTTTTTTTTTGTAAATATAAAAAAAATTTTAGTACCCCATAGCTCAAATCATTTATTGACTTAATAAAAATTCAACAGATGTGTAATAATCTTCTGCTTTATTTGGTAATTCTATGTGTTCTTTTCCATGTTCTAGAAACAAAGATTTATTATAATTTTTAAAGATTTATGAATGAACATTTTATCAAACTCACTGTTAAGCTCAGACTTTTTAAAAAATTTCATATCGCAAAACAAACAATTATACTGAGGCAAATCACTGTGTTGCTCCTTTTGGTGTCGCTTCATGTAAGTTAAATTTGCATACCCTCCTTTGAAAATTTTTCCACAAAAATCGCATTTCAATGATTCAAATTCTAACAAATATAATATATAACATATTTTTAACATTAAATTTATATATAACAGTTTCTTACCTTTATGATTCTTTTTGGAATGTTGATTTAATTCATATTGCTCAGAAAATTGCTTTTTACATTTTTCGCATTTAAAAGGCATTATTTTCCAGTGAATTTTTTTTATGTGCGCTTTTAAATGATCTTTTCTGTTATAAACGCGATCACACTCGGTACATGGAAAAGGTTTATTGCGAGGATTAAGATTTCTAGGATGATTCGGATCATGCATTTTATTAATATGGCCTTGCAATGCTATTAAGTTTTTAAAAATCTGTTTACAATATTCACATTCAAATATTTGTTTATTTTTGTATTGCTGATCCAAAAGATATTGTTTCCTATGAGCTAATTTTATGTGATTTGTTAAATTTATTTTGTAAGGAAATGCTGAAATAGGTTTATTTATCAAACACAACGTTAATTAATATCATTTTGAAAAACCTACTATCACTACAATGAACGCATTTATATGGCATTTTTCCTTCGTGCACAACTTGCATATGATTTCTTAACCTAAATTGTCTCATTTCTAAAAAAAAAAAATTTTCTTCAATTAAGAATAGTATAAACTTATATATAAAAAATTAAAATAAAAATAATATGCTTACCTAACCCACAAATATCACAAATAGTAACTTCGGTGCTTTTTGTTTTTTGTACCACTTCTTTGTGAACTGTTGTTAAATGAACCAATAATTGTTTTTTGTTTTGAAAAATTGTTATTTCATCTGTACAATGTCTACATTCTAAATCTGTTGGTAATTTATACGCGTTTTCTATTTCAATTTGAACTTCTTTAATAGTTTCTACGTTATAGTTTTCTGAATCGCTCTCTTTATCATAATCAGAACTATTGCTTTCACCGTTACTTAAGCAAAACTCATTACTTAAATCTGAAGGATTAATCTTTTCTATAAAAAGCTCTTTTATTTCATTGTCATATTTGCAAATTTTATTATCTCCGACATCATTATATTCCACCATTTCGAATTCAGTTTCTTCTTTATCAAGTTCAATTTTCAAGTTTTCTTCTTTCACTTGTAATAGCTTATTTCGAAAATCCAATTGAATTTGTTTACATTTTTCAATAAATTCATTGAACGATACAAATGTGTTCAAACAATGTGTACAAATTTTTTCAGGCATATCATCTGATTCAAATATCTACAAAAACACTATAGTATCAACTTAATAAGTCTCAAATAAAATAAATGGAATTACTCTACCCTAAAGTCCAATGCAAGGAATTTGTTGATTACATTTTTAGGTGCAGTTGAAATTTCCTTATTCCTTTTAAATATATTATAAAAATTTTTTGAGTTTGACGCCTCGAATTTACACGTTCTACATATATTTTTATTTAATAAATTCATATTCTTATTTATACCAATTACTAATCATAGATAGTTGTTCAATTCTTCGTACTTTTTCAAGATATTTTCAATTTAAAATTTTTAATTTTTTGCACTCTCCAGATCTGTCAAAAATTCACTCAATCAAAACTTAAAGTCAAATTTAACTGCTTAATAAATTTTCTGTAGTTTGTTTTTAAGGCCCAAATAGACGGCGTAACATGTTACGCGAATATTTGATTTTTCACATACATAAAAGAAAATTCACTTGAACTTCGATTTTTATTTAGGATTCAAAATTATAGAAATGGGTTCCCAGCAATTATTTTAGCGGTATTGCATTCACAATTCTACAAAGTAAATTCAAAACTTTTTTTCCGTTTCTTTGTTCAACCTTTAATATGAAAAAAATTAAAATCAATTCTTGGTATATACCTTCATTTACATTTTTCATAAAATAAATTGTATATTAAAAATTCTTAGTAAAATTGTTGTAAAAAATTATAATTGTTGTCTTTGAAATATAATGGCATAAATATAAAAAAAAACTTCGTAATTTATTTCCGTAAATTCAAAATATTATTGTTTATCTTTACATTATCTATTTTTGTTTACCTGGTGAACAGCTGCAAATTTTTACAAGTAAGAGTAAATATGCTGATGAAACAAAATTCGGTTTCTTATTTTAAATGCATGTAAAAATGTCAAAAATTTCTGGAGTGAAAAATATTTTCTGATTATCTTTACCAAAGTGGTACGCTGGTAAAACGCAATTCAAATATCAAAATTCAAGTTTTGCTAATGCTCAATAGATAGCAATAGTTATGTGGAAACTTGTTTCCTTGTTTAAATTTATATGCTTGACAATCTTTTGACAAATTTTGAAAATTTTACATTTCAATTTCTGTCTGTTATTTTTGTCAGTTCGTTAATATGGTTGATAGTTTTTTTTAAAATACGAAATTTAAATGGATTTAAAAAATAATTTAGTAATTCAAGAAGATGACAGATTCATGGATCAATAATAAGATAATTTTATACTTGTGGATTACTCTATTGTGGATGATGTTAGTTTCAGCGAAACACCAGTAAGTTTATGTATTAAGAATAGTAAAAAAAAATAATACCGTTAACATTGAAGAACAGCATCAGTTGGTAACGGAAGTAAAAGAACGGGAATTGAATTGAATTTTAACCATGCATTACATTTGTATACATTTGTATACAATATTAGTAGCATGCAAAGCAGTAAGCAAAGTTATGGGAAAATTAGGTAAGTAAAATGTACTAACATTACAACTTGAGTACATATGTAACTATTCTATTATTTCTTTAGTTTGCGGATGTAAAGCAGTTTGGAAGAAGAGCAAGTAGAAGACACCGTACTGAAGTGGCTCTAAAAAAAAAAAATCTGGTGATCCTGGAGGAAAGAGCTTAGAAACCCCGTCATTATTTAATGATGGAAAGTGCCGTGGACTGGTAATTTACTGAATACATACTTCCTTTATATCAGATGTTTAAAAAAAAGAGAAAATATGAAATATGTAGTAGCATTATTTTTATTGATTGTGTTATGATTGTGTTTTTATTTGATTG
The DNA here is from genome assembly GCA_963942445.1 of Argyra leucocephala. NCBI lineage: Eukaryota > Metazoa > Arthropoda > Insecta > Diptera > Dolichopodidae > Argyra > Argyra leucocephala. The sequence continues at coordinate 59,719,382 of OZ012679.1, read as the reverse complement.
TGTATTATTTTTATTCATGTGAAATTTGATTTTAGGACATTTACAATAACAGATGCTGAATTTTCTAATTCACCTCCTTTTCTGTCTGCAGAAGTTTCCAGTTATTATTATGTATGTAATTATGTATGCACATTGTTCAACTATATATATATTTTCATTTATATGTAGATATCTCAAATATGCATCATGTAATACTAATCTATTCTATTCTATCTTAATTCTTTTGTAATTTTATTACTCTACTATCCTTCGTTTTTCTTTATCTTAATATGGCTTAAATTCTGCGAAGACAGTTAGGGTGCTTATCCCATTATTTTGGTCTAATATAAAAAAATGTAGTATAAAGTAGGTACAGGTACAGGCCTTGTTAATTATATAATGATGGCAAACCTAAGACATGAATGCTACAAAAGTTGCCGCATGATGTAGTGGAAGACTTAAACCATAAAATTACAAATTTAATATATAATAAAATTAAGAAATTGAATATATAAAAATATTTGGAGCTCTTATTTAAAAAATATAAATTAGTTATATTATTTCTTTAACAAAAATTTTACAGAATTATTTTAAAAATAGCTTCCTCCTGCCAATGTACAGGATCCAATGGTCGAATTAACATAGTTTTTAGTTTGTTCCCGGATAGATTTATCTATATCAAAGTACCTACCCTTATTAGAAGAAATAGAAGTAATCAAAATTGATGTATTTTCGGCGTTTATAACTTCATTCCTCCGCGCTCCCTCAACTATGCGCTCCCTCAACTATATTGCCTTTATCATCAGTATAATATGTTTTAGCTTCCTTCAAATGGTTTCAAAATTCTTTTACATAGGGTGAAAGCATCATCAGCAATAAAATAAAAAGGTATTCTTACACCATTAATAGTTGCATCACCCGGAAAATCAATTTTATCATTAAAAACATCTTTTCTAAATTGACAAAGACCCCAACCCACCATAATTTTGACATGGATCTTTTGTATATTCTTTTCTATTTATTTTCTGTGAATATTTTAATATATTGGTAGTGTTCAGTAGCATTAACTGGTGGATCTGAAATTCTCAGATCTGTTAGTGTAGACTCAGTTTTACCAAAGAAAATATAATATTCACAAATCGCATATATAATATATATATATGTATATTATAGAACATTAACATATATATTATATTATGTATATTATATTCTTTGGTTTTAATTATTCAAATTGATATTCTACCAAATCAATGCTCTCTTAAAAAAAAATTAAAAAAAATTAAAATTAAAAAAAATTGGTAATTTTTGTGTTATTTCAAGATTTCTATTGCTACCACACTACTATATTTTCTCATACTTTTTTTTAAAAAAAAGTAATATAAAGTTACTTATGTGATAAAACATCATTGATTTGGTAAAATAAAAATTATGAAGGGTTAGTTGAATAGAGAAATAAATTAAATGAAGAGGTAAAAATAAACTTGATTGAGTTCTAAAATACAAGGAAATTTCGAAGACCTAAAGTTTTTAAAACAAAAAATAGAAACAAAATTAGTTTTGTAAATATTTAATCCAACAAAGTTTAACTTAAAAATAAACAAAATAATTAGGGACTATTAAGTTTTTTGTTAAATCCATTTTATAAAAGATTATTTATTAAAACTTTCGTTTTTAGTTGGTTATAAATATTTTGCATACAATTTGTTAAACATTTTTTTTCACATCACAAATTGGTTCATAGAAAATAATATATTAAATATATTTTAAATGTTTATTATTATTACCTTGCAATTAAGAACATAAACAACAGATAGATGTTTTGACTATCAAATTTTCATATCAAAATTAAATACCAAATCTAAATTCATGTATGTATATGATTATACATTTGTATCCCACATATAAAAATCATAAAAAGTTAACGATATGAAAAAATTAAGATATCAATTTTAGAAATTCCTAAAATCATTTAAAGGTGTTCTTTTTAATTTAAAACTATTGCGTTGTACAAGGCATACGAACATCATCATCTTCATCTAAATCCGTACTATATTCACTTGTTGATGATGATGGTATATCTTGTACAACCGGGCAATCATCATTCCAATTACCAGTATAAATTGTTCGATCTAGAAAGCGCGTTCTTCTATTTCGTTGGCATTCACTAATAAAAAATAAAAAAGTCCTGTTGTTAAATATTTCATTTTTATTTGAAGCTAAACGTTTCGCATTTTGTTTAACACATTTTTCAAGACCTTCCATTTCAGGTGCCTAAAATATAATTAAAAAATAAAATATCAATTTAATTATTTAAAACCATAAATGTATATTTAAAATTAAATATCTTACCGTTTCTGAAATCGGACACCAAATTTTTGCATCATAATCTAGTCCGGATGTTGCCAAAATAGGAAAACTAGGATGAGGTTCTATACAATTGACCTGCAAAATATATTTTAAATACTTTTCAAAAATTTATTACAAAATCCTACAATTCCTGATCGATCACCCTTTTGCCAGTTTACAATAGATTCAGTTTCTTTATCCCAAATAAAAATATTACCACAATCACTACCACTTACTACATACTCAGAATTCGGTCCAAAAAAGTTTACACCTTTAATTGTTTTATAATTTCTGCAAAATAGTTTTATGAAATCATAATTTGAAAATATTTAAATATCTTACAAGAGGCCCTTATACTGATGAGTAAAATGTCCTTTTAAATAACATTTATTATTAAAAAGATATAGTTCGCCGTCATTATAAGAAGCTAAAATTTCAGTTCCACTTTGGTTATATACAGCACAAGTTATATTACTATAATGACGCTTATTCTAAAACGGAAAAAATAGAAGTAATTTATTTTGCATCATTGAAGGTTTTAACTTACATCAACTGCAAATCCTTCTGGGCACATTAAGTATACAGGAGCTTTAACATTTCTTTTGTCATATACTCTAACAAATCGATCTCTTCCACAAACACAAAATTCTGGATCTAATGGATTGTGAGCGATGCTATATAAACCAATTCTTTGATTATTTTTCCCTTTCACTGTAACTAATCGATCAATTGGTTTTTCTCTTAAATCACATCGAACAACGTGAGCATCTTCACCAGCTGTTAAAATTTCATAAGGATTCATTGGACATATAGCTATTTTATTTACTGGACCGGAATGTTTAAATAACACGGTTGAAATATTTTTTGACGCACCTGGTGGTAAGATTTGATGACGTACTTGACCATCCCTTGCACTAGATACAAGATTAATACCTCCACCAATTTCAACGAATTTTGATTGAAAAACATTTAAATTATGTCCAGATAAAAATGAATGAATTATTTTATTGTTAGCCCAATCCCATAACATAATTTTTAAGTCATCCGATCCAGTACAAAGTAAATTTCCAGCACGATTAAAATTTAAACTATTAACACAGCCACGATGTTTTTTTAAATTATGAATAACACGTAATTTTTCCATTGTTGATCTTGATCTACACACAGTATTTTGAAATCTCATTGGATCCTTTCTACGAGCACTTGCTATCCCTGATCCGGATAAACCATGTTCACGATACAAAACTTCATATAAAAGATTAGTTTTATACTGTGGTTTTTCTTTCGTCAAAATTTCTTGCATAGAATTATTTTCTTCTGATACCTGTTCTTCCTCATCTGAATCATTTGATTCTAAGTAATTCAAATCATGAAAACTTGAATCTGAGCTGGAATCAGTAACATGAAATGATCGCTCAACATCTGATTCATCTTCAATATCTGATTGATGAGATAAACCTTCTTCTTGTTCTGAATCACTATTATTGACTGTTTCAATTGCGCCAGCAACATCTGTGTCAGAGTTGTTTACTGAAGAATCAGACGATGAAATTCTTCGTGGACGATAATGACGATTACGATTTCGAGACTTTTTAACTGAATCATTTTCACTAGGTATTTCAGGTTGCCCTAAATTTGATGTGGAAGCTGTTTCTTTCATTTCTTCTTCTATTTGTTCACGAGCACAATCTATGTTATTGCTACTCGTTTTAATTTCGTTTAAAGTAGAATCTTCGGTTAAAGTAGTAGTCTTTACAGTTAAATTATTTTGCATATCTTCATTTATAATTTCTTGATTAAATTTGGTGTCTTTATTGCTTTGAATATCTTCATCATTTTTTGAGATATCATCTTTAATCTCAATTTTTTCTTTATTTAATTTTTTTATCTTTTTCATATTTTCTGTAACATTTTTGTCTTTATTAGTCGATGTTGATGGCTGGTTAAGGGAACATTCCAACATTTCAATGTCATTAGAAGAACAACTAAAAAACATTCAGTAAGTCAATTACGTATTAATTTATATATGAACATATTTATTTAAAATAAATTAAATACTACAACTACAGTATGGTTGACATAACATAATTTTCCATAGCCATTTCAACCTTTAACATTTCAAGTTCATCTTAATTTAATTTATAATGTTACGAATATTGACACTATACATAAACTAAATTGATTTTACCTGTCTTCATTACAATCTAAAACATTAGTTTCTATCGGTAATTTCATGTCTTCCAATTTTGATCTCTTTGCTGACGTACTTGAATCATTCATATTTGTGTCTTCTTCCATATTTTTATTTAATGAATTGTAATATAAAATGTAATACTAGGTTTAGAACAATTTTAATAACTTATATCTCTATATTATATTGTTATTGAATTTATATATTAGATTGAAATTCTTTTTGAAAATAAACCTTTTTAAGGCTTTAATGAAATTTTCTGATTAAAATTAGCAAAATAATTGTTCTGTCAAAAATTTCAAAACAATTGAATGAAGTTTTGTTGATGAAAAAAGAACTGGCAGCATTTTTCCACGAATATAACGTTAGTTAAAACACCGTTTTTGTTTTGAAATTTTTTAGCTCTTGAAACAACTGATTCAAAAAAATTAATTTCTTCCTGGAATAATCCTATGAAATTGAAACTTTGTATGTTAAGCTGGATTTTCATTGACCAATGTTTAAAAATTTTATCGGCTCTAATTTTATCGACAAGCAGAAAATATCATTTACCGGGGATATTTTCACAAAAATTGGGGATATTTTCAAAAAAATTTGGAATATTATCATTCAATTTTGGTCTAAGTGTGTCGGCGTACTGTCGGCAGCCACTACTACCTACCTACCTACCCATCATTCAATTAAAAAAGAGAATAAGTAAAAAAAAAATTTTGTTTTCCAAATATAAAATTATAATTTAAATTTATTTTTATAAATATATGTACATATTTAATATACCTAATGCAACGCCTTTATATTTAAAAAGGCCCGAAACTAATTTTTGCTTCGTTAAAAAAAGATTTGATTTGTATGGAAAAACGAAGATTTACGAAAATTTTCCATACAAATAAAATCTTTTTTTAACGACGGAAAAATTAGTTTCGGGACTTTTTAAATATAGAGGTGTTGCCTAATGGTAAAACACTCGGGTATAGTATTGTAACATCGAGGATTTGGGCACGGGTTCAGACCTCGTAAGGACCGAAAATATTTTTTAAATGGTGAAAATTACTGAAAGTTATTCAATTTATATTATATGCATTGCTTGTAAAAAATAAAATGTGTTTTTTCTTAAAAGCAAGCCTACTCGATAAAAATGATATCCATATTTGAAATTTGGTAGTTATCAGTTTATCACTTATCACACAGTATCACTAGTTTATCACACATCCTACCATAGTGCTAACGTCCCACCTTTTCAGAGCTTCAGGTTCAGTATAAGCCAGATTTATTAAGTGATGTTGCAGTCTGGTCTACCTGACCCTCTGAAGTTTGAACCTTTTATTGAATCTTTGCGAAGCAATAAATTACAGGTGGCTAGAGGTGGATCCACATTGCTCATTTCCGGAAGGTATTCTAATATAGTACCCTCTCTAGTTAGTTAATCTGCAATGCAATTGCCTGGAATATTACAGTGTGGTGCGACCCATCGTATTGATATGTTGAACCGATCCGCTAGTTCGTTCAGAGAACAGCGACAGGCCAATACGGTTTTTGAGTTGATGTTTACCGTCTACAGTGCTTTAATTGTGGCCTGACTGTCTGTGAGTATACAGATATTTCTAACAGATAATAAGCTGGATCTCAGCCAGTTTTAGGTTTAAAATTTTTTTTTAGTTATTTTATTTTATATATTAATGAAATTAAAACAGAATTAATAGTATGTAATGTAATGTAATGAAATGAAGTAGTAAAATGCAATGAATTATATAACTTTAATGACTCCAAATTATATTAGGTATGTGTATAAACAAATGAAAAAATGAGATCAAATGTTGAGTACAAGGTATAACTTTTTCAATATTAAACAAGAAAATATTATATTTGATTTCACATGTATTTGTGGTAACAATATTTTTAGGAATTAAAAAAAATTATATCAAGAAAGTGTATAAGTACTTCAGAAAAAGGATAATTTAAATCAGTTGATATGTGATCCAACAAAGGAATATAAACCATTTTTCTATCATAATCTTTGCATTAATATGCAGAACATTTTCTCCATGAATTTGCCTATTAACTATTCTTGGGATTCCAATGTTAACATTTTATTTTTCACATAATGCTGATACATTTTGGTAAATTGATGAATTAAATTCATTTTCAGCGTCTTCCCTTAAATGTTTGATTGATTGAATTAATAAATCAATAAAATACCTAACTTTTATATGTGGAGCTTAATCTAAGCTTAATCTTCTTTGTTCTGCTTAATCTAAGTTTAATCTTCTTTATACATATAATCCAAATTAATTTAATTTTTTTAAAACTAGTAAAAATTATGGTCAATTTGAAACTGACTTGGAAAGTTTTTCGCAGTGCCGAGCCGTACATGTTGGCCGCTAGTGTGCAGATTCGAATTTGCCGCCCCAGTTTTAAATATAAAACAAACAAAAATAGTAAAACTCTTACAATTTTGTTTTATATATCCATTTTATTAAAAAATTATCAATAAAAAATTAAAATTAAAATAACAAAACATAGCTTTTAATAATCCAAACAATTATAAAATATAAAAAAAAACATTTAAAATTAAACAAAAACATGAACATATGCTTCATAATACTTTCAAAAATAAGATAATATCACTCGATATTCAAATAAAAATTATAACAAAAATTGTACACAAATCATTTTCTAAAACTTTTTCCAATATTTCTATTATATTCATCTCTGGTTCAAATTTCATTTTCAGTATCTTCAATTCATCAGCCATATAAAGTCCATCAATATCCTTTTCATTTTTGTTTTTATCAGTCAGCTTACTTTACTTACTTTACCAAATCCATACAACATTTCAATTTCTCATCATTAGGAACATTTTTTAAATTTTGAATATCATGTAAAAATTTAAAATTATCATTATATGAATTTAATAACTGGAATCGCTCATTTAATGAATTTATTGTTGTGTCCAATATTGGGAAATAAAAATTGATTTGGTCTTTGAAATAAAAAATGCATTTGTGCATCGCCAAAACTTTCATCAGGATGTTCATAGTCAAATTGTTTTCGTATTTTTCGACGCCGAATAGCTGGAAAATTTGGAAACTCAGATTTTACTTCCATTATTTCAGCCAGCAATTTTGATTCGGCTAAAATATCGGCATATCCGTCATCAGACCGCTTGTTTTTTAAATAATTAATTAAATTATTCAAATAATCAACACACAATTTAATATTTAATGTTGGGTTTTGTAGCATTTTACTTACATAATTGACTTTATGTAATATGTCATGCCAAATTACGATTGAAAATATGAATTTAAGCGATTTCAATTTAGTTGCTAAACATTTAACTTGATGATGTGTTTTTATATCTTTTTTTTCATCCTCTATTAGTTCCAATAAAGAATCGTATATTTCACCCATGTGATGTCTTAGAGGCCGTAAAGCCTGTATACGACTTTAACATCTTGTATCGCATACAGGCTTTAAAACTAAATGTGTAATATTATTCTTTAAAAAATACACCATCTCTGGGTGGATCCTGAAAAAAAGTTATATAATTCTTGAATTATGTAAAAAAATGATATAGTTTCATGGTTTATTTTAGCAGCGTCATTAACTACTAAATTAAGGCAATGTGCTGCACAGGGTACAAAAAAGCGCGACAGTTAATATCTAATATTTTTTTTTGTAGTCCATTATGTTTGCCCCTCATATTGGCACCGTTATCGTACCCTTGCCCACGCATATTATAAATATCAAGACCTATTTCTTGCAGTTTCCTTAAAAGAAACTTACTCAATCCATCTCCAGTTGAATTGGTAATAGGGGAAAAACCTAAAAAATGTTCTCTAACTTCCACTTTTTTTGATATACAATTTAATTGAACAAATCTTATTATAAACATGACTCACGTCAGGTGTACAATCTAATATCACAGAATAATATTTAGCTTCTCGTACTATAAGCAATATATTTGTTTTAATTTCGGTTGAAAGTAATGCAATAATTTCGTTCTGTATCTTCTCACCTAAATATGACGGCATATATGTTTGAATATGTTTTGACTTTTGTATTCTTCGTACGTGTTCCAAAATAGTTGAATCAAATTTCGAAATCATTTCTACAACTTTTAAGAAATTTCCATTACTGGAATGAAATAGTGAACTTGACGATCCTCTAAGATCTAAATCGATAAAAACTGTATTATATATACTAAACGTTTTATAACTTTATACCAACACATTATTATATAGCCAACAAATTATCTTGAAAACCAAATAATTTACATGAAAAACAGAATACTTTGTTTTTTGAAACAGAATACAGCAGCCATTTTCGTATATATTTCTCACCATTTACCAAAGTACGCGTATAATATTTATTTGAAAATTTTCTGCCATGGTCATTTACAGGACAATATTTACTTTGAACTTGTGCTGGTAGGTTTTGCAATAAAAGTTCCTTTTTTTGATTCGATATTATAATAGGACACATTTCAGGATCTTCACTAATTTCAATATTATCAATTCTTTCACAATTTTTTTCAGTAGTATGCAAGTTATTTTATTGTTCCGAAACAATTTCTACATTATTGTCAGTTTCTTTATCGAAATTAATTTCATTTTCAATATTATTGACAAAATCACCTGTAGCAGAAATTGTTGAAGTTGATACGGAATTCTGTATTACATTTACATACTTTAGAAGAGCATCAGCAGATTTCTCAAGTTCCTTGTTTTTTTTTTGCCTTTTATCTGCGGTATTGTGCTCCAGATAATTTTTTCCTTTTTCTATCATCTTGTGGCATGTCTACACCACCAACAAAGTATGTTTAAATATTATAAAAATATGTTTAATTATTATACATATAAATAATTTAAATATAATTTTTTATGAAATGTAAAAAAATCACTTTTTGATAATTTTTTTATTTGTTTACAAAAATGCGGCAACTTTTAAATTTTGACAACCAAAGTCATTCAAATTTAATATTTTGGACAACAACTGTTCAGTTACCCTGCAAGCAACTATTCAGTATTTCCGTGTAAGCAATTTATAAATAAAAGAAAACAATGCAAGAAAAACAATTTTCTTACGAAAAAGTATCCGAATAGAATTGTTGCAACAAAAACGATAAGAAAAAATAAATAGAAATAGAAATTTCAGAAATACCAAAATGGTAGTTAAATATTGAATTATTTTATTGATTTTGCCGCCCCCTAAAATCAACCAAAATCGGCCGCCCGTGTGCGGTGCACACATCCGTCATATGGAGCGGGCCTGTTTTTCGTATAAATTACAAAATGTTTCTGCAGCTGAAATTGATGCTTTAAATGGTAATTTGTTTTTTCATGAAGTAATATATTTACTTCTATATTTTTTTTTAAGTTTGGCAAATGAAATTATTAACACTTATATTTGTACTTAAAAGTAGGCAATTTTTATTGTTTGCAAAAACAAAGCAATATCTACAAAACCATCTTTTATAAATGTCTGAATAAACAAGCAATTCCTGCTTGTAAATTTTTGTATTTAATTAAACTTAATTGTTTTTCTTTATACATATTTTTCTTTATACATTTAATTGTTAAGGTTTATAATCTCTAATTTTCGGTGTTTATTTATTATTTTTCTTTTATTTTGGCAAATTTTATTTTGTAACTATACTCGTTACTTTTGCATAGAGTGTTTTTAACTTTTATTTTTATTGTTTGCCTAATTTAGTATATAATATCTTATTGCCTTAGTTTGGTAGAACACTTTTCTTTTTTCATTATTTTATAATTATTAATATTATATTTATAAGTTCTTAATTGACATTTAAATCTTTAATTTTATTCTTGTATACAATTTTATAAGTTTCTTTTTTTCTTTCTGTCTTTCTTATAATTATATGATAATAATAACTTACTTAAATTTGTTAATAGTTTAGTATATAAATAATATGTATTTTTTTTTATTTATTCTCTTTGAAATATAACTTTAATTATATTATGTATACTTTTTTTTTACATAATATATTAAAAATTTCTTATCTATAGAATAGTTATTATATATTAACTAGGGGCCCCTGTTGAGTAATTAAAATTCAAGTTGAAGTTAAAGTTTTGAAAAGGACCGTAATTTACGTACTGTACTGACACTTCTCAAGATAAAGCACAAAACATTCATGTTTAAAAAAAACTTTTGAGGCTAGTAAGTTTTATTTTGCACACGTCAGTTTAGTCAGTGATTATATAAATGCATGTAATGAATAAAATTACTAAAAATAAAATGTTATTGTACTTAAAGAGGTATATGCGTTGCACATATATTTAATGAAAACCATATGATTACTACAAATGACCAAAATATAGAAAACAATAATTTGAGACAGTTACTTAAAAAAATAGAATAAATTTCCTTTAATTAGATATACAAATAATAAGATGTTGAATGACACAAAATGGATATATTTTATTTAAAAGTTTGAATATTATAAAATAAAATAGAAATTTTGTCAACCCGTATGCGCATTTCTGTGTATATACAACTTATTTATATATTAAGAGTCATTAAGTAGAAGTGAGATAAAATGAAAAGGTGTCTACAGCGCTAATTGAAAATTAAATAAATTAAAAAAATTAAAGTGTTAACAAAACTTAAAATTACTATTATTATATATATGTATGACCATGTTCCCTTTGCAAAAAAAACTGTAGACATCTACTTTTTTCTAGAATATTTTACAGCAAAAACAAAATGCTGTATATTTAGATACCGAATAAAGTAACCATTCTATTTTTATAATCTTTCCTCTAGTAAGACATCTTTTATAATAATATTAATTGAATTTTCCTGATCTGCACATAAAGGAAAAGATAATATATTGTTATTTATTTGTTAAGGTGGATTTTAATTGACCAGTATTTAAAATCTTGAAAATTTTTTTGACTCTAAAAAAGGGAGATACTTTTGAATTTTTATGTAAGAAAAAAATAGATCGCTGCAAAGAATTCTCTAAATTTCTATTTGGGAAATTTATTTTATACACAAAAAACAATTTTATAGACATTCAACCGTCAAAACCATCTGTTGAAAAAATAAATTTTTTTTACATACATTTACTCAAAAACTTGTGAAAAAAGTGTAGCCGGTATAAAGAAACCATCCCCGATATTTTAAAAATATACTTTGTCAAAGCTCGAAATTTTAAAAATATCATGAAGCTTTTGGTGTTTCTAGAAAAGATGTATCTAAAGAATTAGAAACTTATAGAAACCACCTAAATAAAAAGTTTTTTCGTTGACCTAAATTTAATCCAGTTAACCGATAGCTCTTCTCATAAAAAAAAATAATCTCAAATAACCTGTCTATTTTCTATCAAAACGTACGCGGTTTACGCACAAAAACTTCACATTTTTTCAAGTCAAATATTCTTAATTTTGCTATTTTCACTCAATCAATTCAATCTCTAGAACTATTTGATCAATATTACTCAGTTTTTAGAAAAGGCAGGTTTCAACTTTTTATTGATTCAAATCCGTGCAATATTCCTAAAGGGGGCGGAATTTTAATAGCAATTAAAAATAATTATAATGTTACAGAGCTTATATATCCCCAATTTTCAACACTAGAATTAGTTGCCGTTAAAACGGAACTTCTTAGTAAAGCACTTTTATCGTTTGTTGTTATATTCCACCGAATTCAGTTGTTGATACATACTTAAACTTCAGCCTCTCTCTTGATTTCATTTCATCCTAAATGAATTCTCGTGATGAATTGTTAGTATGTGGTGACTTTAATTTACCTAAGTTGCCTTGGGGTCATCACGAGGAAGAGATTTACTTAACTCCCGATTGGATTAGTACTGACTCTGAATTTACATTAATAGATGGTTGTAACTAATGGTTTTCAACAAATTTCCTCAGTCATTAACTATATGGGTAGGCAACTGGATCTTATTTTTGAAACAGGTTGGACTAATTTTTCTTTTAATGATCCCATTATGCCCTTAGTTAAAGTTGATAACTTCGACCCCCCATTTGTCTCTCATATTGTTTTCATAGTCCAACATCGCCTTCCACTGATCTATCCCATAGGGACAATTTTTCTAAAACAAATTTTTTAGCCTTAAATCATTTTTTTTTATCTGTTGACTTCGATTCGTTAATTAAGGGTTGCGACATTAACAAAGCCGTTTCCAATTTCTATGAAATCATATCTCAAGGGCTTGAATTGTATGTACCCTTGGTCTGCAGTAGAGATCTTACGTCTAGTCCTCCTTGGTTTAATTATGAATTGAAAAAGTTAAGAAATAAAAAGAATAAAGCATGGAAAAAATATATGAATGAAAAAACAAATCATAACTATAGGGAATTTGTTAAACTGTTTCATTCTTACAAACTAACATTAGATTTCAATTATAATAGATATCTCATAGATATGAACTCAGAACTAAAGAAAAACCGTTTTGAAAAAGTCCTTTTGGAAATTTGTTAATTCGAAAAGAAAATCGGATCAATCTCCCGTCACCATGTCCTACAAAAATGATTCTACTAATTCTGCGCAATCTATTGCTGATTTTTTAAAAATATTTTTCTCTAGTTCTTACTCGGAGAAACTCTTCGAAGTTGACGATACTAAATTCGATCACGTCGCAACCTTATCAGAATTACCAAATATTTCGAGTCATTTTTCGGTTAAAAAAATAAAGGAATATTTAAATAAGTTAAATTGTGATTCTTTTCCTGGACCAGCCAAAGTACCAGGATTAATTTTATTAATTTTATTATCGTTATTATTTAACCGTTCATTCACTTCAGGTATTTTTCCAGAATATTGGAAAAATTCATTTATCCGACCAATTCATAACAAAAATGCTAAAAATAATGTCTCTCATCAACTCTCATGTATTCCCAAACTATTTGAATTGATAGTATTTGATTCAATATATGACATTTGTTCTAGTTCCTTAGCAGTTAACCATTACGGATTTATGAAAAAAAGATCTACTGTAACTAACTTAGTTGAATTTTGTTCAAGCTTTTTGAATACTATGGAAGCTGGTTCTCAAACTGATGTTATTAAGTAAGTCTTTTGACTTATTACCTCATAGCATTATTCTTCTAAAGCTCAAAAAACTAGGGTTCTAAGGGAACTTATAGTGTGATATTTAGATCAAATATATCTGACTCTTTTTGCGCCACCTCAGGTGTACCACAAGGCAGCCATCTAGGTCCATTACTATTCATTATTTCTATTAATGATGTAACTTAAATCATCAAGAATAGGAATGTTGTTATATATGCCGATGATATGAAAATTTATAAAAAAATTTCTCCATCTGATGACTCCACCTTGCTTCAGGAAGATCTAGACTCTTTTTTTAGTTGGTGTAGCTCCAACAACTAAACATTGACAAATGTGCTCTAATTTCCTATTCCCGTAGTTACTTCTCCTTAGTAGTCAACTATACTTTTGATGCTAAACTTATTAAAAGAGTTTCCCACTTTAAAGATTTTAGGTATCCTTTTCGATGATAAACTTTCATTTAAACCACACTTTAATAGAATAATCAACAAGGCAAATTCTATGTTAGGGTGTAAAGAGATGTTAGGGTTAGGGTTAGGGTTTAAAGAGTTTAACGATCCATATACAATTAAATCATTATTTACAACGCTCGTTCGTCCTCACCTTGAATACGCTAGTCCCGTCTGGTCACCTTACTACTACACTCATATCAACAGAAAAAATTTCTTAGATTTGCCTTACGTAATCTTCCCTAGTCCAACCCAATAATCCTGCCTCCTTACCAAGATCGCCTCCAACTACTTCAATTAAATACTTTGCACTCGAGAAGAGTTGTCGCGGATATTTTATTTATTATAATTCAACTATTGACTGGCGAATTTGATTCCCAAACAATAAAAGGCATAATCAATAAGCAGATTAATATTAGTACGCGATTTCGTTCAGAAAATGTTTTTAACCTTCCTTTTCACAGAACAAATTATGGTAAATTTGAACCCATAAATAGAATGTTAATGGCAGTTAACCAACATAAAAATAATATAGACTTTTCTTTTAGTAAAGCCAGGTTAAACAAAATCCTATTCCAAATCCTTCTTTAATCCTACTAATCCTATTTATATATATGTAGTAACTAACTCACTAATTATACTTAATTGGTTTCTATGAATTTATTGTTTTTCCTCACACTGTTTCTTTTTTTTTAATCGAATTTAATTTCATTGAGTTAGCTGATCATCATTTAGCTGTTTCATCATTTCATAATAGCATAGTTCCATTTTATTTTTAGTGATAACCAAAACTCTCAGCTATTTATCATTTATTTTATCCCAATGATAAAGGGTACTGGACCAGGTCAAAAAATCCAAAAAGCATTTTCTGTCTTCGTCGGAAATCGAAACTGGCACCTCGGTTGAAAAGCAGGAGCTCTATCTACTGCGTCATCCAGGGTGTTATCCCCGGTAAATGGTATTTTCTGTTCTTGTCGTACGCATTGAGCTCTCATATAAAATAATGTCATTGTCAACTTTCAACTTCTAATGTCAACTTTCTACATTTAAATTTTAGCTATGTACATTGTTTTTTCTAAGCTCAGCAGCTACAAGATACTAATACAAAATTAAACAGTTACCAAAAAAAAATTCGACGCACTCAATATGATTCTTAGATACAATTTTCCTATTTGTTTGAACCTTAAATTAGATACTGTAGTCAGTGAAAAATGTTTGATGTAAATAATATTGTTCTGGAAATTGTTTTGTTTGATATTGAACGTGTAGATATTTTTAAATATTTAGATATAGTTTTAGACTGAATGTTAAATTCTTACCATCCTAAAATGTCATTTATATAACTTTCTCGATAATTATATCATTTAAATTTGTATTGTCCTCACTCAATTTTCGTTTTGGTCTATAATGGACTTTTTAAGTTTAAGTTACAGTATGGTTTGGTTTGTTGGGGTGATATCTACCTTAATAATTTACGATCGTTGCAGATTAAACAAAAACATGCTGTTCGTTTAATCGGTAAGGTAAATAGGCGAACGTCTAGTTTTAATTTGTTTTAAAAACTTGGAATCCTTCCTTTCCGTCATTTGTATTTTTATAAAGTTTTAAAAAAATGTTTCATGAACTCTGGCACTATTTCTCCGAGAGCTTACAACAATTACAATCTACGGGTTAACTTGGAATACTTTGTATTTGTACATAGAAGCTACACATCGTATTTCAATCATTTCCCACGTACCTATATTTAACAGTTTACCCTTAAATTGCAGATATGAAACAAGAATAAGTTTTTTTTATTATAGGAATGTTAAAACTAGGCTTTACAGTTATGATCATAATTCCATCGAGACAGTTTTAATTCTGTATTTTATTATGTTTGTTATTTAAATTTCTTATCTGTTTTTATTTTTTTAAATGCTATTTCTTTTCGTTTTTTTTCTAAATTTATTTTTAAGTTTAAAATTGTTTATTGTTTTTTTATTCTATTTTATTAACTAATTAAACATATTATTTTAATTCCTTTTCTATTTTTATTTCTTTCGTTTTTTAAATTTATTTTTTCTTTCATTTTAAAAAATAAATTCTTTCTGTCAATTTCTAAAAAAACTACCACTATGATATGATTTGGTATTATTTTATGATTTTATTTTACTTTTTTTTTTATGTTGCATTCATCTCTTGTCCTTAAGACAATAGAATGCTCCCAACTATTATCATCAAAATTTTGAATCTTGGCTTAAGTATTGTAACTATTAATTTTTTTATCTTGTTGTATTGGAATTAATAGCTTTTTCATATTTTGTTCGTCATTTATTCTATCATATTAATTATTAAGTATTAATTTTCATAACTTAATACAATATTTGTTTTTTATTTTCTATTTTTGTTAATATTTTGGAATTGTTTCAATTATGAAAAACTGTAAATAAAAAACAATAATTATTTTTTTGCGTAAATTGTATATAGCTACTTAACTAGCTTTAAGATTGGATGGAAATAAAGAATTATTATTAGAAATAAAAAAAAAATAAAACAAAATAATAATATAAAAGTTATAACAAAATTTAAATATAATAAAGTAAATTTATGGAATAAAAGTGAATTTGTTGAATAGAATGAATAAGTGCAAAAATAGAAAAACAAAATAGTAGGCATAGGAAATAAAATTGAAAGAAAATTAAAATTTATTGTTTTAAAAAAAGTCTTATAAAGTGAAATAATATGTAATATGTTTTTGAAACATTTTAATAAAAATTTAAAGCAATGCGATAAAAGATAAAAAAATTTAATTGTATCGTGTTTGTCAATTTTGATTATAACCCGTAATATTTCTTTCAAACAAAAAAATAATTAATAAAAAATCATCCAGCCATTTTTTTGTACCCTGTTTTAAAATTTAAACATTTTTCTCTCACAAATTTATTCTTAAGGTAGGTACTGTATATACTTTTTACAATGTTTTGAGCAGCATTTTAATAACGATCCCCAGACGATTAAAAAATAAAAGAATTTCACGTCATTGAAACTCCTTAATTGTTAATGGGTATTCTTTGATAATGTTAATGTTTAAAAGACTCTAGCTAGAGTCATGCTTCACTTCCCACAACTGCAACTCTAAAAAAAGCAACACTACGGACAGGTGTTTAAATGTTGAGAGACTTTTTTTTGTACATATGTATATATAATGTATATATGTAAGTTGTGTGTGTTTCTATATAAATATCAAACAAATTTTTTTAATGTCGGGGGTATGTATATGATATTAAATATTAGTAGAACCAGTGGTAGAACCGTAGAATTATATAAATTATTGTAATACATTATATGTATAGGTAAATTGGGAAATAGAAAATTGACTTTATTTTTTAGTTTTTTTAGGTATATAATTTTTTTAGAACATTATGTAGGTACATATACATATTACACCTTTAGACCATAGAATAGAATCAATAGATCATAGAAAATTAGTTGTAAAATATCCATGAGTATAAATACTTATTCAGACTATTTGTTTGGCTTTTTTTTGGAGTTGTAATTAATTATAACAAAAAAGATAATCTAAATATATATAGGTATGTATGTTTCTTTTTTAAAGTTAATCTCTCTAAAAAAGTAGTTATTTTAGTATTTAGTATAGAAGGGTTGTTTTATTAGTTGTTCGTCCTGGTATAGTGGTGATGCTATCTAATTTCTAACAGGGTGATCGTGGCTTCGAATCGCGCATTTTGTAGACATTTTTGTTTTCATTAATATCTGAAAATTAGTTGATAATATAATTTGCTCATCAAAAATGGTACTATACTACCTATATTATATGAAGATGATGTTACTCTAAAATAGGTACATAGGTATAGGTATAAATATGTACATCGTTTTCCATATAAACAGCCGAGAAGCAATTTTTTATTTCTTAAAGAAGGATAACGAAATAAGTTTAAAATTAATATAAAACGAAATTACATCAATTAATTTATATAGGTATAATATTATATTATATATATATTATATTTATGGTTAAATATTATGTTATATTTTTAATTGTAGAAGATTTACAGAAAAAAACTTTGTTTTTTTTTCTCTTCCTCATCTGAAGATACTCTTATATCATAAATATATATTTTATATATGTATTAATAATAATTTCCAACAGAACACTCCATCTTCCACGCCTATTTCCCTCCATTCTTACATAAAGATGCAGGGGTTCCGCCCAAGAAGTATTTGCATAGTCGCTGTAAGTCTGGTTCTAAAAGCACTTGTTGTGCAGAGGCACGCAAGTTCTTGCACTGCTTCTAGTTTTTTGTGGCATTTGCACCGAATGTTCTTGGAACTCATGCAATGGACCTATAGCTAACAATAGGCCTAATACACACTTTATATAGTCTCAAGGCTATTTTTGGTGTTAGGATCCAATTGTTGACAAAGGCCCTTCTGCACAGCCATAGGAGTTTCACGGCATTAGCATATTTCATCTCGATATGATTCGCCAAATTGAGCTTCTTATCAAGTATGATCCCTAGGTATTTTACTTCGTCTCGAAGTTCTAGGTTATTTCCTCGAAAAGAAGTATGAACATAGTTGTTCAGTCTCCTTCCACTGGTAAGGGACACTAAATGTGTATTGCTGGGATTTATGGTTAATCAAATTTTTGGCGGGCCGGGGAACAAATTTTTAGGTCTGCAACGCCTTTCGTTTTTGAAATATTCATGGGGTATGTTAGAAGTTTGAATAGCAGCTGCCCAAACCAGTCCCAATTTTGGAAAACAGTAAAGATATATTTATTTTTTTTCTGATAGAGTACCAGAATATAATTTTTTAGGTCTGTAAGATCTTTGGTTTTTGAAATACGGTTGATGGGTCGAACGAGTCGGAATTTTTCAAAGCAATATATCACGGGTTCGATTCCAGGTAACAAAATACTTTCCTGTAAAATTTCGTTGAAATCGGTAGATGCATTTCGGAGGAGCTCTGACACAAACATACAAACATTAATTTTTCAACTATTTCGAGAAACTTTTTGAAAGTGTGAAAATAAAATACATATAGCTAAGAAGGTAAGTAACGTATTTAAAAAAAAAAACAAATTTCTTGATAACAGAATGATTCACTAGCAACTAGCACTATTGTATTATATCGCTCGCATATTAAAAAAAAAAAATAAAAAAAAAATAGTTCACCTCAACTTTTGTAAAAATTGGTAGTATAATGTGAGAGTGAGAAATAAAAAGTGAACAGAAACAGAAACAGAAATATAATAGTTGAGTAAGAGAAGAGGTAAAAAAAGAAACAAGAATTTAAAAAAAAAAATAACAAAAATATTGAAAAGAAACAGGAAATGGCCAAGTAAATTTTCTTTTTTTAGTATACATTTTTTTAGTACCTTTGAGATCGCAGAATCGAACGGTTTGAAAAATAAATTTTTCACGCGAAGCTTATTGTGTGTTGCAAAAGAAATAACCGTTACAAATTATAATAAAATATACGGTATTTTTGCTTTGGCGTAGTAATCACAATCAAGCGATATACAAAAAAAAGTATTTTTAAATTGTATTTATGCAGACAGTGGTATAAAACTTGTATCGAATTTAAAATTATTATTGTATGGATATTGTGTATATTAGTAAATGTTACTTTTGAAATACGAAATTTAAAGAAGTAAGTATATATCTACTTACATTCATTGATTCAAAATTAATTTACTTGAAAACTGGTTTTGAATAAAGTTTAAAACGATATATTTACGAAAACTAGAATTAAAGCCAGTAAGAATTAATTTTTTAATATACTTATTTGGGTTTTTTTTATGATAATTAATTTTGTTATTTGAACTTTTTTCCAATAATATAATATGTAAGTATGTATGTATGTATGTACCTATGAATATGTGATTTTGTGAAAAAGTTTTTAGTGCAAAGAAGTTTGATACCATTATTTTTAGATAAAGATAGTAAGTAGTTATATATCAATAAAAATCCAAATTTTGTGTTTTTGTTACCGGATTTTGTTAGTACCTATAGTTGGAGTAGTTTATCAAAATGAAACCTAAATAAAAATATTTTTAATAAATAAATTTGTGGCTTATGAAGAAAAAAATAGGTGATTAACTAATTATGAAGTTTTAAAAATATTTATTTATTTAGGGTAGAGGAAGGTAAGTTAAACCTTATAAATTTAATTCAGCCAAAGTTACATCAAATTTCGATAATATAATTTGCTAAACAAAATAAAAGCAATATATATATACTACATGATATGTATGTATTATGTACTATGTATGTACTGTCACATATATATTTCGTTATTTTTGTAAAATCATAAAATTACTGTAAATTACGGTTGTAGGTTTTGAAAAAACAATATATTAAAGTAGATTATTATTGTCTAAGTTCATCTTTTTAAATCTTTAAATATATCTGGGGAATATTTTTAAATTGGTATTGAGTGAAAATTTTGAATTAATGTAGTGATGTATTTTATTCTTTGATTGTCGTATGTAGGTCGTAGACTTATGATCCAAAAAATTTAATAATTCTTCGGAAGTCACTAGTAGTTAGGAGGACTAGGATTTCTTATTTTTTCAAATGTATTTATGTATTTATGCCTCCAGTTTGAATGTCACGTTAAGGTATTTTAAATTTATGTTAAGAGTTATCATTGTTAAATGAACTTTTTGTACTCATATACATGATACCTAAATATATTTTTCAAATAAGTATAACTATACTTTCATTTATTAAAATTAAACTTAGTTAAATATAATTTACAAATAAAATTTTGAAATATTTTGGTAAATTTCAAGCATATTTTAAAGTGTGTCATCATAATAACCATCATCATAAAGATTTATAAATTTACTTTACTTTTACGAAATTTTCACGAATACTTTTATATTATTACGTACTGTTTGGTATGTAGGTATATTTTTTATTTGCTTACGTATGCTTGGATTTTGTATTTATTTTATATTGTAATCTGTAATGCTTTATTTAATTTTGTACCTATAATAGTGATGTTGTGTGCAAATTATTGAGTCATTTAATTTTTAACATAAAACAATGTCAAAATTATCACTTTTTTTTAACTACTTTTTACCTAATAGTTGTAAATTGAAATTTTATACTATTGAAAGTGCAGGGTGTGCAGGGAAAGTGTATTGAATGGGCAGGGCTTAACATTAATTAATCAGTTCATAAATTTTGTGAAATTCGGTCACAAGTTTTTTTAAATATTTATTCCTATGATTCATGATGGAAATTGTAAAATGCAAGTTAATACAATTATACTTTCAATACACCAATACAATACTAGATTACGGTTTGCCAATTTATGGTGGCGCTTCAGTCACCACTCTGAAGTTCCTTAATACTATCCTTAAGGCTTGCCACCGGTGCATTTAGAACTAGCACCATCTCAAGTACATTAAGTGACGCCGGACAGCTTCCATTAGATCTCAGAAGGGAGCTACTTACGCACAGCTATATATGGCTTAAAGGTGTGCGAAGTGGAAAATCAACACCTGAGAGAGTTGGTCTTTGATACTTAAATATATAATCGTGCAAGACATAAGGCCTTCACGGCACCAACCTTTCTCAGTTCACCATTCTGTACGATTTCGACACCAAAAACAAGCATGAATTTCTACCATGGTCACTGAAAAGACCAACAATCGATAAGAACGTTCGTCTTGTTCGGTATAATAGGAATAAGAACGTTCGTCTTGTCATAAGAACGAAACATTATCCGAACAATACAAACAACTTGTGATGAGTAAACTAAACGTCAAATACAAAAACTATACGCAAATATATCCAGACGGATCTAAGATAGTAGTCTCGAACAACTGTTATAAATGTAGATGCGCTTTTAAATGCAGGTAAGACGAATTCTTCTTTCGAATAAAGGATGAAACCAGTATCTTCTCAGCAGAACTGTATGCCATAATGAAAGCAATCGAATATGTGATGTTAACTCAAACAAAGGGGAAGTACATCATTTGTACCGATTCCCTGAGTAGTCTATAAGGTATTTCATCACTCACCGCAACACATCCAACTATTCTAAGGATCCAAGAGCTTATACACTAAGCAGAAAGCTCAATTGCTATTTTTTGATTACCAGGCCGTACCAATATCACTGGAAATGAGCAAGCTCATAAATTTGCTAAAAACGCTACATATACATCATATACATGGATCCTCCTGACTCTCAGCGGTTGGTGGTAGTCGACGATTATAGAGGATTAATTAAAGGAAATGTTTCCCATGCATAAGAAGCTAGATGGAATAACAAAACAACGACTAATAAACTAAAACAAATAAAAAGGTCAATTGCACCCTGGAAAAGCATTGATTCTGTAAGCCGAAAGAACAGATGTATAATTACAAGACTGAGGATAGGACATTCGCGACTGACGCATAAGTACTTATTTGCCTACCTACATGTTCCTGTGATGGCCAGACGCCACTCAATGTTTAGTACATTCTCGAGGACGGTCCGCGCTACAGAAATCCAAGGATATATTGTATCGGGGGTTAAATATTCTCCCTGACGACACTGAGCAGTCATCAGAATGTATTATTCAATTCACCAAATATATCAACATCTCCGGTGAAATCTAAATGTTTTCTCAATTTTAGTTTATATAATTAACTATATTATTTATTAACTTCACGGAACATTCTAGTGATTGACTCGAATGTGCCATATTGAGTAGGCTGGAAAGAAATGAGGAGCTGTGATGGTCGACACTTCCGAGATTATTCCGGTTCGTCCTTTCAACCAAATAATTTGAATTTTCAGGAACTAACGTGTTGCCCAAAAGAAGTTTATGAATAAAGAAGTGTCTACACTTATTACGGTGGATTAAGACAGTGCAAATAATGTGTAAGTCGCAATGGATCATTCCACGAAAAGTTACTTAAAGTGAAACGTACATATTTTTGCAGAACCGGTTCTATTCGATTAATGCCAGTTGAATAATTAGGGGACCATTCTTGGCTGGATTATTCAAGGGTAGACCTTTCATATGTAATATAAATATGTTTCGTGAGGTAGGGATCGGAAAATTCTTTAGACTATCGCTTAATAAACCCTAAAGAAGAATTGGCTTTGTTCACTATTTTATCATAATTTTAGTTTAAAGTTGAATTTAGTATCAACAATAATCCTGAGATCTGTAGTAGAATTTACTCTTGAAAGCAAATAGTCGTTTGATTGGTAGTTGGTGAACCAAACTGTCTAAGCAGGGTTTCTCCTAGAAAAGGTAATGACTTGATTTTCGGAAATGTTTAATTCCAGCTAATTTTTTGATTGTCAAGAAGCGAAATTGTTTATATAATTTTGTAGGCAATCTGATGAGGACAATGTAGAATATAGGAATTTTTTGAGCCGTATGCGAAGCTTAGAAGCTTAGACCTTGAGGAGCACCCGAAAAAGCGAGGACGTGGAAACAATATGTTCCCGGTGTCATTAAATTTTTTTAAAGTATTGGGAATACAGATCGGTCTAAAGGAACTGGTGAACCACGAAAGATTTCTGTTGACGAAGGTAAATTTCTGGTATTTCGTTCCACATGGAATGAATTCAAAACATTAAAAAAATTGCAAGCAGATTTTATCAAAGGACAGAAACTGTAATATCAATACCAATTGTTCTATGGATAACCTAAAAAAAATTCTCAATGGATAATCTGAAACGTTTCTCAACTTAATTGGAAGCGGTGACACTCGAACTGGACTAAATGGCAATGTTGAGTTACGTGGTGTTTTCAGACGAGCCTAAATTCAAAATTCATGTTGGAGATGAGGCTATTGGTGAGTAGAAAATATGGAAAATGCTATAGCGATATTTGCATTGAAGTAACAAAATCGAAGGACCAATGGTTTGGGTTTTGCAACTATTTGTTCAAACTGGAAGATTCATATTAAAATAAGAAAATACAACATGGTCCATGGCGGAAAAGATAACAATAATTCTACTTGTGGGTGAAATAGTACTTAAGTGATAACAGCATACACACTATGAAATTTTTATTCCTAAGCCCAGATTTTAATCCAATTGAAAATATTTGGGAAAAGAAATGAATAGCAATACGGACGACGTCATTGAATATTTGAGATTTTATTACATTATTGGTTGTAGTTAAAAAAACATGTCTAAAACGAAAGGTAAAATGAGGTCAAACATCTTCCTTTCAACCGAAAGGTCCTAAGTTCAATGCCGGATGAAAGCAAAATGTAGGTCTTTTGTCATTGGGATAAAATAAATTTTAAGTCGTCTAGTCTAGTAAACAATATTTTTATAGGTGTCTCAATATATAAAAATTTACTACAATAAGGAGTGGCTACCTAGGTCGCAATAATACTGGTCCATTTTTTTTTTCAATCGAACGACGTTTGTATCGGAGAATGGTTTTACATCTCGTGCAAAATGCAGTGCAAGCTCTGTTATGTTAGAAAATCGTTCTGTTTCAGGTAGTTACCAACAGGTAGTTCAGGTAGTTGTGAAAGTATGAGACAATTTTTGTTGTAAAATGTCAAATAAACATCAGCTCAATTAATACTTTCCGAAAAGAATTGTACCAATCGGCAGTTATTTGTAATACCAACCTAAAGATTTATTTTCAATCTGCTCTGAGATGAATGAATTCGAGTATCGTGGGTATTTTCTGAACTCCTAATATAGTCGTTATGATATTTTTTTTAAGGTTTATCGATCTTTAGTGAAAGTGAATTTATCTATTCATAATATTTTGTACAAATAAAAAAGTTAAATTTTTAGAAGTCAGGGGTGGTGTAGGTTGTAACCTACTTTGATTATTTAACCTAAAACTTTTTGAATTCAAATATATATAAAAAATTTTAAGAAACAGAATAGCTCGGGAAACAATCCAAGGCTTAATCAAGTAAAAATATTGAAATAAAATTTTTGATTTTCTAAAATTAGCCTTGTTTTTCTCGGAAAATGTAAGCAATTTGTTTCATGATCTTTAAAAAACAAAACGTATAAAATTTGAATTTTATAATCTGAAATTGCGAAATTATTAATTAAGATTTTTTTTGAGTTAACATAATTTTTAATTATTCTCACAACGACGCTAAGTATTTATTTAGAATTCAAATAATTAAAAAAAGTTTATTGTTTTTTTTTTTTTTTATTTTGTAATTTTTCCTTTCACATTTCAAAGTTGAATACCTTGAAAATGTATAACTGCTGTGTAAGATGATAACAAGTTATTCTTTTATTATTTTGTTTTTTTATACCTTATTGAATACCTGTATTTTTTTTTTTTTTAAAGAATAAGATACATTATGATTATACATATATATTCATATATGTTAATAAAAGATGGAAAGTTTTTTTTTTACTATTTGTTATTTTACTTTAAGCTTTTGTGGATTTACCTATTAGTGTCAGAAATATTATCACATTTAATTCCAATTTTAAATAGTTCTTATTATTTAGCTTTTGTGGTGAATATTAAAGTGAAATTTTTGAAAAATTTATATTCCTTAACTGAATTAAAAAAATATTTTTTTAAACATAGTGAAACTTTTGCTGTTCTTTTTATTCATTAATAAAAGAGTCTGCATTTAAAGTTTTCTAATTATTGCGTGCAAAAAACTAAATTGAATGCAATCAGATTTTTTTTTGTTTTTAATGGTGTAGCGGGTAAATAAAACTTCATATTCAGAAATCCTAACATTTTTTATTAAAGATTGAAGTAAAAAATATGTATTCTTTTGTGATAAATTGAAGTGTGAAGAATTTTTCATGTTTTATATTTACGCAGAGTATAGGTTTGCCTCTCAATTAAAAGGTCTCAGACTCGATTTATATTTTTTATTTATTTATTTATTTTTTTTGTTCATGACTCTAGCATATACTATGGTTTGTCTTATAATTTACATTTACAATATAATGAATTTATCTTTGATTAGACATTATTACAGTTAGTTAAGATAATTAAAAAATTATATTTTTGTTTTTTTTTTGTTACACAATTTATTGATTAGTATAATTAATTTGGTTAGTATTATTAGTTCCTAGCAAAATTATTTTAATTTTAGTTTTAAACAATTTGAGATCTAGTATTAATGTCAATTCTCCTGGTCATCAAGCTTAAAAGCTTAAAATGATTTGTGTAAGTTTTTAAGCTTGATGACTTTTTCTATAGAGATACAGATGAAATCTAGTTTTATTTCTAGTAATAAGATTATGGATATCTACACTTCTATTTAATAGGAAACTGCGCTTAATTTGATTGCTTATAATTTTGAATGCAGTTGTTACAAATTCAAATTTAATAAAGTTTAATCAGCTGATATACTTTTCAGTATGCAAACTGCTAGTAGGATGTAATATATAGGAAGAACCTGAGTTATTTTTATGAATTTTTTATGTACATACTATATCAAGTTTCTTAAGGTAAGTTTGTGAAACCCTACTCTAAATCAGATTTAATGAATGATGAATATATAGTATAAATAGTACTATCGGTTAAGAACTTACGTAATCTTCTAAGTATAAATACGTATGAAGTAATACTTTTATTCTTCGGTCGATGTGGTAGCTCCAGTTAGACATATTATCTATCCAGGTAATTAAAATTTTTAACAATTTCTAAGTATTTAGTTTTGAACGGATAGTTATGTATTTTTTTTTTTTTTTTTTGTTTTTGTTTTTACACTCTACAGTAACTTAGGTAGAATCACCTTTTCGTGCTTAATTAAGTACGGTACTGCAATTTTACACTACAATATCTACATTTCGAGTATTTTTTTATCAAATTACTGGCTTTTTCAACTCATTAAATGTGGAAAACTACTGCTATTGTCAGGAACTAAGCCTTCTTAAATAGAATAGTTTCATTTTTATTTAATTTGTTACCAGATTATACTCTCAATTTTTTTTGCAATTTATTATATACCAATGACAAAGGGCATTTTTTTGTTTTGCTTTATCATTTGTTGTGTTAAATGGTTTATTTTCAACTATTTAATAAAGTGGTTGAGTATAGTATCAGTTGGAAACTTAAAATTAATTACCAAAAATGCGAGAGTGTTCTTTTCCGTAACACTGTCAACTTGGTCAATTATAATATTAAAAAACACTGGAGAGAGTTCCATATAAATGCTCCAGATAATACAAAAATCAACAACTCGAGTAAATTCAAATATTAAGTATTTTATACTATCACAAGTATAATTTCAAAGACCATATAAAAAATCAAATAAGAAAAGCAACGAATGCCTTTCTAACATTACGTAAACTTTTTTATTCGAAAATTCTGTGTAGTAAAGTCAAACTACTTTGTTACAAGAACCTGATAAGGCCAATCTGGTTTAACATCAATTCTTCTTTGATGGAAAAAGTCAGAATATTTGAACGAAAATGCCTAAGAGCATGTACAAATTTGAACAGAAAACCTACATCAAACTATCTGCACTATTATTCTAAAAAGGCAGTTTATCCAAAAGCCAACATTATCAGAATAGATAATTATATTATTCGTCTCATACGAAATCATATCCAACGGAGCAGCGAAGTTCTAGAAAATTCCTTAATAAGCCATCCTTGGTACGAAAACGACCTGTATATTAAAAGGTCATTAGACACGGAATTTATTCCGTCAGAGGGATTTGTATTCCTAGATAAAAATAATTACATCGAAAATAGTGAATATATTCATTCCTATTATATATCACTATAAAAAAAATAGTTGGAATAAAAAAGTACCATTAGGTATAAATGTAAGTGATGTGAATTATGCAGATATATTTTCATTTGATAAATATGTTCCGAATCAACACAAATTAAAAAATTCCAAACCTTTATTTTGGAAACAGTTAGGATTAGGGTAGGTTATAATTATTAGTTAAGTTTTAGTTGTTAGTTAGTGTAGTGTAGTATTTAAGTTTTACAAAAAATTTGTTTTTCAAAAACTGGTTTTTTTTTGTTCTGAATAAATCTTTTCCTGTACCAAAATTAATCCATTAGTTATTTAAAAAAAATAATATTTAACATAATCAAAATTATATAATTCAAATGTAAATATGTACATAATAACCAATTAATATTAAATGTAAGTAAGAGAGCTAAATATAAGTTAGCCATATGAATACTTTAAGTTATATATAAGAAATTCTATTTTCAAGTTTTGTTTTGGAATTATTAATTATATATTAGAAATATAAATAAAACTATTAAAAAAAAAAAAAAAAAAAATGGTTTATTTTCAAAAGTAAGAATTTCAGTTTTTTCTTAAATTGAATACAAGCAGATATTTAGTGAACCACTGGTTGATTAAATGTAAATCATGTTGAATGGATGAAAGTTTGGCTTCTTCTGTCCGCATATTTGAGAACCGCATCGTCAACATATTACTAAAGCTCTCCTCAAAGATTCAGACGCATGATATCATCATCATTATTGGTCCAAATATTGAACATTGTGGTACGCCCTTTATAAAAATTGTTCCGTTACTAAGGATATTATTTATTCTAATCATTTGTGTACGGTTCTGAAGGTCAGATTTAAAAAAGGCAAGTCGGTGTATGGTAAGACTTAATTTAGGTAGTTTTATTAGCAGTGATCCACACAATTAAAAGCTTTTTTAGTATCTAGAAAGACACAATTAACAAATTTTCTGCCATTAATGTTTTTCGGTATGAAATTATTAAGACATAGGCAGGCAGCCTATTATTTATATATATAGTTGTGTTAGATTTTTTCTTATCGCTTAGAATAGGATTTTTGTGGCAGTTGAACAAATTTGATCTTATTTTAAATATTTTTCCAAATATTTTAAAAAATTTTGATAGTAGGGATATTGAACGATAGTTAGAACAATCTGTGGCCATTCCATTTTTAAAAATAAGTATTACAATAGCAGTTTTGAGACAATCAGTGAAAGCATAATTTCCAGTGAAAGTATGATTTTCTATGGGTTTTTCGATCTGACTCATTACTATTTGTCATTGGGATAAAACAAATGTACACAGTAAAAACTAAACCAAATCATCTTATCTATAATTTATTTTTTTTAAATACGTTTTATAGGAATTTTTGCAATTCAGCCATTGAAAAAAAAGATAGGAAAAAATAAAGCGTATTGTGTTGAATCTAGTAACTAAAGCAATTTAGTAGTAACATTTAAATCTCAAAATAATTTTATTACTTAAGTACAGTAAAACACGGTTATAGTTCTCTAAATTTCAGTAATATTTGTGACTATAACCGTTTTGTGACTAATAGGGGTAGTAAAAAAAAAATTGAATATGCACTTATAAACAAAATTCAATAAAATATCTTTCGTTTTCGTATAACAATTTTAAATTTTATTTTATTTGTAAAAAAAAACATAAATAGCAATTCTGCTTATCTCAAAGTTAAAAAAAATGTAAATAGCAAATTCTGCTTTGTATTCCCAAAAATTCCGAAATTCAGATATAAAGAGCAAAAAAAGTAATTAGTATGAATCATTTTCTTCTAAAGATTTGCACAAATTTCTTATTTAAAAAAACAAATTCATGTTTTTTACTTGAAAAAATTTATTAGTTTTATTTGGTTTTGTTAACTAGTAAGATTAAAAATTTGGTTTTCTAAATTAGCAAACAGATCCATGTCAGCATTAAGTATGCTGTTTAAGAAATATTTGAATATTCACGTAATATCTGTTTCAGCCTATTCTTCTTTGTCATTTACTTTATGCTATAACAGAATTGTGACTACAAACGTTTTTTTTTTTTATTAGAAACGAATTGAAATAACTAAAAACGAATTGTGTCTATGAACAGTAGTGGCTATAACCGTTTTTTTGTATTTAGTTTTTATTGGAGAAAACGTTTGAGCTTGGAGCTCTTTGCTTATTAGAAATGTTGCAAATGGCTTTGTTATTTTTTGTGTGTGTTCCCAACGTAAAGAATGTTTTCAAAAAAAGGAAATTATTCAAATTATAGAAATTGGATAAATGGAAATTTTACTACCAAAAAAATTCGACACAATAGCTTTTTTCGGCTTGGCGAGAAAAATGGTGGTGACTGTAGATAAGGCCAAAAAAAAATTGTGTAGATAGTAAAATTATTTTTATAAAATTTAAATTATAAATGAAATAAAAGATTTTTTTGAACGTATATAAACTTATTGAAATTTACTCTGTGAAGAAGATAAGATGTAGGAGTTTTTGTGTTTAAACTTGATAAGCGTAAAGGTTAAGTTCAAATTAATTGAACTTATTTATTAGATACTAAATAAAATATAAAAATGTATTTTGAGAGATTGTGGGATATTTTATAGCAATTCAAGTTATTTAATTATGATTTTTTTCTTTATGTCTTTAAATTTAAGTTGCTATATTTTATACCACAACCCACATTTTGTATTTACGTAGTAGATAAAAAATGGCTAATTGAAGAAAAAAAATACAAAAAAAATATTGGTAGAAGAAATTGTCATACTACATTGAAAGAAAGCGTTATTTTGCTATTTACTCAAATTATAGTTATACAGTCAATTACAATATTATACAGTTCTACATATATGCATTCAAAAGTAGCAATTTTTTAAATATAGAAATACATACCTATGTTAATTAAATATTTTTTTTAAAAATTGTATTTATATAAATAGTCATTTTAAAAAAGAATTAACTAATTAATTATTGATAAATAGCAAAATAATAATATATATTTTTATTATTATATTCGTAATAATAAATATTCATAAGTACAAAATACATATATTATATTTATTTATTTTTATTTATTCATTTTATCTCAATAAAACTTAGAACTCACTTAGAATAAACATACGCATGTTATTATTTTTCTTAAAAATTGAACTATCAAAATAATATAAGTAAAAGGAAAGGAAAATTGGTAATTACAAAAATAATATATTTTTGACCAGAGACTCTTTGACAATTATTATAAATTGAAATAAAGCCGATAGTCCAAGTAGCTAGATAAATTTATTGTAATTTTAATTGTAATAAATGTAAATATAAATAAATAAAATAAATAACTGCAAATAAAAAATAATACAATAAACTAATTTATATCAAATTATTAGTAGTAACATAGCTAGTTGTTTACAAAATATTTTTTAATTTTATATTTAAAAGTATTAAGTATATATGATGAATTCTTCTGCTCAGGAAATTTACTCAAATAATCATTGTACTTTTTAATACTAGCATTATAAATTGATCCTAAACCATTAAGGTACATGCCATGTATTTATACCTACTTTACTTTTTCAATCGGAATATTATTGTATTTTACTGATATGTTTCTGTTTTTGTCTTTCATAATCATGTATTTGATTTTCTTAGTGTTGACAGTTAATCTATGCAAGTTCATCCAATTATGAATTACTACCTTAGATTCATAAACTTTTTCTTTCAGTTCTTCAAACTCTTCTGAGCCTTAGTTAGATCGAAAAAAACTAGGCAAACCTTTTTCTTTTTCGATAGTCCTGATTGTAGTCTTGAAATTACATCAAATAATGCTGTAGTTGTATTTGATTTTTTAGTAAAGCCGTATTGTGATTGAGATATTAGAATATTATTTCTTTAGATATGGAGAGTTAATTGTTAACATACTATGTCTCTAGTATTTTACTAAACGTTGACGCTATAGAAATGGGTCGGAAATTGTTAACATCATTTTTGTCATCATCTTTTATATAAATTGGCTAGACATCAATTCTGAAACAATATATATTCATGTATAAAATGGCATAGAAGATTAAACTGGAGACAGCATATTGAAAGCAAACGGAAGCAGTTTGGAGTAAAATTAAGTAAATTAATTAAATAATATGTGTTGACTACTAGGAAATAAATCACAATTATCTCTAAAAACAAGATATTGGTATTTAACTCGTTATTAAAACCTATATGAATATACGGAATACAGATGTGGTGTACAGCTGAAAAAACAATCGTAACGTACCCTGGTACGTTCCAAAAAACATAATTACAAGAGACTAGGAAATTTCTTTTTTGCAAGACGAAATAAAAAAAATCATAAATAACTACAAAGTGGAAAGTGGAAGATCATCTGAACAACCTAGAGGTCAACTGCTATTTGTTACAGGAAACACAAGAAGACTAAATAATTAAATTAAATTAACTGTAAAATAAAATAGAGATTAGATTTTGTAAATAATTAGTG
The DNA here is from genome assembly GCA_963942445.1 of Argyra leucocephala. Lineage (NCBI taxonomy): Eukaryota > Metazoa > Arthropoda > Insecta > Diptera > Dolichopodidae > Argyra > Argyra leucocephala. The sequence continues at coordinate 59,687,181 of OZ012679.1, read as the reverse complement.
TAGCTTATCACTGGATAGCCTACTTCAAATCATATTATTTTTATCATAAATATTTGCTTTATAGAAATGAAAATACAGATTGTAAATAATAAAGGAAGTAAAAAAAATATTCATTTCTTATCATTAGGCAAATAACGTATCAATATGCAAATTACCCATAACAAAAATGAATGTTTAAAATTTATTATGGAATTTTATATAAATAAAAAAAAAAAAAAATACTTCTGTGACGCATATATCCCAAAGCTTTTGGCAAAATAATTTTCATAAATAAAAACAAAAATACACAAATCTTATATCAAGACAAAAGAATGTATGTTTTTAAGTATATTTTTTTTTTTTTTTTTTTTTTTTTTTTTTTTTTTTTTTTTTTTACACGCTACCCACGCTACCCAAACACTAGGAAAGGATTCCTTTATACAAAATTATTGTAGGTGTGGGTAAGGAAAAAAAGGATTTGGAGGGAAAAAGGATGATAGAGGAGAATTGGAAGTTAAGTAGGAGACGAACCTGAAGAGGTTCTTTTTGAAAAGTTGCAAATTGTATAATGGAGCATTTTTGTCGGTGGGGAATACGTGGGATGGGAGCATGTTCCACATTTTAGCAGTTCTTACAATAAAAGAATTTCCAAAACTAGTTTTAGACCACCTAGGTATTTCCACAGTGTAGAAATGGGCACTTGAAGCTTCCCTAGTGTTACGCCGGAATAGTTTGAGGGGAGGCATTAGTGATTTTATTTCATTAGAACAAGTGTCATTTCCAACAAGATATCTATAAAAAAGGGAGAGAGCTCCAACATTTCGACGAGTGCTAAGAGGAGTAAAGGTTAACTGGATGATAGGGTCGCCAAATAGGCGTAAGGCGTGATTTTGGATTTTGTCCAGGAAACGTAGTGAAGTTAGAGAAGCGCCAGCCCATATGTGAGAATTGTACTCCATCTTAGGTCGGATATATGCTTTATAGATATTGGCCAGATCTTTTGGAGAAAAGTAGGCTTTACATCGAGAAAGAAAACCCAAACATTTGGCAGCCTTCTTAGTTGTATCAAAAATATGCTCATTCCACTGCATTTTTTGGTTTAGCTGCATGTCTAAAATATTTAGATTTTCTGGCCTTTGTAAGTTTTCTCCTTGAAAGGGTGGGGACGGGTTGATCTCTTTTACAAGAGCTTGAGTTTTGGACGTGTTGAACTCAACTCTGTTTACGATACCCCAATCGGCTATTTTTGCTAGGTCATGGTTAAGTGAGCTAGTCATTATGTTTCTCTTCGAGCTGATTGAGGTAGAGGTGACGTTTGATTTCCTTAAAAAGTCGTAGGATGCCACCAATGTACTGTCATCAGCAAAACTATGGATTGGATTGAGGGTTGAAGAGAGCAATTCCTAAACGGATTGCATTACCAATTTTTTCAGAAAAACACATTGCTACCGAAAGACAAGGTATGGTAACCTGTTAACTATTATAAGCTGTTTTTGGTTTTTCGTTTTTTCATTGTTCAGTCATAACGGTGTGATTGATTGACTTCAAATTTTATAGAAATGATGCATTCGGTTAAAGAAATTGACCGAATTGATTGTGGATACGATGCATTAGCCCGTTCCAGAATGTCAAGCTGTCAAGAAATTTGTTGCAAGTGAATTATGTTTTATAGAGCGCTTCTGTGGTTATAAAAAATTACAACCTTTTCTTTTGGTGAATTCCGTTGGTCTGTTTCCGCACATCTGCTTTACTAAAACCTGTATATATTACATCTGTTTCAAAACCCATTCTCCATATTATTAATAAATGAAACCACATCTTCAAGAAAATTTGGAACTACCGATTTAACGTTAACCAAATCGTGTTGATAAGGTGATAAGAAGTTAGTCATAAACAATGGTCATAAAATAGAACCAAATACGACCATTTCAAAAATAGATGATCATTTAGCAATTGGTCGATAATTAGTTACATAATTTTTTAAAATTTTTTTTGTAAACTGGTTTAATAAGAGAAGTTTTTTAAATTGAAGGAAAGATACCTAAAATTAACGAAGAATTAAATAGAGCGGAAACTGAAACGTTAAAGAAGCAGTACATTCTTTTAGAAATAAATTTGTAATACAATCAAATCCAGGACTAGAATTATCATCAAGTTTACTTAGGTAGTTAAAGACGACAGTGGAATCTATATGTATGTTACCTAGTGTTGTTTTTGATAGTTGTTTAAATGACTAAAATATAATTGTCTAAAGAGAAAGACGGTAGAGAATCTCTCTACTAGAGATGCTTGAAAGGCTTCCAAGGCATGGGGATTTAAAGACCGAAATTTTGTTTTTTTTAATTGTTATTAAATTTTTTTTTATATTCTATCAAATATTGATGTGGCTAAAAATTTAACGATGTATGTAATCTATTAAACAATGGCATATATAGCAGTGAATGAATGTGGGAAAAACCCTATCCAGTAGACTTAGTTTTATTGTATTTGTATATGTGAATGCGTGATGTCTTACAATTATATTTAATTACTTTAAAATTAAATAAGCATTAAATTTAATTTTAATCTTAATTGTATTTCAACTTTCTTTTCAGAACTTTCCAAAACACTAAATAAAAACAATTCAAGTTAGTACGCATACAATTGCTAATTTACATAGTATGTACGTAGTAAATAAATCTAAAACTTAAACTTATACAAATGTATGTGAAGATATTTTGAAAGGATATTTAATTATTTAAGAAAAGAATAAAAATAAGAAATATAATAAAATTAAATTTTGAAATTTAATTTGTATTAAACTTTAAAGATGAATTTAACATTAATCAGATCAAGGAGTAAAACGTCATCATTTTTTACATCAAGGGTTTGCACAGGTGTATTATCAATAAGATGGATTATGATTTTAGCTATAACAGTGATTGGTCTGCTTGCTTTAGTGAATGCAAAAACAGGTATTTATATATTTTGACCTATAACTATAATACAAATAATGTACATAGTTACTTACATTTATAATGTACATATTTATGAATGCAAGAAACGATGGCAATAATGTGTTTTAATTAATTTCAAATATAATTGAATTTAGTTTATATGTATGCATGTATATTTGTATATTTAATATAGGATAGGTAACTATGACTTTTCAAAATTGCAACATTGATTTGTATTAATATTGATTTTGTGATTGTATTTTTTTGGAGAATATATTTACTGAATTTTATAATTCATTACAATACAAATATGTTTAAATTTAACTGTAGTTTTGATGCTAAATTTCTTTTACTAAATTGCTAATTCAAACAATATTGAAAAAGCGATAATTAATTACAATTTTTAGCACCTAGTGTCTATTAAGACTTAAATTGCTTCATATTATAATTTGGCGATGTTTGAAGAATATATTAAATTGTTTCTATGAACTTAAGTTTTACACCCGTTACACATTAATGTTTTCATCAATAATTGTCAATGTATTGATGAGAAAATATTGATTGTGGTTTTATTCTCATCAATATTTGTGTCAAAATCAGCTGAGGTGAAAAAATGTTTTTTTTTTGGGAATGTTCAGATAATGTTATAATGTATTATAATAATATATTAATTTGAATAATTATAGCAATTATTGTAATAAAACAATTGATAAAATAATTTGTTGTCTTTTATACACAACATTTTTACTTTCAATATTCAATTTAAATTGAAGCTAAAAGCATTCGTTCAGATATAATTATATTATCAATAATGTCAATGTTTTAAAATTATTAATATATTTATAACACTTTCACAATATGTCATTGCATAATGTCAAAATATGGATACAAGATTGTTGAGTTCAACATTGATGTGTACCCAATAGCTCATCAATTTATATTGTCAATATATGGACAATAATATTAATGAGAACATTGATGTGTAATAGGCAATTAAAGGTTCAAAACTCTCCTACAGTATACCTTAAAGTGTTAACAATGGAATGGATAAAACCCTTACAGTACAATTATAATGCTACTTTTATAGATATATAAAAATGTACATTTCTAGAAGAAAAAATGTTGAAAGTTTAAAAATTATTTTATTTTTGACTGGTTTTCCATTTATTATACATTCATGGTCGATAACATATTTCTTAGCAACTTGATTAAGCAAGGAACATTTGAAAAACCATACATTTGAAAAATCATATTTTTTCTTTTATTTGAGTCGGTGCTTGTAGTATTATTTTCCTTCTTATTGGAATCAATTTCTTATGGTTGGTAAGTTGCTCATGAATGTTCGATTCCATTATGAATTACTTGACAATTCTTTTTTATTATTCCAAAACTTTGAACATGGGCACTACAATTTTGTAATAATTCGGTATTATCAAGCTTAGGGTCATTGTAATTATTCGATATTATCAAATTTAATACTTGTCAAGTTTAATACCAAATCATTACAATGATTTTTTGTTCTTAACCTGGAGCTACATCTGACTTTAATTTAAAGCTATTTCTTTTACAAAGTTCTAAAATAAATATTAAATATATATATTTTTTTAAATTTTATAATTATAAGAATTCAAATTTTTTTAATACTATAAAAGTTATTTCAAATGGAAGGCTTATTTCAAAGCTCTCTGGGTTGGAATGAGGAGAATAAATACGAGATATTTCCACGTTAAAGTTGTTCAGAAAAGCAATATAATAATACTTCGTATTAATATGTTTCATGTTATTATTATTGCACTTAAATACTACGAATATTATTTATAAAAAAAATATGTTTAATATTAAATATTTATTTTATTATTTGAGATTTTATCTTATTTTACGAAAAGTTTCGTTCATTCAACACTACTGAGCTCACAGTACGTACTGTAGTGTTGACATTATCTAGATAACTCCTATTTTGAATTTCAATAGTTTCATAATTCACCTATATTTGAAAGAAAATCTGTGAAATATGTGATTTATAAAAATCAAACAAAATTCACACTTGGTAAAATCCATATGTTAGTTAAATTATAGCCGTTTTCTTTAGCCTGCACTTAAAATGTAAACTTTTTTTTAAGTAGATGCATTTTTCGGAAATTTATTAATTTTTGATAAATAAATTTGATATTTAATTTTTTTTATTTACAAAATAATTAAAATGTAAGACAACAAGTGAGAAATTAATTTATTAATTTGTCAAATAAATATTTATATACCGGGTGTACCAGAGCATGCGAATCAGTGTTTTAAGAGGGTAAGGAGCCGTTATTTTAAAATTTAAAAATACCTTTATTGTTCAAATCGAGGGTGCTGTGTCGATTGGTGCTATTTTCAACTTTTAAGAGCAAGTAATTTATTATTGTTTTTTTTTTAGTTTAAATTATGTAGGTACTCAAAACTAAGATAAAAAAAATATGACAACATGAAAAACAAATTTTTTTATCAAAATGGCTATTATTAATTTTAAATTACCAAAGAAAAATTTGGAGGATGTTTGTTTTATTTTTATTAAGTTTGAAGAAATACTGAGAAAACATATTTTAACGTATAATCCAAATTTGCATAAAAAAGTACCTCTTCTCATTATAAAATTTAGATTTCGGCAAATTTCGTCGATTTTCGGGCTTAAAACCCCATTTTCGGTCCTTCGCGGAAGCTGAAAATACCACCAACCGATAGAGCACCCTCGATTTGGATAATAAAGTATTTTTTTTTAAATTTTAAGATAACGGCTCCTCCCCCTCTTAAAAAGCCGATACCAATCTATAGAGGACCCTCGATTTAGTTAATACATTTTTTTCAAATTTTAAAATAACGGCTCCTTTCCCTCTTAAAAACCTGATACGCATGCAATTAATAAAATAATTTGTAAAAGTACAGGTCAAATAGATATTTGGTAGGGATCAGGATATAAAATGGAAAAAATAAAATTAAAAGATATAGATAATCACAAGCATTGATGAAGGAAGTATGTTGATTAATTCCGAAATATCGATATTTGCAATCAAATATTAACATTATTAGTGAACGGAAATCTGGCAACAATTAAATTATTTAAATTATTAATTATTATAATTAGTTTAAAAAAATATATTCTTTCATAGTTCGCCCTTCAAGAATATGGAATTATATTTACTCTGATTTCAACTCTGAACTCAAAACAATTTTTTGCAGTGAAAATACAATAAATTAAATTATAAAAATTAGTTTATTCTCGAAACTTTATATTTATTTAAGAAGAGTAGACATAAAGATCAAATAACCTTATTATTTATTAATAATTTATAGTAATAAATATTGTGAGAAATTATTGTTAAAATTATTTTACAGTCATTCCACTATATACGAGTAATGTACATATACATGTATCTATGGGTTTAATTATTATTTTGTAACAATTGAAATTTAAAACAACTGTTCTCATGTTCGCATCAAAATTTTTAATAAAATTAATTTGTCAAATAAATTAAATTTAATTTATATACCTATAAATATGTAGGATTTTGATATGTACGTACAGACATACTATGTATATGCATAGGTATGTACATATGTACATACTAAAATTTAGGTTAATCTTTATGAAAATAATGATAACTTAATATTTGGAAAATAATTTTGAAATGAATGTGTCAAATTATTTTAATATACATAGATACTAAATTTAATAATTTAAATGAAAATTGAAAATTTAAGTTAAACATACATATATATATATTCTCATTTACACTTTTTAATGATTTTTAACCTACAATAAGTATGTACATTCATATACCGTATATGAACATATAGGCATTAATAATTTTAAAATGTAAAAAAAAACAATAACTTCAGAATCTAAATTTTAAACAAAAATATTCACTTTTAATTATAATAATACAATATGTATGTGTGTATTTAAATCATAAAAACATTATTGAACCATCGAATAAAATAATTTAATTGTAAGATACTGAAAAGTCAGTCTTAAAATTTATACTAATTGTTAAATACAAAACTATAACCATTTATACAAAATATATTTTTTTTTTATAGGACCAACTCATGACAAAGTGGTTGTGTGTTACATAGCAACATGGGCTGTCTATCGTGTTGGAAAAGGATCATATGCTATAGAAAATTTTGATCCAAATTTATGTACTCATGCTGTATATGCATTTGCTGGTTTAGATATTACTAAGGATGCTATTAAATCACTTGGTAAGAATTTTTATATTATATTGTTATTTTTTTTTTATTCTTGTGTTTTTTTATTTTTAATGACAAACTACATGTATATTAGCAAAATAGAAATTTAATGTAGTTATGTACTTATATGTACTTATATGTCCATCAAATTTTACATCATATTGTAGAATTTACAATAGTAATACATATATATTTATATATTCATATCATATATATTCTTATTCAATTTTATTGTATTTGTTTTAAATTTTTGTACATATCAACTTAAGATTTTTTTTGTTTGGACAAAATTATTTGAATTAGATTAGATTGATTAAAATATTTTTTATCATGTTGGCCACGAACATAATTATTGATATTATTCAAATTACGTACAAAATTATGTGAAAATAAAATCAAAGTTTTTTTTTTTTTTTTTTTTTTTTTTTTTTTTTTTTTTGCGAAAGATAGGAGGTAATCCCCGAAGGACATCAAGAGCTCCAGCCGCGTGTGCATCTTGATAGTGTAGGAATCGAACCCACTAAAGCCCACCTATCTTTTTCCGTTATAACCAATCTACGTAAGATCGACTAATGACTTTTTTTTTCGTAAATTTTCGGTCGCGTCTTTAGGAAATTATTATAGTGATAGTTTCCGTGGAGGATCGCTAACATCATAATAATTACCGTGTAGGAATTTTATCACTATGATATTTCCCGTGAAGGAGATAGTCACAGCAATAGCTCCGCGTGGGAAGATTTTTTATATTTTTTCGCAAAGGAAAATTATTGAAATAAAAATTTCCGTAAAGGAAACTATTATCGTAGAATTTTCCATTTTAGGTCGTGACCAGCTTGTGGGGTTTCGTTCTCTTGAGTCGACGGATACTGCTGTCGATATGAAGAACTGCTGCCATTTCCGAATTCACATGAGTTTGCAGTCTCTGCTCGTGTTTGACTGCATGTTTCTTGATCTCTTCCGTGACTGTTTCAATGCGCAAGTCACGGTGGAGATCTTTGTTACGTATGTACCATGGTGCATTTACTATACCACGGAGCACTTTATTTTGAAATTTTTGCAACATTTCAATGTTGGTTTTCTTTGCACAGCCCCATAATTGGATACCGTACGTCCACACAGGTTTTAATATCTGCTTATATATTAATATTTTGTTCTGTACTGATAACTCAGAACCACGCCCAAGTAACCAGTAAAATTTTTTCAGTCTAATGTTTAGCTCTTCTTTTTTCTTTCTTATATGTTCCTTCCATCTTAGCTTAGCATCGAGTGTCATTCCCAGATACTTTGCTGTATTGGCATATGGTACTATTTTGTTATTGATTGAGATAGGAATGGTTGCAATCTTTTTGTATGTAAAATTTATATGAGTTGATTTGCTTTCATTAAGTTTAATGCGCCAACGTTGGGTCCATAATCTTATTTTATTCATTGCATTTTGAAGTTTTGCTGTGGAGTTTTCGACAGATACGTCAACTGCAAGAATTGCAGTGTCGTCTGCAAAGGTAGCCATAAAAATGTTGTCAATTTGTGGGATATCTCTTGTATATAGCAGGTAAAGTATTGGACCAAGAACACTTCCCTGTGGGACTCCAGCAGATATTTCTTTTACTTCTGAATATTCTTTGGCATAACGTACACGAAAGCATCTATTGTTCATATATGATTTTAATATTTCATAGAATTGTCTTGGTAAATTACGATGTAGTTTAAATTCAAGGCCTTGGTGCCACACTTTGTCGAAAGCCTGAGCAACATCTAAGAAGATTGCTGAGCAGACTTTTTTTTCTTCGAACGCTTTTTCCACTATATTTGTGATCCGATGCACTTGATCAATTGTAGAATGTTTGTTTCTGAATCCAAATTGATGGTTCGGGATCAGATCTCTTTCTTCAATAATCGGGGCAAGTCTTTTGAGGAGCAGTTTCTCAAATATTTTTGATATAATAGGTAACAACGATATTGGTCGATATGATGTTACCTCTGAAGGCGGTTTTCCTTGCTTCGGTATTACAATTACTTCTGCAATTTTCCATTGTCTCGGAACATATGTGAACTTAAAACATGCATTAAATATATGTTGTAGCTTTAACAAAGCTAGATCTGGTAGTTCCCGCATGATTTGGCCATTGATGAGATCGTAACCTGGTGCTTTTTTGACACTCAGGTTGTGTCTGCATATTTGTTTAATTTCTCTTAGAGTGACATGCGAAATTTCCGCTTCATCTATTTTAACTTCGAGAGTTATATTTTCATTTGCAAGATTTTGTGTTGGTGCTGTGAAGACCTCTGCCAAGTGGTCAGCAAAAATCTTAGCTTTTTCTTTTGGGTTACCGACCCAGCTACCAGCCTGTGTTTTCAAAGGTGGATCTTGCACCTGTGGTCTATTTATTCGTTTAGCTGCTTTCCAAAGCGAGTAGTCAGTATAAGCATCGGCTGATAAATTGTTTAAGAATTTATTAAATGAGTTATTTTTTATATTTCTGATTTGCTGTTTTAGTTGATTATTTAAGCGATTGAATATAATTTTATCACCTGGGTACCTCGTTGATTGCCATTTTCGTCGTGCCCTTCTCTTCTCCATAACCAGTGCTCTTATTTCTGGAGGATAGCTCACTCTCGAGTGATGTTTCGAGTCTAAACATGGCGTGCTCTCCTTTGCTGCTTGCTGCACGTCTACAATGAATTGCTCGACTTCTGCATCAATTTGGTTCCTTGATTCCACGGATCCTAGAGTAATGAATTGCTCAAGTTTTTCTCTAACCATATCCCAATCAGTTTTCTTGTTTGTAAGTCTTGGGAGGCAATTTTTGTGTTCAACTTTTTCACTTAGAACCATGATCACTGGAGTATGGTCAGACGATAGGTCATCATTGCTCACGGCATATGTGTGGTTTCTATTTATTCCCTTTGTTATAAAGAAATCAATCAAATCAGGTATTTTCGCTGGGTCAGTGGGCCAATAGGTTGGGGCACCGGAAGAAATAAATTCACACTTATGATTTCTTCCAGCTTGATATAGCTCTCTCCCTTTTGTTGTGGTTAATCTTGAACCCCAGTGGGTATGTTTCGCATTGAAATCTCCTCCGATGATAAAATTGTTTCCAAGTATTTTAAAGAGATTTATGAAGTCGACTCTAGTAGGTGAGTGTCTTGGTGGGCAATAGATAGCCGAGATTTTGAAGTCCTTATTTTTGACCTTAATGTTAATTGTTGTAACTTGCATCATTGCATTTTCTATTTTCTGCTCCTCATGGTGTTGAATGTTGCCTTTTATCAGTATTGCTGTTCCTCCTCTTGCTTTGTCATCTGGATGGGAAGTATGATAACAAACGTAATTAGGAATTTTAATACTGAATTTCTTTGTGAAGTGTGTTTCAGAAATTAGACATATATCTATGTTTTGATCCTTCAGAAAAATTTCGAGTTCTAAAATGTGTTGGAAGAGTCCATTTGCGTTCCATGTAGCAACTCTAAGGGTGTGGCTTATTTTTTATGTGACTGCGGTGGTTTTCTGCTATGGTTTTTTATCGTTGTAATCTCGTCAGATAATGTTTTAATAAATTCGTCTTGGTTTGTTAGTCTCTGTAGGATAAGACTTAATATATCCTTGACTGAGTAATCATCTTCCTTACGGGAGTTTTTCACAATTTGGGCATATGATTTTGCATTTACATTACGTACAGCATTTATTACTGTAGATTTTCTATTCGTGTCAACAAATTTTTCATTTTAATACTTTTAATCTTTTGAATTTGAGGTAGTTTTGCTTGTTTGTTTCTTCTGGCTTGCTGTTCTTTTGCAATTGGGCATCCTCTGTAGTTTGCCGGATGATCACCACGACAATTAATACATTTGGCTTTTTCTCCCAACTTTAAAATGCAGCTTTTTGTGAAATGCTTACCGCCACACTTAACGCAAGCACAGTCTCTATTACAAAAACTTTGTGTATGCCCAAAAGCTTGGCATCTCTTGCACTGTGGGATTAACTTTTTGTTTTTTCTTAGTGGTTCAATTTTAACGACTATTTTCATTATTGTTTTAATAGAAAAATTTTTTTCTATATTTTCTCTATTATCGAATGTTAACATAAACAATGGTAATCCTCTTCTTTGAGTGATAAAGCTACCGTCGTTCTTTTCGATTTTATCTTTAATAATTATGTTTTTGGCTTCTAGTATCTGGAAACCGTTATCTCTCAGGTCTTGAACTATTTCATTTTCATCGCATGAAGGATGTAATCCCCTGGCCATAACTTTTGTTGGTCTGGTAGATTTGTCCTCATAGGAGTGCCACTGAACTTTCTTCGATGTTAAATCGTTTGTTATACATCTGTATGTGTCACTATCAGTAACATTGATCTTCCAGACGTTATTATTGTAAGATGTGTACTTGCATTCATTTTTAGTGGTTTGCTTTATTAAATTATTTAGCTCACCAAAGGTACCTAACCCATGAACCATAATAGGTGGTGGTTTATGTTCCTCTTTTTTAGCTTTTTTATCCGCAGTATTGTTTCCAAGTGCTGCTTGTTTTGTTTTTGGTGATTCTTTTTTCTGTTGGGCAGTTTCGGGGCTACCCTCTGCTTTCCTTTTTTTGGATGGTCTTTTTGTTTTTTTAAGAATCCAATCCGTTTCTCTCGTGAGTTCTTCTTCATCCGTGAAGTAATTGAAGATGTTGCAATTACTTGGCGCTGGTGAATTACCTCTATCTAATAAGGTAACCTTTTTTTCTAGTTCTTTAATGTGATCCTGTAGACTGATCACTATCTGTTCCATTTCTTTCCGTGCCTTTACTTCTTTTTTCCATTCGTTGTAGAAATTTACACCTACAGAGTCTAGATGGATCTTGTTATCGCCAACGCTTTCGACTCTTGTTTGCTTTTCTACTGGCACGTTTTTCAAAGGAGTTCTTGTTGTTTTACTCTCTTTGTTTATTGATTTAGGGGGAGTTCTTGATGTTAACGAACTCCTGTTGAAATTTCCTTTTGTATGTAATAGTTGGTCCCCCCCAGAATCCGTGGGACCGACCTCCGAAAAGGGTGGATTTTCCAGTGCAACTGGTCTGCCACCTGGGGTAATAGAATATTTTGTTTTGTCCATTACATTTTTGATTACTGCATTAATTTTATTGTGGTAGGGCAGATAAAACTACACACAAACCCCCTACCAGGAGGGCCAGGTCATTTGACGACGGAGTTTCCGTCTCCGCCTAACTAACCGATTGTTCGCGCCCGTCGAAAACATACGTCCTCGTTTGCGCGGATTGATCCAGCCTAACCGGTTTACTTAGTTATTGCGCTAAGTTCACGCATTCACCCGCTCTCGTCCGCCTTACAAAGTAAGTTTCCAGGAGGCACCCGACAGATAACTATGTTACCTACCTTCGGGGAGGTGAGAGTCGGATTTGTTGACAGAGCTGTAGTTGTTAAACCAGAAGGCTTTTCCTAGGTTTTATCAGAGCTATACGTTAGGGGTACACTCTGCCTAGGGCCTATATCAACCTTAGCCTCCCAAAATCAAAGTAAAAAAAGATTTCGGAATACACTTCTTGCTTATTTATTTACTTTCTGAGTGTTAGCGACCATGAATGTTCTGAGTCTGGGCCAGATTCAAAACCATAAATTTGACGAAGAATTTTACTCTGAAAGATATAAAGTGCATGCTTACTTGCTTTTAGTAATTTCCCCGCTTCGGTGCCATATAGTATCACCGGAAGGATATTTACAGTTGTTATTTGATATTTCGAGATATGAGATGTGAAGCCAGTTGTTTAAACAAATTGAAGAGCGGTGGTTTGGCATGATTTCAACATCAATATTATTTGTACGGTTGATATTATTTCCGTTTAGATAAACTTCTTGACACTTTCAAAGTTAAATGAGCGGAATATTGTGTAATAATATTTCTGTTTTTTATGCTTTAGATTTTTCCTCTTTGTCTTGTGTTTTATAACAGATAAAAGATAAGCTTTTTATATAATTTTTTTCTTGTTTTCAATAACGAGAAAAAAAACAAAGCTATATAGAGGTAATAATTGATTAAGTAATAAAATTAAAATACTAAGTAATGATAAGTAGCTGCAATAATTTTTTGTGATATTGGGATATCGGGTGTTTAAATGACATAAAGTACTGGTCCTAAAACACTTCCCTGTGGTATTCCTGTTTCTATTTGTCTAATATCTATAATATCGCTTTTGTACTTTACTACAAATTTTCGATTACTTAGGTATGATTTGAAAAACTCATGATAATGGTGAGGTAGCAGCTTTTTTAATTTAAATAATAGCCCTTCGTGTCAGACTTTATCGAAGGCCTGCGTGATGTCGAGAAATGTTGCAGAATTTTTTAACTCAAATGTTTCATTTATATGCACTACTACTGTGGATTTGTTCTATAGCCGAATGTTTTTGCCGGAAACCGAATTGATAGCTAGATATGATATTTAATTCGGTTATTGTATCATTCAGTCGTCTGACAAACAATGTTTTGATGGGCACCAAGCTAATCGATCTATAAGATTTAACATCTTTGGGCAGTATTAGTATTTGGTCCATTTAATAACACTGTAGCGTGTCATACGTCTGTTTTCTTGCCATTTGCCTGTGTTTACATTTGCCTGCGTTTCATTTGCCTTCATTTCATTTGCTGCATTTCATTTGTCTGCTTTTCATTTGACTGGATATGATAAATATTCATAATAAAAATTTCATGTAGCAAGCTGTTATCAATTAACGGATATCTTCTAGGTGGTGACTGGTGGAAAGTGCCGTGTTCAAGAAAGTGAGCAGCCTCCAATAGGTCCGGGTTCTGTTTCACAAAGCCCTCGAACAAAAGTTTTTTTTAGTCGTCTTTTCTACATGTGAGAGTAACCTAAATAACATAGTTTTAATATCACATTAAATAAGTGGTTGAAATGTTTTGTGATCTTGTTTAACAATTCTTTTATCATTCTTGTTGTTAATTCGTCGGTCATGGCCTGATGATTTTTTGATTGCTAACTGTGTTCTAATCGTATTTTGAACTTCCGTATAGCTAAATTTTTAATAGGTAGACCTAGTTGATATGCCATATCGATATCAAGGAACTTCAATATCAATATCAATGATATCATTATTTTCAGTATCTGAGACTACCTCTTCTAGCCCAACTTCCATGATTATTTCTTAGTGGAGGAACATGTTATTATGGACGTTTAAGTTTTCTTGTTGCCTTCCAAAAAAGAGTTATCAGTGTGCATAGATGCTGATGACACCGCTATTTTGACATCGAATATAAATCCGAGGACAGTGTCTAAAAAAATGGAAAAAAATCTTTTTAAAATTGAAAATTGAATTATGAAATAGAGAATAAATGCAAACACACCAAAATCTTTGCACAATTAAATATCGTGAAGGTATCTGTCCTGCAGTAAAATTAAACGATTCACTACTGCTACAGGTGAATTCAGTAAAGTACTTGGGTATGCATTTAGATCGCCAGGCAACTCAGAATAAAGGTCAACCAACTCTACTGGCTTATAGGGCGTTATTCTAAACTATCAAATTACAGCAAATTAATGATATACAAATCAATTATATTGAAACCAATATGGACATGCAGTTTAGAGTTATGGGATTACAAGTAACTCAAACATCGAAATAATTGGACGTTTCCAAGTAAAAGTACTGCAATCCATAGTAAACGTCGCGTGGTTTGTAAGAAACGACAAAATACGAGAAGATCTAAAGATTCCATCTGTAAAAGAAACATCCAAGTCAACATTTTTATCACACAAGACGTCAAAATCACCCAAACGTGTTGATTTCAGAACTTTTAATTACTCGCAGACTAAACTTTTAATTACTCGGCAGACGAAGAGACTAAAATGATTGAGGCCGTTGGAACTAATCTGCAGATTTCCAAACAACTAGCCAAATAAATTAAATTTCCAGAAGAAGAAATCTTGAAAGGGATTTCCTTTTTACCACAAGCCCTCATTTAAATCAAAATTTATAATTGATATTTTGTATTTTATTTATAATAAAATTATTAGGATAGTTGCAATAAAATTAACAAAAACACAAAAAAAAGTACTAATATCTAGCATAAGTTTTACACTAAAATAGAAATAAGAATTGAATGTCAATATTATTGAAATAAAAATGTTTAATATAAATTTAAGAAGACCAAAGAAACAAACAATAACTTAATTGTCAAAAAATAATTCTAAGTAAAATTCTAAAATTCTAATTGGAATTAGGCTTATTTGCTTTTACTTGTTGAACAAATTAAAAAAAAAAAAATAATATCGTCAATTTTAAAAAAAAGAGAATATCTCTTTTGAACTTTCAGTTTTCTGGGGGAACGCCCGTGATTCTTCTAGTAAAATTATAAAAAGTAAAATAAAATTATTTATCTACTTATATTCTTTGTATGATTCACCGGCGACGACATGGTTACTCATCCAAATAAATTTATTTGAAAAAGCAAAAACGAAATTTCTCTATTTTAAAACAAAAATTAATGATTGGGTGTTAGTTACTATGATCAAAATCATCATCATTACCATCATCTTCATCATTATTAAAATCATCATCATCATCATCACCATCATAATCAGTATCGTCAATATTTTCTATACGTGTAATTTTACAAATTTTATCAAAATTTTTCATTGTCAAAAATTATACTTCCACACATATTTACTCAAGTTTATTTTATATTAGGTATATATACATATCTATATAGGGTGTTGTAATAAACAAAAGGTGTTTGTTTGACCTCTTCTTTTTTTGTTATTTAATGTTTGTTTTAAGTCAATCCAATTCCATTGTTTGTATTTGATGAGAAATTCAATAGTTTTTGGGGAATTATAATATAGAGTTCTTTTAATGAGTTGAGTTAACATGAGTACATTTAGAAAGATGTTAATAATGTGAGTAAAATTTAAATGTGACACATCGAAAAAATGAAACAAAAATTTTAGTTTACTTTTGATAGTGTGTACAAGTATTGCAAAAACATGATACAGTAAATGCATTTTCTTTTGCGTGTCTTTTATTTTTGTGGTGATAGATTCTTTAATTCGTACATATTAGGGATAAGCTGAATATAGGAAAATTGGTGTTCGAAAGTAAGAATACGAATATTGAGTTCAAATATTCGCGAATACGAATACGAATAGTTGGAAAATACCAATAAATACCTTTTTTATGTGATAAAAATATAAAATTAGACTCACAAGTAGACAATTTTCATCAGAGCTGGTTTGAAAGCAATGAACCTATCATCACTTATTGAAAAAGGGTGAATAAATCGCAAGTCCCCTCCATCATTGAATAAGGGCAATGAACGAATTAAAACGGATCCAAGACCGATTAGACCAACTTAAAGTACTTAAAGTCATTCAGGAATGTACCACCAAGTGGAATGCAACCCTTTATATGATTGAAAGAATGACTGAAATTAAAAATTCCTTGTGTTTGTATGCTTGCTATATAAATTGCTAAATCAATTGATCAGTTTACTGCCGATTAATCAAATCCTAGTTAATTTTAAATTTGAATAATTTTCTTGTTTCGACTGTGAGTAGAATAATTTTTTTTCAAAACTTTTTTTCATTTTCAGATTTTTTTGAAAAAAGTATTCGTTTACATTTTGGCGAATACGAATACGAATACGATTAAAAATATTCGGAATATCTCTAATATATATTAGGACAAAAATTTATTATTGAAGGAATGATGTTTTTTGTTCTCCTCCAAAATGACGATCTAAAATGGTTTTTTTTCCAGATAAAAGAAAATCATTAAAAGAGCCTTCAGTTTCTGTTCCATGTGCCGAGGAAGAAGGAAGTGAATGACTGTGCCGACTTTAACGCACTAAAACCTTCCATCCTTTTGTTAAAAATTAAAATTAGTCTTTAATACTAACCATTAATACAATTTTGGCTCTTTTCTTCAGATATCTTTGATCAAACAACAATAAATAGGAACCCTTGAAAGATAAAAAATGTTAACCTATTATAGTTCCAACGATTTCGTTCGTTTAAGTCGTCTAACAAAGTTGCGGTTGTCGACTAAACGTGAAACTTCGATATTGACATATTGAGAAGGACGACTTTTTTGGAGTACATGAATTTTTTTTATTTTGCCTTTTATGAAAGGGGTCCTGAGATTTCTATGAATATCAGCATTGCGAACAAACCGGGGATGTTTCGCAATACTTTGTTTTGGAACGTTTGAATATTTTTGAATATGTTTAGTACAACCCCATATTTGAATATACCGTATGCCTAGACTGGCTTCAATATTTGAATTTAGATCAAAACTTTGTTATATGTCGTAAACGTAAATGTTTGTATTTCCGATTTAGTTCTAGTTTTTCTTTCTTGACGTGTTCTTTCCATCTAAGCTTTGTGTCAAGCGTCATATCAAGATATTTTGCAGAATTTTGATACGGTATGACGACATTGTTTATTCTCACTGGAATGTGCCAGTCAATTTTTTTATTCGTAAAGTTAACGTGCGTGGATTTTGCTTCATTCAATTTAATTCTTCACCTTTTGCACCAAATAGAGGTTTTGTTGTTGACTTGTTGCAATTTATTTGTAGCTTCATTTATATTTTTAAAGTAGTTACAGGCGCATTTTTTATTTCTGGAATTTCACTAGTATATATTAAATATAGTATGGGGCCCCAGTATACTCCCTTGTAATACTTCTGCGTGTATATTGAGTATAGCACAATAATCTATAATAATCTAAGATAGCCTGATGAGTGTGTGAGATTTTAACTAATTAAATTTAATATAATTTAAATAATTATTAAAATTAGTTTTACAAATAATTTTCAGGCTTTTTCCTTCTATATATATCTATATATATATATATATATATATATATATATGTCGTCATTGTAAACACTTATTAGTATCAGTTAGTATTGAGTCTTAAGGTCAGATGTATTAAGAAATTTTTACTTAAAATTTTTTGTTAGTAATTTTTAGTTTGATTTATATTGTAGGTAACTCGATTAATTAACGATATCGGGCAGTAGCCAATTATCTGTAAAGTTAATATATAGTTTTCTTTTATCTGCTTTCGCTTACAAGTTAATTTATTTATTTATTTATTTCATAAAATCTCATGAGAGTTTAAAGCTCATATAGAGTGTAACATATATATAGTAAAACTTAAATATAGTCAAAATAATTAAACAAAACAATTATCAGGTTCAGTGCAAATATAGAGATATCATCATATACATATATATTCAAAATATTCAAAATATAATATATATTATAGGAATTAAAGAAAAAAAAAATTAAAAATACAAATTACAAAAGATAGTTTAGTTTATAAATTCAAAGTAAAATAATGATTCAACAACAATTATATATTAAAATAATTATATTCTAAAATTAATTTGAAATGCTCAATAATGTTCTATGTATAGATCTTTTAGACTTATTTTTAATATTGAAGTACACAGATTTTTCATAGAATCTGGTAATTTGTTGAAGGCAGAAGAAGCTGTATTAATTATAGGTTCTAATCCTTTCAAATTGTGACTGGCGATAAATCTATGGCTGATCTCGTATTATGGCTGTGTATGTCTACATTTGTAACTAGTTTTGTATTCGATTTTATGTTGCTTGTTCTTATACTGTTAATGTGTAGAATCTGGATCATTTCCTTAAAGTCTTTTACTTTTAAGATCTTATAATTCTTATGTATTGTGTCAGTTGGTGTTCTAGCATGAAGCATAAATAAATTTTTTATGGCTTTATTTTGAATGATTTGTAAAGCATTTAGATTTTTTGTAAACGTATTGCCCCATACGCCAATACCATATGTTATCTTGCTATGGAAAATACTGTAAAAAATAGATATTTTTGTAGCTTCAGGAACTCTAAATCTAATTTTTTTAAAAACGCCAGCTATTCTACGTGTTTTGGTTATAACATTATTTATATGCTCATTCCAATTCAAGTCTTCATCTATTATGATACCAAGGTATTTGTATTTCGTTACTCGTTCTACAATTTGATTGTTGTATGTAACGGATATCGTCTTTCCTATGGCTTTAAACAACATAATTTTGGTTTTTGTTGTGTTGACTGTGAGTTTGTGTAGACACATCCATTTGTACACATTTTTCATGTCCTCGTGTATTATTAATTCTAAGTTAATGTATCTGATGATTGTGTACACTATAGCTAAGTCGTCTGCAAATAGAAAGGCTTTTCCATATAAGTCTAACTTTGAGAAGCTACTTACGTAGCATGAGAACAAAACTGGTCCAAGTGCCCACTTCCTTGAATTACTCCATAATCTACATTATTTTGTTTACTTGCAAGGCCTTCATATTCAGAATATTGTTTTCTATTTTTGAAATAATTTTCGAACCATTGATGTTCTCTACCTTGTACACCGCACTCAAACAGAATTCGAAGTAAAATACCTCTATCTACAGAATCGAAAGCTTTCGTTAAGTCGAAAAAAACCACAGCCACCTTTTTTCCTTTACTTACTTTGGTTGGAATATGTGATATAATGTCAAATAGAGTTGAATTTGTATTCGATTGTTTGGTAAAGCCATATTGCAATTTGCATCCTAAATTTAATTAAATTTCTGATGAGAATAGATATCCAGAGATTTGACGATAATCTGCTGTAACTGTAAGGTACCTATTACACGTCATTGTTTTCATAAATATTATTGTCCATATATGGACAACATATGGACAATAATATTGATGAGCGATTATGGACAATAATATTGATGAGCGATTATACATCAATAAAGCACTAAATTTTTTATTCATATATTGAGATTTGACAATGACATATTGTGGAAGTGCACTGAATATGTTGATAACTTAGAAACATATATGAATATTGAAAATATAATTTTTGGACGAATGTTTTTTTGACTTCAATTTAAATTGAATTTTTAAACTAAATGTTGTGTATAAAAAACAACAAATTATTTTTTTTTTCCACATTTTAATTATATATTAATTATTTTATTACAATAATTGCTATCATTATTAAAATTAATATAAAAATTGTTCTTTTTATAAATTAACATTATAACATTATCTGAATATTCCCAAAAAAATAAGCATAATGCTCAGATAATGGTATTCCCACAAAAGTCTTTTTTTACATCAGCTGATTTATTGATGAGAATAGAATAAAACCACCATCAATATTTTCTGTATAATAGAGGTGTAACTGTAAAAGTGTGTTATTAAAATGTACATATTAATAATTATTCTTAAAGTATTAAACGTATTTTTTGTGATATCATGGTAATTTTAATTGAACTTCCAAAACAACGAGTTAAAATTATTTTAATTCAAAAGTATGATTTCTGAATCAGCAGCTATAATTTGCTTAATTTCGTAAAAACAAAAATAAAAACAGCTCTCTCCTTTGTTTTCAAAGGAATTCATCGAGATAATAATAATGAAATAATTAGTTGATACCCACGTTGTTATATAAAATTAATTTTTTTACTATTTTTTTTTTTTTAATATGTTAAATCAAACATTTTTAGTAAATTGTGTGAAGAGGTAAGAAGTATCTAATCTTGTGTTATAATTTTAGATGAAGTCGAAAAGCTTTTAAAAACTTTAAAATTAAATTGAAAAAAAATAAAATAAAAAGATTAATTTAATTTCCTTCACTGTGTGTTTCATAGAGCGAACTTAACCAGTGCACTCCATGGGAAATTTCAACAATAATGACATGACAATAACGAATTTCAACAATTTTACTTTACTGTATTATACCAGAAATTATAATGCATATATATATATATATAGATTATTATATAGATATATATATATATATATATATATATATATATATATACATTTGTAGATATACATATGAATATTTATTTATTTATGCTGCATATGTAATTTCTGATTATACCGAAATTGGAGAGTAGCTATGTATTGTATTTGTATATAAATATAAACAGCCTAATATAAATTTTACACATATATTTTATTGTAACGACTTGAGTGTCGTTATAAAAAGAAACCTCAAAACTGAAAATAACAAAAAAAGGAAAAGCGTGATACTGATATGCTTTAAATAAATATTTAATTTCAATTTGTTTCCGATCACAATGCCTTTAATTTAATAGTTTCTCAATTTATTTTTTTTTGTCTCAAATTGTAAATAAAAATTACAATCAACTTAAATAATATTTATTTTTTTATACCAATAATGAACAGATAATTCAAAAATGTTTCCAATTTTTGTGTGTTACCTTCTTAATTGAAAAGTAAATAACCCCTTCCTTTTATGATGGCTGATGTTGTGTTGTAGTATGAAAAAATTTGTAGTTAAAATCAAATAAATTAAGAAGTATATTAGGAAAGGGTTTTATTTTAAAAAAAAGTCTAATGTCATTGACTTGTAAGTGTATTCCGGTGTTTGGTTGCAATGCAAAGGTAATCTTTAAACAAGTTTAGTTATTATTTTAATAAAAATTTCAGATAGAGCCACATGAATATTCATATAAAATACACAATTAAATTTGCTAATAAAAATATTTGAAACAAAGAACTGCAACAAAAAGATCAGTAAGTAAGAAGGCCAAAGTCAGGTTAGATCAATATTAAAAAAAGTATTAGTCTTATCAACATTGCATATACAGAATAAGGCTTGCCAAGGAGATAGGCCAACTATAGGGTTGAATGCATAAATCTTAGTTTGAATTCAAATCTCACTTTTTGTTATTGGAGTATTTGCTCAGAGAGTGAAATCTTGCTCGATAAATAAAATTTTTTCGTTCTTAGCTTCGTTTGATATGGCAAAAATGAATGAGTTTTTTTTTAGTTTTGGTTTTTGATTTGAAGTTTTGAGCAGCAATTTACTTTCTCGGAATTGAAACGAACACTTTTTGTGCATTTAGAATCGATTTCAAGCAATTACTTTTGTTTAGAATTTACTCATGAGCTATTTATTTACCTTAAACCTTGGGTTGAAGCTCATTTTCTACATTCCACTCATAGCCTACAATTACAGCTTACAATTACTAAGCCATACAAGAATATAACGATCATTATAATTTTTCGTAGAATTTTTAACATTATTAAGGAGTTGCAAAGGTGAGAAGAGAGCTTTACAACGACTTAAATAGCCTAAACACTTGGCAACTCCTTTCGCAATATCAAAAATATGGTAATTATAAGTAATTTTAATATATCAAGAAAATCGAGTAACACCTCACATTGAATTACATACCCAATAGGGTAATGAAGTGGAAACTATGCAAAAAGGAACCTTAATTGAAATTTGAGCATTTATATTTAGACATTACATCTTCAGTTATACATATAGAAATTAAATTATCGACATTACATCTTCTCCTTCAAAACCCATTGTGACGATTTCTAGCCACTTAATCAACGAAGAAATTTCTTCTTGACGGCAATTTGTTCATTCTCGGTTTGCCAAATCGAAATTTTGATCCGATATATTACGGATTTGCCTAAGTATGAACTGTGGTCCCTTGTGAATTTCTAGAGAAAAACTACATTGATCACAGCAAACGACAGTGTCACTTGAGAAACTTACACAAAATGTTGGATATTATCTTCGATGTGATATTTGACTGGAATATGTCTCTATAGTTTATAAGTGGAGTATTTACAGTTGTAATCTTATTGATTAGACATGCTTTTTTCCATTCAGATTTTTACCAATAATTTGACGCAGGTAGCTGGTTAAAATATCGCCTCCAGCTTTAAAAATTTCAGGTATAAGTTTATCAGGTTCAGTAGTTTTGTTGTTTTTTGGCTTGCAGATCTATTAGGCAACAATCTTTAAAGTAGGTGGTGGAAGATTATTTCAATTTTTTGTTGAAATGGGAAATCGGGCTTAATAAAGGCATTATTCTATTTGGCATCATATCTTTGTAAATGTGATCATAGTTTTACGTAATTCAGAGGATAAAAAAGTTTCATATTTCTTGTTGAAGGCCAAGACAGCGTTTGTGCATACACATTTTTTTGTTTTTGGTACTCGAGTGTAACATCACAGTTTGATTTCTTTTAATTGATTTGGAAAAGTTAATTTTAATATCAAAAGATGAATGTTGTACAAAAGTTCTGTAATATTTAAATTGTATGATAAAATCTAATTATTTTAGTGTAAATACTTGGTAATATTCTCAAAGCAGGCCTACGTAAAGGTTCTCAAAGCAGGCCTCTGTTTGTTAGTATTATTTTTAGATGCGTCCTTTTAGATCTATCGTACTTCCCCGATTAATCGTTTAAAATTGAGGATCCGACATACATTCTATTACTGCGTTAATAACAATTTCTAAATCAGGTGATTTGTATACCTCGAAATATTTAGGTATTTAGCGAGCTACGAGTGTTTAAAGTGAAGGTGAGAATTCCTCATTTCCGTAACCAGAACCTACATCTATTTGTGTTGGACTAACTAATTTTTAACAGATATTTGTTAACTGTAAAGGTTTTGCCATATATCACAAATCGTATTAGTTTCTTTAATTTCCCAATTAGTGCTCAATTCCTTGGCTCTGATCCTAAGTATTAACTCATTGAACCGGTTTTTGTAAAAATATCTCTCATGTATTCAAGTCCCAGCTATATAATAAACACAATTTATTTAAACTAGTAACTGCGAAACATAAAAATCAATTTTGAAAATATCTTATATTATGTACTTAATATGCATGTTCTAGGAATATACATATGTCAGTGTCAAAAAATTTTTTATTATTTTTTATACACAAAGGGCAAGGAAATTGTTGTTGACAACATAATTTTTTGATCGAATATTATTAAAGTAAAAAAAAATATTGTTGGATTGACATTAGAAAAATTTATACAAAATTTATTTCTTTGCCATGCAATAATTTCATTTTCGGCCATCTTGATATTTCAATAATTTGTGAGCAACAATGGCAGATATGCTATTTGCTAAATATTCTTTTTATACATACATATTTTGTTACTGAATTTTTTGTTACTAATTATTGAAATTAAAAATAGTATGTGTCCCAATAAATGGCTTTATTCAGTATACAGGTGGATTTTCATTGACCAATATTTAAAATCTTAAAATTTTTATTGGCTCTAAAAAGGAAGATAGATAACTTATTGAATTTTTATGTAAGAAAAAAATAGACCGCTGCAAAGAATTCACAAAAAAACAACAATTTAACCGTCAAAAGCATCTGTTGAAAAAATAAATATTTTTTATATATATTTACTCAAAAACTTGTTAAAAAAAGGGTTGCCGTTGTAAAGAAACAATCCTCGAAATTTTAAAAATATATTTCATTAAAGTATAATATCCCAAATTGCTTTCATATAAAAAAAATGTCATTTCATGTTATCTCCCTTTTTAGAAGCAATCAATTTTTTAAGATTTTAAAATATTGGTCAACGAAAATCCAGCTTAAAGGGATTTATTTTTTAGTTTAGACAACTTCATTTCGCTAAAAACTTCGACCATCCTTAGTTGATATCTAGAGCTCTGTTTTCGTTTTCTTACGATAAATTTTCCATACATTGATGATTTATGGATTAATAGAAATGAAAATTTTTGAAATCAATAAAATTTAGTGAAAATAAAATATTACTAAGCATTTACATTTAAAGAAAATGTAAGTGGCTGAAATATTACTTGATTATTGCCAAATTTTGTATTTTAATCTTATTTTATCTTAAAGATTTCTCAACAAATGAAAAACGAAACAACAATAAAAAAAAGAATATTTTTTTTGAATAGGTCATTGCTAACTTTATGAAAATATATCATTTACACCTGGAGTAACCTTTCAAAAATATTTTTTTTTGGGATTAATAATTAAGACAAATTTATGTAGGTACCTTGGTAAAATTTTTTAGTAACAATTTTGTTGTTTAACAATTCTATTGTTGTAATTTGTCATTTTATTGTTTGAAATTCAGATAAAAAACTAATGATTGGGAAGGTTATTGAAATGTTCTGATTTTTTTTGTTATCATAATGGCAACCATTGTGCTATATAATTATTGAAAATCATGCTAAGAAGAAATAAATATTTGCAAAATATACATGCAAAAAAAGCAAATATAATTGAAGGAATTGATGTTATCAAATGATAAAGCGTTTATCAGTATTTAAAATGATTTTTCTATTTACTGATATCAAAAAAAGTTATTATTATTATATAACCGCATATTGCTACTTTCACAAAACTTTTTTTTGCATGTTAACATTTATTACCTATTCCGTATTGCGATAGATAGTGGCATTGTTGCGATGTGTTAATCATTTGACAATATCTTATCTTATTTTTGGTACCGTGTATTTTTGTAGAGCAAAATTATCAATAAATATATAATATTGTTATTTAATTATTATGTTGTCATTATTAAACTGTTGTAAAAAATTGGTTTAGCAGAGTGATTGTGGAATATTGATAAAATTGACTTGGTCAAATCCTGGATTACTTCATTTACTTTTTTCTTATTGTTTTATAAAGAAAATTACAAAAAAATATCTTATTTTTAATCATATTCATCATTTGAAAAATGTTTCGGTTCTGACAGACTCCCCGACCGTTACATTACTATACTCAAGTGGATATTACCACTCGGCTAACGAAGCCACTGAAGTATTTATTTTGTTGTATTTTCCTGTGGTGCAATGGATGGTCTAAAGTAAGCATGTCAAACTCAAATACTAACACGGACCAAATAAAGAATTTAAAAGTTTATGAGGGCCACAAACAAATAAAAGACTTAAATGCTTATTATAGTAAACTAGGTTTATTTTGAAAAGTATAAAAAAAAGGTAAAATTAATCTTCTTTCCCAGATATTTGGAACCTTTTCTCTGCTGCAACAATCTTTCATACTTCGAGGACAATCTGTTTGCAGTGATTAATTTTAAGACTGTTACCCAAAATGACTGTCAGTAATTCTTGATCTGATTGAAGATTTATTTCTTTTCATTAGAGAAAATAACTGCTCGCACCGATAAGTACTTCCAAACATAGACACAATTTCATATGCGAATCTTCAAGTGTTTTCAAATCTGGATGGTAAATATGTGTAAAATTCAAACACTCCAACTTCAATGAATTTTGCCTTCAAATTAGAATCACATTGAGATATCGATAACCTTCATTTACATATGGTTAGGTATACATTTATTGAGAAAATTGAAGAAAACAAAGAAAACAAAGAAAACTTGTCGTCTAACAATTTGAAATCAGCAAATCTTGTTTCAAATTGAGCTCTTAAGCTTAAAATATTTTTTATGCGTTTCAACCAAACTGGATTTTTACATGTTGCATGCCTGAAAATGCATTAAATTTTCATTTTTTAACTGCTTTTCCCAAAGAACTAGGACACAAATACTTTTTAAGTTTAAGCCTATAGATAAATACTAAACTGAAAATCTAATTGGTAAATTATCTAACTCTAATTCAACTGGGCAATCAGCTATGTATACCGTTAACTAGATTAATTAATGCAACATTGAAAGAAGATGAATTACCAAGTACACTTAAAATTAACAAAGTAATACCAATATATAAAAATATGGGAGAAACACAAGATATAAATAATTTTAAGCTAATATCAATATGCACAATCTTCGGTTAAGTAATTGAAACGTATGTAAACATGCTATTTGAAAAATAAGCAAGTAAAAAGAATATGAGCTTAAGAAAAATTCCAACACGAACGCGGCTATTTTGGATGTCTGAACCAATATTCAAAATAGACTAGGGAATAACAAAAAGGTGGGAGTGATGTTTTTTGACCTCAGAAAAGCATTCGATATGGTGGATAGGAAAATTCTTCTATGCAAATTCTATGAATATGGAGTAAGTGGTGCTGAACAAATATAGTTTAGGAGCTACCCAGCGAAAAACAATTCGCATGTACATAACACTACATAACACTACATAAGCACAAAAAAAAAGACTGTTGCATAATACAGGGTATAGTTCGCTAGGTCCTACACTCTGTAATTGCTTTATTAAACAGTTTTGCTGGACTAAATATACAGGGACAAACGTTTTTATATGCTAATGATCTATAGTAGTTTTATATGACGATCTAAATTTATACTACTATTATAAATTTAGAGCTAAACATGAATTATAACCTAACCATAATCTATAATTGGATTGGTAAACACAAATTGACTATATAAACATTAATAAAACAAAGTATGTATATATTTGAAGTCTAAACAACAACAACAATAACATAAAAATTCAAAAAACTGGCGAATATAAATATTGAGAGTCGTTCTAGATGCTGAATTGAGCTGGAAAAGACAAATAAATATGTATTAAAATTGAAAAAGGTAGAAAAATAACAGATATATATTCAGAAGAATAGCATAGAGGATTTCACTGGTTTTAACTCCACTCATAATCTTCTACTTCTGCTTGGATAAAAATTCGACTTTGTTTCAATTTTTCAAACAATACTAACAATATTAAAAATTAAAAAAATATTCTGTTCCAGTACTGATCATAAAATAAATGATAATAAAAAAAAATAGGCTCACATCTCAAAAGAGAAAAGGGCCTGAAGAAAGTTTGGTTGCATATTGATATACAGGTAAATATTGTTATATAAATAAATAAAAAAAAATATTCAAAAAACTAATTAAGAACATTTACATATCAAACGATTATAAAATAAATTAACTATTCAACTCATTATTTATAGTAAAAATAAATAACTTATTTAAATAAATACAAAGCTACATTGTGCTTATTAAATATAGTTCATATACATATGTATATGTCGCTAATAAATTAGATAACTTTTAATTTATCAAGGGAATTGATTCATGTCCTTAACAAAATTATAAAAAGTCGAAAATAAAAATAAATGAAGTTAGAGCATCTCCAAATAAATTTTTGAAAACAGAAAATATATAACTTCATTAAGAAATGTTAACATTATTTTGATAAACAAAGAAACAATTATATGTATATTACAAAAGAAAAGTGGGTAAGTATGATTCCAACAATAATGCCGTTAAATAAAAAAAAAAAAAAAAAATGTTCAATATTCAACACGACGTCTTTTATCAAATAATTACATTGGGTGGATTTCATTTAATTGTTTTTATTTCTTGTGGATGATGTGATTAAATTTTTAACAATTTGGATGCTGCTTATTATGTTAAATGTTACAAAATACCAGGGTAGGCATATACATCGTTTTGGAACAATTTATTTTTGACACATTGCAATATATGGGGCTTCAGGCTTTTAAGCTTTTTTTTTTTTTAAATGAAGGCTGTTTTATTTTGGCTCTTTTGAGCGAAATGTTGTATCGGCGTAGGACTTAATGATCATATCCCAAGAATAGCTGGAATTCCTAGCTTTCCGAAAATATATGTCTTTAGTGGCGCATCTTATCCTTTAAGGACGAAAAAGACATTTGAAAGTATCCTTGTTGTTTTGATGTGTTTGTATAAAAACCGTTATATATGTTGATCTATTAGATATATATATATATATATATATATATATATATTTATATATTCAGTTATATATTCTAGAAAGATAACGGTTTAGAGCATATTTTAATGATAATCATTGATGCTTCCGTTATGTAGATAATGTAGTTCAAAGTAGAAAATTTTGGGAAAAAACTATCTTTATTTATTTCTTGAAAACCAAATATCTCAAAATTTTACCATGAAACCCATCCAATATTTATATACTTTTGGAAAGGCCTCTTTTTTCCATAACTCATACATACATAATTTATTATTACGTCGAATGGTTTAGAAGATATAAGAATTTATTAAAAAATGAACTATAATAGTCATAACCATCATTCGTTGTCTTTTCAAAATCATTCGTTAAGTCATAAGCATACGAGAAGAAGCGTACAAATCATAAGCAATCATAACCAATTTTGGCAACAATGTAAATAAATAAAAAATAATTTTGTAAACTAAAAAGAAATTGGCTTTTTTTTTCTTTTAACTAAGAACTTTCTTCAAATCTCAATACAAAGAAAGAGTTTATATTTTTATTTCACTTCTTTTAATTTTTGGTTTTGACGCTTTTATATGATTAGGTATGACAATTAAAGTTATCGTTATGATTGGTTATGATTTTGTTAAATCATATCGAATAGTATCGAACATTTAACGAAGTATCATATGATATCATATAACTATTATAGTTAGGGCTATTATGAAATTTCACTATGCACAAACATTTTTCTCTTGTCAGTTTTGTTTTTGTCAGAGATAAATTTGTTTAGATTTTTAAAATGACTGAGGTAGAAGGACAAGGTATTATTAATATAAATTGCTCTATTTTTATTGTGGGTACTGGGTATTATTTATTTATTTTAAATTTGCAATAAAATTAATTTGAAATTGTAAACAAAATTAAAACCAATGAAAGCTAAATCTTAAAACGCGCGTTAATAAGCGTCAATAAATTATTGTAGTGTGACCGTCATAAACTAAAATCATATGATTTATAAGTCAGTCATGTATAATGAAATTGCCACTGTCATACTGCGTTTATGAAAAAGCCTTACGTTATGAATGAGTTTTGCATTTGTATTTTTATTTTTTTGATTGGAAATGGTAATATTCGAATTTATGTTAATATTGTAGCAAGTATTATTTTAGGATTACATATCTACCTTTTTGTACTATTCTGATTAAAGAACCGTTTGACAATATCTATGTATTTGAATTAGGTGCAATTTCAAATACAAAATTATTACAGCCCATTTTAGATCACTACGCTATAATATTTTAATGAAATTTGCGAATTTTGATATTTAAAATAATTTATTTAAATAAAAATGAATCGATCTCATCTCATGGTTTTTAATTTTTTTTTAAAGAATATATTAAGAATTCGACTATTATTCATTTGTGATACACTGGATGTAGGATTCATGCATACACATATACATATACCAATGTATAATTTTGTTCATTGTTTTATTTTGTTTATGTTAACCAAATTTTTTTTGCATATTCTTTATCCTTTACCATCAAGGATAATGTTCACTCTTTTCTTATTTTAATTGGATGTTAAGTTCTAGTCTTAATGAGAACGTCTTGTGTTAATAAGAACCTAGGACGATAAGTTCAAAGTAAAAAAAAAAATTCTTTTATACAGAGTGTTTCAAGTATCCACGGCATTATTTTTTAGAGGGTAGTAGATTGAATCTATTATTTCAAATTAAATCAAATTTTATCATAGTTAATATGGTACTTGATATTATTATAGTCAGTATATAACTAGTAACAATATAGTATATTGTATTGATTTCCAAAATTGTATATGGCTATGTTAAAAAAATTCGATTTTTAATGATCAAAATTAATTAACTAGCTTAGATAAATTATTGGGTATTCTAATTAACTGTTGTCTTACTGAACAAAGTGACAAATATTTAAATTACGAAAGATCCAAACATTTGGCGTTGCTTTTCGAAATATCGAAAATATGATTATTCTGGTGCATATTTTGATTCACTCGCATTCCGAGAATGTTCAGGTCTTTTGAATCACTGAATAAGATCATTTTGAAAACATAGATTTGGTTCGAATGCTGTTAGATTATTACTTACAAGACAGCTTTGAGCTTTTGAAGTATTAATCTCGACTCTGTTCGCTTTAATCCAGTCGAAAATTTTAACTAGGTTGGGATTGAGCGCACCAGCTATCATTGTTCTTTTGGAGTTGACTGCTGTAGTATTAATTTTTTTAAAAAAAAATTCTATGGTCTACTAGAGTGCTGTCATCAGCAAAACTATGGATTGGATTGAAAGTTGATTTGAGAAGGTCATTAATTAAAATGAGAAACAGGATGGGTTAAAGCACGAAGACTTGGGGAACACCAGCATTGATTTGAAGAAAGCTTTCAATTTATTTAGAAAAGGTTGAACCAAGGCCTATAGCGTTGCGTTTTTCTATAGAATGCCAGACTTGGTCAAAAGCCTTACATATATCCAGAGCTACAACAGAAGCTTCACCAGATTGATGAAGGCTGGTGTTGAGATTTTTGCAGAGGCATGCCGATCACCGGTGGAAAGTTGGGCTCAAAAGCCGTATTGATAAACTATACCTCTACTATCAAGATATTTCTTCAACTTTTGATTGATAAGAATTTCAATCATTTTTGAAATAATGGAAGGCTATATATAGCTATGGGCCTATAGTTCGAAGAATTATTGTTGTCCCTTTTCTTAGGAATAGGATAAACTTGGGCAACTTTCCAATAGGACGGGTAATTTCCTGAAGAAAATACTAAATTTCCTAAAATATTTGTTTTCTTATCGACACGATTAAAGATTATATGAAGGTTTTCTTAAGCATCCTGTATTTAAAACTTTATTACATTTGTTTACTATACATAACATAGGTAGGAATATCTGTGTGTGTGTATATTGTTATAACTATATATTTATTTTATTATTATTTTTTAGTTAGATAATTATTTCAAAAATTAAAACAAAGAATGAATTTATGTGTTTATTTTAATTCGATATATTTTAAATATGCTATTCAAATAATAAATTAATAAAAGGAGAAATTCATGGAAATTTTTGATATTGAATTTGTGTTCAGATAGAAATTTAAATTTTTTAATTTCTATGATAATATTACAACTATTTAGCTATAAACTACTATGCGGGAAGAATAACAGTGATAACAATTGAGGAACAATTCCGCTGAATCGATTT
Organism: Argyra leucocephala; assembly: GCA_963942445.1. Lineage (NCBI taxonomy): Eukaryota > Metazoa > Arthropoda > Insecta > Diptera > Dolichopodidae > Argyra > Argyra leucocephala. Next base: position 59,655,310 of record OZ012679.1, on the reverse strand, counting down.
TTCTAACAAAATTAATATGTACCTTCTACTTTTTATTACAATATTTTGGCTCTGTATTTAAAAATAGGGAATCACTTTCAATCAAATACACAGTTTTGCAGACGACAGCATTCTGGTAGGCTCGTATGATTTACATAAAAAATCTGAAGCTACATCTATCGCTGTATCAACCAAAAGAGACATCATGGCCAGTTCTTTCAGTTACGATTTGGTAGCTAATTGGGGTTTAAAAAACAGAGTCCAGTTCAACACTTCTAAAATTCAGAGCTGTACAGTCTCCAGAAAAATTTCCACTTTTAATCCTACTCTTTTGTTTAGGAAATTTTTGATCATACTCTTTCGTTTAGCGTTTTGAAAGCTTAAGTATATTTGGTATGGACTTAAATCGAAAATTGATCTGGAATGATCATATATTCGTTGTTGCGAAATACCCAGCTGAATGTTTATGTTTTCTTAGCCGCTGTAAGGCTTAATTCTCCTCCTGGCCCCTTTGAAAATCTATAAAGCTTTCATACGACCCAAAATGGAGTACATTTCTTACATATGGGCTGGCGCCTCTGGTATTGCGGTAAAATATTTGGATAAAGTCCAAAAATGGGCTATTCGTCTAATCAATGACCCAAATGTGACAGCCCATCTTGCTCCTCTTGGACATGTTCATATAGTCGAAGCTCTCTCACTTTTTTATAGATATCTCGTAGGCACGGGCAAATGCTCAATGGAAATTAAATCTATATTACCCACTCTTAAGGGCTGCCACCGTCAAACAAGAAGAGCATGTGCTCACCCTATACTGTATAAATCTCTAGATGACAGAAGACAAGTTATGGAAATCCGTTTATAGCCTGAACATCCCGAATGTGGAAGCAAATTCCATCTTATGTGTTCCCAAAACATGATTAGTTCTATATTTATGACCTAAATAAATTCAAGACGAACATTAACACCTTCGTTCGTAATTGTCCTCCTTCCCTTCTACCTTTCTCCTTTACTAATTTTCCTTTCCCACCCTAGCCAAACATACCAATCGGTATAAAAGGTCGTAATCTATGTATAAAAAAAAATATATTTTACATATTCTTCCACTTTGTGTGTGTCTATATAAAAAAAACAATATTTTAGGCAGCGTTTACACATCAATATATATGTGAAATGTATTTTTTCAATATTCTCTCTCATCAGTAAATACTGTCATACTGATGAGAGAGAATATTGAAGAAATACTGATGTGTAAACACATTTGATATCAATATATATTGAAGAAAAAAATAGAATTTATCCTATTTTCTTCAATATTTATTGTGAGAGACAAAATTAGATATGGCGAATAATGAAAAACTTAGCAACATTCAAATATTAATTTTTTTATTTTTTTTTGATTTGACACTTGCTTTACATTTACAAGGTACTTGATTAAAATTTTTTTTATCTATTTTAGTTTTGTTGAATATATAAGAAAAAACTGACAAATAGTTTGATTGTTTAAAAACTGATGTGTAAACACAAATGTCTCTCTCTTCAGTCTATAATCGTCAATAAATATTGAAGAATATTGATGTGTAATCGCTGCCTTCAGTGGGAAATACATGTGCAGAATTCACATGCATCGCTGCATGCAGATATGCATGCATATCTGCGTGCCAGACACATGTGCATATTTTATATGTCAAAAATTGTTTTGTTTTGAAAAATAATGTAGATAATTGCCGTCATTGATACACATATAATTTTTTTGTATAGTAATAAAATACAAAATAAAATAATTTTTGAAAAATTTTAAAGTTAAAAATTATTAAAAGTGTTTAATAAAAGTTTTAATTTAACAATTTTTGAAAAAATTTCAATCACATATTTTGTTATCTGTCACTATCATGATTGTAACAAAATATAATTATATGAATAAATTAATGCTTATTTGTTGTGCATATATTTTGTTATATCTAAATATTTTAAAAATTTATGATGAATATTACAAAAAAAAAGAAAGAAAATCTAGACTATGGACTAGGGAAATTTTCATTCATTTCAAATTAATTAGTTTTTCTTCCATTAACTAATTTGAAATAAATTTTTACAAAATTGGTTATAACCTATTTACCACAAAAAACAATAATAAATATGTAAATATTAAACAAATTTTATGACGTTTGTCATTATATTTTTATTACTATGAGTAAAATGACAATTTTTACAATCTTTCGTGTTGGTAGCTCTGCCTCACGCAGCAAAAATTAGAAATAAAGATATCTTGCATCAAAATTCACTGCGTGCAGAATTACATGTAATTGGTTCCATATAAAACCATATATTCTAATTTATTTTTGCTGCGATGCATGCATAGTTCTGCATATGTATTTTCCACCTCGTTTCCATGCAAACAGAAATATATAAAAACTAGTGAGATTCAAATTTAGCGCAAATTCTGTTTAGTTTTCAATTATTTTCAAATTATAAATATTGAATTTAGATTTAAACATAAATTTTTTTTTAAAACTTTCAAATGCTTTGAGATCAATCACAAATGGCTCGGCGATCAACTTGTTTGGCCATCTCTTCAATGTAGTATTAACTCGCCGATCTTATTTTTACTATTCAACTTTAATTTCTTACTTTTTTTTATCTTTAAAGCCCAGAGCTAACTGAGAAAAATAAATTTGTTACTTTAATTCTATTAAATAAACATTACCGAACCATCAGTTCATTTAATTTAATTAAGAATATGTATTTGAGTAAAAATAAAAGACACTAGTTATAGTTGAAAGCAAAATTAATTAAAAATTTAGTTTTTAAATACAGTATCAGTAAATATATTTAAGAAGAGTTATAAACATTCTACCTCCCTATGTCCTTTTTTGATGAGGGGGTTATATGTTTTTCAGAAAAATGAGGATGATGATGAATAAAATATATTTTGAAAACTTTCAGCAATAGAAGACGACCTATACAATCTAATTGCTTAAATAATTATTTAAAGAAAAATAAAAATAAAAAAAAAAAAAAACAAAAATAACAAAAATTCTTTTTATATTGAAACATTTAAAATAATCTTTTGGTTTGTTCTATTTTTTTTTATCATTCTTTTGCGTAAAAAAAACACCATCTAATTAATATGCATAGTATAACACCTGACAGAGAAACTACGTGACTTTTATGTTAACGAACTAAATCAGCTTTTTAATATCATGAACTCCATATGTACATACTTGACATTTGAAATCCGTGTAACCAATATTTGTTTCTCTATAAGTATCAGCTAAATTTAGTGAAATTGAAATTTTGGAAAAATTTCGAAGATTCAGAGAAATGATTTATGTTGAAATTCGGTAGTCATTTTTTTTTTATGTTTGTAGGAGCGTACTAAGAAGACAAACCCTTTAGGAAATAGGTTTGAATATACTTATTCGTAATGTAGGTTGTGGGATTGAAACATAATAAATAAACTAAAGAAATCGCACGTAAAACAACTCATTGAACAATTTAATATTTTTATCTTTTCGTGTATTCTAAAATGTGGCCATTGCTGGCTGGTTTACCGGAGCTATTGATCTAATTGTGTTTATTTCGATTTTTGTTTTGAATTATTCTAAACGAAAGCGTTGGCATTCTCTAAAATATAATATTGTTCATATATTCGAAAATTACCCTTTTTTTTTATGTGTTGCACAAAAGGAGCAAAAATGGTATACCAATACCGTACAAATTGTAAAATATGTTATACTAAAATGTTTTGTACTACAGATCGTGTATATTGTTTGATATATCGAAGGGCAGATTTTATTTTTTGTATTTTATTGATAGTATCTACAAATTTTTATTTGTATTTGACATTATTTATCCAAAATTTCTATGGGTCGACTTAATAAATCACCATACTAATTACCAAGATTCATTTAAAACCTTGGTTGGATATGTCCACCTAGGCCGCTTTACTATAAGAAGTATGTTTTTTTTTTATTCATTAAAGATTTATTAAATGAAAAATCAAGCAAAAATAATAAAAAGGAAAACAATAATACGGTTTAATAATCGAAGTAAACTATTAAAGCTCGGCTTTCATATAAATGTTAAACTAACTTATTAATTTCATGGACCAACTACTAGCCATTCCAAACAAGGAAGGTATCTCCTGTATCAGTTTCGCTGACGATCTAGTTTTAGTAGTAAGAGCATAAATGGTCCAAAAACTGAGTATCAATCCCACATAAAATAAACAACATTCTTTTTATATATCGAAGTAAACTACCAACCACCTTCATTTGAAAGAGTTGCTATTAAAATGGAAAAAGGAAACAAAATACCATCGAATAATACTTGACAGCAAACTGTCAAGACATGATAGATTGCATAAAAAAAAAACAAAACAAGGCATTTTTTTGCATTTGAATGTATATTGGGAAATATATGGGGACTATCTCCACAGATGACTGTATGGCTCTACAAGTCTATAATAAGATCTATAATATCTTACGTGACATTTGTATGAAAAATAGAACAGACGAAAGCATGTGGTATGCTCACTAAAATACAAATAATAACATGCCTTGGGGCTACTGGAGCATTCAAAACATGCCCTACTGTAGCCCTAGAGTAACCTGATGAAGATTGATGAAGACGGCAAGAATGACAGCAACAAGGCTGCATCTAACAAGCAAGCTCAAACACAAAATACCAGGAAATCCTGCAGAAAATTAAACTAGAAACCGAAGCAATTGTAATGTCAGACTATATAACAAAAGCAATAACTTATTTTTCATCTTGAGACTTTTTAAAAATCTATAAAGCATATATACGACCCAAGCTCGAGTATAACTCACATTTATGGGCAGGTGCATCATGAACTGCTTTAAATTTTTTTGACAAAGTTCAAAACCGCGCCATTCGTCTTAAATCCCTCATCCCTGATACCACTTGGTCATCGTCGTATTGTTGGAGCACTTACTCTATTTTATAGATATCTGCTTGGTGTTGGCACTTGTTCCGAGGAGTTAAAACCACTTCTTCTTCCTCTTAAGCAATTTCATCGCACAACACGAGAAGCATCAAGTGCCCACCCTTTCACAGTGGAAATTCCGAGATGGTTTAAGTCCGGTTATGGAACTTCTTTTATAATAAGAACATCCCGATTGTAGAACCGCGTCCCAATCGAAGCATTCCCAATGAGAGAACGATTTTTTATTTATAACTTACAGAGGCTTAAGACGAATATTAACAACATTGTTCGCTCTCGGTACGCAAGTACTTAAAGGTTCAAAACCTAAGTTTTGGCTATAATATAAAAAAAAAAAAAAAATTTATTGCCGCAGGAACTTCACTGTATTAATACCTAAAAGGGAAGAAGTCGAAGTAATAAGAGCCTTACCTCCAGGAGCTTCAGTATGCTATACTGATGGTTCAAAAATCGGAGAGAAAAAATGGCTCAAAAATCGGGAAATGGCTCAAAGAACGGGGCCAGCGTATTTGGACCATGGTTCAAGCTTAACGCGTCACTGTTTTTGAAGCTGAAAACTATGCCATGGAGGTATCGACCATACAGTGAAGTAAGAGAGGGCACGAAAGTGCCAACATCATTTCAGATAACCAATCCGCCTTAAAAGCTCTGGCTTCCCAACTTTTTAAATCAAAACTTATATAACTAGCTGTTACAGAAGCTTATCTCTTATGCTCTTATGCGGACTTCTGGGCATGACGAAATACAAGGCAATGAAGTGGCAGATGCCCTTGCAAAAACAGGTGCGAAGAGTCAATTATTAGGATCCGAGCCAAGTATTGCTCGTTCAAACTCCTACTTACAAAGACTTGTTTTCAGATAATCAGGGAGGTTAAATCCAATGTCAGAATGCTGACATGATTTATCATAGCTCATGGCCCATTCAACAAGCATCTGCTCAAATTGGTAGATCGAGCAGAGACAGATGCAGATTCTGCATAGAAGAGGAGGAGGAAGAGGAGGATGCCATAGCTCGTAAAAGATATAAATATTTCCAGAAATTCACATTGCCTGATTCTGAAATTGACAGCAGAGCAATAATAACGTTTATCAAGGACATATAACTACATTTCTGAGATAAGCGGAGAAGTACAATATATCTTAAGGGATCGCGGTTTTGTAGAACACCCCATTAAAAAAAAAAAAACTTATTAATTCTTAATAATCTAAAATTTTTGTTATGTCTCAATTAATATTTAATGTTTCCAACCGATTCATACATGCTTGACTCATTGTTGACCGACCATAATTATGTTTTTATTCTTTAGGCTAAGGCTCAGACATTAAATTTTTAGTTTTGCAACTGTTTGGCTGCACACTTGTTTTCCATTATAGTTTGCATGAAAGCGCACACATATGCAACAGGTTTTATGTGTGTGCGCTTTCATATAAACAAAAGGAACACAATCGTGGAATCAAATAGTTGCAAAACTAATAACTGCATGGCTGTGTCTACCGTTACAGTACACTGTAGTATGGTTTTTCTGTTTTTGCTCGGCTTACTGGCATGCTTACAAATATTTATTCCGTGTGAAATACAAGGTTTTCTCATTCATCACATGAAATTCCTTAGAAATTAAGTGATACAAATAAAATAATAATTAATTGTGTAAAACATTGTGACGTAAATTGTAATTCCCCAAAAATAACTTTATTTTATTAAACATTTTTAGCCATCTGTATTTTGAGTCTTCGTCAAAACCACCTTGGTTTTATCTTCTCTTCTAGTACCTGCTAACTATTATAATAAAAATAAAAATTTTGCTAAAATATTATTTTATTAAATTTATCCAAAAATTTAAATGATTTGGTTACATTATTTAAAATTATATAACTAAATATGTATTTATCGTATTTTTATATCAACATACTCGTATATAGATGTACAATTTAAAATTATATTACAAAATATCTAAATATAATTTGTGCTAAATTTCAAAGTTGAGAACAATTTAAGGAATATAGAGAGGAAAATGAGTTTCGTATATCGGTATCGTACCTACTTATATATATATATATTTTTGTTTTACAATTTTGCGTGTACATTCATTCATTGTACAATTATTTATTCTATCAGTAATGTCATTTCAGTGTAATGTTGCTGATGATGATATTGATATTGTTGATAATGATGATAACATTGATAACTAAGAATATTATTATAGTGATCAATCCTTGATATTTATATAATATATGTATTACTTAATGTATATATAAATATATATAAAATATATATATATATATATATATATATATATGTGTATTTATATAAATTTAATTTTCTTTAAGTTTGTTTAGATATTTTTTATTTAAAATATTAAATTCGTTTGAAAATTTATTTTGCTTTTTTTCAGATGATTTTTGACAATTTCTTTTACTTTACTTTCTCTATTACTGTTCATTTTACATTTACTCTTAGTTTTTCCACATCTGAGGTAGAGTTGTTCCATGTAATAATTATATGAAGGTGTACCGAAAACTCACCGAAATATTCAATGTTAATACTTTAGATATGGAAATCAGTATAATTTCTCTTCACCTGATTATGGGGTTCACATCAATTAAACATGTAAATAACATTTAAACTAAAAATCATTAACTTGTTAAGAAAAATATTAGAAAATTTTACTGTTATATAGAGGTAAATTATTTTGAAGTAATTTGAGGCAGGTAAAAAATGGTATTTACTCCTATACTTGGATAAAATTTAGTGTTTCAGGGTTTTTAACTTTTTCAGATAAATTAATTTTGTTTGTAAATTAAATAGAATTGCTGATTTCATTTTTGGTAAGAATTTTCGGTTTTAATAATATTTAAAAATTAGAATAGTAAGATTAGTTTAAAGTTGATTTTATTTTTCTTTTAATTTTAAATAGGTTTATGTATAAATTATAGTTATAGTTTTTATTTTTTTATTTAGTTATTTATTTCAAATAACTTTGCCTAACGAGATTTATCTCATTTCAAGACTTAATTTCATTTCGAATTCAAACATAATTCTTTTATCACGTTTTATAATAATAAATTACAAAATTTTGTAACAAGTTAAAAAATAAGAAAAAAAATAATACCAATTAGAAAACTAGAAAATAAAATATTAATTATAATTCAAAATTTCAAAATAGAACAAATGATGAAAAAATACAATCTTATAATATAAAGAAGGTTGTTTGTATGTATGAATGTTTGCGTCAAAACACCTCCGAAACTCATGGACCAATTTTAATCAAATTTTACAGTATGGTTTTTTGTTACTTGGAATCGAACCCGTGATATGTTGTTTTCCAAAATTCTGATTGGCTTCGATAGCTGCCATACAACTCCTAGCACCTAACGAGCATATTTCAAAAACTAAAGGGATTAGAGAGCTGAAAATTTGTACACAGATATTTTCTCAAAAATAAACAAATATGCCTTTCATATTTTTTCGAAATTTTGATTGGTTCGGGTAGCTGTCATACAACTCCTAGCAAACGACAAAAACATTTCGAAAACCAAAGGGATTAGAGAGCTGAAAATTTGTACACAGATATTTTCTCAAAAAAAAAACAAATATGCCTTTTACCATTTTAAAAATTTCGGCTGGTTCGGGTAGCTGTCATACAACTTTTCATTTCGTTGTGCCGTCTAAGAGCTGTGATCGATTGAATGGAAACTTTGTAGAAATATTGTTTCTTGGCATAGAAGATCACTGGTTTGTTTAGCTTTTCACTGGTTGATCACTGGTTTTTGACCCCTTCCGACACGTTAATATTGGAAAAAAATTGTTAAAAAGTCGAAAAAATTTTATTAATTTTATTTTTAAATTTTTTTTATTGAATTCCAATTTTTTAAACAATTCCAAATTCCGATTTGCCATGCCGGTCTAATAAATTGTAACGTTTTTTATTATTTTACAAAACTTAACTAAACTAAGCACAAAAATATAACTTGACTTGGATAAGCCAACTCTCTTTCATAAAATAAAAACATAATAGGCTTATTATAAAAACAGTGACTGCAAATAACTATTATCGATAAATTTTTTATTGAAAAAAATCATTCATAAGGAGTTATCGTAATATCGAATAAAGTATATGTATGCGATCGTTAAGAGGTCTTTTATCGATCTCACAAAAGATCCATAAATTTTCAATTTATATAAAAAAAATTAAAAATAATAATTATTCTTAATCAAAAAATCTTTCGCTCATATAAAATAGTTAATTCTCAATTTTTATATTTTTCTCTTATTTTTAATAGTTACGAAATAATTTTTATTTTTTCTATTACCGATAAAAGTTACAAAGCAATTTTTATTTTTTTCGATTAAAAATAATTCTTATGAGCAATTTTTATTTTTTTAGATCATCCCTTGTTTGGCAGAGTAGAGTTCTGGGGCATGATTTGTATGAAAATAGATACTTAGTACTACTTTGATGCAAATTTTAGTGTGGAGATGTTTTGAAATAGCTTCACAATTAGAAAATGATTTTTATTTTTAATCGAAAAAAATAAAAATTGCTTTGTAACTTTTATCGGTAATAGAAAAAATAAAAATTATTTCGTAACTATTAAAAATAAGAGAAAAATATAAAAATTGAGAATTAACTATTTTATATGATTGAAAGTTTTTTTGATCCAAAATAATTATTACAAATAACTGATATGAAAAAAAGTTAAAGAATAACTCTTTCAGCATGATTTGTTTAATAAAACTTATAACAGTTACAGTCTATGTAAAAAAAATTATGTAATAGGAAAAACAAAGCATGGAGAAAATATCTGATGAATAAATCTAATGAATCCCACATTGAGTTTGTGAATCTTTTTAACAACTATTTTTTTTTTCAAGCTATAATCAGAATAGCATCTTTGAAGTAGACCCACTTAAACTTTCTCATTTAGCACAACTCCCAATACCCAATATTCATACCTTTGTAGTACCGGAAATAGTTTTAAAAAATTGCTCTGAATCACTCTCTTATCCACTGTCAATTTTATTTAATAAGTCTCTTGAACACGGAATATTTCCTCAATTTCGGATATTTGCTTATATCAATAAAAATTTGTACATTTTTATATAATTTTGAGCAAAGGAAACAAATCGAGTTCAATCTGGAAAATGAAACTAATTTGGCACAAGAAAAACTCTTTTTTGGTAAAAATTAATTTACATTTCAATTTTTTAACAATAAAAATATTTATAGTAAATATTTACAAAATAAATACAACATATTGTATTTTGTAATAAAATTGAACAGAAAAAAAAATTAACAAATAATAAAATAAATTACAAAATAAACAAACAAAAACATAAAAAAAATATAATATTTTTGATGTAATTCTGTTGTATTCAAATTATTTCAGTCATTGCACAACACTTTCATAGCAGCCATTGATGCATGACAAAAAAGATAAATAAAATTTAGATTAAAGTATATTTATGTGTTTTTATAGTTAATTAAAAAATTAAGGATATATGAAAATATGTTTATTATTAAAATATTTAAAGGAAGGAGTTGTGCTTTTTTTTAAATTTATTTTTTTAATTTTGGGGGTCTAATTTCTTTTTGATTTTTTTTCCATCGTTGTTCAAAACAGAATCATACAAAATTTTATAGGAAGCAAGATAAATTTGTGGTTATAACAAGACAAAAATAAAAAAGCCCAACGGCAAACAGAAATCAGAAGGAAAAAAATGAGAAAAACGAAAAAAGAAAAAGGATAACCAATTAAATTAACCGATAATTGTAGCCCCTTGAAATTTAACAGATATAACAAATTCTTTTGATTTTTGCCGGTTGATAGAAGTTGTATAAAAGTTAACCGAATAGATCAGAATTTGGAAATTTTGTATTTGGTTTTTTTTGGAGAGTGTATCTGACTATAAACTCTTAGTGGGTGATTGGAGTTGTTTGATGGCTACATAAATCAGTCCAAATTTTGGAAAATGGTAAAAGATACTAAAAGGTACTTTTTTTAAATGGTTTAATTCCATTTATACTTCTATTTATATAGTTTAACTAAAACTTTGGTCCTATTGCGGTTGACAACACAACCTAAAATGTAGTTGTAATTGACAACATTTTCCTCATTCTCTATAGCGATTCAGAACAAAACCTTTTTATCTGTCAAAACTACACAACATAATTTTAGTTGTATTGCCTGCAAATATAGCTATTGCGATTAACAACAACTGTTGTTAGAGTTTACGTTAATGTTGTATGAGACAACCAAATTTTTGCAACTGGTGTTAAGATCAGTTGTGTTCGAGTTGTGTTTATATATATTTATGTAGTAGGTACTATTGTTTTTGGATTTATTTATAGGGTAAAATTTACGTAATAAAAAAAATGTTTTTTTTTTCTCTACAAAATTTATTGACGCACAAACGTTTTTTCCTAATTTTTTTTTGAAATTTATAGTAGGTAAAATTGAAGAGGTAAAAAAATTTGTTGTTCATTAATAGTTATAAAACAAATCAGTTTTTAGTATTCAAATTATCACCGTCAATGGCAAAACTGCTATGATAGACAACATGTTTATACCTGCTTATAGTATTAATTAACGAACGTGTGAACTGTTTCGTTAATTATGTTATTTATATGTAATATGAGTTTGATATTAATATAAGTATTAGGTATTGATTAATAATACACTATTTTTGCTATTTACTTTATTTATTTATTTTATATATTTTATATTATATTTATATATTATATATTATTTTATTTGTAGTCGAGCCTCTTCGAACCAGAACTGTGAAATACAAAAATTCTTTCGTTAACCGAACCTCTAAATTATGGAATACTCTACCGCCTCATGTGTTCCCCCAAAAATACAACTTGGAAGTTTTTAAAAAACGAGTGAATCAATTTCTGTTAAGTTGTCTGTAAACCTGTGTTACTATTTCTTTTCTATTTCTATTTCCATTCTATTCTCTTCTTATTTTCCGTTTATATTATTTATTTATTTCCTTTATACTTTCTTTTATTCTTCTACTGGTTAAAATTCTGCGAAAGCAGCTAGGGTGTTTATCCCATTATTTTGGCCATAAAAAAAAAAATATTGCTTTCAAACTAGAGCTGATGAAATATACTTTGTATTAATTTAAACATAAATTATTTGAAATAACTATTCTATTACTATAACTCTTTGATGAACATTGGAAAAATTAAGTTTTACATAATGATTATTGGTAAACTAAAATACTAAGTGAAAAATGTTTTAAGAATATGGCATCTTTTCTTTCATAATATCTTTTGAATCATTAAAAGCGATATCTGAGAAACAACAATTAAATAATTTTTGACTAACTAAACTATAGTTAGTTCTGTTGCATCAACGTATTAAGAATCTGCTAGAACCGAATATCTCGTGACATGTTGAGAGTTTGAGGACTTAAATTAAGAGTTATAAAAAATAAATTATATGTATGATAATAAATATTATTCCATTCAAATTTAATTTATTTTTTAAAAGTACTCATTATATTTTCCGGTGATGGCGCTAGTATTGCGGTAAATTTTTGTGGTGAATTGCGTTCAGTGGCCAGATATATGGTACATGCATCCAAAATGGATTCCAGATTTACCGGTTAATGCTACTGAACGAACCCATTGTTTAACAAAATTTAGTAATTTTGTTTACAAAATGGATTCTTTTAAATTAAAATAAATTTTTATAAATTTGAAATTAATATTAGAAATAGAAAGAAAGATGATGAATCATATCATTTTAAAAGTGATGAATATTAGATTCAAATTGTGTTAAAAATTGGGAATATAAAATTTAATTTGCTTAATTGTCGTTGCCGATATTGGATATTGTGAAATGGAAATATTAGATACTCACAACATTCAACTAAATTATGGAATAAAAGTCGAGTTTCCTTTCACTAATCATTTATATATTTTTTTTTCTTTATTTTGTTTTCAATAATACATTTTGTTTTATAATTCATGTATATCAAACACATAATAGATAATTAAATTTAGTTTTATTGATCATAGCTTAGGTTTAAGCTGTCTGATCTTATTGTTTTTTGTATATAATTCAATTTAATTTTAATAATAATTATATACAAAATTATATTAAAAATAAAATTATAAAGTGGCCTCGGTAGCCGAGTGGTAAAACACTCGAGTGTAGTAATGTAACGACCGAAGGAGCACGGGTTCAAACCCCGTGAGAACCGAAAAATTTTTCAAATGGTGAAAATTACTGAAAAAAGTAATTTTCAATACAACCACATCGGTTCAAATATAATTTAATAATTAATAAAGATATAATATAACTAATAAAAAAAATAATATAAATATATAATATACAAAAATATATACCAAATAATTAATACAATTTAATAAAAAGGCCCACATTTCGAAAGGGAAAAGGACCTATAAAGTTGGCCTACAGATTTATCTGTAGGATCAACTGTTAAAATAAATAAATAAAATTATAAAAAAATTAATATAAAAAAAAAAACAAATTTGTAGATAAATTTATAATTGCCAAGTTAAATAGTTTAATTTTTCCTTGTTTTTTTTTTCTTAATTATTACATTATGAGTCTTTAATTTTTTTCACACCTGCTAACACAATTACAACAACAATATTGTTTCCATACGATTTTTATAAATCATAATCATTACCATTACATTATCTGTAATTATAATTGACAAGCATTTAAGGTCCTGCGCAGTAGACACCTTTTTATTTTATTTCGATTCTCCTACTCCTTAATGAACTTCTAATATATAATATATAAGATTGTATATAAAACAAAAATGCGCACACAGTTGAAAATCTTGTTATAATTATAACACACTTTATTATTCCCTATTGATTTTGATTTATTGGGTTTTGATTTAATATATATATTTTTATTTCATTTTTGAAAATTCTAATTGAATCAATTTGTTTCAATTTTGTTGGAAGTTCATTATATAACCAAAACTTCAAGCATTTTTCCAAACAATTATTCTTTTGTTGGTTTGTTCTAAATAATGATAAGTAAAAATTAGAACAATTTCTAGTGTTATGATTGTGTATATTTATCATTCTGTTTAGAATAAAATTATGTTCAATGTTATTTTTTATAATTTTAAAGGCCGTAAAGTATAATTCACGTATGCAAATATTGTGAAGGCTAATATATTTTTCTGAATATAGCATATCTGTAGGAAATCTATTTGGATAAAAGTGAATTATTTTGATAGCTTTCTTATGTAAGATATCTAATTGATGTAATATTTGCTGATTTGCTCCACTCCATATTGGGTTCAGATAAGTTATGTGCGATAATATAAAGGAAGGATATATGGTATACAAAGCGTTTCTGGAAATAAATTTACGAACACGACGAAGAATAAAAAGGTATGGGGAAATTTTGCGAATAATATTTTGAATATGATCTATCCATTTGACCTTCTTATCAATTATCAATCCTAAATAACATAGATTGTCAACAGTGCATAAGGTTGTAGTAGAATTATACGAAAAAATGAAAGATCTATAAATTTTATTGCCAAGTAACAAAATTTTTGTTTTTTTAACGTTTAGCTGCAGTTTATGATACTTAATCCATTGTTCTGTTTTATTTAAATCATTTTCTATGGAATTCCTCAATGAATTTTCTGTTGGCACAGCATATCTCACAATAGCATCGTCGGCATATAGTTGAATAGATCCTGCAAGATCTAAGCGTGATATGTCGTCAATATATATTTTGAAAAGATCTGGTCCTAAAATTGATTCCTGTGGAACTCCTTTTTTATTATTAAGGTGCCGCTGAAGAACGATCCTATTTTGACTTTTTGTATTCTACCAGTTAAATATGTTTTGAAAAAATTCACATCATTAGGATCAAAGTTAAGGTTATCCATTTTCGACAAGAGAATCTCATGGTCTACACAGTCGAATGCTTTTTGAAAATCCAAAGATATAATTGCAACAAATTTTCCACTATCAATATTATTTGTCACGAAGTTGGTTAAACTTAAGCACGCTGCTGTTGTATTTGAATTTTTTTCGAAACCATATTGGTCTTCGTGTAGAATATTATTATTTGAGAGAAAAATATTAAGGCGGTGTTTTATAACTAGTTCAAATATTTTGGAAAAGACTGATTAGAACAGAGATGGGACGGTAATTTGATGGATCAGTTGTATTTCCTGCTTTATGGATAGGATAACTATTGCTGTTTTAAGGGACTGTGGAAATATTGAGTTATGAAAAGAATTATTTATTAATTTGACTAATATCGGTGAGAGTTTGGTTGAAAATTTTTGAATAAATTTAGTTGAAATGTTGTCATAACCTGTGGTAGCGGACGGTTTTAGATTTGCAATAATCTGTTCAATTTCTGCTCTGTTGGTGGGACATAGATCAAAGTTATTGTGGATTGTTCATGAAGTTCTATTATTAAACATGTAATCTATCGAATTTATTTTGCAAATATCGATATTTCGGAAGCAACTTTCTTCCTTTATCAGTGTTTCGATTTTTCGAAATTTTTTAGTTTTTAGTCGCAAGCATTGATGAAGGAAATAAGTTGCTTCTGAACTATCGATATTTTAAAAATAAATATAAATGATTACTCGACTGAACTCGACTTTTATTCCATAATTTAAATACATCACTAAAAACAAATTTGATTATCAAAAACAATTCAAGTAAAGGATTTATAAGACCTTAACAACTGTTTTACATACAAAAAATAATTTAAAGTACATTTTTATAATGTATACAAAAAAAAAAGTAAATTAAAACTAATAACTTTAATAAAATCAACTTTTAATAGCGCTCGTCACGCATTTCGTATCTTCATATATCGTAAATTTACGAATGTCAATTTTGCGTGAAGAGTAATTTTATAAATTTCGTATCTTTCATTTCGTAAATTTGTAATATCAGCTGATATCTAACGTCTGTTTAAATTTGATTTTCGATTTTAATTGTTATTAGAATTTAATTATTTGCTTCAATCCAGAAGCTTTAGTTCAATTCAAGCATTTTCCGTTAAATTGTTTATTATTTCTTTTTTAGTTGACATATTATCTATATATTTTTTTTTAGAAGAGCACAAAATATACACTTTAGATACTCGATATAAAGAATTACTACTTATTTAAACCATTAATCAATCAGCAAAGAAGAATCTCAAAAGTAAATGCAAATGTTTGTTTTAATTTATTTTCCTTTTTTATAAAAATTTCACACACATTTAAATTTATTTTTATTTAACTTATTATTTTAAATATTTACAAAATTTTTAAGTTTGTTAATAAAAAATTAATTTAATTAATACTTTGTTGATAATTTGTATTTATTTTTGTTTATTATTAATATTAACTGTCAATAATACGAAGATACAAAGATACGAAATTAATATTCATTAAGCTCAGAGGCTTCTTATTTTTCTTTCGTAAATTTACGATTTCGTATTTTATCATCAGTTCGTTTATAAAGCTTTGTATGAAAGTGTAACAAACTTTGATTGGTTGTTAGTATAAAGTGTAGCAAACTAGCGATATAAAAGTACCAAAATAATACAAATCGTAAATTTATGAAATTTTGTGACGGGCACTAATATAAATTATTGTTCTTGACTATTGAAAATGAAAAATATTTGTATTTATTAAACCTTACAATTACAACACAAGTTAATCATTGTAGATTTTATTTCTTTTAAATTATAAAAGTGAAAATAAAAGTTTTTATACATCCAAATTTTTTGTGTAAACATTTAAAGTTTTTGTCAAAACTGAAAGCTAATGGTACCCAGTCTAATATAGTATGAATGATAGTTTTTCTTACCTAGGTAAAAAGGCGGTAACCATGCATAGTATAAATAGAGTGTATTACATTTTTGAATAACTGTTGAAAATAATCGAATATATTCCTTTTAATAAAAATATGGTTATTTATTTATTTATAAATTAATTTGTGCATATACATAAGATGATAAGACCTTACAATTTTATACAAAGTATATGAGTAGAATAGTTACTAACATTTAAATATAAAGATTCAATTAATTCTACTTATAATAATTGCATTCAAAATAAATTAATTATATCAATTTAAATTCAATTTAATAAATTAATAAAATTATTTTAATAAATAAAATAAAACACTTGTTAATATTTCAGTATTTCACTGATTAAGAAAATATATGTAGATTTTCTTATATATTTTATTTTAATTTAATATTTTAATAAAAATAAAAAATAAAAATATGAGTCGACATGTTTCCTTTTAAGACATTATCAAGACTAAGTAAATAACATAAAATTTAAATTTAAAAGATGAAAAATTAACATGTAGTGCAAGTAAACCAGTACAAAAAATAGTAACTGGTAAATTACTAGTAAAAATTATACATTTATTAAAAAAGACACATATGATTTTAATATTAGCTAAGATTGACATGTTGTAAGCGACAAAGTTTACAAAATACAGAATTTGATTTTTAAAAAAATTTACTATTAAGTAGCGGGCTCTCATTAGTTAGGTCTAACTGATTGTTTAATAAGTTGACTTTTTTTATTTTTAGTTTATTAATATGAAAAATTTCATATTTATCCAAAACTCTGCTACCTGTTACTTCCTTTACCAATTCCAATTTGTCAATGTCGGTAAAGTGGTCTGAATATTTTAAGTGATGAGCTAACCCTGATGACGGATAGGGAGAAGGTACCGATCTTATGTGTTCGGTAAATCTAGTTTGGAGGGTTCGTTTTGTTTTGCCAACATATACTCCATCACATCCTCCACACTGAATTTTATAAACTCCACTTTTTGTTAAAATATTATCTGGCTTCGGTTGTTCTTGTTAACATAAATATTTTTTAAAGTGTAGTTGTTAAAAAATACCGGTTGTATATTAGCCGCCCTCAGTGGTTTTGTTAAATATTCGGAAATGTTTTTGATATACGGTATTTTTCTATAATTAATTATTTTCTTATCAACGTCAATTTTTGGAGATATCAAATTACAAATATATTTTCTAGATTTAGATTTTAAAATTTGGTAAACCAAGTCTTTTTTATATCCATTATTTCTTGCAATGTCAATTATAATACTATGCTCCTTTTTAAATTTATCGTCAGTTAATGGTATGCTAATTAATCGGAATATTAAATTATGGAACGATGACATTTTAGTTGACCAAGGATGATTTGATGACAGAGGAATAACTGCATCGGAAAAAGTTTCTTTTCGATAAATGTCAAAAAACAAATTGTTGTTAGAAATATTTATGGTCAAATCCAGGAAATTAATTTTTTCCCCTCCATATTCCACAGTAAATTTAATATTTTTATCCAATTTGTTCCGACATTTTTCAACAAAAACATGTAATTCTCTTTCCGTACCTGTCCATAGACATAACACTTCATCTACATATCTTATCCAAAATATAATATTTTTCATCAAGTAATATTGTTGATTAAATAAAGTAGTTTCAAAATCGTCCATAAAAATTTCAGCTCCTGTCTATAAAATTTGTTGTCAAATTCAAAATAATTTTGGTCAATACATAAATTAATCAAGTCCATTAATTGTAAACCTATGTCTTTATCTGAAATATTATTTATAATTTTTGAGTACAATATATCCTTCAATTTATTAATAGGAATAGAATTTAAGGTAAGAAAGCAATTTACAAAAAAAAAAAAAAACATTAAATACAATATCAAATCGTAAACAACATTAAATTTAAAAATAAAAACAAAAATAAAAAAAAAATAATTTTGTTTTCAATGATTCAATAATTCAATAAATGGAATGATTTCAATAAGTTCACTAATTTTAATAATTTCAATAACTTCAATAACTTCTCTCTTCCATTCAACTATCATTATCTCAACAAAGAAGGAGCGACTAATCCATTTCCTTAAAATACTCGCAAAAATACTGTGGTCCAAGAATTTAAACCAACGAGTTTCACATCTGATAGCATTCGGCCAAGAATTCCACAAAGTAACAACTCTAATAAAAAATGACAAATGTCTTAGATGCCCAGAATGACACGGAATAATCAAATTTACATTTCGGGTAGATTTTCCAAAAGCTAGTCTATTGAACAAGTACAAAGGTGTATTTTTATTTAAAATCATTTGCAAGAAAACAGATATATTTAAAATTCATGTAATTTTCAAATGTGCAGCCAAGTAGTAATTTAGAAACATCACTAACACTGTCAACCCTACGGCGATTAGTTACAAAACGAATACAAGCATTAGAGATTACTTTTTATCTGGATAGTTCATCTACACTCATACCAGCATTGATTACATCACAGTACATAAAATGTGGAAGGATTAAGGATAAGACTAATATTTTTTTAACCCACTTGTTTATGTAATAAGAGAACTTCCAAAGCCTATAAAGCTTAAAAAAGACATTTTTAGAAATTGCCTAACTTAAAAACAACACCAAGATTTTTTGCAGAATTTACATACTGTTCCTCTGAATTATTTAATTTAATCATTGGAAGATGAGTTGTTTGAATATTACGAACTTCAATAACCATAGCCTGCATTTTAGATGAATTCAATTTTAGTTGCTAAACCTCATAAGGCTCCGAAATAAGGTAAAACTGGTCTGGATACCGGGTTGTAGTGGCTTGACTGGAAATGAGTAGGCTGATAAACTAGCTAGATCATCGGCGAGTGACATTTATGGGATGAAACCGGCAGTTGGTATATCTATTGGTAATAAATATTAAACTATAGATAGAAAACACTTTGAACAAACATTCTTTGGGAGGGTATTGAAGGCCACAGAGTCTCCAAAATATATGCACCAAGAATAAACACCAAAATAACAAACTTCCTTTCTTAATAGTAAGAAGCAAAAAAAAAAAAAATATGAAGTGGTTTTTACCGTTTAGTTATATTAGCATATAAAAATGAATTGAGATTTGAATCAAGATTACCTTATATTAGTATTTTCATTGCCCGCATTTATTTAATTTATTGGAATCTGGATTGAGACAAGGTTAATATTTAATCGATGTAGAAACTATAATATTATATAAATATACTTAACAATTAATTTTTTGCTTACTGGTTTTAGAAGATTACTATTTCTTTCCTTGTATATAAATAATATTTTGTTCAGCTTAAAAAATGTGAACTTAATCAGAATGTAATTTCAAGATAATAAAGTTCAACTAAAATAGAAAATCAGATTAAATGACTAAGAGCCGCAGAAAATCTGGTGAATAATTTTTAATTGATTTTTTTCTTTTTTTTTTTAATGAAATATTGTGGGTTTATTTTTTAGTAAATATGTGAAATAGGAAATTTTTGTTCGAGTAATTTTATTGCGGAAGTAATAAAATCTACATTATAAAGCTTTTTATACTCTGTTATATGCTTAAGTTAGATTTTTTTTTTTGTTTACTGCACACATTACTTAAAAATGTTTAGTGTAGTTTCTGTGAAGTATAGTTATGAATCATCATTCAATAAACATATATATATATATAATATATATTATATCAGTGGTGACTCGTGATATTTTATGTTACTCGTTCAGAACAAAAAAAACATTTTTTTTCGTCGGTATAGGTGGAGATTCTAGAAGGGCACCATGTGGCTTGAGCTGGGAATCAACCATGATAGTGTGTGGCCTTAAACCCACTAAAACCACCTCCATTTGTCTATCATAACTGATTTAAGATAGATCAACTTTGATCATTTCTTTGTGTGTACAGGGAGATTAATACCCTAATAATTGCTGTGAAAGATATCATTATAATAGTAATTCCCGCTGAAGGAGATTTTTATCTCAGTATTCTCTAAGGAAAATTATTTTTTTTTAAATTTAGTGCGGTTTGTGATGCCCCAGCCCATATATGTGAATTGTATTCCAACTTGGGTCGTATGTATGATTTATAGATATTTAGCATGTGTTGGGGAGAAAAATACGTTTTGCAGCGACTCAAAAAACCCAAACATCTCGCGGCATTTTTAGCAATGTCAAAGATATGGTCATTCCATATCATTTTATTGTTGACCTTCATGCCCAGGATATTCAAGTGTTCAGTTCGCTGAATACGCACACCCCCGAATAATAGGGAGGGGTTAAATGGGGTAGTTTTGCGTGAGACTAGACAGCTTTGAGTTTTGGAGGTGTTGAACTCAACTCTATTACTTTTCCCCCAGTTGAAAATAATGGCTAGATCATGGTTGAGCCTGCTGACCATGATGTTACGTTTAGTATCAGTAACTGGTATTGTAGCATGTGATTTGCGAAGAAAATCGAAGGATGCTACTAGAGTGCTGTCGTCTGCAAAACAATGGATAGGATTGAAAGTTGATTGGAGAAGATAATTGATGAATATCAAAAAGAGAGTAGGTGAGAGAACTGATCCTTGAGGAACACCAGCGTTAATATGATTTTTGTCGGATATGAATCCGTCAATTAAGACACGAATCGAACGATTCGTGAGGAAATTTCCAATCCAATTTATGAAAACAGAACTCAGGCCTATAGCTTGGCATTTGGATAAAAGAGCGCAATGCCAGATGTTGTTGGGTCTTGTTGTTTGGTCTTCCTCGCCTTCTGCTCCCTTGGGGATTCCATTCTAGGGCCATTCTTGTTATATTATTTGATGGTTTTCTTAGAGTGTGTCCTATCCATCTCCATTTTCTGCGCTAGAATGTTACCTAGGTAAGAGAAGCTTTCCACATATTCGACTGTTTGACCTTCTATGGTTATGGTGTTTGTGTTGGTGTTATTTATCCTCATGGCCTTGGTTTTATCTATGTTAATTTCTAGCCCGACTCTGCGCGCTGCTTGCTGAAGTAGGTCTACTTTATGTTGAATGTCGCAGAATCTATGCGCTAGCAGACTTATATCATCCGCATAGTCAAGGTCCTCAAGTGTCCTTGAGAGATTCCACCTTATACCTCTTCCGGGAGAACCGGAAGAGGTATTTTTCATTATCTCATCTATTACAAGCGTGAATAGGCGTGATCCTTGCCTTACTCCAGAATTTATTATATATTATTATATATATTATTGTTTATGGAAAAATAAAAAATATTATAATTTCTTTATTAGATTTTGTTTACATTTTTTTAGAGATTTTTCTAGTCGTTCATGAACGAAATGAACTCTTAGAGGAATCGCGCTTGTATTATATATGTATCTCAATTAATAATAAAAAATTAATAAAAAACACGTTTTCTTTTTAAATTATGAATCATTAAATTAAATTAAATTTTTTTTTTGTTTTTTTGTAGATCCATGGGGAGATCTTAAAGATAATTATGGAAAAGGTGGATTTGATAGAATTAATAATTTGAAAAAAATTCATCCACATTTAAAAGTAACTCTGGCAATTGGTGGATGGAATGAAGGTTCTACAAATTATTCAATGCTAGCAGGTGATCCAGCACGTCGTCAGAGATTTGTTAAACAAGTTTCAGAATTCATAAGACAATATAATTTTGATGGTTTGGATTTAGATTGGGAATATCCAACACAAAGACAAGGTTTACCAGCAGATAGAGAAAATTTTGTTGCTCTAGTTAAAGAACTACGTTCAGAATTCAATAAACATGATCTGTTATTGACTTCAGCAATAGGTGCATCAAAAACAGTTATTGATCAAGCCTATGATGTTCGTACATTGTCAAAACTTTTAGATTTTATGCATATTATGTGTTATGATTATGCTGGAAGTTGGGATAGAAAAGTTGGTGCTAATGCTCCATTAGCTGGTGATGGACCATTAAATGTTGTAAGTATTACAAATTTATTCTGAACGTTAATTATTATTAATTTCGAAAATAATCTCAGCCATAAAGTTTATTAGAGTAAATTACCCATAGTCTTGTTTTTTTTTAAAAGTTTTATAATTGTGTAGGCGATATGAACTTATTTAAGGGCTTAATCAGACCATCTTTATTCTATTCATTATATATCTATATATACATTTTTTTAATTTCTTTTATTTATTTATCTATGCTTAATAACAGTGTAAAAACAAATAACTAATAACTTAAGCTTGTTACATCGTCTTTCTTATAGCTTGTTATCGTTTTTCTATACAGAATTTTATTCCTTCTTCTTTCTACTTCTTCTTTTAGTTTTATTATCGATATTTTCAAATATTTAGTTTTTTTGTATAATATTCCGAAATCTAAAAATCAAAATAAAATGCGTCCCAGCTTGTGTTTCTTACTCATACCCGCATATCGAGTTTCTTACTAAATTTAAAATGGTGGTATAAAGCAAACAGATATCTTGTACCAGTTAAGGTTCAATACATTTTTATTACTAAACTTTTTATAGACTAAGTTTAATTTAATTTAACATTTTTTATTATTCGATAGGAATAAATCCTACCGTTAATATTGAAATCCGCTTGCCTTGGGCATTTTAGTCGGATTTAAAAAATATAAAATGACACAAATTCGAATGATTATACAATAACAACAAATATTCGATTATTTGCACTTACAAATAAAATGAAAATTCATAAATTTTAATTACACCTCGGTTTAATTTTTCCACCATTTTCTAATGAAAATAACTTCATTTTTATAATACGATGATTTTTCTTATTTTTTCTATTTTTTTTAGATGTTTACCATTGAATATTTAATTAAATTGGGTGCATCACCATCAAAAATTGTTATGGGATTACCATTCTATGGTAGAACATTTAAAACTCAATTCGATGGCTATTATGGTGATGCTGCAGACAATGTTGGTTTTCAAGGACCTTTTACAAAAGAGAATGGTTTTCTTGGTTATAATGAAATTTGTTCAATGCTATCAAATAAAACATCAGGATGGCAAAGGGAATGGGATGCACCAACAACACAATCGATAGCACGTTTTAAGGATGAACCAAATGGTAGTACATTGGTTGTAACATATGATAGTACACGTTCAATTGCTAATAAAGTGAAATTTGCAATGAGAAAAGAATTAGCTGGTGCTATGATATGGTCAATAGATACTGATGATTTTTTGGGTGAATGTGAAACTGAAGATGATACATTTAGTGATTTTGGTGATATGCCTGGTGTTAAATTAAATTATCCAAAAAGAATAAATTCTAATTATCCACTTTTAAGGACAATTAATGAAGGTATTGTTTTAGCAATGGAAGAAATTGAACAAGAGAATGAAATACGAAATAAAGAAAAAGAAAATGAAATACCTCATGGTGAAAATAGTGATAAACCGGATCCAAATAATGGAATTAAACAATTTAATAGATTTAAAGTATATTCAATTGGTTTTCTGCTTAGTTTTATTACAACATTATATTATAGAATATGTTAGTATTGATAAATTTTTTTTTAAGATGTAACTAAATAGTTTGTAGGCATGTAACATTTTTATAAATTGTATATGTATAAGATGTATGATTGTTGTAAATGAGTTTAAATAAAAGAATGAAAAGAAAAGAAAATGGATAATAAATTATGTTTTAAAATATTTTGAAATTCAGAATTCTGGCGGTGGATAAGTATTGTGATTTTGTATCTAGAGGGTACTGAATATTCATACTAACCAACTCGGCACACTTCGTTCTTCCAAAATATTGACTCGAACTTGAAAAACAAATAAATAGAATTATTTTATATTTTCAAATATTTATTTTTCTCATCTCAATGCTAAATACTGAACAATATTGTTGGTGACACCATCATGTGCATGAACGAAAAGATGTGATGGTTTGTCAACTTGAGAACACGCTACATAATAATTGGCCATTAGAAAAATACTGATCTTCCAGATTCAATCCGCATATGTTCCTTTGTGTGTCCTTGCGATTTATCGCAAATGGCAAACGTATGGGAAACTGTAATTGCTTGAATTGAAAAGGCACATCGGAATATGTGGCAATAAAAATATTTTCTTCTTGGAATTTTTCGTTCAATATTATAGCTTCAATGAGATTTTCCATAATTTTTTTAATAACTAATCTCGTTCCATTGCAAAGCCTTGGTGCATTTAAATTATGAAGTAAAATAATTGGTGAACCAATTTCAAAACTGTGTTGGAAATCCTGGTAAGTCGAGTGAATTCAAGAATTTCAGCCGGATAATTTACGGCTTGATCTTCTTCTGCCAATGTGTCAATTGATTTAAACGACATTAATTCACTAGGCAGTGCTTGCCATAATTTAAAATTGATGTCATTAACATCAACATTTTTAGCAGTTCAAACCGTTCGTTCGCTGAGGCTGATATTGGGAATAAAGCTTTCTATCAATGTATTTCTCGAATTAATAATATTGGATTAATTTGTTGGCGATTTTAACAATTGTGTACTTCCTTGGAAATTAATTTTTCTATTCCATGCAATTGTTTTCGAAATACTTCAGCAGATAAAGTGTGGTGGAGTGTAACACGCATGTTTGTATTAAATTGCAATTTATGGATGCTTTGCCACAAAAAAGATGATTTTAAACATACATTGAACGCGGAATAACTGGTAATGTTTGCCTGAAATCACCAGATAATAAAATTAGAAAATCACCAATAAATCAGTCGTCATTTAAATATTTAAGGCTTCAGCTTAATGCTCTTAGTGAATATTTATGGGCCAATGTGCATTCATTTCCAGATAATAATTTGACATTTTTACAGCACTTGGCCATGTTCCAATGTAAAGGTACGTTTAGTCATTTTTGAGGCAGTATCTAAGCACCAATTTTCAGGTTTGCAACACCTTTAACACGTTTTTAAAATATTCCTGGTGGATGCCGGGAGCTGTATGGTGGCTACCCAAATCACTCAAAATTTTAGAAAACGTTAACATGCAAATTTGGAAAATGTTTGTTAATTTTTGAGAGAGCCTCTGAATACCAATTTGCAGGTCTGTAACACCTTTAGATTTTTAAATATTTCTGATGGGTGCTGAGAGTTGCATACCAGCTACCCACTAAAAAATTTAGAAAGCGGGAAAAGGCATGTTTTGTAAATTTTGAGAGAGTATCTGAGTATCAATTTTCAGGTCTGTAACACCTTTAGATTTTGAAATATTCCTGATAAGTGCTGGGAGTTGTATGTTTTGGATTTTTCCTCATGTATAGTGGGTGAAGAATGTTTGTACCAATTTGGCATTATCAAATCATCAAGAATTATGATAGTCCATATGCTCTTGTGTTATATGTAGGCACTTGAACTAATTAGAGTTGCCATAAAGCTGTAAATATTTTCAGAAAAATTTTAAAAAATTAAATGTGAAATATGTTCGCTAAATATCACCAACAATTAACTGCTCAATATTTTTTACAGATACAAATACTGCATATTTACTGTTCATGTTGTATGCATTGACTTCTCATATAAAATAAAGTCATTGTATGTTATAAAGACTTAAAATCTTTACCAGCTAAAACATAGGTCAAAGGAACAATTTTCAAAACTACGAAAATATTTTTCTATAGAAGGAAGCAAAAAAAGCTAAATAAAAACTCAGTGGTCAATCATGGAAGTCTAATGGGAACAAACTTTTTTCTAATGTAGAAAAAAGTCAATTTTCGTTATCATGAAAGCTTACTCGGTTGGCAATAATGTCAATATTTTAGACTTTTAAAGGCATTTTTGCTGTAGACTTTCAATATTCGACAATAAAGCTGGCAAATAAAAAGAAATAAGTAAATAATTAAAAAAAAAATTTTCTCGCTAATTTTAAAAAATTAAATTAAAAAACGATTATTAATTGGTCAATAATTTAAAAAAAAATCTTTTAGGAAAATATTGAGTCAAATAAATTTCGTCATTGGTCAAAATAAAACTTCAGACAAAATTTATTAATAAAAAATTTAAAAACACGTTTTGTTGATTTTTAATATTTAGAAATGCACACACAAACATGCCAATGAACTCAAAATACAAAATAGGTATGATTTTCGATCATTTATATATTTTTGACACCGAAAATTTTTCCAGCAACGGCAACATATCTAGAGGTCAATCATGAAAGTTTACTGAATTGTTATAAGTTCACTACTCCACTGGGTGTTAAGACAACCGCAATTTTGCTGTTGAATTTGAAGAACTAAGAATGGAGTAAAGAATAGCTTTATATATATATATTTTTTAATTTTAATTAGGTAATTAATAAAACATTTTTGGGAAAATTTTTAATAACAAAGGGCCGTGGGAATAACTAGTTAAAACTTATTTAAATACACAAAATTTAACAAAAATTGTGGAAAAAAAGTATACGTATTTAAAACACAATTTATAAGAAAAAAGTCTAATGTCAGTAGACTTTCATGATTTACCCTCTCTATAGTCAAGTTTATTCATTTCAGTAGACTTTCACGATTACGTTACTTTTTTTTGTTAACTTTTGAAAGGCTATTCTATTTTATTTTTGTAGACTTTCATGATGAACCCCGCAGTAAATCTTATTGTATTTAGTTGGATGTCAGCACAAAAAGATACGAAAGAGTTAAATTGATTGTTTTATTGATTAATAATAAATCATATCTTAATGCAAATAAATAGTTTGAGATTGTGTCGTTGATTCATGAAACAACGAAACTAACAGGGGAGCAGCGGAAAACAGGCAAACCAAATCACAAAATAAAAAATAATTATTTTTTTCTACTATTTTTTATTTCTTTAGAAACTTATAACTCAATAGCCTAAAGTCCTAAAAATCCTAAAATAATATTTTTAATAATTTCCGTAAAAAAAATCCTTTAAAGGAGATACAGCGATCAATGCTTCAGAAGTTATGAGTTTTTTTGTCCCCACACTTTCTGTTTTTTTGCAGTGAATTTTTTTATTTTCATTTTTTTTAATACACGAATTTTTATTTTATTCATAAAAAAAAACTAATTTCGTTTAGTAGGTCAGTTTAGTAGGCATCATATTATGTGGTGTATGATTTTTTTTTATAATTTACTTTACTTTTGTACTTGATTTGTTTTTGTTTTTTTCTAATGAACATGCAAAATCGAAACTGAATTTTTTTACATGTGTTAGAATAATTGGATCACAAATTTATAAAATTAAAATTAAATTTGATAATAATTATATCATGTCGCTCTCCCTACCACGCTAATACTGCGAAAAAATTGTTCCGAGATTTTCAACTAAAATTTAGTTGTCTCACAAATTGTAGCTCATACCATCCACTTACTTAAAACAGCCATAAAATATTTTAACAGGTCAGAAAATTTGTTACACACGAAATTATTCTCTTATTAAAAATTTAAGAAAGAATATCAAATCGGCAGATCAGCTGGGCCAAAACGGGCTGGGAACGAAGAAAAATAAATAAAATCATTACATATTTTGATTTCAAATAAACGCACGAATGTAGAATTAAATAAAACAGTGAACAGTTTTCCAAATTTCATAAAATCATCAAAATGTATATATGTATATTAAATTTAAATATGTAGCAATGATTTACGAAAATAAATAATTTTTTTTTGCTATACTTTAAAATAAATTTTTTAAATTGTCAAAATAGAAAATATTTTTTGTTTTTGCGTTTCTTTACATATTTATTTTGTTTTTGACGTTCTAAAGCGCAATGATGACATAATTAAACGCTAAGGACTGTTTTTACAACAGATTTTGTTAACTACGATTGTAATTCAATGTGAACACATCCATTTACCGCTATTATGTCTTTATTATTTTATGATAATTCTATTATTTCTTTTATGAAAGAGAGTTGATTTAGATAAGTTAAAATATAAAATTTATTTATATGATTATACGTAGTGAGCATGGAACGTTCTACAGTACGTTTAAAACAAAAATAACTGCAGCATTCGAAGGACGTCGAAGTCACTGCTAAAAATTTCTCAGGCTGGTATAAAAATAAGATGGAGTATCTGCAGTAGATTTATAAATAAAACCAAATAAATTTTAATTAAATGATATTTTATTTTTATATCTCATTATACATGTACGTTTTTAAAAATTTAATTTCCTTTAATAATTTATTACTTTTTTTTAATATAACAACTATTTTTTTTTTTAAATTTATTTAAATGCATATTTGAAAACTTACATTTATTACATTAGAAAATTTTTAAAATTTTAACTTTTATTTAACACTATGTTTATAAGTAATTTTCAATTAATAATAATAAAATATAAATTATTATAAAAACTAGATAATTAAAATTGAAAATAATATTTTCATAATTTTACATTAAATACGAAGAAGATTTGTTTTAGATATAAAAATAAAAATTAAATTATTACTGTACAGTAACAAAAACATTAATATAATATTTATAACTAGATTTTATATTAATTTTGTAATTTTGAATATTAAAGTTTAGTTTTAAGAATGATTTCCTTAAATAACTAAAAATAATAATTGATATTTTAAAGAAAATTTGATTTTCTATTTTAAATTACCTAAAATATGTGTATGTGAAATAAATTTGACTTAATTTATTTAAAAATGTGTTACTATAATTTTACATATAAATCATTCAAATTTTAAAAAAATTTTATGAGCTTATAATATACATATGTATAAAAATTTCAAATTAGTTTTTAAATAAAAATTGGAATTAATTTTTTAATTATAATTATAATTTTATTATTTTTCATATTAAAAAAACAAAGAAAAAATTTCAAACATAAAATTTTTTGTATTGTCTATTTCTTTATTTACCTATTTAGATTCTAGTGAGTAATAAAAAGTTTGTAATTTGACAAATTAATATCGATCACAAAGCATTTATATAAGAGTTAAAACTAAATTTCATAATTTGTAGTTTTCTTATGACAGCTAAATGACAATAAAATATAATCTTGACAGTTAAAATAAGTGACATTTGTTTTCTTTAAATTTTAATATTTTGTTAACAATTTTGAATCTAAAAAAAAAAACGTTAATACAAACATACATAATTATAATAATTTCTAGTGGATCCAAATTTACAATAAAAATTACAATAATTTCAAGTTGAACCCAATTGCATTGGCACACAATTTTGATATTTCAAATGCTTTATCCAGACACGATTTTTTTTTAACATCATTTGATATTCACTGTTGTTTTCTGAATAATATCACTTGATTCATGAATTCTCTACTTTATAACTAAATCAATACTATTTTTTTTAAATATATGACATTAACTAAAAATTAAAGAAAAACAATTAGGAACATAATATTATGAACTTTCACAATTTCTAGTTTAATTTTAATGTAAAATAAGATTAATTTGGAAAAAATGTGGGTGCTAAAATAAAGTAACAGCTGCGTTAATACTCTCTCGTCTCCAGACCTGTAAAGTACTGAATAAATTGGTTTTTAAGTACAGTCTAATTATCATTATCCCTTAATTAATTCTTTCTAAGTATCAGTAAATATGGATGGTACTGAGTAATTGAAAAATTGAAGTATCAGTAAAAAGAATTCAGTATTTTTACTTGAAATTTCTTCAAAGTAATTAGATTTTCATTTTAATTACTTTTGGAATTATTTTTTGCTACTTTAAAGTAATTAAGTACCAAAAAAAATGAGGTACCAAAAATTGTAAGTATTTTTGATTCTTCGTGTAATAAATAAACTTCAATTCAATATGCATGTCATTATTAATTCTATAGTTTAACATCAAAGAGCCCATATAAATCAAAATGTGTATAGTTAATTTTTAAAATTTTGAAGTTATTTCATTTGGTTTTAATTCAAGCGTCGTCAACTTTTTTTATTAACTTTCTTTCATTTCACTGGAGTAGAGTAATAATAAAAGAATTGTTGCCACATTCCACAATAAAAAAGCGGCATAAAAAGCTAAGAAAAAAAGTCAGCATAAAAAGCCGACATACGATTAAAGTTTCACAAAAAGAGCGGCTTGTTTTTAACGAAGTGTCAGATTTGTAATACCTATTTTTTAAGATTTGTAATACCTATTTATTTATTTTATAATTTGTAAAAGATATTGTAAGAAATAAATATTATTATATGTAGATACATAACATAGGTATATATATATATAATATATATATATATATATATATATATATATATATATTTAAATTTCAGACAAAGCAATAAATGAAAAATTAATCGAGTTGGTTAAACAATAAGAAAACCTTGTTTATACAACAAAACCAACTATGATTACGAAAATATAATAAAAAGGGAGAAGGTATGAAAGAACATAAGTATTGCTCTGAATCAAACATGCAAGAGTTTTTAAGAAGATCTCTAGATCCGAATTTTTTAATTTGTAAATATGTTGAATAATAAAAACCAGTTTCCTCTCTATGTCTATAAATAATGACCTAACCCAAAATTCCCGTTGTCGCTTTCCTCTTGTGATTCATAACATTTTGTTACATTATGAACAAAATGGATTATTCTTAAATTTTTCAAAATTACTTCTTCACTACACGACATTTTACTTTTAAATAAAAAAGCCGTTTTAAAAAAAAGCTTCATTGTGGTATGGTGAAATTTTGATGCCAGCTTTTTTTGTTGTCGTCAATCATAAATTAATGAATTTATGACTAAACATTCAATTTAGACTAAACAAGTACGTCAATTGTATTTCACAGTTTTTTTATTTTTAAATGGTAAAAGAGAATCATGTTACTACTATATGACACTATGCAGTAATGCTTAACTAATAATGCATATATGTAATTGTGTGTGGTCATATTATATATTGCTATAATTTATTACATATGGAAAAATATTAATTGACAACAATTTAGAATGAATTTTTGAAGATTACATTTGGGTATTCTTGACCTTTTGGAAATATCCAATATTAAATATTAGTATATACTAATTAGTAATAACGATTTTTGTAATGTAAAATGTATATATGAATTAGTAAATTTTTAAATATTATTTTTGTATAAATAAGAAGAAATTTTGAAAATAAAATCAATTAATAACTTGCACTAAAATTAACCGCAGCACCGTGTTATTCATTCGATATAAATTTGAGAGCATATAATCTTGCATTCATTCATATGTAAATAAATATAGCAAATATAATATGATGCATATAATCCTGCATCAAATAAATAATAATAAATACATTGGTTAGAGATCGGCACATGATGCCTTCAAAACTGGCAACATATTGCCGACTCATCGTTGGTTGGGCTTTAATATTATAAAAACAAATATCACATGGCAAATGTAATATTACATGGCGACGACGGTAAGGATGTGTTTACTTTTATAAACAAATTTTTCAATATTGGGTAAGCAGTTATATGGTAGTTGTGAGCAGTTAGCAAAGATTTTTCAATTGACTCAGCTTATTTGATTTCTGAGCTGGAATATTATTCATAAGTTTTAAATGAAAGTGATGAAAATTATGAAACAGATTATAAGGACGATGCAATAGGATATATACTTTAAATATAATGTAATTCTTTTTATTGCTGACAATTTATTATTTAAGTTTATTTTTTTATATCTATTTATTTATTTTATTTAATTTATGAGTTAAATAAATAAAAATATTCAACCAAATTTCAGTTTCCATAAAATGTGGAAAAATATAAAATTATAAAAGAATGATCAGTTTTTAATCTTAAATTGAAATATTAATTGAAGTAGATTACAAATATTGCTAGTTATAAAATTTAATATACCATCAAAAATGGTACATTTAGGTGCTAGGATACTTTACATATTACGAGAATATTGTACAAAAATTTACTAATTTACTGGTTCTAACTGGTACTACTCGAAAATTAGCAACTCTGAATAATAATGACCTGGATATTGAATTGAAATTTATTTATTGCTTGAAGAATCAAAAATACTTACAATTCTTGATACTTCATTATTTTTTGGTACTTAATGACTTTAAAGTAATGAAATACTCAAAAATAATTCCAAAAGTGATTAAAATGAAAATATAATTACTTTTAAGGGATTTCAAGTAAAAATACTGAATTCTGTTTACACTTGAATTTTCCACCCTGTATCATTAATTTTTACTGGTGCTTAAAAAGAATTAATTAACAGGTAATATGTAACTGATAATTGTACTGGTTCTTGAAGTTTACAGGTCTACTTTGTCTCTTGTATAATATCTATATACTATATCGGAAAACGGTCATAAATGATGGGAGCCAAATAAATCCTAGATTTTTTTCCTTTCATTAGACTTTTTATTAAGAATTTAAAAGAATTGTAAAATAGTTAATAACTTAACGCATAATGTAATTATTTACGTATAATGCCATTGCTAATCGAGTAAAGTTTGGATGCAGTTTAAAAACGTATGCATATTATAACTCAAAACACTAACTACAATTTAAAGTAAATAAGTTTCATCTTTCATTATAACGCACAATATTATTTTCTCACTACATTTTACTTCTACCTACACCTACTTCCATAACACATTAAAAAAATTGATATTTTATTTTCTTAATTCTCATTCTTTCATTCATAAAGAACTGTTTTTTCATTATTATTGTTTTTGTTATAAAAGGCTTCAGACAACAACAAAATTAATATATATATATTAATATTTTACCAATTCAAATTTTTATTTTACAATTTTTATTTGTTGAAAATTATTCATATTAGTAACATAAATAATACCAAGATCACAAGATTCAAGATGATTTGAACAAAATTTTCCATATTTGTCAAAATCTTCGAATTTCATCAACACATTTTTTAAAATGTACTTTGTGTATATCTTTGTATAGATCCTATTTCAAAACCAGTTAATTTCTAAATTATATTTAAGGAAACCATTAAAGGTTAAAACAACAGAATTTAATTATAGCCACTTCTAACAACATTAGCTCTACTTTGGGAATTTTATTTTTGCGTGATTTTTAAGTTGCGTTTTATTATAATTCGTGAATATTTTATATGCAGGTTTTTTCGTTTTTGTCCTAATTTTTTCATGGTTTTAGATTGAGATTGTGTATAAATGTTAGTTCTACGAAACAATAGAGAGTGCTTTAGTCCGTAATTAGACTGCTACATAAAAAAATCTGGTACGGGTCTATAAAATTCGACCGTATAGTCGCACTTCATCTGCTAACATAAAAAAGCAAATAGGGAAAATTTTTAAACTAGTAAATTAGCATTTATTATAAAGTTCGGAATATAAAGTCTATTGAAAGGAATGAAAAGTAGGGTTTGCTTCATTTATTTGGGGTTATGGAGCTAGTTTGAACATAAAAATCTTTAAAAAAACTAAACAAAAATTTCCTCTCACAATCTTCGATCACTACTATCCGACCATTCGTTATCAGAATTTGACAAAGGAACTGTTTGTTGACCTTGCAGTTGATTTTTTTTATGACCTATATTACTAAGAATGTGCCCTTGCATTTTAAGAATTTTACCATCTTGATTATCTTGATCAGAAGAATTGTCACGACTTGACTTGAAGTTATTTGAAATACGATTATTTGGATATAATAAACCAACTTCACTACTACCCAAATTTTGTATTATACTAGTGATATTAGTATCAACATTGGAACGTTTTATAGGAGTTAAATTTAGATTTTTTGGAGATTTAATTTGATGACTAGTCGATTTATTATTATTATTATTGCTAATATTGTTATTGTTTTTATTATTGTTACTAATATTATTATTATTGTTTTGGTTATTAAAATTATTTGAATTACTATTATTTATTTCATTGTCACAGGCTAATAACGTTAATGGAGTACTTTCAAATTGTTTTAAGTCTTTAATAATTTCGTATTGAGCATCAGGAGCTAAAAACATATCTTGCAAATTTTTTGTTGAACGACGATGTGCTTCCTGACATTGTTCATTTGATGAAAATGGATATGATGCAATGAATGCTTCATTATTCGTTTTTATTTCTGAATTGTTATTTTTCAAATTATAACTATTAATATGTTCTTGATGGGGTTGCTGTGGTATGTAATTATTATTTGTACCTGGTGTTGCTGGGGATAAATCTGTAAAATCAGTTTTTTCTCCTGATTCAGTTGAACATATACTCTGTCGGGAAATATCTTTAGGAATAACATTTCGTCTTGAATTTATTATTGGTAAATTCAATTGATTTTTATCAAATGCATCCGTTGTTTTGGCATTTGAACTAACAGAATTTTGTGGAAATGGAAGTCTACTACGAATTGAATTTTCTCGTTTTCCAAATCTCTGAGCTAAATAATCTTCAGTATCTTCTTTCGGATCGTTCAGATCGTCTTGTTCTAAGCATGATGATCTTTGATTTGCATCATCATAGTAACTGTCATTTTTGACAGAAACATTACAACAACTGCTTACATCAGCAAAATAAACTTCTGATTCAGTTGATGGTTCTATATGACGAACAATATTTTTTTCAGGACTATCCGGACCTTGAAAAGCTGTATTATCGATTCCAGTTTTTAATCTTTTATTACATTTTTGTTGTTGAGTTGAGCTTATTTGACTAATTGTACCACCATCAACTGAAGATGAAGTTGAGGTATTATTTGGTGAACTATTTAATTCTTCATCATTAGGATTACGGGGTTCATGATATTCTGGTTCTTCTATATCTGATGAATTAAGAGATTGAAAAGCGTTTTGTCCATTTCTACATTGATTTTTACTATTATTAATATTTGAATTAACATTATTTTTTGTTGACGATTCTATTCTCTTTTTCATTTTCCTGATAGGTAATGAATTAGAAAATCTATCTCTAGAACCATCACTATCCGATGGTGTATTTTCATAATTATCTTTTGATTTTAAACCAGTCTGACGTTTTATTAAATTACGATTTGGTTGGGTAGGTGCATTAAAATGTTCCATAACTGAGTTTTGATCATTTAATGAATTATTATGCTGTTGGTGACATTCTAAATTTGTAATTGATTGTTGTGTTGCTTGCTGATGTAATTGATGTTCTAACATCGTTGGGCATTGATTTTGATGAATAAATTGATATCGACCACTATTATTGAGTAAAGCTGCAGAATTATTCACAACATTAATACCATTTGTTTGTCTTCTTGCTGGACTATTTGGATCACTGTATGGTGGTGGTGGACCCCAAATACCATATGGTAAGCCACCAATAATACTATAACTTGTCTGTGGATTTGGAATACCATTCGTTGTCATCATAATATTTATACCATCTGATGCTGTTATAATACCTCCAACTCCAGTCACTGTGGTGGAATTTTGAGAGAATCCATATTGTGAATCAGGACTTGAAGGTGATTGACGAAACAACTGTGTATTGTGGTCTAGATTACCAGAATTCGATATATTATTGTTATTTGATTGATTTGTATTATTATTACTATTTGCATTATTTTTATGCCATGGCATTTTTGGCCAACTCCAACCACTCGAACGATTTGATTCATTATTACTAATATTAATATTATCTGATGTTGATGCATTATTGTGATTACTATTTGGATTTATGTTACTGTTATTAGCATCGCTATTATTAATATTGCCACCACAAATGTTTGCAGTAGTAATATTTAATTCATCACTTCCAGGATTTGGTGAATAAAAATTTCCTGCTGTTGTTGGTAATGGTTGACCATTTGTACCACTTAATGTAGCTGTTGTCCAAAATCTGTTTGTACCATCCCAAGCTGTTGCTGTTGTACCAGCAAGTGCTGATGATTGCCGATGTGCATGACATTGTTCACAGCAACGACATGCACTCATTGTTGCTATTGGTGGTGCACCAATTATTGATGGTCCATTTAATGATCCCGCTGGCATTGTTGTTGGTAAATGTTGGCTTTCATATAATGACCGACATCGTAGTTCCAATTGTTCCCAATACATTTTTTTTCGTTCATGACTACAATTTTGTTTTTGTTTTTTTTTTTAGATTTGAGTTGAGGTTTTTTGTTGTGATTTGATATTGGTGCATGTCCATTTTGTTTCAGCAAATCATCCAGTTTATGTGTGAATGTGTATGGTATTTGCATATGAAAAAGAAAAGTAAAAAAAGGAATTTAAAATTAGTTTTATTTTTTCTTTGCTAAGTCATAATTTTTTATTTTACATTCAACACGTTTATATAATTTTAGAAAATAAAAGGTAATTATTAAGAGAAATTTGTGGATTTAAATTGGTGTAGAAATACAAAATTGGAACGTATAAATAAAAAATCGTAACATATACTTACGTTAACAATTGATAGATCAGCATACAACTAAAAACACCCACAAGTACTCCTGCCACTGAAAGACCAAAAATAGCTCGTAGGCATGAATAAAGTGCACCATGAACCAAACCGCAATCGGATGTTGAATCGAATACAAATGTTACCGAATCTATTATTTGAAAATTAATCGAAAATTAAAATAATGATTAGGTGATATTGTAATAATTATTATTGTGAAATAATGTGAAAATTCTTTATTTTTGTTTGAATGAAATTTTTAGTTTTCAGTACTGATGTAAATTTTCGAAATGCATTTATATACATAGCATACATAGTATTAGCATGATCTTTGTATGTAAATTTAGAAAAAACTTTAAAATTATTTTGCATCACAAGAGCAAAAAAATTATAAAAAATTATTTATATACACAAAATTATACTTTTTTTCATTCAAATTCAACATTTTTTCAAATAAATTCAAAACTTCTTCGAACAAATTCTTTGACAAAATGTTGAATTTGAATGGAAAAAAGTATATATTCAATATGTGAAAATAGCTTTTTTTTATACCTCTATCCGATTCCAGTGGACGTTCTGGAGGTGCTGAATAACATGTACATGTTTTGGCTTTTGTTGAATATTCACATTCACTTAATGCTTGAAGTCGGCTCATATGTAATACAGTTGTTGTGACTGTAACTAACGCACAAACAAGTGATGATCCAAGCCCACAAACTCCGGCTAGTTTTATCTGAAAATAAAAATAATAAATAAATATTAATGTTGATTTTTATCATTTATATTTTTTTAAATTTTTTTGAATTTAATTTGAGAGTAGAATATTTATTCATTGATTTATGTTTATGAAAAATGTACATAAGATTAAAGACTAAAATACTTAAATATGAATCTTAAAACCTACAAACTTAAAAAAACAATTTTAAGGAATCTGAAATAAATCATGCTACCTATGTAGGACGAAATGAATTCATCTCAAGTATACCCGGTAGTGCCAGTTTTCCAAAAATATATATCTTTACTCGCTGATGTTATCATTTAAGGACGAAAAGGACATTTGAAAGCTTTGTTGTTGTTTTAATGTTTTTGTATATAAAACTTTATATCTCGAGAACAGATATGTAGTCATTTGATTCTATCTGGTCATTAGAAGAACCAAATATTATTTAGAATTAATAAGAAATTAATTTAAATTTAATTAAAATTTACTTTGAATTCTGCTCGAAAAAAAGAAAAGGAAAATATTAAAAATCTTAAATGTTACGGAACACAATTGAAAAGTAAAAGCTTGTGTTCAAAAAATCGTTAGAGAGCCTACAAAATTTGGTTATTGATACTTCCGATGGAGACTGATTAAGGATTCCAAATCTAAATTGTTTTAACAGAAAATAAATGATGCCTGAATCTGCAATGCTGTTTGAGCATAGTTAAATTTAGACGTAAGTCGTTAGTATTGGGGAGATTTGTTACCAAATATTTTCTTTAAATACTTAATATAAATTACTTTTATATCAAAAATCAAAGATAATATTAGCAACATCACATATATGAACGCTTTTGTGACGATTGGTAGTGAATCGAATACATGTGTTAAATCTATCTCAAGTCGATTGAGTTCGGATACGCTCAACCCAACAAATAGCATGTTGCTATATGAGAAGTGTGTTAGAATAACTGAAATAATTATTTTCTTTTTTACCCATTCACTCAGATAAAAATATCATATCCATAATCTTTTTGACAGGTTATAGTAAACACAAATTACAATTTTAGCAATTTGATCTTTCCAGGTTATTAAGAACTACGTCTAGGTTTCTTTATCTTAATGATATAGGTAATCAATGAGTTATTGAGCTTGATTGAAGAAAGGAAAAAGGTATCAATGGTTCATAAAAAAATTATGATAGGTTGCGATTTAGCTGATGTATTAAGTTTTAACAAATTTTGTTTTAACCAAACAGAAATCACATCCAAATCTTCATTGACTTTTCCACTTAAGCTAAGATTCATTCATAAAAACTTGTATGTCATCAGCGTACAATTACATTTACAAAAGGTCAAAACTTCAGGTAAATAATTTACAAAATAGGAAAAACACAGCGTTTTCAAAATGAAACGTTGCGGAACCATCCAGAAAAAGTATAAACAATTAGAAACAAGTAAACTTAAGGAGAACACAATGTTGGGCACTGTAAGGGGCACATACCTTATCGACCCATTGGTTAATTAATTTCTAATTGACTTTATGGTAGATGAATTGAATTTAAAGTTAGTTCCGAGTTTGTGGCAAAGTCGTTTGCGGTCAAAATTATCGAATGCCTAAAAGAAATCTAGCAACAGAAAAATTGCAGAATTTTTTTTTTTTTATTAATTTTTTATGAATATGGTCATTTATTTCTAACACGGTAGATTCAATTCTGTGGTATTTACTAAAGTCATATTGGGAAATTTTACAAAAGATTTGTCAAAAAAATTAAATCTTTTATTTGAAAACTTACTTTTTCAAAACATTTAGAGAGTATGGAAATTGAACTTAAATCATCTACCATACAGTTCGACTTTTTAGGGATAGGTATAATTTTAGCTTGCTTCCACACTAGAAGAAGTACAGTGAAGTAAAAATTGCGTTGATTATATAAGTCAATGCATCAGGAAGTATGACCTTTATAAAGCTCAATGGAACTAGACTCCAAATGGTGAACTGCATTAAAAACTCCTTCAACCGTAACATTATTGAGAGAAAAACTACACTTGATTTGTTATCATCACCGATGTTTAAATTATTATATGCTATTCATCGTTAAAGGTTAATCAATTTAGCTTAAGACACTCGAAGTGCACCTCGTATATAACTTACTGATTTTCCTACATGACATGGACATTAGCTTGATTCAAGAACGTTGAATTAACGACTAGACCGTGTTGGGTCTACACGATGTAATCTAACATGTATTCATCCTAAGAAAAATATTTATGATTTTATCTATTGTAGTCTCAGCTGCTTCGATTTGACACAGTAGTCAAATTAAAGCTGGCAGATATCAAACCAATTTTTATCTTATCGGCATGTATTGCATACCTGTACCACCAGATGAAGTTAGCTTATATCGTTAGTAATAAATATTTCCATTTAAAGAAGCTAATGCAGAAATATGCGTAATTACTCTACTAAATAAAATATTTTTACCCAAAGACGCCTACTA
Source organism: Argyra leucocephala (assembly GCA_963942445.1). Taxonomy (NCBI): domain Eukaryota; kingdom Metazoa; phylum Arthropoda; class Insecta; order Diptera; family Dolichopodidae; genus Argyra; species Argyra leucocephala. The sequence goes on along the minus strand of OZ012679.1, from coordinate 59,615,033 downwards.
AGCAATAATGGATCACAATTTATTTTATTTATTATGCAACAATTACTATATTACTTGAATATTATTCAACAACTCACTACCCCAGGTTATCAACCTGAAAACCAAGTGAAATGAAAAACCGCAAGTTGAAAACAAAACTCTCAATTTCGGTAAAAAATAACCACACAACTTGGGTAGAATATAATATTTTCAACTATATGTTATGCTCCAGCTTGTATCAGCTTTCGGTCGGGAGTTAGGTACGATCGATGATGTTAATCATCATTTGAGACGAATCATATAATCAAATCAGTTAAAGTGTTCATCATAGCCTTGGAATTAAAAAAAAAAAAGTTCAATTTCAAAATAATGTTCTTAAATTCAGATATTGAAAATCATATTTTATATATTATTAATAAGTCAGCGCGACGATATGTATGTCCAATAACACTACTGAATTAAATTTCTATTTTCGCTTTAAATATAAACTTTAAATTAAAATTTTTTCCAGAATATTGCACAACACTGAACAAAAATCAAAAAATTTAATAAATTATGAAAAAAAAAAAAAAAATTATAAATAAAATTACGTAAAATTTATGCAAAAAATTAAAAATGTAATGAGAATCTCATTTTATTTAATTTACAACATAAAAGAAACTAACTGAACATTTTAAATTTGATAAAAAAAGTATGAAAGAACAAAAACAATTTTTTTTTCATTGTGCACTCTTCTACGCGAAAGTTATGAAATTATTTACGTTCAGTACAGTAGTATAGTTAGACATTAAAAACAATTTTTCTTTTTTCATTTAATCCCATTTTCCTTTTACAATTCTAGACACAACAACAACAACATAAACTTTTTTTTTTATTATATTTCTCTAGTTATATTTAAGTCTCGCCACTACAGTGTAATTTTAAAGCCTTTCGTTTGTTTCAGTAAAATATTTCTGTAAAATAAGCAGCAGTACAGAGAAGGAAAAAATCCTATACCATTTAGGATAAGTTAATAGGCGGATTGATAGTTCATATCTATTAAATATATTGCTGTTATTGAGGTATTTTAAAAAAAATGTTATTGTGATATTAGGATTACAGCTATCATTCTATAGCTGCAAAATTTTGGATGAATAAGTAAAGTAAGAAAAGAAGAAAAAAACATTTATATAAATTCACCATCCTCATGGTTGGTATCAATTTATTTGTCCGGGACGTTGATACCAAAACTATATACATTCACTTTTGAAGGAATGGGAGGTATCAAGTGGGAGTGATAGCGATGATGATAAAAGAAAATTCCAGATAAAAGAAAATTATTAAAAGAATCTGAAGGTCTGTTATATGTGCCGGGGAAAAACAGTTTAACACACTAAAAACTCCCATCCTTTATGTTGAAATTAGAACTAGTCTTTAAGATTAACCATTAATACAATTTCGGCTTTTTCTTAAGATATCTTTGATCAAACAGGATCTCATTGGGAATTCTTGAGAGATAAAGTTTTGATTGCCAGCTAAACGTGAAACTTCGGCATTGACATTTTGAGAAAAACTACTTTTATGGCGTACAGTCAATTTTTTTATTTGGTCTTTTATGAAAGGGATTCTGAGATCTCTGTGAATATCAGCATTGTGAACAAACCAGGGGGCACTAACAATGCTTCGCAATACTTTATTTTAGATGGTTTGAATATGTAGCTGTTTAACACAATTCCATGTTTGAATACCGTATGCCCAGCCTGGCTTCAATATTTGGTTGTAGATCCAAACTTTGTTATACGTCCCACCCAATTAGCCAATACCAATGTTTGTATTTTAGATCCAGTTCTATTTTTTTTTTCTTGACGTTTTCTTTCCATATAAGGTTTGCGTAAAGCGTCATACCAAGATATTTTGTAAAATTTTAATATGGTATGACGACATTGCTTATTCTTACTGGAATGGGCGACTCAATTCTTTTTGTTAACGTGCGTGGATTTTGCTTTGTTAAATTTAATTCTCCACCTTTTGTACCAAATCGGTATTTTATTATTGGCTTGTTGCAGTTTATTTGTAGCTTCATTTATATTTTTACCGACTGCTAATATAGCCGTAGCATCGGCAATAGTAGCTACCGTCGAATCTTCTATCTCTGGAATATCACTAATGTATAGTAAGTATGGTATGGGGCCTAGTATACTCCTTTATGGTACTCCTTCGTGTATATTGAGTATAGCAGAGTAATCTTTTTGTATTGTATTGTATTTCTTTATTAGTTTTTATTAAAAACTTTTATAAAATCATTGTAAAAAATTCATTCTTAGTTTAATTACAAAAAATCATTTAAATTCATTTAAATTCTACTCATGTATTCAATTAATTTTTTTTTAAATATTTTTATTCTAGTTTAATTTTTTATATTCGCCGGCAACTCGTTGAAAATTTGCACTCCCTTGAATAGAATGATGTTTTGGGTACTGGCTTTTCTATATAATGGTAATCTAAAATATCCACTGTCTCTCAAATAATGGTAACCACCAACATACTCAAAGTGCCTTTCCATATAGCACAGTATTAACATATATAACAGCCCATTTTTCAATTTGAACAACAATATCAACGTATTGTACTTAAGTCTACTTTTTAGTCTACTAATTTTTTTTGAACAATTTCTTACATAATATAATCACAATGTTCATTGAAGTTAAATTTTTTCATCTATTATTACTCCCAATTATTTGAAACTGGTAACACACTCAACAACTTCATTATTTATTCTAATATTTGAATTCCTTAATCTGCTCCTTGCGTATTAATTTGACATAACCGATTCGAAAATATAATGAGATCTTCATGTCATACTTTGTCGGAGGCTTACTCAACATCAAGAAACACTGAAATTCAGATGCAATTTTCTTCCAATGTTTTTTGGTTGACATCAGTTACTCTATGGACTTGTTTGACAGTTGAATATTTTTTCTAAATCCAAATTGATGACTTAGTATAATGTTTCCGTTGTTGTTTTCATTTAAGAAGTATTTTCTCAAACAACTTAGAGATTACTGGTAACAATGAAGGGATTATGATGATGAAGATGATGATGATGAATATGATATTAAGTTTGCAGCGAAATGGTATCAACTTCTATTTTATCGGTGTAAACGAAATTCAATTCTTTGTTATGTTATTATTTGTTTTTTATATGCTTTTCGTATACTAGTATAGTGTGCAATTTTTACTACATAAAGTGGAACGTGTGTAAAGTGTTTTTCGAATTTTTATTTTTTAATGTTAAACTACAACTACGTCAATACCATAAATAATGGTCAGAAATCCATTAACAACCTATTGCCAAAAGTTGAAATTGAGGAAAGCACCAGGACATGATAAAATACTAAAAATAGTGCATAAAAACTTATCCAGGATATGTTATAAAGTTTTAAGTAAAAAGTTTTTTATAAGCGCAGTATAGTAAATGAAAAATTGCTTCACTTTTTTGCATCCTAAAACAAGAATAAGATCCCGGAAAGATTGAAAGTTACGGTCCAATTAGTCTCTTAAGCAGAATCAAAAAACTATTTGAAAGACTGATTAAAACTAGGCTTGACCTATTTATTAATATGAGCAATTCGGTTTAAGAAGGTAAAATTCATCAAGTTTGTAAAGTTAAAAACCTCATGAAACAAAATTTAAATGGCAAACATTGACAAGCCACGCTATCGCTCGATATTGAAAGAGTTTGTAACTCAGTCTGGCATAATAGTCTAATCCATAAACTTATGACGTTTACTATTCGCATTTATTTAACGAAAGTGATCGAAAGAATTCTAAGAAATATATATTTAAAATCCAATTAACTCTGAAGCATCAACCACAAAAGAAATTAAAGCAAGAGTCCCAAACTATTTATCGCTTTCTCCTTATTAAAGCCACCAAACTTTGCATTAGGACTTTATACAGACAGAGTAGTATGGTTGACGTCGTTGATGTCTAAACGAGATTTAAGTGGAAAATTAAAATTAAATATGAGAAAACAAAAGCGATTTTCTTCAACATGTTTCCTTACTAACAGAATTCTAAATATAAATAACCCTGAAATAACTTGGGAAAACGAATTTATAAGCTGTAACTTCGTCATTCACTTAGGTAAAAAAAACTGTTTTTTAAGACACACATCATGAAAACTATCAACAAGATAGACTTTTACATTAGATTGTTATATCCACTAATAAATCGATAATTATTTAACCTTCATGTAGAAAATAATCTTATACTGATGTTTAAAGCAATTTTTTGCAGTGCGCTCACATACGGTTACCCCGTTTGGGCAGTGGCTGCCAAAAACAATTTAACAATACTGAGAAGGAAGCAAAATGCAATTTTTAAAATTATACTTTGTAAGCCATTTTACAAGTATTCAGGAAATCCGTTGGAAATTGCAGGGTCTATAAGTTTTAAGTCATAGTAAGTTTTATATAAAAATAAAAGAAAACTTAAGAAGGTTTTGTCGATTTTCAAATAAGTTATATATAAAATTCTCGCAACCCTAAATATACACAATAGAAATGCGTTTATGAATTTGAAAATTTTCTATTTTGTTTGAAAATTATTCTAATTTTTTAGTAAAATATTTCCATTCTATTTATTTTTTTAAGTAACTGTCCCAACAAATTATTGTTTTCTATACTTTGATCATTTGTTGTAATTATTTAGTTTTGGTTAAATAAAATGTATAGGTCTCAAATTATAAAAATATTTTATTTTTATTAATTTTATCCATTAAATGCCACTTACTAATCCCATAAGAAATATGTCGAAACGAAATTGGAAAGGGGGAAGGAATATTTATGTTTTCTAAACAAAACATGCTAACCTCAAAGTTTTTTTTAACTAAAACATGAATGGTTTCCGCTTTATCATGAGAAATCTAAGTAAATTTCTGTTCTTTTAAAACCTTTAAATTTGGTTTTAATTTGAATTATTATTACCCAACAGGGGCCCCTAGTATGTTTTATAACCTATGATATAGTTTTAATGTTTCAAAATAGATATTTCAGATGTCCACAAACTTATGATGTGTGTAAGCTTGTTCGTGAATTAGATAATAGTATGATATGTATTGTAGGGCATCGTTACAAGCTCACATAATATTGTGTGCGATAGATATGTCTGTGTTCATTAATAAGTCAATTTATAGACAATTTTTTGACAATATTTTTTCCCTAAAGAATAAAATGAAGTAAGTTTTTTTTAAATTTTTAATTAGCTTAGAGCCGCATAAATCATTTTCGTGATTTTCGTAATATTGGTTATAACGTTACAACGAAGAATGACAAATATATTTATTAAATAATCCAAAACTGAGTTCCTACTTCTTTATGCCTTTCAACTTACATTTTGAATATTTATCTTATTATCATAATAAACATGTAGTAACAAAATATTTAGGCTTTACTTTTAAGTTATGGCTGAGTTAAAATAAAAATAAAATTATGTGAACAGATTTTCATAGAATATAAACAAAGTAAGCAGTGTCAAAGAAATTTATGAAATCAAAGTAAAAGTTCTTTAAGGATGAAACAAGGAATTATTGTTTTCGAAGAAAATATAGTCTCCAAATTGATTATTTGTTGAAGAGTGAAATACTTGGGACTTAAAAGGGTTTTTTCTTTATTTCAAAAACTAAAAATAAAAGAAAAATAAAATAAAAAATCAAAATCAAAAGGAAAAGTGTAGAAGGAGGGCTTTTTTTAGAACGATTATTTTTGTTTTTCTACAGAGTTGAGTACTTTTCATTTTCTTGTTTTGTTTTTATTTTGTTATTTTATTTGATACAAAGACAGTTCAAGTGTCTAAAATGTTCTATATTCTTCAAAAAAATATACATATTGTATATATATATATATTTAAATTATTGGATTTGGAATCATATTTTGTAAGGTTTCCAAGCATACGACAAGTGTGTTATACTTGATTCGATTTTATTTTCCATTATTGTTTTTTTTATTTTATTTTTATTGAAATTTCATTTTTTTTTAAGTTAACCAAAGATTTAAAACGATATTAACATACGTGAATATGGTAGGAATATTTTTATTTATATTTTCAATATTAAAAATGGATTTAAAAAAAAAATGATTTGAAAACGAATATGTGTATATGAATACCAGCTAATCCGGCACACTTCGTCCTGCCAAAATAGTGACTCGAAGATTGTTTTTAATTATTTTTATATTTCCCAATACTTATTTTTCTTATCTTAGAGACCTAACTTTTGTGACGATAAGCAATATTAAAAATGTTTTACCAATTCTACCTGACACATCCAGAAAGAAAAAATCACCTTCTGTGGCTGCAATCGCAAACGAAATGCTATTGTCTACTAAATGGACTTTTGATCTAGTGTTAACAATTCTTCATTTCATTAAACAAACGTAGCCAAATCGTTAATATTATATTGTTATTCGCGCTGCATGTCTTTATATAATAGGTCACTTGCAAACCGATTAGGTGAAGGCATACCGAAATTTTTGAGTGGCTTATTTGATATGAGTATACACATGAACACATGTCTTCATATCATTACCTTACGATCATTTTCTTGAAATCTGTGTCTTATATAGCAAAAGTCTGATCAATTTCCCAATTTTATAACCTATAATAACATAACTTATTCCGACTCACAACTCATTGCTGAACTCTTTAAGCAATTTTTCTCCTGTTCCTACACAAATGATTTGTTTGAAGCTGATTCAGAAAATTTTAATCATATTTTAAATTCTCCAGAATTTCCAATCTCATCAATTGATTTTTCGGTCTCTAAAATAAAGAACTACTTAAATAAGTTAAACAATAATTCATCGTCGGGTCCAGATAACGCACCAGAAATCATACTAAAAAATTGCTCAGAAAGGCTGGCGTCACCATTATCGTTATTATTTAATTTATGATTTTCAATGGGAATATTTCCACTATATTGGAAAAGCTCTTTCGTAAGACCTATCTATAAAAAAGATTCCAAAAATTTAATATTTAATTACAGACCAATTGCCAAATTATCGTGTATTCCGAAATTATTTGAGTTAATTGTTTATGATTGAATTTATAACTGGTGTTGTAATTCATAAGTACCCAATCAGCATGGATTTATGAAAAAAAATCTACAGTGAACAATTTAGTAGAATTCTTCAATACTCTTATTAGTTCAATGTAATTAGGTACTCAAACTGATGTTATTTATACAGAACTAAGTAAAGCATTTGATATTTTGCCACACAATATAATTCTCTTGAAACTTGTAAAATTTGGTTTTCCACAATTTTTAATTAATTGGTTTCGATCATACTTAACAAATAGAAAATATTGTGTACTATTTAGGTCAAGTATCTCTGATCCATTTTTTGCTAACTCTGGTGTACCTCAAGGAAGTCATCTGGGTCCCTTGTTATTTATTACAGCAATTAACGATGTAACTCATATTATTAATAATAGTTGCATTTCAATTAATGCTAACGACATGAAAATTTATAAAACAATAACATCAATTAGTGATATTGCTTTACTTCAAGAAGATCTGAACTCTTTTTTGGATTGGTGTAAACAAAATAATCTTCTACTAAATATTGAAAAGTGTGCACAGATTAGTTTTATCCGGCGATCTTCTATTATACCTAGTAACTACACTTTTGAAACCAAGGATATTAAAAAAGTGACCTTCTTTAAGGACTTAGGTGTATTTGTTGATGAAAAACTCTCACTTCAACACCATTATAATGTCATTATTCCTTACTAGGTTTCATCAAAAGGTGGTCCAAAGAGTTTAATGATCCATACATCATTAAAGTTTAATATATTTGCCTTGTTCGTTCAAATCTGGAATATGGAAGTCCAGTTTGGTCTCCATTTTATCGTAATCATATCGATAGACTTGAAGCAATTCAGAAAAAGTTTCTTCGGGTTGTTCTTCGTAGTTTATCTGACCCTTTTATTCTCCCTCCTTATACAGACCGGCTAAAACTATTACAATTAAATACGTTGGAGTCCCGAAGAACTGTTTCTGATATTGTATTTTTAATGCAAATTCTAAATGCGGAAATTGATTCACAGGCTGTTAAGCAGTTGAGCGACACCCATTTAAATACAAGTACTCGTTTCCGTTCGGAAAGTATTTTTAACTTGGTATTTCACCGAACTAACTATGGGAAATATGAACCAGTTAATAGAATGTTTATGGCTGTTAATGAGTATAAAGATTTTATTGATTTTTCGTTCAATAAATTGAAATTAAAAAAAACTTTATATTTACATATACCATAATCTATAATATTGTACTTGAAATAATATTTATATATGTATGTAATTTAATTTTTATAGTAATTTCTATATTTTAAGACTTTTTATTTTTTTTCTTATTTTATTTTATTTTTTTTTAACTTTTTTTAAATTTTTGCAATAATATTTAATGTAATTTTAATTTTTTTTTTTTTTTTGTTTATTTTAGGGCCGGCATTCAGTCAGTTTTTAGCTCTTTATGCCCTCCTTCACCACTCAACTTAGTCGACTCTTTTGATAAAGGCCAATAGGTGTGAGGGTTTTCCTACAGAAGTTTTGTTGATATCTTATTACAAAATGTACGACTATCCAGGTATGATTTTATGAAAAGATATAACTCATGAGCCTATTTTTCAATTTGTAAGGTAGTTCTTCATACCACACTTTATCAAACGCCTGTGCGGTATCTGGGAACGTTGCCGAACAATACTTTTTTCTTTCCAATGTGTCGTTAATTATATTTACTACTCTATTTCTCTTGTCCAATATTGTTAAATGATTTTGTCTAAATCCAAATTAGTGACTTGGTATTAAGTTTTCTGATCTCTCTATATTCGTTCGTCTCAATATCAGCAATTATTTTTCAAAAACCTTTGATATTTTAGGTAGTAAACTAATTGGCCTGCATGAAGTTACTGCGCTTGGATTCTTACCCGATTCTGATAATAAGATAATTTTTTTTTTCATTAGTCCGGCAAACACATTTGCATAGAATGGAATAGACATGTGATGTACTTTATACCTATTTCTGGAAGTTTTTTTGATCATTTTACCATCTATTTTATTATATCCTGGTGTTTTCTTTGGGTTTATTTCATTTTAATGAGAAAAATGCTAAACTTTTACTTCTTTTAAGCTATAATTTTACATTGGAAAATTAACTGAAGTGGTGGGTCCGTTATCTGGAGTGAATACACTTTCAAGGTGTGAAGCAAACAATTCGGATTTTTCTCTTTGGCTTCTGTCCCAACTACAATCGGTTTTTCAATCGAAGTTCATGTTGCTGGGCCCATTTAAAGTCTTCATCATCTTCCATAATGAGTAATCTGTGACTGCTTCTAATTAAGTTAAGTCTATAATTTTATTAAATCTTTTCTCTATGTAAATGTATATTAACTGGGTATATTTGTGTAGTAATTTGTATTAGTAGTTTCTGAAATATGAATTTTGCTCCACATAAAACTCCGATAAAAAGCAGTCAGCCCCCCTCCAAATTCTGCCAAAAAGTGTTCAGAAATCAAAATGTACATTAAATTTGAGCAAATCCGTCCAGTAGTATATGAGATATGAATTTTGATTCAAATAAAATCTTTGACATGGATTGCTAGGTCCTTCAAATTTACAAAAACTGTTGTTATCAAAAAACAAGATGTGTACCAAATTTGAGTCAAATTAGCACAGCAGTTTACTGAAATATAATTTTAAGAAAGGAACATCGATATGGACATGGAAATATGAATACAAATTCTAGCTCATCGAGACGTTAGTTTAAAATCGATTTCAAAATTTGTACCGAACAGACAAGAACTGTCTAGTTAATAAAAATTTAAAAAAAGAGAAACAGAACGTAAATACCAAAGCGAAACTATCATCAGAAAACTTTCAACTTTTAATATAAATTTATTTAGTTTTCAAATATTTTTCTACTCTATATAAAAAACCATATGAATGTCTGCTTTGGAGATGGATGAACATATTTTTGTGCCTGAAAATATTTTTTTATTTTAAATAAATATTTTTAAAAATTTTCTACATTCAACTGCAAATTGTTGAATTAACATTTTCACTTCCCGAGGAAATTAATTTCATTTAGAAAAATATATTTACCTAAAAGGAAAATGCAAGAATAATTTTTTTTTTGTTAAATCCTTATAGTCTTTATAAATTTTTAAATGTTATATTTCAATATTTGATATGCCATTAGAAAATTTTGTTAAAAGAAAAGTTTCATCTCATTTTTTTAAAAATTTAATTAAGAAAAATAAAATAAAAAAATAAAACTTGATATTTTAATAAAATAATTATTTTTTTAACATTTTTATAAATCATACAATTAGGGTAACTATCAATGGCTCATATGTTATGAATTTCACATTCGGTTTGCATGTAAAGACAAATACTCTTTCAAATTCAAAATAAGCCCTGAATAAGGGTTAGTAACATAAATTAGGTAAACTCTCCATTTAATTCACTAGCCCAGTTCCAAATATATTTAAAAAGTTAAATAAAATAAAATAGGGTCTTATAAAAAACCAGAGATCCCAAACAAAACAAAACTTTATTCAAAGTTTTTTAGAGTTCTAGTTAGCTGTACTGGGTGGGCAGTGCTCAACTTGCCTCTTAGGACGAGTTGCCGCTGGAAATGACATATTTTTTTCCACGAGTTGACGCAAACAATAAAAAGTAATAAAAAGTAGAGATGGACGCTATAAAAATAAATTTCTTCATTCAAAAAAGATTTTTTGGATTTTAAAATTCCGGATTTTGATTTTACGGATTTTTTACTTTTCGAATTTTCAATTTACGAATTTATATATTTTTCCGGATTTGCTAGCTAACCCTCTGCATATCCAACTTTTTGAAAGGTTTTATATGAAAATTTATTTCATTGTCAATCGACATGGTATATTAATCTTTTTTTCATCTTTTATTCAATGTGTCTGTGATTTTTTATTTAAATACTAGCTATACCCGGTCCGCGTTGCTACCCGTTTTCCAAAAACAGTTGTTTTAAATGTTTTATCCGTTTTACTTTTGATCTTCAATATCTTCTGTATCTTTATTTATTTAATGACTTTACTTTGCTTTGCTATCCTGGTTCGGATAGCTGAAGTATAAGTCCTAACACTCTCCAAGAATATTTCAAAAAGCAAAAGCGTTACAGACCTGGTATTTGGGTACTCTTTCAAAAACAAACAAACATATCTTTTACCGTTTTTCAAAAATTCGTACTGGTTCAGGTAACTGCCATAACACTCCTAAAACCTGCTAAAGTTTTTTCGTTTTCTTTAAACACAAAAATTATGATAACATTCGATTTATATTGTGTAATTTTTGCTAGCTTATTCATTTTAATATGGTAACATGTAGCCAAATATTACTAAAATTTTATATGACTTTACCTGAAAAACGGCAAGTCTGATATGAAAGTTGTGCATGAAAAAGTTGTAGGCGATGATGTAGTGCATCAACACAATAAAAAAAAAAAAAATTAGCGAACTTTTTCGAGATAATCAACGTTTTTTACGAAATTTTAAGTTTTTAAAAGTAAAATTTTAAGTTTATGCAGTTATTATTCAAAACCGTTGTTATTATTCGTACATATACCGCAGTTATTATTCGTATAATATATCGTTGATTAGGTGTATGAATTCTGAAAAAAAGCTATGAAGAAGATGTTGCTCTAGTTTCAATTTCTTCTGAGCTGTAGTTGATATTCTTTAGACATAATTTTTCTAATCCGATTTTCTTTAACCTTCTGTAGCCCAGGTAAATTTAAAGTTAGACCCCTCCTCTAGAACAATTTTTTTCCTGAAATACTCCAAGGAATAACCCCTTAAAAACGTTTTGCTCTAAAATGGACCACCCTGTATAATAAATCGTTACAAAAAAGATGAGAAAAATAAATTTATCAGCGAGAGATTTGTTGGCGCATCCACAAACTAATATAAATTTGGTAAATGTAATAGAAACATCCGTGGCAACTATTACCTCAGCCGATTGCAACAATTATTTCGTAGATATGTCAATGAATTTACCATTGGCTTTAGTTGGGCAACCATTACATTAATTGTTGCATTCAATATACTTATTTAAAGTTTATTTTGTTTAAAAAATCTATTTTTGTTTGTTTAAAAAATTTAATTTCAAAAACTTAAAAATAAAAATAACAAAATTTACAAATATGGAATTTGAAATAAAAAAATTTGAATTAGAAATAAATAAAATTGATTTTGAAATAAAAAAAAATTTAATTTGAAATAAAAAAAACTTGAATTAGAAGTGAAAAACCTATAAAATTATCGATTCTAATTATGTTTGCTTCCTTGTATAAGTATCTAGTTATTAGAGTAGTAGTGCTTGTATTCAGAATTGGGCTTTCTATATATATTAGTACAAACTCTATAAATTTTATATCTAAACTAATAAAATAAGATTGTTTACAAAATTTTTACGTTTTTAAATATATTTCAAAAGTTAACTTTATTTTAAGTAATTGTAGCTTTTGTATGTTAGGCCTGTAGCTTTTGTTCGGCAAATATTCTTTTAAAAACCAACTAGAAAAATTTCATTTATACTAATAAAACATTTCCCAAAAAATATTTACAGTGGAATTCAAATTTTTGATAATCTCGTTTCTTTAAAATTTAATTTTAATAAAAGTCTTCATTTTTGTAAAATACTATCAAATTTTGCATGTATATTTTGTCAACCAGCTTTAGACAAAATGCAAAAATGGGCTTACATTTTTCAATTTTATAATATAGGAAATCAATTATTTCAAAACTTTATTACAAACATGAAAAAAAAAAATAAAAAAAAATTGTAATCAAAAGTAAAATTAAACTTTTACTGTACTAGCAATAAACAAGTTTTTTTTTTTACTTAAAATAAAGTTTTTAAATGTGCAAAAGTGAAAATAGTTGTTGTTGATTTTTTTCTTCTTAATATACTGCAACTCTTGACAACTTTAGAAAATTTCAGACAGGAAATTTCAGTCTAGAGATGAGTAGAGAAAAAATGTATAAATGGAAATACAAAATTTTTTTTTCTAAAGTTCAATTCTACAATAACAAGGGGAGGTCAAGAAAAACTATCAACTAAAATTAAAGGAGGAAAGTCATACGTATTCATTTTTTCAACTCCTGTAAAACTTAAAAGGTAAAATATTATTAAAAAAAATAAAATTATCGTTGACAAGATAACAGTATATTGAATAGGTATATACCAAACAGAGTATGTACCCATAATCTCCATCCTTTGATCTAGAACGTTTCATTAGGATTCTTCTTCTTTAAAATAGGCATTTTAGTGTTTTTTTTCAATACACATTTTCTCTTCAATTTTGAGATGACGATGTTCAGCATTCGTACCATATTTTTGGAGATCTTCCCCATAGAAGTTTAACATAGATTTGGTTATTCATTACTACCTTCACCTGTCGACATTCTGTTATTCTAGCCTCTCCAGTTTCTTCGTCTATTTTGACTCCAGCGAACAATATCTTGTATGTCGCATGCATCATTGATTTCATTACTACGTTTCTTAATCTTTTTTATTTATTTATTATTTATTTACGAACTTAATTCATATTGCATATTCGGGGCTTTTTTCTATTGGCATGTATTTGTTTCTTCATATAACATTTCGGAGATAGCCTAAAATGACGTCGAATTGTCCAGCTTGGGTTATTATTTCTGTCTCTGTGTTACGAAGGTTGGTCGATAATTGGGTTGTTAGTGGGTAATTTGGATTGGATGGGTTTTTTCGTAATAGTTATGGACTTGGTTTTTTTTCTGGATAGCTCCATGTTGTACAATTTGGCAGTTTCAGCTATATCTGAATAATAATTTTTGCATATCATATTCATTCTCTGTGAGTGGTATAGCATCAACTGTGTAACATATGATATTAACGTTCTTATGTCCAATTCGATATGTCCAAGTGGTTTTAACTATGATCTGATTATTTTAGTCATTTTTAAATTACAGGGGGGAATAAATTTATTAAATGCAGTTCAGAAACTACTAACAAAAATCAACAGAGTTTTACTGAGACTATAACCTTGCCCAATACCTGTTGCGATATCTTCTGTGACCATACTATTTACAGATCTTGTTCCAATCCTATTGAAATATGACTGATTTTGTTTTCTTGTAATATTTGGATCATATCACCCTGTCAAAAGCTTGACTCAAACATACGAAGCAAAGATAGATTTATTGAGTCCGATTGATTTTTCAATGAGTTGCCTGAGTATAAATAAGGCATCGAGGGCATCGAAGGCATTTTCAGCAATTTGTATCTGGGATAGAAATATATCATTACTTATTTTCGTTAATAGTTTCTGAACTGCACTTAATAAAGTTATCCCGCTGTAACTTTTCGCATAATTTTTTTTCTACTTTTTTGAAAATATGGATTGTGCTGCTTATTCTCCATTCTGAGAGAATAGTCTGACGTTTCATTATGTTGTTGAATAATTTACTTACGTCATATTTGCGTTTGGTTCCACTGTTCTTTAAAAATCTGTTTATTATTCCATCAATTCCGGGTGATTTTTGTTTTTTTAGTGCATTAATTTTTTCTTCTATTCTAGTTATTTCTATTGTAAGCGGATGTAGGGTGTAAATTTTTTTTTGTATCAATAATTTTGATTCTGATTTTGATATAATTCGCTGAAATGTTTGACTTATTTGTTTGATGATTTTAAAAATATTTCCGTTGATTGGTTTTTTTTGTTTCTTAGGAAATTAAAAATTTTTATTTTTGCGTTCCATATAAATCAAATTCCATATCTACTGTGAATTTCTTCCAAGACTCTGTCTTTATATCTCTTATCTTTGAATCCACTCGTTCCACTTTGAATCCACTCACTCCACTCGAATCGTTTGACTTGCGATAGTCGACTCGTGCTTTTGTTGTTCTGTATTGCAAGAGTTTTGATTTTATTACAAAACCATGGTTTGTTTGACTTTGATAATGAGAACGAAGAGAAATTATTATGAATTTTGACAGAAATAAAAATTTTAGAGTTACGTTTTCTCTGCTCATTAGGATTTATACAATTTGAAAATTTTATTTATAATGTTGTGTTTATTAGTCGTTTTTAAAATCTATAAAGTTTGAGTATTAGAGAATTGTGACTCTGTATCGTCGATTTTCGAAATTTGTAAATAAGTATTTTTCAATTTTTTGATTTGGTTAGATCAACTCAGTTCAACTACGCCAATGGTTGACCTTTCTACACGATATGAAGTTCCAAAATCACATTCGAACTGTAATATACAACCTATAATGATTTAACGCAATTAATGGTTGTATTTTATACACACCAATTTACTAATTTTTGTTATGATTCGAATGTTCACCATATCAATTGGGTGTATAGTAATGTGTTCAAAGATATGCGTGATAAGATACTGATCTCACCACAATATAACAAAATTGTTCTCGAGGCCGATTTTTCATAGTTTTTTGTAGTCGATTCTACTCTAAGTTATGTCCGAACCTATAAGACTTCGCACTAAATTTATTCCAAAAAAACTCCGAAAATTTTTATGTTATGTGGAAACATCACACTAAATTAACTGATCGCACATGATTATCGGCCAAATTTTTAGTGTTAACTCAAGTACACTAGATAAAATAGTTTTAGACACAAAAATAAACAAACAAGGTAGAAAAAATTACAAATTTAAAATAAATTGAAAATAAATCAAATTAAATTAATATTTAGTGTGTTTCCGGACATCTCGACTTGCACTGAATACCCGCACTTCGCAATTGCACTTAATTTTTAACCGGATTTAAATGACAGTAAAAATATTATGACAGTACAATATTTTTCGGAGTAAAATCAGTATTACCTAAATTAAATGAATATTTTTTTAACTTTTTTATGTCAAATTTATTTTGAAAGCAGTATAAAAGTGTTTTTTTTCTAGCATTATTTAGCAATTATTATAAATTTATGACTATGACAATTTTGGATAAATTTTAAATTTTTTGTATTTTGTCATTAAAAATTAAATGGAAGAAAAAATAATAATAATTATGTTCTTAAGTTATGTTTGTTTTACATTTTACATTTTTACATTTACAAACAGTGTTTGAAAATTATTTTTAATTGTTTTTTATAAATTTAAATTTTATTTTTCTTATTTTTTGTGTTTTATTCTTTTAATATGGTAAAAAAAAACACTAAATTTTGACAGGTAATAAAGTGTGATGTGACAGGTTTAGTGCGAATATGTTCTAAGACACTAAAAATTTTTTGGAGTTTTTAGGAATGAATTTAGTGCGATTTCACAGGCTTAGTAGGAGTATTAAGTGCAAGTGCGAGACGTCTGGAAACGGCATTAAAGAAAAAACAAACAAAGTACTAATAAAAATAATTAATAAAATAATAAGAAACATAATACGAGCATTTTATTTGATGATAATTTCATATTTATCATGGTGCTGTGATTTTTTATATTTTGCATAAATTTAGGTGCGATTAATTATTAGTATTCTAGTGTGAAGTGCGATAGGTTCGGATACGTCTTAAGAACAGAAGGTACTAGGTAGTATTCAGTTATCAATTATAATATGTTTTTCTGGATTCATGTCAAGATGTCATATGTAACAGATGGACCAATCAAATTTAAAATAAACATACAAAATTCAAAAATTATACCAATTGAAGATAAGTAATCTAAATTCTTACAATTTTTTTTTGTTCGAGTCTGTTTCCGAATTTTCAAATTGAATTCAAAAACTATATTAAGAAAACATACTTTTCCATTACAGTTTTGAAGTAAAGTATCATTGACTTTAATGAACTTTGATCATAAAAGTGTAATTAAAAATATCCCGAAATTGAATACACAAATATCATTGATTTCTCAGTAAAAGATTTTAGCTGTATATATTTTATGCGTCTTTAATATACAAACAAAAATAATTCCTTGGCTTTAAAGAGAAAAACTGAAATTATTGTGAAGAATAAGAAAAATTATGAAACACTTCTGACCTCATGAAATATGATCCCAGACATACAAGGATATAAATAAGATTAAAAGGAAGGTAAAAGAAGGATAGCAAGAAAGAAAAATAATATAAATGGATGATAATTTAAGATGAATAGATATACATATGTGGGGAGTAAAACTATGTAGATAGAATAGTAATAAGAGCTATACAAAATTGCTTCACATCATCGGAGTGTTGTGATGATTGAAAAAATCGATTTATATCATAAACTTCTTACTTTTTGTTTTATTAATAGAAAATAGGACACAATAACTTGATAAAGAAATAAGAAAAGAAATGAAGTTCAAATTTTGTTTTTGGTAAAACTATTTCAAAATTAATTAAAATAAATTTATAAAAGGTTGTCATTTAATAGAGTGTAGGGTAATTTTTTTTTTTAGAAAACGAAAGTTAACTTCTATTTTTAGATTATAAGAAATGTAAACTTTTTTTGTAGTAGGTATATTGTATGATAATTTATTGAAATAAAGTTAAAGAATATTAATATTGTAAATAAAAATTTTAAGGATATTAAAATATGGATAATGATGGTAATTGAGTTCAAAAAAGAAAATATTAAAAAAAGACAGAAAGCCATTATTTCGTTTAACTTTACCAAATAGTCATTGATATACGTACATACACTGAAGAAGGCAAAATATTAGCCAAAATATCGGTATTTGTAAAAATCCAATAAACAGCAAATTGTGCGTTTTTCTATAATTTTCAATTTAAGAATCTTATTACGGAAGAAAATTTAAAATTTTATGTTATTTGCAGAAATATTTACAATAACAGAACAGAAATATACAAAATAAATTTCTTTATAATAAAGATGTCGAAATTGATTTGAAACTATTAAAAATAACTAGCTATTCCCGGCGTAACATTCGCCGGTCTAGCATTAGCATTATAAATGAAACAATTTATTTTATTTATTTATTTTCTTTATTTTCTTAAAAAAATCAATGTTTTACTTATTTTTTTATTACAGAATAAATAAGTTAAATTGAAAAACTTAAAACTATAATTGTAAAACGCTGATTTTTTTAAGAAAATAAACAAATAAAATAAATTGTTTCATTTATAATGCTAATGCTAGACCGGCGAATGTTACGCCGGAAATAGCTGGTAATTTACAATATTCTTTGATCTATCTATAACTATATTTTTTATATTTTTTATTTAGGTATTTATTTATTTATTATAAATTAATTTTGAACGCTAACAGTTTTGAAGAAAACTTTTATATAAGGCAGCGTTTATACGTTTTTGAATTGTGTTTATAACGTATAAATGATGTTCATTAAAGTTTGACATCCGACTTTGTTATAGAATATCATTATTTTTTTTTTTAAATAATAGTGCTCGACACGCATTTTTGTATTTCGCAAGTTGGAAAAGTGATTTTGCGAGAAAAGGTATTCATAAACTCCTAATTGTGTTATGCCAATATATTGAAAGATATACATTAAAAAATACAAAAAATCTGTATTAAATATTATTATTATTTATCAATACAAATACTTACAATAATTGATTTACTATTTAAATATTTATATTTCATAAATGATCTGAAATTACACTGAATATTTATATTTGTTTATAAGTATTTATTATTAGTATTCGTAACGCATATTCGTATCTTCGTATTTTGCAAGTTTAGAAAGTGGATTTTGCATGAAGAAATATAGTATACTTTGCAACTATATTTGTTTATCTTTGAGATATGTAATTAAAACTTTTGAAATAAAATTTGATGTAATTGCAATAAAATTCGTAAATGTAATAAAAATAAGTAAAACAAATCTTTCATGAAATAAAATCTGATGTCTAAACAAATACTATTAATAGAGACGTACATTTCAACAAAATGTAGCGAACAGAGATGTCGCTGGCAGTATAGATATGATATTAAATGCATTTAAACTAAATACATACCACACCCACATTAAAAACACATTAAAATAACCATAGATACGTTTTTTGTGTTTTTTTTCATTATCATAATAGCCCTAACTATTTCAAAACTAAACATTTATTTATAGAATTTATATTTTTATTTCATTTCTTTTAAATTTTGGTTTTGACGTTTTGGTATGATTAGGTATGACCATTATAGTAAAGGTTATGATTGGTTACGACTTTGTTAATCATATCGAGTTATATAGGCCATTTAACGAAGTATCATATGACGCCTTATGACTATTATAGTTACGGGTAAAGTCAATAATTATGTTTTATCTCTTATACTTCAATTGTTATTGTTATATTGTTATCCCGCTAGGATCTCTGATGTAAGTAAGGGTAGTCTGTGATTTTTCTTTTTAAAGTTTTTTTAATTTTTATGTGTACTAAATTTGCCGTGTATTGAATTGGAACTTGATAATAAAGTCATAACATATTTTGTTTTTCTTGTTCTTAGCAGATCGTAAATTTCGGTTTATGATTCTCCATGTACAATATAATATTTACTCAATGCTACTGTGCATTTGAATTTATACTTTTGAATTATTTGTTAATAAAATAAACAAGGTAAAAAATATATTTTCTAAATTTACTATTTGTTTTACCGGTAAGTTTTTTGCTGTAATATCGTAATATCGTAATATTTTAGCAAAGCTATTTTAATTATTTATAAATCGAAATAATATTCTGATAATTCGGTTCTTGTCTTTGCTACTTTATTTTTTTTTTTAAAAATTAATTCATATAATCAGATATTATCCATGCTATTGCTCAATAGGTGAATTGTTTTTAGGTTAATTTTAATTTGTTTTTGGTTTTATTTGGTTTTATCGTTTTGTGGTTTATGTCTTTAAATTAAATTTTGCACACTATCGTAATTCTTAATAGTTCTAATAAAGTTGTCTAATCTTGTTGAAAAAAGCTTCGTGTTGTAAAAGCTTTGTGAAAAGCTTAACAGACGTTTAAGCGTATTAATATATAAGATAATAAATACAAACAAATTTAATGCAATTGTTGGATTTAACATTGAAGATTATAAAAATATGTTGCGTGATGTTAAAATTAAAATTGGTTTGGGCAGGTGTAAGGTGTACGAGAGCTATGATTCTAGAAGATGTGTCAAATGTCTTGGCTATAATCATAGTCTTAAAAATTGCAACTCTTCTTGGGTAATTTGTAAAAAATGTGGTGGAGAACATTTACAAAATGTTCAAAAGTTCACTGAGTTGGGATTAATAAAAATTATGGGAAAAGTATAATTTGATAACACAATTATTATCGGTGATTTCTATATATGTTAAGAATGTCTCTAATGTCTCTAATGTTATTTTTTTTAATTTCCAGAAACAGGTTTTATATAATATATGTATAATGTGTAATGTAATGTGTTCAATAATTAAAGTTTCCAGAAAAAGAAAAAAAATATAATAATAGAAAAATTATTTATGTAAAGATACAAAAACTAGTCTGTCATTGTTAATTCTAGATTTAATTTACCTCCTGCATTTCAAATAAGCAATTTTTCTGATAAATTTTCTTAAAACTCTCAGGGAAAGAATTCTTGCTCGAAATTCATTTAATAATAAATATTTGTGTTAAAATCGGTTTCGGTATGTACCTGTCCAGCAAAAAGTCGAACATTTAATTTTTAAAATTTTACCTATTTTAAATTAAGCTAAAAAAATAAACTTTAGAATTTGGAATCGTAGCAAGATAAGAATTTTTCAAAGTAAGTGATGAATGTAATTACAGAGAAAACAAATTAGCTAAATAGATTAATAAATAGGTTTGGTAAACATTTCGGCTAATTCACTTTTTTTTTAAAACTCATTTCTTGCTACAATTCTAAAGTTTATTTTTGTATTATAGTAATAAATCTGGGCGTCCGTACTTTCTAAAATTGTAACTTGTGCATATTCATATATATTAACAGACTGCCAGTGTATATTGATGGTAAAATTAGCATTCTTTCAATATTGTTAATATTTCCGTAACTATTTGTAATCGCATTAATATATCAATCGATATCGACATCGTGAAGGTATAAATATTCTTCTGAGCCAAGTTCAAAATGTCAAATGAATTTTTTTTTTTTTTAAATCGTATTTTAGCTCGATATATTTATAAGAGAGTATCTAGTGTATCTGAGTACCAATTTTCAGGTCTTTGATTTTAAAAATATTCCTAATTTGGTGCTTTTCCATTACTATGTGTTTCACAAGTAATTAAAGTTTAAATTACGTAATGTCATATGAATTTTGTTTTGGGCCAAAAAAAATTTAAAAAACAAAGTTACGCAATGTCACCCCAAATTGATTAGAATTAACAATAGTAAAGATAAATAAAACTTTCTTAATGGTACCAAAAGTCATTAGAAAAAAAATAATAGAATAATAGAACTTTTTTCCAGCAAGTACCGTAAAACCTAATTATTTTGATCTTATTTCCCTTATGGTTAAATAATGCAATGCATGTAATATAATAAATACACTGCTATTCAAAAGATTAGAACTACTTAAATAATAGAACTATTTAAGAATAGTTTTTATCTAAAGCCTTAGCAATTATATATTATATACGTTTATGTTCATAGCAACCAAATTCTTTATACATATACTCATATTCGTATTCCCAAACGTATTATAAAAATATACAACAAAGAATATGAATTACAACTGAATGAATATTATAAATGAATTTTTTTGTGTGAGAAATCGCCGCCCCGCAATTATACTGTCGTATATCACAAAATCGAAAAAAATGAGCTGAAAATGCAATCTTTATTAATTTTTGAAGCTCTATCGATCTGTGTATTCGGAATTATCCTATTTAGCATAGATGCAGAGATATTTCATTGCTACTTTGCCGTAAGCGACACCGAGATTGATGTTTTTATTCTTATTTTGACTTAAATGCCAAATTTCTGGATATACGACAGCGGTGTAAATTAACGTTTTGCGAATTTGTTCAATTATTTTGACTAAGATTGGCAAACAACAGATTGTTACTTGTTTTTAATTTTGTTATTATGCCGTATGTGTTTGTTATGTGTGTTTATGTGTTGCGTGTTTGTTTCGGATTGTTGTTATTATGTCGTAAATGTAATTTATGCCTCATATGTAAATGCATCATACTTTGTTATGTGCAAAAACATAATTTTTTTTTAGTATTGTTCAAGTGGTTGACAATATAATGGTTGTATTTTTTATTCAATCAAGAAATAGTATGTGATACTTTATGACTGACTTATAAGCCACTATGCCGTACTTTTAAAATATAAATTTTGATAATAAATATTATAACAAGTTGTTAACACTTTATAGTATTTTATACTTAAATTGAAGCTGGGCTTTTAGTTTTAGTTTATTATTAAAATTTTTCAAGTAAAAAATTAACTAAAAATTTAAAAATTAAATATTAAGTTATCTAATGTAAAATATGAAGTACAAAATTAATCTTGTTGTGTGGTTCTTAAAATAACTTTATATTTGGCTTAATAAAACAATGATTGAATTTCAAAACTATTTTGTTTTCTTATAAATTTAGATATTTCAGATTAAGAAATAAAACACTTATTTTGACGTTTATACAAATTTTTTTGTCATACGTGCATACAGGATGAATGATAACTACATACTGTATAAAAATGGCTATACGGTCCTTAAAGTACTAATTCTTGTTCCAAAAGACTTTGTTTTTATAACGAACAACAACAACAAATGAGTTAATCGAGTCATGACAGGAAAATTCAAAATTCTCTCTCAGCGCAGATAAAATAATACCACTATAAATTAAGCTTAAAGGAAAGAGGGTGTGAAATGAAAGGTAAAGTTTTCTACATGTCACCCCGTGTACGTCGGCTGATTAAGTGTCATTTGATTTTGCAATTGGAATGGTCACTTCCATCTACCTACCTAACTATTCGAAATGAAATATCCAAATATAGATTATATTTTCAAAAAAAACTAGGGTAAATATTATAGGAATACACATTCAGGACACAAACAGAAATTTTTTCAATATTTCGAAGTGGAAAGGATCTGTGGCTATTTTGCTTTAAAAAAATGTTAGGTTTATTTTAGGAATGCAATTTTAATGATCTCGAATTATTTTTAAACGTTATTTTCTCCATTTTTATATGATATACATTAAAATGAATCAGGTTCATTATTTGAACATCCTCAAGGCGAAGGACAATAATTACATATGTATGCATGCATTTTTCACCACTCCAATTAATGCCTTTCGATTATTGTATGTATTTACCAAAGTTAAACACAAAACTTTTGAATCAATATTTTATTTCTTAGAGATTTTTAATTTGTTGGTCATAACTGTATATTAAAGTAATTCTTTTTTTTTCAGTTGATTTCAAATGAATTCCTGAAGATTCACAATAAATACAATGAAAAGTCTTTTATAGAATTTTCTTCTAGTCATTTTGTGATTTTCGTTTATGTGGTTCTTCAATTTTATCCATTTTTATTGTCTATGAAATACAAGAGAACAAATTTTTTTTTTGCTATTTCACTTATAAGTCCCACATTCACACAAAGAAACTCTATTTAATTAAAAACAATTCTCAAAATAGAAAATAATTGTTTCTATTCAATATGTGTGTAGGTATGTAGTTATGTGTACGTATTCTTTTTTTTCCTAGGAAAAATAACAATAAAGATTTGAAAGAAAAGGATAGATATAGGCATTATTATTATAATCATTTGGATGATTTTTTATTTCAATCAAATATCAAGTGGAAGATAATTTCATTCTGAATTAAAATTATTAGGCAATTTTATATTTGGTTTTTTTTTGTTGCATACAGGGTATTCGGAGACCAGTGGTGTATTGCAGAAAAATGTTGTTTAAGAAATAAAAGTACACCACTATCTCTGGAAATAATATTTCGCCGGTTAAGAATTAAAAAAAATATTTTTGTTCCTTTTCATTGTCTTCATTGTTCTTCTTTTTTGTGTTAAACTTTGTTTTAAGTTAAATATTTAAATTCAAAACAAAGTTTTCTAGTATTAAGTTTCCTTAACATATCGTCCAATTTAAGCATAATATTTTTTTTACATATGGTATTTTTCTCTTTCTCTACTGTTCTTGTTGTAACTCTATGGACTCACCGGTGTACAACTGTCTATTCTGATTTAAATTTTGTGGAGATAAAGAAGATGGTAGTTTCGTAATTTCAACACCAATTGAAAAAATAGTCAATATTGCACATGATTCTTTATAATATCTTGCTTCTGATGTTTTTCCTATAAGAAGGGTTTTTAGCAAATCTAGTGAATTTTTAAAGCTGGCAAAATAAAATTTACCACCATGGCAACAATGGGAATATCATTTTTTCTGTATCAATATTTTAACTTTACAAAATAAAAATTCATCGGAACTTGAATATGTGCTTGCATTGGTCAATTAGAAAAATTTCGAGGTAGCAATAACTCAAAGACCCAAACCAGGGAAATTTAAATTTTTTAAATAGGTACCTACTTTATTTTTTTGGGTAATTTTAATTGTTGTGATGGCTTTATTTATTTATAAATTTATTTATATAGGGCTTACTACCACATTAGGATTTACCAAACCCCTTCTTATAAAACTATAAAATAAAAAAAAATTTATAAAAACGCAATTTTTGACGCAAGACTAATTCTGGAATTATATTTTTTTAATTATAATATTTTTGTGATCACTTTAAAAAATACTTCTAACTTGAAAAAGCTTCTTATTTGACCGATTTTATTTTGCTATTATTCGGATGAACTTAATATATAGTTTTGTGAATATATATTCTATATGGGTTTAGAACTTGGATATGTTTTTGTATAAATGATTTATTTAAAAGATGAGCATACAAATTTGTACTTTTTAATTTTTTTTATTTGTTAATCGGTAATTTTTGAAAAAGCTTTACATTTAAATTTTTGGGTTCCTGTCACTGCTTTTTGCTTTAATTCACCGAGGTGGAGAGTTTTACAGACATTATTAGCGCATTAAGATATTAGATGATATATAAAAAAATGTTCAATGGACTGTAAACCATATTTTTATATTTTAAAGTAAACAAATTTTTTATACCAAGAAAGTTAAAGAATAATTCAAACTATTTAGTTATTTTTTTAAAATAATTGAACCGCTAAATAAGACGTCGGCAATGAAAAATCCATGTAATGATCAGCTTTGAAATGGGTAATTTGTAACATCTGATGGTAACATTCACTATCATCCCTTAGACTGTTATATCAAACAATATCTAAGGACTATGAATCTAAAAAAGTTTTCCAAAAGAGAGAGATATAGCTGCGAAAAACCCAGAAACAAATGGGGTTTTTTTGAGTTAACAGGAAGTTGATTAATTTGGTGTTTGTTCTTGGTACATATATTTTGGAGACTCTGTGGCCTTCAATACGCTCCCAAAGAATGTTTATTTCCCTCTTCAGGGTGTTTTCTATCGATAGTTTAATATTACGAATAGATATACCAACCGTCGGTTCCGGGCCATAAATGTTTAAGCCGATGGTCTGGGGAGTTCAATGGGGTTATACAAATGTGGTTAGTAGAAAAGTTTATTCTATATTTATCATATACTATCATATGGTATTTAAATACAAAATTGGAAGTGACACAACTAACGATAGCAACGATTGGAAAATATTACTCATGAAGAACAATATTTGACTACCAACTGAATTCAAATTAATTACGGAGACATGGAATTAAAAATAAATTAATATACATAATATTTGTATGTGTATATTTTTTAAGTATATTTTGAAAATGTTGTTTCTCAATAAAATGACTTATAATAAATATCATATTCATAATTATTGTTAATATATATTTTTCAAATCAATAAAATCGTTTTATTATAAATTATACAAAAATTATTTATGTATAGAATAATTTTGTAGATAACACTAACAAAATGAGATGTAATTTATTAAATAGTAAAATAAATTGATTTGATAAATTTATTAAATTAATAATCAAACAAAAATACTTCCCTACAAAATTTAAATAATCAAATTTCTTGTGGTAATTTAGTTTTCATATAATGCCAAAAGCTATCAATTACATTAAAATTAGGACTCTGAGATTGCTAATCTAAAACACTATGGCCAATATATCGTTAGTCATTTCACTGTAATTTTTTATATGAGAAACAAATTTTACGATTTCAATAGTCGTAAAAAATGAAAACAAGCCAACGTCGATGGTCGCGCTTTATGAATATATTCGGATAAAATGACAAATTTTGTCATTTTGAAATTGTTAAATGACGGCTTATGTTTGTTTGTAAAATTTTGTTGTTTAAAATTAAAAAAATGGACTTACATAAAAAATTGTAAGTATTTTATTTTAAATTTATGTTTTAATTGACATGAAAAAAGTAAAAAAATTAAAAAATTTATAGTTTCAAAGGAAATTAACTTCAAAACCCCAGTTTGAGCTATTATTAAATATAATGGAGGAAAATAAGTATTTATCTAGAGGCAGTTCCCGTTATATAGACAAAAATTAATATAAATCAAAATGGGATAGTTTTGCAAATTGCCTAAATGTTTATTGGACCAGCACAATGTGATGATAGTAAAGGTTGGGAAAAGGTAATAAAAGTTTTGTATTATTATTTTGTTTTAGGTATATGTATTCCATTTTCAATAACTAAGCAGATTTGGTATGATTTGAAAACCAAAGTAAAAAAAAAATTTAATTTTAAGCTATACTGGAGGAGATACTAACACATTAATGCTTCTTGTGATAATTCAATAATTCAATTACACATTTTAAATTTTATTCCTTAACTTTGTTTTTTCTTAACCGTTTTTCTTCACTTACTCCACTTTTTACTTCGCAATAAAATTTTTTTCTTTATATTAATTATTACCAAAACACGTCAAAGCAAAAAGTGTTTGCCGGTTTAAAAAAAAAAATCATCTCATTTAAATTCCAAATTTCATTTCATTTTTCCCGACTATCGTAACCTCAAAAAATCATTAAAATGATATGACATACGTTATTTTCATTTTTATGAGATGACTTTCGAAATATGGGCCTATCTATGTCTATTAAACTGTTGTAGCCCAAAATTTCAGTTTATCAAATAGTCATGAATTCACGCTTTTTAGCCATTTTGTCATTTAGTCTCACTTAACAAGAGAGTAGAAACTATTTTTTTTGTTAATTTTTTAATTTATCTCAAACTTAACGAAATCTAAAAATTGTATAGTTATTTTTATTATTTATTGACTTACAGTCAATTTTGTTTGAGTTAAAGTACGAAACTGTTATATTATGTACAAATAATTTTTGGGACGACTGTATAGTAAAATGGCAATTTAAATAAATTGGCATTTATTGCAAAAAAAAAGAAAATACAAAACAAATGAACACCCTGTATATATGTATATATTAATAAAATTTACTGATACTCTTTTCAGAGATTTAGATGATATGCTTTCACAATTTATATTATACATTTGGTGTGTGTATGTTGGTAGTAGTATTTTTAATAATATGAAAATCATTTTAGTGAAATAACATAATTTGCTGAATGTAATCCTTAATTTAAGTGAATCTCTTTTATTATTTTCTATTATATTCGTATGGGTAATGTTTTTTCTTTTCATATATTTTATTTCATTTTTTTATTTACAAGAATTTAAGCTTAAGAATTCCCAATATGGTCATCGCGAATTTATAGAGTAAAATTAAAGAAATATAATCTAACATATTGTAAACAAAAATAACTATTGTTGTTGTTGTTATTTTATATTTACGTATTGTGGTAGTAATTTCACCATTTAGATAAAATACTTATTAGTTTTTTTTTTATTTTTGAAGCAGAAAAATAAAAATTAATGCAAGATTTATATTATATGCTTTGCTCTGATGATAAAAGGATTTTGTTAGAATTTGAAAACAATTTAGTTCAATGACTAACCGACCATAAGTGATCATGATGGTTAAAAGAAATATAAATTATTTTCAATTGATTTTATAAGGTTTAACCACTAATAGTTGGCTTGAATGCGTATATTATTTACATAATAATTTGAAAAAATCTTTGTTTAGTATTTGCGTTTATTGTTCTACCCCTAATTTTGTAGATGTACTAATAGAGATTATGAAAACATATAATTTAAATTAAATTCGAAGATTCTGAAAGAGATGGTTTATCCGCCTTGGACCTCATATGATCAATGACCATATTCCAAGGATACTTGGTGCTCCTAGCTTTTCAAAAATATATATCTCTAATGAAGTATCTTACCCTATAAGGACGAAAATGACATTTGAAAGTATCTTTGTTGTTTTGATGTTTTTCTATAAAAAACGTTATTTGTGTTAATCTATTAAATATATATATATATCGCACACCTCATTGGTTTATTTTGAAGATAATGACAGGACGCATCTACTATATAAATTTCATAGCGATACGTTGCCTCCCTCGAAAGTTATGACGGATTAAAACTTACGATATTCCATTAGTTTCGTGGACTCACCGTTCTAGTGCATTGTAAGTCGACATACAATATAATAGAACGTACATTTTAAATCAGATATCGACATACAATTTTTATGCTCGGATGTACTTCAGTCTTCTAAATAGGTTTGTATGTATACTTACAAGATTTTATCTTGTCCCAAAATGTCAAATGTATAATTTGTATGTATTCTTACGATAAATAAGTTTGGAGAATTTTGACAGTTGAGTAATTTTGTTGATAACGGTTTTTATATAAGTTTTTGTATTTTGTCATAAAGTTTAGAAGTTTATAAATTTTGCTGACATTATTTGATAAATTCAAATATATTTTAAAGTTTTTTGTGTTAAAAAATAATGTTTCGCGGAAAATTAATGGTCAATGAAGTATTAAAAAATAAAAATCGCAAGTTTTAATATTGAATGATGATTTTTCCGTTTGTTTCTGAGTGAAATTTTTTTTTTATAGAAACTTCTTCAAGAAAAAAGTTAGAGTTTGATAGAACATTTAATTCACCAACTTTATGCAAGCACCAACTAAATGCAGGTATGTATAAAAAAATAATTTCAAATTCAATCAAAAGTTAACCATTATATTCGTATTCTATTCATTTTGAAATAGATACACATAAAGATCATAATCCAAGCTTCAAAATGGCTGTAGTGGAAGCATCAAATCATGAAATTATTACAGCAGAAAATGCTATTGTTACTTCTTTACCTACAGTATATCCCAAATAGAGGAAAAAGGTTAAAAAATTTACATACAATATAATTAAGTAAACCATACTGTAAAGTTTGAAAATACATACTTAGGTACTAATTTAAATTTTTTAAAAACATCTTCTAGATTTTACTGATAGTGGCAGTGAATCCAATCCATCAACTAGCAGTAGCCAAACAGGAAGTCATTTCATTCCTCAAGCAAAAAAATCACGGTTGAATGTGTCACCTCTTGTAAAAAAAAAAGGATACCTAAACCAAAAAATTGGGCGAAAAATAAGATTTTATGTTAAAAAATATTAAGATTTATTAGAACTATCAAAATATATTCCTGCTTATTATAGAAGTTTTTATGATAATTTGGAGTACACTCATAAAATCCGGGAGAAGTTGAGGGTTCGGAGGACGTTGATTAAAGTGAACCTAGATAATAGGAAAAAATATTGAAGTACAGTTTTTGTTTTTGTTTTAAAAATTAATTAATAAAAGCACTCTTAGTTTTTTTTTATTTAGAATTCGTTTTTGGTTTTATTATTTGGTCATATAATGCAGGGAATTCTAATTAACGATTTTGACAAATTTTGAATCTTTTTTAACAAATAAAATTTTGTTCCAAACGTTTATATGGTAAGTACACTTACAAAATTAAATATAGAAAAAAATACGATTTAGTATATTGTAAATACCACATTTTTTTGGGAGATTTTTTCAAAATATCTGTTGATATCTATTGTATGTAGACTTACAACATCGATCTTTGAAAAAATGTCCGTTCTAGTATATTGTTTTTTTAAATATCTCCTAAGCTTTTGGGTTTTATATAAATTAACTTATGAGCCTTTAATAGTCTTTAAAATCTGCATCTCTTGCCATTAAAACTATTTGTCTATCTTAAACACAAGTTGAGAAATACGCCGGAAAAGTTTCAAAATCTTTAAATCGATCTCCTGAAAAATGACGATTTTGACTTACATAATACTAGATGAGGTGTGCGATATATATATATATATATATTTAATAAATTAACACAAATAACGGTTTTTATAGAAAAACATCAAATTACATATTCTAGAAATATAACGGTCTGCAGTATATTCTAACATTTATTTGATGATGATTGGTGCTACAGTTATGGAGATATTGTATTTTTTTTTTTTTTTTTTTTTATGATCTTGACAGTAACTTAGGTAGAATAACCTTTTCGTGCTTAATTAAGTACGGTACTGCAATTTTACACACAATATCTACAATAATTTGAGTATTTTATTTTGACAAATTACTGGCTTATCTACTCATTAAATGTGGAAAACTACTACTATTGTCAGGAACTAAGCCTTCTTAAATGGTAATAGTTTCATTTTATTTAATTTGTTACCAGATTAACTGTCTGTATTATATCCCAATGACAAAGGGTACTAGACCAGCTCGAAAAACCAATGAAGCATTTTTTTTTTGCTTCATCGGGAATCGAACCCGGGACCTTTCGGTTGAAAGGCAGGAGCTCTACCTACTGCGCCACCCAGCGTGTGGTAGGAATTTAGAAAAAAAACAATCTTTATTTTCTTTCTTGAAAAACCAAATACCTCAAGATTTTACCATAAAACCCTCTCAATATTTATATTTGGTTGGAATTCGTACATACATACTTTATGTCTACGTAGAATAGTTTAGAAGATATAAGCAGAATCTTCATCTATCTATGTTCGATCTACCAATCTTGAACTGATGCTTGTTAAATGGGCCATAACTTGTGATAAACCATGTCAGCATTCTGACATTGGATCTAGTCTTTCTGCTTACCTGATTCAGCCGTTGGATATTTAGTTTGAAGACTGGTTCTTGACACTTATCCCATATATTTTGGATTTCTGTAGTTTTCCACTTGGACAACTCTTTGTAGGTAGCCGTTTTAAAGCCTTAGATAGGCGTTCTCCGCCCTATGCCCCACGAATGGGGTTGCAAGACAATGATAATAATGAGGCGTTTTAATGAGTAATACTTGGCTCTGGTCCTCAGAATTGGCTCTTTACAAGGCAAGCAAGCAAGGTTTTAGCAAGGGAATCTGCTTCTTCATTAGCTACATCTGCTACATACATAGGTAGCAGGCACGAAGCGTCCATATATTGAGTTGAATGAGTGCTTCCCCAAATAAAATATTATTTATTATTTTTTACAACTTAATATAAAATATATATTTAATTTAATATAAAAATTACTTAACTAAAAAATTCAAATCGAATGAAAAAAATTTTCAGGCAAAAATTATATGCAGATAGATATTAATTACATTATGTATGTTTAGAAAATAATGCGTATATAAACATCATTATTTTCTATTATTCTTTCAATCATACAAGCCAACAAGAGATATTCAACAACCACAAATTTATAATATTTGAAAATAATGCCTATTAAAAATCATTATTCTCTTACCAATATGCTATAATAATTATACATTGCAAAAAAATATAATGACAAATTAAATATCATTATCCTCAGTTCTCTTCGCATTTAAAATATACATACACTCAAACACACTGTCTGTATTTAGTTTCGTAGCAACAACAACAAAATAATAAACGAAGCGACAATAAAATAAAATCTTAGAAGGAAAAAAAATGAATTTGAATGAGTGGCTGATATTCATTCCAAATTTACCTGATATAATTAGAAAATATCTGATAGAAAATAGATTATCTAGGGAAACAACAACAAAATATCGCATGACACAAAATGAATTTACAAATAAAAAAAGTATCAGGGAATGAATTAATTTTATGCATTATTGTGGTTGTTGACTTAAATGAGAATTAATATTTATATAAATAATGCATGTAGTTTTGGGTTTTTTTAGAGAGTAGTATTGATTTGTGTTAAGTAATTCTATAGTTTTTTGTTATTGAATGCTACATTGTTTATTTTCAGCCATAATTTTGTTTTATGCAGTTTTGAAACAATTTGTTAACAAATGTAAATATTTAAAATGTTTTTTTTTATTATTTATAAATAATTAAAATAGATAATTGTAATTGTGTTATTGAAATTTTAAGAAAAAATCATTTTCGGTTAGAAGTTTTGAGGAAAAATTATTAATTCTTAAAGATGGTAAACCAGTGCTTGCTCTACTAATAACAACAACAACAATAAAACGATGTAATCAGCATTTTTCAGTAAAATCTTTTATTTCGTATACGTGGTATTTTCTAACATAAATATAGAGAAATTCGTATTCACACTTTTTTACATTCCTTTCTTAAAGTTAGAGCTTAAATTAAAGTTATATTTTCAGATGAAAATTTAAATAACAAAAACAGTATATGCAAATATTAACATTTTTAATTCAAACTGGATTAAACAGTTCTTTTAATAAATATTCCCAACTTTGTAAATTTATAATAACATAATAACTGCTTCAGTTGAGCGATCGTTTTTCTGCCTAAACAGAATTAAAACTACTTTGAGAAGTAGATGTGAGTAAAAACTTTGACTGTCGAAATTAGCAAAAATTTCAATAGAAAAAGAAAAACCAAAGCAAACTGATGCTTCCTTTTATAGTGCTTCCCCAGTTGAAAATTCCACGCCCCGTCACTGAGGTAGCTATATCTTTTTTTGTAGTTTGCAACAAAATCGGATATTAATTTTTTTTAAATGTTAGAAAAGAACGATGTTGATGATAAATTTAATTTTGTTTCGTATTTGAATACCACCGCGCGATCTATTATTCTCTTACCACATCAATTATTTCTTGATTCTTTATGATAAGTCTATTATTTCTTTTATGAAAGAGAATTGACTTATATATAAGTCAAGTTGTAATTTTGTGATCATAATAGGTAAAATATTAAAAAACGTTAAAATTTATTTAAAATTACACCATGCGGTAGCGTGGGGGACGTTTAACTATTAAATAGACATAATGATAGCTGGTAGAGTTATTTTTTTTTCTAGCTGAAGGTTTTCGGACAAATGAAAATTTTCTCAATTTTTATTCTTATAATATAAAAAAGTACAATTGATTGTGTCTGCAGAAAGAAATCTCTTTGCAATTTGATCGGTAAATGATCTACTGAAAACCAATTTAGTGTTACGGGTTGAGTGAGTGGTGTAAGCAATTTTGTTTGAAAGAAATCTAATACCAATGGATTTTGTACGCATTTTTTTAGTAATAAAGCATTGGTGTCTGGAAGTTGCAACAAATCTAATTCTAAGATTTTTTTAATAGTAACTCTAATTTGTGTTTGTTTGGACCGCGATTATGTCTATGAAATAGCCTGCACAATATATTGCATACAATATTTGTCTTTCTTTGGTTGTTTACTTCTATGTTCATATTTTCAATAATTTGACTACTTGGTATCGGTGAAAGTTTGGGTTTGCTTTATCAACAACATAGGAACACCATCTCTATACAATTTTTCCTGTAAAGGCATTAATACATTTCGACAATCATAAATTGTATCAAACCATTATAGAACTAAAATATTACAGCAATTATTAAAATTCTTGCAATAGAAGGAAAATTTGAGATTACCCTCTCTGAATTTTTCTTATGGACCGATAAATAATAGGTAAAAACATTTTTTTCCATTTTATACCAATTTCCAATTTACATACTCGCTTATGTAAATTTAAATTATATTTTTTCTTCGTAAACGAAAGCAATTTTAAAAAATTGTTTTTCAAATCATGATTTTACATTTTTCAAAGTTTTTTTTTTTTATAGGGAAAGGATGAGTGCAATATGAAAATTTATTATGAGATCCTAATGTTCGTTTAGGAATAAAAACTGAAATAAATTTGTATATACACATATTATATACTTATGTATGTGCAAAATTTTATTGCAATAATAAACAAGAATAATATAATATGCAATAATGTATAAAAATAAATTAATAACAGGTGTTAAGAGGGTAGTGTTGAAGGGTTGACATTAAAATGTTTTCAAAATGAAAAAAAAAATATTTATGTTCAACTCTATTCATAAGTCATCTGAAATCGATTTTTTTATTTTTTTTATTTTTTATATTAAAAAGGGGAACATCAAAAAGGAACTAACTTAATTTTTTTAGGGTATTAGAAATTGTAATTTTGGGTTGTAAATTGTTCACCAAAATTGATTTTTATTTATGTTATAAATTTCAATAGTTCGGTATTTAAAATTTGATCATACATTGGTAGTCACATCAGAGTCATAGTTAATTTTTGAATGAGTTTGGTACCTTTCTTAATTTTGTTTAGATTCAGTAATACAAAATGGTTAAGTGAACCTAATTTTGAACAAATATTAAAGTAAAAAACAAATTACTCTTACATCATTTATTATTAGAGTTTTGAAAGCCTATTGGTACTTTGTGAAAGATAATAAAATCGGAAATAAAATCGGAAAAATTTTCCACTTAGTACTTCTATATGTCTATTCCATTTCAAACTTTCATCAATACATATACCAAGATACTTATATTTTCCTACTTTTTCTAACTTATCATTAGAAATGCAGATGTTGAATTTGGGTGTATTACTACCAATTATAATATATTTACTTTTCATGGTATTAATAGTTAATTTATGTGTTTGCATCCATTTTTGTACCTTTTTAATCTCTGTATTCATTTTATTTTGTAATATTACATAGTCTTCAAATACTATGCATATATCATCAAATACTATGCATATATCATCTGCAAATAAAAATATTTCAGCATTTAAATTAATTTCTTGAAGACTCTCCATATATAGCGTGAATAAGAGGTCTAAGAATGCTACCTTGTGGTACCCAATAATTTATACTTCCTTTATTACTTTGATTAGCTTTGATTTGTACAAATTGTGTGCGATTGCTCAAGTATGAAAAAAACCACTTATAAGCCGTTCCTCTGATTCCAAAACTGCATAATTTTTTAAATAGTATATTATGATCAACAGTAGCAACTGCTTTTGACAAATCAAGAAACATTAATGATACCATTTTTTTATTTTCTTTAAGTTTTTGAACATATGTGACCATATCAATAATTGTAATTTCAGTACTTGACTTGGTTCTGAATCCATATTGTCTATCGCTTAATACATTATGTTTCATCAAAAAGACATGCACTTGTTGATAAATTAATTTTATATAACAGTTAATAATTTATTATAAAGATGCAATTTTTTTTGACTAGGAGTATAGTCACAAAACGGTTACAGTCGGAAGTATTACTGAAATTTAACGAATGACTATAGCCGTGTTTTACTGTATTGATACATTTTATTATGTCATTTTTGAAGAGTATGATCTGATCATTGCTTTGTATACTGTATCAAGCTTCCATACTAAATTTTTTTTCCGAACATTACATTTCGTATTATTTTCGTATAAAATTACAATAACAATTGAACGTTAACTTTTTTCCGATTTATTTTTTGTTCTTATATTTCTCATTTTATTTTTTGCTTGCTGTGTTCAAATAAATTTAATGTGTATTATGTTTGTTTTGTCAAATTAAAGTTATTGAACACAGCAAGCCTTGGTGTGTGAGATATTTTGAATTCTACGAAAACTAATATCAAAATGAAGAGATTTTTTTTTAGTCTTCTGATAGAAGTTGAAGTGAAAGCCTGTATGTCGAATAATTTTGCTTATTAATTTTTTTAATTTGTAAAATTATGAATGAAAACATTAACATTTTTTAATGCGGCACTAGATATAAATAATTTAAACACTCCCCTTCCATATTAGTAAATTAAATTTAGTCCAAACTTTGCCAGAAGTAATATCTTTTGAAAAGAAAAATGCCCATTTGATTTACACATAAGCTGGATATTATTTTTACTCAAATTTTTTAATCTACTGGTGTTAACAATGTTAACAATATACAAGGCAATGATCTGATAAAATTTTTGTTTTTATGTTTTGTTTTGAGTTTTTGTTTGTGTTTGTATTTTTGTTTTTGTACTTTTTTCTAAAGTTTATTTGTCTATTTAAAATGACAGAAATTTTAAGAAGCCTTTTTAAAAATTGCCCGTAATTGAAATTTAGTTTAAAGTATAGATGGTGCTCAACTTGGATATAACCGTAATTTATTTGCTGTAACTATTTGAAAGGTTTTAAGTATTCAGCACCAAGAACTTGCTAAAATTTTAATAATTTTTCTCGTGTAATTAATATACTATTAAATTATTCTTGCTTTTTTACTCACCACGTCATTCATCTTGTGTATTATATATAAGATTTACATTTTTCGAAGTAAATTAGTTGGTTTATATCCAGTACATTACTTGATTTGTACAACTCCTTAGTACTAATTTTGGGGCGTACTCATTACTGTTCCAATCTGTTTTGCATGAATATTTGAATAGTGACTCCAACTCCAACACAGAGAACCTTGCGGTACCACTATTTTTATAGTTATCTCGTCGCTAAATACTTCATTAATATTAACGCATATAACACAGAATTTAAAATTGAAATCGGTCTATAATTATCACATACTTCTTTGGATCCGTATTTATGGATGGGAACTATGAAGCCTTTTTTTCTATATGAATCAGGAAATATTCCTTCTATAAAATATTTATTTATCATTTTAGCTAAAAGCTGTTTTATAACATTAACCAATTTCTGTAAGTCTTTCACTGTTATTTTATCTAATCCTGAAGTTACATTTTTATTTAATTTCATGATAATTTGGTAATTTTGTTGTTCTGTGATTGGGTTGAGAAACATGATTTTATTATTGTGCATGTTATATGAAATATTATTGACAGTATTATGAGACAAATTAGTTCTACACAAATAAAATTTTCAATTTTACCCTGTAATTTAAATATTAACTTACTGTTATAAAAATGATTTTTTAATGATAAAGGGAATTGAATTTCAGATGAAATGATAAACGGAAGCTTTTTTTCTATAAATAGAGGAAATTTAAAAAAAAATAATAATGTATTTATTTATTTTTTTTAAATTTAGGTATTTATTAAATTAGATTTGCACTATGATCGCCAAAATAAATGAATATATACATACATAAATAAAAACCGTAGGGAGTAAAATTTGAAGGATTGAATCAAGCACACCATTAAAATAATTTAATATTTTTATGTCAAATTCAGTACTGATGACAATTATGAACAGTGGTGCTGTGATGGCATTTAAAACTATTTAAGTTTGATTAAACATCATTTCTATATATATATATATATATATATATACTGACATTAATAAAAGGATTTTTCAGCAAATATAAGCAGTATAGTTTTTCACATTTAAAGAGTTGATATGCCAGAAATATGATTAAATAAATATACTTGAATAATATTAAATGTATGTAGTAAAAATTGCATTACCGTACTTAGTTGAATGAAGTTACTGTCAAGAACATAAAAAAAAATATAAGTATAATTAATTAACTAGTCAATTAATTAATTTAATTTTATGTCTTTTTTTTTGTCTATTATCTTTCTTTTTTGTATTTATTTTATTTCCTTCTTTAGAATTCGTTTTCAATTTGAATTTTGCTTTAGTTTTTTTTTTTTTGCTTATTTAGCCATGACCTAATTTTATTCAACTCAATTGATAAGACATGTTAAATATAGGATATGTGTTGAAATATGATATATATGGTAGAGTATAGAAATTGAATGTATTCTAAAATAGGAAAATTTAATAATGGTGAATAGATTCAATTCGAGAGGATAATTAAAAAAATGCGAATATATAATTGAAAAAGCGTTGCTTAAATTTAAATAAATTGAGTGGCAGAACCTCAGGTCAATTCAATTTAATTTGAATCATTGTATAAATATTCTTTCACTATAAAGATAAACCTATATTTATGTTTAATTATTATTTTTAAAAAAATTATAATAATTAATTCTTTTATTCAATTGATATTCTATTAATTAATATTCATAATTAATTTTTCTTATGTTCTACAGGTATTTTCAATTGTATCAAATGTTATGACAAATTAAATAAATACTGACATTAAAATATTTCGAATAATTTCCGGTGGTAAGCCCCTTCCATTAAAACAGAATTAATAACAAATTAAAAAAAAAAACAAAATTTAATTACTACTAAGATAAAAAGGATATTTTAAATTTAAATTTAAAGGCTGCAAATTGTTGACCGCACAATAACACAATATTTTTCTGTTTTTTATTTTTAAAATATAGGTAAATTAACCATATATACATTCCATAAAAGAAATTATGACGAATTAATCAATTTTAATGGATATCTTTGTAGTGACAAATGTTTAAAATATTTTTTTTTTTTTTGGTTTTGAGAAGAGTGGTACACTCAATATTTTTTTTTTGTTTTAAAATAAGTTTATTTAATTTCATATAAATTGGTATTTCATATAGAACCATAGTGGCCCAATTCACGTAAACATTTTATTGATAAAAATACATTTTAAAATACTTATAAAATGTCTATTTTAGGGTACCGACTTTCATCAAAAACTTTTTTCCTTAAATTTTCAGTACTTCAATGAACAAATTGCTTTAAAAAAAACGCAAATTTTTGTGGCATTGCAATGCAAAAAAAAGGTGACGCCAATATATTTTTCAGTAATATGCAATAATATTGGATTGACCATGATCGTTTCTCAATGTTCAAAATGGAATATTTTTCTGCACCAGGGTCATTGGAATGCTTAAAAAACTATTTTGATGAAAATCGTTTTTCATATTATAATAATATTATTTTGAACCAATTAACAGTATTTTTGTTGCTATCTTTGGTTCTGTGTGTTAATGAATTAATCATTATTGTTATGAATAAATTCAATTCTTGTGCCAATTGCATGATTACTGTACCATATTTCCGGCTAGATTAGAGGATAAAAGAATGCAAAAAGTAGAAATAATTACTTTTAACGTATTAATTGTTTTAATTATTTAATTTAAATAATTTATATGATAATTTAATTTTTTGACTATAGAATAATATTTTTTGCCTTTTTTGTGTTTGTCTTTCATGCCTCTGGTTCCGAAGATTTCATAGCTGAACTCAGTTCTGCAGATATTGTAGTAATTTTCGATTTTGATATTTTAATGTACTACTGTTTCATAATTTCGGTGCTCAAAGTTTAAAACTATTTTGTTTTTTAAATTGATTTTTACTAATTTATAAATATTGCTTCAAATTCTAATTTTAACAAACCTTGAATTTTTTCTACAAAGCTTGATTCAAACTTTGATTTTCTAAGAATCAAAATACGGACACAGCAGAAACACTTCAGGTACACTGTAAAGAAAAGTCGATAAAATAAGTAAAGTTGTAAGAGTAAAAATACGGACACAACAGAAACACTTTAGGGACACTGCAAAGAAGGTACAACTTATTCTTTTAGTCCATATTTTTGCTAACAGTATTATTTCAATTAGTTTTTATTATCTACTTGGAAACACAATAAAAACAGATTCACCTTAGAACTAAAATTATTTCAAAAGTTACATTAATTTTTGCAACATACCTGGTATTTTAACTTTTAGTGCAATCCAATTTATAACTTTTATTTATTTATTTTAGAAATTATAAGAATAATTTTATTTTTTATTAATTTGTTTTTTATTTACACACTTAGCTTAGTACTTAAAAAGAAACAATAACAAACTAACGCAATAAAAAATTAGTTTGTCAACCGAATACTGTTAAACTTTATAACATTCGGTCGTCATAGTTACCAAGCTATTTGCTATTGCTAGGATTTAAGAATTATGTTCTACGTAGATAATTATTATAGAAATGAAAAATCAAGTAAAAGAAAAACAAAAAAAAATAGTTTTATTATTTTTCTCTTCTGCTTGGTACACAATTAGGAACACATTGTGTTCCTTCAGCTTTCTACTACACATTTTGTTTATCGAAAATAACTTCAAATGGCATTTTTTTTTCATTTTTTCGTTTTTATTACCTCAATCTAGTCATTAGGTACGTAAATGTGTTTATAAATTAAAGTTATTATCTCATTTACACAAATTATGTACACCTAGGCAGTAAGTTCATAGGCGTTTATAATAACAAATACTAGTCGTAACATTTGGGTTGGAAGCGTTTTCATCAAATCAAAAACAATGACGGTAAGATCATTGTTAGCAATTTTTGGTTGTTCAGCGTCAAATTTCATACCTTTTCTGACAATTTAAGCTTTTAATAAATGTTCGTCTTTTTCTTTATTTATTTTTATCTAAATCTTTTTAAAATTTTTATTTTAATCTAAAATTAATATACTTTCAAATTTAACGCGAATTAACTTTAATATTATTCAGATTGAATAAGATCAGATAGAATGAAGGAGTAATTAATAATTTACTAAATTAATTGAATAGGTACAACAAATTTATTGATACCTATTTAGTACACCTCAGTTTTTTTTGTTCATAAATCAATTCCCAGAACTTGTTATAGTGCACCTACTGTCAAGTATTTAACTTACTTGATATAAATATTTTATCTTAAATATTAACCTATGTGTAACAAAACATAAAATACATACTGTTTATATATAGGTTATTCAGGTCCACTTATTC
Organism: Argyra leucocephala; assembly: GCA_963942445.1. Taxonomy (NCBI): domain Eukaryota; kingdom Metazoa; phylum Arthropoda; class Insecta; order Diptera; family Dolichopodidae; genus Argyra; species Argyra leucocephala. Next base: position 59,574,292 of record OZ012679.1, on the reverse strand, counting down.
GTTAACAATACCTACACAAACGTTTAATAAAATTAAAAAAATTAAAAATGGATAGAAAAACTGTAAAAAATTTAAAATGTTTCAATTTATATTTTCTTTTAATTCGAAAATATAATTTCTTCATAAAACACTTTATAAAACATTTGCAAATGTTTTAAAAACTATAGTGACCTAAACCACATTAATGTGGCTTAGGCCACTATGGTTTTTAAAAAATTTCAAAATTTCAAAAAACCAAAACAGTTTTTGGGATAATTAAGTAAGAAAAGATTATTTCTGAAACTGGAAATTAAAATCAAGTGATTCTAGGAGCCATACAGGACCGATTAAAACAATAAAAAAAATGTTTGTATGTGTATTAGGCCACTATGGTTTTGAGCCACTCATATATAATATGGCATTATAAATCAAATGACAACACTTAAAAAGTAAAAAAAAAATATACAATAATAGAAAAAAAATTTTCGTATAAAACGGAAAACAATTCAAAGAAAAATTTATAAAATATTATATATAAAAAAACAATCCTTGAAAAAGCTATTCTAACACAAATACACAAATTTAAATATACATTTTTATAATAACCCATCATTGTAATCGTTTTATAATATTATAAAAATTGTTATAATATCCATTTATTTATTATGACAAAAAAAAAATTATTATGTTTTACAAAATTTCTCTTCTGTAAAATGAATTAAGCTGACAGGACATTTCAGGATATTTTATTCAACAAAGTAATAATAGACTTTGCTGCTATTATATTAGATACTCATATATAATATTACAATAATATAAAACTTGGTTAATGTAGAAATTTTATTAATAGTAACTTTTGTACATTTTAAATACAAGTACATGTTCGTCTAGTTATGTCTAGTTATTCAAGAATAGATCATCATAACCATTGTAATCATAATCATAAGTCCGTTTCGAAAATTTAATGGTAAAGATAATATAATAATAATTTTTATACTGAAGAAAATATAATTAATAAAATAAAAATGACACAGCAACAAGAAATTTCCATTATATGAGAGAGTAAAATAATTTTTTTTTAATGTGCTTTAATAAAAGTCTAGCAAAAAATTTAAGAACCGAACATGTATAATATTTTCTATATAAAACACTATTCATAATATATACTATATCACAGTTATATAATGTATACTATATATATATATATATATATATATACGATATATATTTATATATTCTGATATATTAATTCGTTCAACATATAATTTCCCCATTAAAGTTATCCATTTGTATTCATCCATCATTCTGTTTTATTATTTCGTCGTTAAAACTCACATACAAACGATGATGAAATAATATATGATGAACATATAGAATGATGATTCTATCTAGAGTCCGTCCTTCTTTAATGTGTACATGTTAAAAATAAAAATTCTAAACTTATTTTTTATAATATGATAACTAAACACATAATTATGATCTGATTTTTCGTTTGTGATACCCACTAAGATGATTTAAAGTAAACTAATGTTTATTTGTTTTTTATCATTTCAAGTTTCTTACCTAGATATACATTTTAGAGAGAGATTGTTAGTGCTAATGTTATGTTAGAAAATAAAAAAAAACTGCCTAATTTACCCAAAACTTTAGTCGAATGAAGAAAAAAATATTATCTATTCCATAACCTTTAAAAAATTCAAATCTGAGAAAGTATAAAAACGTAAATCTCTTATTTTATTACTTGAAAATCCAAAACTTATCATAAATCAGTGAATAGTAGCTGAAATGATCATGATACCAAAATGTGGAAAGAAATTACATCTGATTGGCCTATAAATCAGATCTATTACCATGGCCATACATTTTTTTGAAAGACTATTCTTCATTATCTGTCCGTGGGGCATTGGGCGAAAAAAAAACCTTTCCGTTGACTCCTATCTGCGAATAATCTCTTCAGTTGTGTTCACGTTCTTTGCTGGGTACTGGCTTTGGCTAAGACTGTTGTTCTCAACTATTCAAACCTATTCTTAGAACGATTAAAACTGATATTTGAAAAATTCAAAATTGTCTCAGATCATCGACTTTGGAAAAAAATATTTTACAATGGAAAAATTCACAGAATATTACAATAACGGCTACAACGCAACATAAATAAAATTCAACGGTTACATAAGTGAAGAATGAAAGTTAATGGAATCAGATCAACACATAGTATTATGCTGAATAATGAAGTAGTTCCACGAAAAGAATTTGTAAATTATCTTGGCATGTACTTGGGTAGACGACTGTAGAAATATTATATTCAAAAAACTCCCATTTTTTTTCTATTATTGTATATTTTTTTTTTTTACTTATTAAATGTTGTCATTTGGTTAGAAACAGTTAAATAAATCGTTAGATACATAGCTACATTTTGCGCCAACCAAAAAATGGTTGTATATAGGCCCATATTTCAAGAGGGGAAATGATTTGTATTTGGCCTGCAGGTGTGCTGCGGTGATTGGGAGAAACATTTCTGATTCATTTCGAACATGCTCCGGATTCCGACAGGACGATGAACTGTCATGTGATATCTTTAATCTGGTGTTGGACCACATAGTGCGACGTTCCGGTGTGAGCCCATAGGGAACTATATTTTACAAATCAGTGCAGCTTCTGGGTTTCGATGATGGCGTCGATATAATCGGAACATTACGACGAGCAGTCATCGAAATCTTTACACAGATTGAAAATGAAGCATTTAAAACGGATCTTCTAAAACTAAATATAAGCTATCGATAAATAAAATGTCTCCACAATATCATATAGGACACAATATCAGTGTCGGCTCATGTAATTTTAAAGGTAGTTCAGGAGCTTATCTACCTTGGAACCAACATCAACTCCGCCAATAACATCGATGTTGAAATAAGGCGAAGAATTACCCTTGCAAATCGTTGCTACTTCGGTTTGTCCAAACAACTGGGTTCAAAGCTTCTATCCCAAAATACCAAGTCATAATTATACAAAACGCTCATCCTTCCGGTGCTGCTATATGGCTCTGAATCGTAGACATTACCAAAAGCAAGTGAGCGTGCATTTGGTATCCTGTAGAGAAAAATTCTTCGCCACATTTATGGCCCTGTGTTTGACAAAGAGATTTGGAGAAGAAGATACAATGCCAAACTATACCAGCTGTTCAACGACATGGACCTAACCAAAAAAGTCGTTTTCATTGGCTAGGCCATGTAGAGCGTATAGATAAAAATGCTCCAGCTAGGAAACTCTTCGCATACAAGCCGCAGCGAACGTATCGTCGAGGGAGGCCACACCTTCAATGAAAAGATGAAGTATCGGCAGATATGAAAAAACGTAAAACCACCAACTGGAGAGATTCAGCTCGTTAACGAAGTCAGTGGAGGACAATTTTGTGTCAGGCCCAGGACCTTCAAGGTCTGTAGCGTCCAACAAATAATAATAAAATAATAATATTTATTATATATTTTATTTATTAAATGTTTGACTGAATATCCTGCGATGGTCAAAATTAACGATAAGATAAAGATAAATATCTTAACAGAGCAACATGTTATTAAGAAACTGTTGAAGGAAATCTTTAATTTTTTTTTTATTTTTTATATTTTTAAAGACAAAAAATTAATTTAAGTTCTGATTTTGTTTAAATTTATTTAATTTAGATAATTTTGAAAAAAAAAATTGTTTTTTCTAAATTGTTTAAAAATTTATTTTTAAGTATTCTTGAAGATTGATTCTTTCGTAATTTATTTAATTTAAATTAATTTAATTTTATGGGTTTTTTTAATGTTTTATTTTTTTTTGTTTCTTTTTGTCTATATTTTGCCATTTTAAATTTTAAAAAAAAATATTTTAAAATTGCAAATGCGACAATAAGAAACAGTTTCTGGTTATAGATTTTACACTTTATTAAAAAAAAAATATATATATATATCGTTTTGATCGTTTGTGTTTTCAAAGTTTTATATAATTAAAAAAAAAAAATGCTTTTCTAAGAAAAATAAAATATTTTAAAAATTGTAATCACGTATGAACACTTTTTGAAATTCTACATTGTCATAAATTAATGGAAAACTAATGTATGCATTTACTTGGACAGGCTATGATATGTTTATTATTACAAAATTTTCAAATTGTAAAAATATCAAAAATATATCATAACCCTTTTCTAAAAATATTTTTGACAAATAATATTTTCAATTTTAATTTAAATGTCCAAAATATTTTACACAGCATACCGATACTGCAATTAAAATGACAAAAAAATTCATAAAGAACCCTATTCACTATACTTAACATAATTTTCTGTATAAAAGATGAAATTTTATCTTTTAAATCTCCTTATATCTTAATAATATATTTTAAAGTGTATTTTAACCTCAATCATGTCTATAGTGATGCCCTTTCCTGATGAATCGTAAATCGGAGTATATTTGTACACAACAAAATTCCTCAATTACTTTACAATAGTCTACGGTAAGGTTAAATTGTTTTTGAACATTAGTTTGAACCTCTTTTATATTATTTGCTGCTGAGTATATAATGAGACCGTCGGCAAATGCGATAACGAAATTATCGCCATTGATATCATTTAACATATTTAGAAGATATGTTGTGTACAAGGAGAATAATATTGGTGAGTTTACAATTCCTTGTTGTAAACCACTCTTATTTTGGAATAAATTCTCTGAATTTGATTTATTTGCTATTACGAAACTATTTCCAGGAACAGTTTGGGAAAATTCGTTTTGTTAATTTATAATAATTAGTTTAATGGGACACACACTTAAAATATTTCTGAAGATTATTCATAACAGAATTTATCAAAAGCTAGAACCAAACATAGTATACGCAATTCGGATTTAAAACATAGTATAGGTACACGGGAATATCTTTTCTGTACCCAAATATTGTTTCAAAATTGATGCAAAGATGTTTTTCGAGGCTTTATAGATTACGAAAAAGCTTTTGACCGCGTTCAACACGGCAAATGAATCGCAATTCTAAAAACAGTGGGTCTTGATGGAAAACATATTCAATGTATTCAAAATCTATATTGGAATCAAAAATCTGAAATCTGTGTTGGAGATCTGTGGATATTTGGATTAATGAAACCAAATTCATGATTATTCAGCATGATTATTTCTATGACAACAACATCACCATCTCAATTAATGGACAACAAATAATAATGTGTATATAGTTATTAATATCTTGATCATTGGTTACATAAGGAATGAGACTCATCAAAAGAAATAAAATGTAGAATTGAAATGGCCAAGACTGCCCTTATGTTAAAATTATATTTTTAAAAATCTTGTAATTTGTTTGATTTAAACGAAGTAAATAAATAAATAAATAAATATTCACGAATAGAGATTTTGACATCAATTTAAGGCTGAGGTTGTTAAATCTTATGTATGGTGAGTAATTTTATACGGTATGGAAACCTGAACTTTGAAAGTGGTAGATATGAAAAAATTTAAAGCTTTTGAAAAGTGGGTGTACCTACCGAAGAATCCTAAAAATACCTTGCATCGATAGAGTAAGAAACACGGAAGTACTACAAAGATTACAAATAAATCGTGAACTACTTTATAATTTCGAACATTCGTAAAACAGCATACTTTGGCCACATAATGAAAAATGAAACATACAAAATGCTTCAACTAATAGTTCAAGGAAAAATGGAAGGCAGGCGAGGTATTGGAAGGAAGCAATTATCATGGCTATTCTGTATATGGCTATGAACTATTCAGAACAGCTCAAAATAGAGAAGAATTCACAATCATAACCACAAATTTACAATAACATGTGACCGCTAACATAAAGGATAGGCAGTAAAAGAAGAATAATTTATATATTATACCTTCTATCCATCAGACGCTATTAAAAGCGTTTTCGAGATCTATAAGGCAAGCACCAACGACCCATTCTGGTTATGCCAGCAAATATCAGATGCTTATTAATAGCATGATTTGTACCTGAAACCGAATTGGTATTCGAGTTAGTATTTTTTCATTGTTAACAAATTAAATTTAAGCTTTGTCTTATAAGCTTTGCTTATGTTTGGTAACAAGCTTATGGGTCTATAATTGACGGGATTTGTTGGTTCTTTTTTAGCATAATTACTTTTGCTTTTTCCAAGCTTTCCGAAAACAGCAGCATTTTAATGCGTTGTTAAAAAGAATAACTAATTTTTGTATAATTTTAGAGGATGTATTGATAGCGCCAAATATGACCAAAGATTTATTTTTTTGTTGATTTTGTGTGCTAATATGTTAAAATGTTTGTACTCTATTGTGAACTTTTTGATAGAAATGGTTATTGTTAGATAGTGTTATTGATGAATCCGAAATTGGAGTATATTTGTACACAACAAAATTCCCTCAACTTTATCAAAATTATCTTAAACAGATTTAAGTACAAAATATGCTATTGAGATTAAAAGCGTATCCGAAGCTATCGCGCTTTGCACTAGCATTTTCCATTTGCACTTTCCGAAAATATCAAAATTGATCCCAATAAATTATTCTAAATTTATGGAAATTATTTAAAAAAAAGTTTCAAAATTTAAACAACATCATAAATATGAAAGGCTCACATATCGAAGGGGAAAAATACCTGAAGCTGGCAGATTTATCTGCAGGTCCGCTGATTAAGAAATAAATAGATAAATGATAAATATGAAAAATTATTAGCAAATAAAATGCTCATATGTTTTTTATTATCTTATTAATTAATCTTATTAAATGTTATTTTTTATGACTGACGTTGATTAATATTAAAATAACTGATCTCTGAAACGTTTGTACGCTTTTATAGTATGTAATGGCATGCGTTATGAAATATATCCGCAAATTTAAATGTTTTTTGTGGAATTGTTTTATTTTATTGCGGCGTCATTTCATTCTTGCGTTTCAAAATGAAATAACGCAACAAAAAGATAAACTAAGCGAAAAAAAATAATTACAAAATTAAATAACTTTTTTTGAATTATTTTTATTTTTTTGACTGTACACTAGCCATGTATCATTAACTTTTCTTCTGGAATATGGACAGTGAGTAAATGATAAATAATAAATTCAGATATAACTGGAGCTGGTAAAGCTGCAATGAATTCATTACAACAATTGAAATGTTTGCATTGTGTTTTTATTTGTGGCCCCCCAAACGCCTCTATTCATTAATAAAAAAAATAATTACAAAATTAAATAACTTTTTTTGAATTATTTTTATTTTTTTGACTGTACACTAGCCATGTATCATTAACTTTTCTTCTGGAATATGGACAGTGAGTAAATGATAAATAATAAATTCAGATATAACTGGAGCTGGTAAAGCTGCAATGAATTCATTACAACAATTGAAATGTTTGCATTGTGTTTTTATTTGTGGCCCCCCAAACGCCTCTATTCATTAATTGCAACCCTGTAAATGGCAGGTAAACACAGACGGCAATGTTTTATTGAAAACCAAAAAATTGGAAGCCAGTTTTTTCAAGCCCCCGCTTCTTATTTATTAAAATCATGTTTTTATATAATATGTACAATGAACTAAGATCAAAATTTTAAAAATTAAACAGAAAAAAAATTAAATTCAAGATATTTTTTATTTTTTTTTAAATTTTTCTGAATTAAATTCGATATTCGGTTGTCCTTTCGTTAATTTTAAAAAAAGGTATATTCCCTTTTTCCAAATTTGTCGAAAGCAAAGTTGATTGCTAATACGATGAAGAACTGTTTCAATGGCTTTACGTTCTCAGTCCTAATCATAGTTTAACGTAATAATCCCTACCAAAATTACTTACATATTTAGGTGGTCAACAGATCATGTAGGTTCTGAGCCTCAACGTCATCCATTTTTTTGGTCGTGGGTGGTTCCTTTCAAGTTGAAGATACGAAATTGTTTTATATCTGTCGATACGTTGTCTCTTCAACAAAGTTTTTGGTCTGTCCCGAGGTCTTGCACCTTCGGGTCTGGATTCGAAGATGAAATCTTTTAGCTGGGGCATTTTCGTTCGTCCGCTCTTGTCAGATTGAAGGTTGTTGAAAGACTAACTACCTAACCCATAAAAAATATAAGTTATAAAAGACCCTACCAAAATAATGAAATAATGCCGAATAGAAATGAAATAACACCACACAGAATTTGAATAACACCGAAAGGAAATGAAATAACGCTCTAATTGCAAGCGGCCTTGTTTTTTATTTTTAAAATTTTGCTATGTTATTTATTTTTTGATTGCGGCATTTTTCGTTGTGGTCGTTCCACCTTAATGACAATTTTAATGGAAGAAGTACAACGGTGCTCAGAACAATGGTGATTAGAAGTGTTTGTTTTAACTATCTAAATATAAGAAAATGACAAATGGCCCCGTTTTGTTTGAACTAAGAAAATAAATAATAAATCTTGCTTTCTTTACTATTGCCAAGTTATTGCTGTTTTTGTATCTGATGAGTACCTACATTATAAATTAGTGAAATAAATTCATGACAATACGAATTTGGAGATCATTTAGGCATAGTTTTAAATAATGACTAACTTTAACTTTAAAAATAATGTTCACAATTAAACCCCGTCATCAATAAATGTGATCAAATAACCTGTGTGAAATGCGAAACATCCAAATGATACAGATCATATAGCAACAGTATTTTCGATGCGTGTTAATGAAATATTACCTGTATCGAGAAAATAAAAAATTATATTCAAAATATTCAAATATTTCTTTGCATCAATGATTAACCGATTTTGTAATATACATATACATATATGAAATGTAATGTCTACCATCCGTCGAAGCATACAATTCAAATCAAATTAAAATAATTTTAAATTTATAATAAAAAAAAAACACATATAGATATTCCTTTTTAACTGGTGAATGAGAACCTTAATGTTAGTAACGATTTTCTATCATTCTAAAAAAAAAAAAATGTTATCCATTTTATATTCTATAAATTGCCTACATCAGATGAGGTTTAATTTTGAAAATTTTTATCCCAAATAAATTGCAAATTTGATAAAATCTAAAAATATAATTTTTTTTTTTCCATTTTTTTTTATAAATTTATTAAAATCAAAATTCAAGAGACTATTAGATGAAAAGATATATATGCATATATAGATGAAATTTTGAATAATCTAAAAGTATATAGGTATATTATATATTTTATAAATTTATATAGGAGTAAGTATATTTTATGTATATATATGTATGGGAAATTTGAAATTAAATTTGCAAAAAATAAAAATAATAAAAAATTCATGAAAAATTTATATCCTGACTTGATTTGTTTTTTGTTTTTAATTTTTTTTTTTATTTTTTCATTATTATTGTTTTTTATTTGACTGCAGACAACCATCCTGTCAATTATACAGAAAAAAGGATTAAGTTTATTGACATATGTCAGTTATATTAAACTGAATTGGATAGGTATGAAATTCACTGGTCATTATATACTTATAGAAGGATGGTATTTGGAAGAGTCCTTTCTTTAATTTATTATTTGTTTTTGTAAAAAATTTACACTTCTATATGTAGGTATACTCATATGCATACCTACGTATAAAAACATTTAATATTTTTTTTTTTATTTTTAACTTCTATCTATCAAATGAAAGGACATTTAACAAGAGAAGTAAAATTTTAAATTGGCAGCAAAATTGTCCAATTAGATGGTGGTGGTGTCCAATTTGAATATAATTTAAAAGAAAAAAAAAATAAATAAAAAGGATTATTATTTTTTTTTTTATTTTATCATAAAAAATGACCAGACATAATATTAGGTTAGAAATTTGATAGTATAAAAATTTATGTATTTGGGCTTATTTTTTTTAAAAAATTTTTTTAAATATTTTGTTGTCTTAATCTTTGATTTTGAAATTAATTGAATGAACCCAATATGAAATTCATATAAAATTACGATATTCTCAATAGTGATAATTTTAATAAATTTATTTTAAGTATAAACTAAATTGTATGTCAACCCAAAATTTTCTAGTATAGGACTTATTTGTTGTATAATGGTTTTATTTTTGGCTTTTTTTGTTTTTGATAGACAATTAATATTAATTGAAGACCTTTGCTATTATACAATGTACCAGTAGTTTAGTGTGATCTTAAGATTAAACTTTCATTAGTTTGAAAAATTTGTTAAATAGAAAATGATGGAGTTAAATTAAAAGTTGAGTGCCTCAATCAATGATATGAAGAATTATTGAATGGTTGAATTGTTTCAGGTTTCGTTCTATTTTTTATTTATTATATCAATTCCTGCCCAGACTTTTTGTTGAAAAAGTCTTTTCTTGGTATATGAGTTAGTAAGATAATTATAAATAATTTCGGTTTAAGTATTACAGTTAATGATGCCATAATACCTTATAATGTTGACCATCATTCTCTGAGTGTTAAAAATTTATTATTTTTTTCGTGTTACATCTCCTTGTCCAATAAATGTTTAACCTATCCTGTATCTATTTTTAGATAAAATTATAATATTTTACTTACATGTATGCTTACTTCAGTATAGAGCTTTTTTTCTTCAAATATAGAGATTCTTTTGATTAAATGTACCAATTTTTATTTACTGCCAACCGGATATGTTATCTGACTATTATGCAATAACTATATAGTGAAAAAGAACTACATAAATAACATGTGAACATAACTACATAAATTAACACATGTTACAGTTCATCAATTCGAACATATTTCAATGGCGTCCATCCTTTTTTCGGTTATATTTGAGAAAGCTCTGAGAATAGATTTATTTTATTTTAACTAAAAAGACCACAAATCCCATTGGAAATCACCACCTAA